>OX465111.1:8575201-9775201 GCA_949987565.1 Luidia sarsii
TGTCAGCAGTCTCCCTCCCTCATCTCCTCCGCCGTCTTCAACGACCCCGATCCCCATCTCCGTTCGGAGATTCCCCGCCCAAAAAAAAACTGCCGGTGGAAGACCGGTGGAATAGCGGGCGATGGAAGGCAGCTGCCCCGAGCTTGCCAAAACAAAACCAAAAAGCAAAACGAAAACGAACACCCAAGCCAGCCCGACTGGTGGACAAGCGTGCAGATGATGTCAGAGAATGGAAAGGGGAGCCGTGGGGTGTGTGTTCAGCCAGTTGTGACAAGCAAGATGGGCCAGACGCACGGGCGACCACACATCCAGCTGAGACTAGAAATGACACCGTTACCTCGACAACTTTACCAGGACTCACAGACCCTCATACCGTGATAATGAAACAACATACGGTTTGCAATGATATTATCGGACTGCATTTATTTCTATTCCTTGTTAAATATTAATACATAAAATCATTGATTTGAGTAGTGGTCTATATTACATTAGAGCTCACGACGGTTTAGAAAGATAGGTTAAGTGAACCAATAATAATTACATTTGCTGATTAAGCAAAAAACATTATGCTTTGTGCTACGGAGTTCCGCTATAAAGAAGGGTTACCTAGCACGCATGTCTAACAGTCTAAGCACATTATTCACTGACATACACCTGCGATTCTTTATCTTTTACTATACCAAGTCCACACATTCTAAAGACAAAAGAAATAGGCTATGCTATAGGTGTACAATGTGCACTAGGATTCGGCCACGTGAAAGAATTAAATCTATATATGCAAATGGGGGCAACATGATTCTACACGAGATGTGTGGATCATGGCATACGACTTCGACCCATCATGACCAAATTAGAGACTAAACGCCTGGTAAAAATGCATGGATTCCATGAAATGGAACTTTCATATAGTTTCATGTAAGCTTTTTGGACACTGTTTTTGGGTGTTTTTTTTTGTTGGGACATGTATACATCTAACAATAATATTAATTATACTATGGTCACATCACACAGAGACAGCTATGAAACACAAGGGTGATTTTTGAATCCCATATGGTGGGTCTGTGGTTAATGGCACGACGAAACAGAGGTCATTACATTCCTAAGTGCCTAACAATCGTTTGTCATTGACAGGCTCGGACCTGCGTCTAACAATCGTTTAAAAATAATTCTCATTGACTTGATTCTACATCGCAGCAGACTGCAGCAATCTGCTCGTGAAATTCGCTCCCTGACCAGATGAAAGAGTCCAAATTCTCTCCATTCGGGAAGACACGACTTTCCTCCATTCTTGAACTGAATAAATCGTGACCACTCGTCGACATCATAGTTTTTCACTTCAAAATTACTGATCAACTTCCGCCTTCATTTTATGTAGCATAGTGGGAAACCTATCGGCATAATTTTAGTCGCCACACGTTGACGAAATCGCTTCCTTGACTCTCAAAGGAATTCTCTGCGATATTTAGCGGCTTGAATCAATCTCCGAATGCTCTGTGTTGGATCATGGTTGGATCGTGGAGGTTCTCCTGTGCTTTGACCGTTCTAAATGAGAACTGGCAGAAAGTGACGAGCCTCTCTCGCTCTCTCTCTCCCCTCTCTCTCTCTCTCTCCCAGTCTGCCTCTCCCTCTCCCCTCTCTCTCTTTCTTTCTCCCTCTCCCTCTTCCTCTCCCTCTCCCTTTCCCCTCCCTATTCCTCTCCCTCTTCATCTCCCCTTCCCCTCCCTCTCCCTCTCTCTCTCCCTTTTCCCCTCTCTCTGTCTCTCTCTTGTTCTCTCTCTATTGTTACAGATGAATCCTTTCAATATATTCTTTAGACATTAAGTAGCAGACCAAATGTACAGGCAAATGGGGAAACTTCAATGTGCGCTAATTATTCTTTAATTAAACATTCCCCATAACACCATCTCTCTACCTCCCTCTCTCCCTCTCCTCTCTCACTCTCTCTTTCTCCCTCTCCCACTCTCTCTCTCTTTTTCTTTCTCTCTCTATCTCTCTGCCTCTCCTCTCTCTCTCTCTCTCTCTCTCTCCCTTCTCTCTCACTCTCTCTCTCCCTCTCTCCCCCTCTCTCTCTCTTCCTCCCCTCTCTCTCCCTCTCTCTCTATCCCCTCTCTCTTAGTCTCTCTCTCTGTCTCTCTCTCTCCCTCTCTCTCTACCCCTCTCTCTCTCCCTCTCTCTCTCAGTCTCTCTCTCCGTCGCTCTCACTCTCCCTCTCTCTCTATCCTCTCTCTCTGTTTCCCCCGTTTCTCTCTCCCTCTCTCTCTCTCTTTCTCTCTCTCCCTCTCTCCCTCAGTCTCTCTCTCTCCCTCTCTCTCCCTCAGTCTCTCTCTCTCTCTCTCTCTCTATCCCCTCCCTCTCTCTCTCTCCCTCTCGGCTCTCTCTCTCTTCCCCCCCCCTCTCTCCCTCTCTCTCTCTGCCTCTCTCTCTCTCTCTGCCTCACTCTTTCTCTGACCCTCTTTCTCTCTGCCTCTCTCTCTCTGCCTCTCTCTGCCTCTCTCTGCCTCTCTCTCTCTGCCTCACTCTCTCTCTCACCCCCTCTCTCTCTCTCTGCCTCTCTCTCTCTCTGCCTCTCTCTGCCTCACTCTCTCTCGCTCACTCTCTCTTTGCCTCTCTCTCTCCCTCTCTCTGCCTCACTCTCTCCCCCTCTCTCTCTTACTCTCTCTCTCTGCCTCTCTCTCTATCCCCTGTTGCAATCCACTGCATTCGCTCCCCTAACGCCTGTTAAAGGGAGGGTCGGGCCTATTTGAATGTTATTGCACATCCTAATCAACTGCTTCAGTTTACTTAACGGAGCATCATCGCACTGTCGCCAGTCAGGATTGTTTCTTTTGATTTGCCACTGGCCTTATCCTGAATGGACAATCTTGGAACTCAATGGCGAGTCCCTCCCACTCCCTCCTTCTCCAGTTGCACTGTGGTCGCCATTTCCTGTCATCTGTCGGCGGCCCTTTCTCCGGGAGTGCTCACCATCAATCATATCAGTCGCTTTGTTTGGTCGCAGATCTGATGAGGGTTGAGGCGAAAGGAATGACACGAATTGGCCGACGGGTTTCATAGAAGGATGAGCGGGAGGGAGGGATGGCGGTCCAGAGACCCGTCCAACAATGCCTCCCTACGCCTCCCCCTCAGCCCCTCACAAAACACCTCCCGTGGATAGCGAGACAAGCGACGCAAATTTCCAGTCAATACGCATCAAGTCACGTCGGAATGCGGTCCGCGATGTTCGCTGGATCATCAGTCGGTCTGCCCGACTGCCTGTCTGTCTCTACCCCGCCCGTCTCTCTATCTCCCCCCCACCATCCCTCCCCCTAGCCGTCCCACCCATTGTCCGGGTGAGCCCGTCTTAAAACAACCACTAACTAGCGGCTTTTCACGGCGCTAAGTCTGCTTGACAGTCGAATCAATACGAGGGGGATTGTCCAGCCAAGAGGGTAGGATCCTGCTCCTCCCTGATTCCACTGTTGGCCATTCAGACCGGGACTGTTGGCCGCTCATAATGAGCCATTATCGTCTTTTGGACGTTGTGTAAACAACCTGTCGACCAGACAGACTGGGAGGCTCAGCTTTGGGTGGACACGGTGTGCAGGGGGCGTGAGGGTCATGGAAGAGCGGCCAGCGAGCCAGGCAAGGCCGTTTAGCTAAATCCCGACTGACTAGCGATGAAAGGATGGGGGCATCGAACGGATTAAGGGATGTTGAGCAGTCAGTGGTGCGAGAGGGGGAGAGCAAGCTGACGGCCCCAGTTGTAGCGTGACCAGCCTTCCTCGTGTTCACCGCCACAAGCGCACCGCCGCACTCCGCTCTTGTTTTACCCGCCGGGTAAACTCGTCACGGTCGCAATCCCAGCACGGCAGAGTCCTTTCAGCGGCGACTATACAGCGCTAGCTCCGCTTGGACCATAACGGTACAACGCGCAGACGAGATCTATGACCTAATTATCTCGTATTCAGCTTTGCAAAATGAGCTTCAGAGGCATTAGCGCGGATGCCGTTTTAGTGTGTAGCTTTCTGCGCTATTTGCCCTTGTCTGTTTGTCTAAATGTATGTTTGCCTAAATGTTTATCTATCCATCTGTCCGTCTGTCTATTTGTCCGTCTGTCAAAATGTCCATCTTTCTATCCTTCTCTCTATCTCTCTGTCTGTCTGTCTGTATCTCGGTCTGTATATCTGTCTAATTGTCTATCTTTATATATGTATCCGTCTGTCTGTCTATCTGTCTGTCTGTCTGTATCTCGGTCTGTATATCTGTCTAATTGTCTATCTTTATACATGTATCCGTCTGTCTGTCTGTCTGTCTGTCTGTCTGTATCTCGGTCTGTATATCTGTCTAATTGTCTATCTTTATACATGTATCCGTCTGTCTGTCTGTCTGTCTGTCTGTCTGTCTGTATCTCGGTCTGTATATCTGTCTAATTGTCTATCTTTATACATGTATCCGTCTATCTGTCTCTCTGTCTGTCTGTCTGTATCTCGGTATGTATATCTGTCTAATTGTCTATCTTTATACGTGTATCCGTCTGTCTGTCTATTGTCTGTCTGTCAAAATGTCCATCTTTCTATCCTTCTCTCTATCTGTCTGTCTGTCTATCTGTCTGTCTGTCTGTATCTCAGTCTGCATATCTGTCTAATTCTCTATCTTTATACGTGTATCCGTCTGTCTGTCTGTTTGCTCATTTGTTTGTTTGTCTTCTTTCTTGCTTGTTTGTTTTGCCTCCTTGGTTGGTTGGCTCGGTTCTCGAGTGTTACCAAGGAATCAGCATACATGCATATAGTTGCTGCAGGTCTCATGTTGAGATGCGCGTATCTGTGTATATCCATTTACCTTTAGAGATCCATGGTTAGTTGGCGATACGACGGGAGTTGTAGCAAATGAAAACATCAATAGACTGCATTGTCACACACATTGTTCAAATTATCAAAGGAATCCTGCAGTATTCAGACATGCGAACGATCGATTTCAAGCGAGCATGAACGGGCAACATGAACGCAACATATTTCCAGGCGTCAACAAAGAGAAATTGACTGATACAAGCGGCGTTCCTCGTCGGAAAAGACCGCACACCACAAGGGGCGGTATGAGTGACCAAAATGATCACTCTCCACACCAACCAACAAATGCCTTACACGTGCATGCATGCCTACATACAAATGTCATTATTACTCGTGGTCATGTGTTCCCGGTCCCCCAAGCTGTCGTGTTAAAGGAACCGAACCATGCAGCGTATAACATTTTCACATCGTATTTCATTTAAATAATCTATTAATTTATTGGTGTGGATTAAATGTAATTTTAAAGAACTGCTGTTTATGGGGTACGTCAGATGTAGTAATTTGCCGTCCAATATTGATCCCCCTTTTAAATTTCGCGGCAAATCCAAATGATGGCGCAGTTCGTGACGTAAAGAAAGGCAGCGAAATCCAGAAAAAAAAACCTCTCGATAGTCGGGTCCCGCACATGACGTCTAGGTACGCGTCAAAGCACGACGGCTCGAAGTGGTCGCTTGAGGCCCGAAAACTCACTGGACCAGACTACTGTTCTCTGGTAACCTCGACTTTGGCCGTCCAGATCTTCAAGCTGAAGTTTCCGTTCAACTAGAAACAAATGAAGGCTTATTCCATCCACAAATGGGGCTATTTCTCATCGATAACCTCAAGGAAACTCACTGTGACGCGTGCATGAATGCCGGTGACCCCCAGCTGCCAGACACACAATCACTCATATTGTTCAGAATATCATTCAGATGCAGACAGCAAATCGATGCAGACCATGGCTGGAGTAGTTCACATCAATTGGATGCAGCTTTCTCTCATCTCCAATCAAGCAAATTAAAGGGAAAATTGACTGGGAACTTTTTTAAACATTTCTTACATAAATGACAATGAACATTTGCCTGGACCGGGACTAGAATTCGTTTTGGGACAAATTAAGACATTCTTCAGCCGTGAAACTGGTCTGTATATAGCTACTAGCTTGCATAATGGTATATGAATTCCTTTATCTAAACTACAATCAACGAGATGGGATTTATTGGAGATGTCTTCACCAGTGGCTGGAATGCATGCATGGTTTTGTACATTACCACGGACTGAAACTGTCACTCTTGTATCCACAACGGCTCACTTTCTCTACGTTTTCAGATGAGCTTCCGGAACTGAAAAAGTACCCCCTTGTTTCACAAGAACAACATATTAAAACCGGGTTGTTTTTTAAAATCATCTGATGATGAAAAAGTAAGAAACTGTCGCATCGATAGAGAACAATGTGCATCTGGCCAGTGCACACCTGAATCAGCAACTGACAAGCGACATGTTGAAGCGTCTCTATTGCTCCGATATGGAAGGCAGAGCGTTCAAGGTCTATACCTGTCCAGTCACGGTGACGTACGTTTGTGTAATTACGCTGGCTAGAGATGTTGAGAATACCGACGTTTAATTTACGCAACGAATGCAGCAATGTTATCATTGCACTATTGTTATTGGACACCCTCTTGCACGTACAATTCGTCAGTTGAGTTTATACAGGCATTATATACGTGTCAGAATCTGCCGCAAGTAACTTTACACACCGATAAAATATCCAGCTAGGGCTTTTGCAAGAACCACTCGGAACAATAAAATCCACACTAGGTCGAGCTCATGCCAAGCCCATTTGCACCCATTTGCTTAAACTATCGAACCCATTTGCTTAAAAAAGACCCTATATATACAGCATTGGTAAAGGTCAAAAGATTGCCACAGTTTGTGTGTTAAATCATAGAACGATTCAAAAAAGCAATACTGCGAAGGTTTTAGCTAAAATGGAAATCGGTTTACGTACCGTTCTGTAGTGTAAGAAATAGTTAATTACTCTCGATGATAGACTTTTTGTAGATGTTTGAGTGGAGATTTCTCGAAAAGTAGTGCATCCCAGACCGTAAGTTATCAACATGGGGATTCTGTCATGACCATCTACAATTACAAACTGTGTAAATTAGAAGGAAATCTGTGGACATCGATGTTTCCCGTTTAACTCCCCTAGTTTTTTTCTAGTTATGACTTAAAAATAGTCACTAAGCAGAAACTTAACACCGAACACTAGTTGATCGACTATTGGCTGATGGCCTCTTTCACTCCAACTCATTTTCGGTCTGTGTTTAAACATAGAGCAAGTTCATTGCTCTATGTTTAAACATGGAGGTATCCATGGTTTAAACCATGCAGGAAGGTAATCTTCCTGCATGGTTTAAACCAACCTCAATCAGCCCCGTTTCAGTCGTTTATGACTTGGATTTTAGAGAGGCGATGTACTTCTTCCGAACTTGCTCTTTTTTTTAAGTTTTACAAGCTCATGAATGAGTAGCGATGATTAATGACTCGGCTTGGGGTTCTCAACGTCTTCAGCAAACCGGCATTGATTCACCCGATGGCTAGATCATCTTCCGACTCTGAGGTAGACTTGTCTTTGAAACTTTCTAGCAAGGAAGGAACAGGGTAGCAAACGTTTTCATTGTTTCATTCTGGACTTTGTGATAGCAATTGCATAAAGAAAGGGCTTCAAAACACAATTTCCGTTCGATCACCTTGATTTTGGGGTGTTTTTTATTTTAAATTTTAGCTTGTCCTCTCACTGAAGCACGCGGCAGAGTTGAAACAACATCGGACTTGTTTTTAATTAAGGAGCGCGCCATTTGCAAGGATTCAGGGTGACGTTAGGCCTATGTATACCGGCATTCAGCAAAGAAACCGTGGAAATCTTGGCTTATATAAGCTGTCACGGTCATTGGCTGAAACCTGGATGAATTGGAGTTCCACGGAGGCCGTTCGTACGCATGTATTTGGGAGCAGGCCTTCCACATGTTTTCGGCTTTCCCGCCAGAACCCCCTGAGTATTGTTGCTGTTGTTTCTAGTAACAATAACAAGTTTTTCTAGAGCCCTTGATGAAGCGAAACTCTTTGAGAAAACGGCAAAGCGGAAGTGAACATGCCATAGGGCACTGTGTGCTACCCCCTTGGTCTGGCCACGTTCTAGCTAGTGGACGAGCTGAATACAAACACGCATGCGGATTCGCTTCTCATTCAACCCGCCTGAGTGTCTTCCCAGCCGCTGGGGACTCTACCACACCAGACCCCGACAATTATTTCTCAACTGGAGCATCGGGGAGCCAAAGGGAAAAAAAACCTAGCCGTGGATTAGGGCGTTGCGCCCGGCCAGACCCGCTACTGCATGTCATCTCGGCGCCGACCAGTGTTTGTATTAAGTTAGTTGAACAGCTAAAAAACCAACGAGCCTTTGGCGCTGACGAAGTGACGATTAGGGAGGGGGAGTGTCTGGCCTGAGTCGTGCGGACAGTTGGAAGACTTCCACCTGGTGTATCTTACTGAGGTTTGACAGGGCTAGACAGACATAGGAACAAGAATGTTCACAGGTCGGGCGTGAAGTGATTTGGTTAACCGTGAGTAACACTGACCACAGTGGGCCCGGTAGTATATATACCACGTCCCTAACGTAATGTCACTCAAAAATCGCTCTGCCTTTGAGAAAGGTCCTGCTATGATAGAACTTTGTTTTATCTTCAGTTACAGTCATTTGACAATGAAGGAGTCTTCCTGTGAATCCAGAAGGGAAAAATGGGTTGATTTGGATGGTATGTGTGCTGGGTGGTTTGTAGATACACACAGAGACACGTTCTTCTTACCTATCATGCGCATCATCATTCATTCACACGCGACGCATTTAACTCTGACCAGTGCGCTGAATACTGCCAATGAGTGACATAACCATAATTATAACGACGTCATGCCATGGGGGACCGACTAGCGTCAAACTTAACTACGCACGTATGGCTAAGTACTTGCATGGTGGCGCTCTTTACTTCCGCCAATACTTCAGGGGTGCAGAACACTAAATCGAGCTCCCATTGAACACTGTACAAAAACACTCGCAATTATCCCACACCCAAAAGTCTCTCAGTTCTTGTAGCTATACTGAAAACTGTAGTTTGAACCTTCATCTCTCAGATTCTTTTCAATTTTAGTGCCCTTAGCCGATTAGATTTTTTGCTAATTACCCCCAGAAAAAAACACCCCCCAAAAGTGTTGCCGTCCAAGCCAAATTTCTTCAAGGTTTTTGGGATGGACCCCTCCACTTCCACAGCCAATTTTAAGGGCCACATTTAAAGCCGGATATGGTCCAATGACATACCAAATTGAAGAGTGAACCCCCAGGTCACTTATTCTACAATGTATCAGTGAAGTTAGCCTCCAAAACCCCTTATTAAAAAAAAGTTGTACGTCCACACTTTATGATAATCAGCTCGGCGGAGCCATCTTGGATGGATTTTGTGTGCTGCAGCCATACAATTACATGTACATAATCCAAATATCTATGGCCCTTTTCGAATCCATGAATCAGACTCAGGCTCAAGCTTCGTTTCCGTCTGACCATGTGTCTGACAAAACCTAAAAGAATTTGAAGGTTTGTTGGCTTGATAAGTACAGAGCATTCACCAAGAAACTGGGGCCAAATGCCTGTAACATTATAAGGGGTATAAAGAGAAATCTGACCGAAGCCTAAGCCTGAGCCTAAGCCTTCATAAAGAATGGTAGCCAGTCCTTGGAATTCTCAGTCTGGCGCCCGCTATCGGCCGTCTATAGGTTATACATGTATCTGTCTATGGACGTAATCGCGCCTTCCTTATCCCGTTGCGTGATTGTGTCGCAAATCTGCTAGATAGCACTAAGCGGGAAAAGTCTTCCTCGTGTAAACAGGATTAAAAACAACATTTCGACTTGTATTCCATTACTTAGCAAGAAACTAAAGTGAAGTCTGGGTTGGCAAGCTCATGAATAATGACTTTTCGTGCA
This sequence comes from Luidia sarsii, assembly GCA_949987565.1. Taxonomy (NCBI): domain Eukaryota; kingdom Metazoa; phylum Echinodermata; class Asteroidea; order Paxillosida; family Luidiidae; genus Luidia; species Luidia sarsii. The sequence continues at coordinate 8,585,041 of OX465111.1, forward strand.
TCAGCAAACGTTTGGTGATGAAGCAGATACACGCTGGAAGTATACGATCCTGCTGTCGTAATATTCTCCCTCAGGTCGAGTACGGGCGGCCTTGTTCTCGAGGCTCGAACCTGAATGCACACGACCCAAGAACGCTGCACTCGTAGCAGGATTCACACACCTCCTCTCCGCCAGGGTTGTTCTCGGACAGGCGAGAACGCGCACGCCCGATTGAACTCCGACCCCTGAGTCGGGGTGTTCATCAAAGTTGATCTTAGTTCTTATAGGTCAACTGAAGTGCAAAAATGAGAAAATCCTGATTTGGCATTTAATATGTTCATTGGTACATTGTAATTCCAGATCAAACATAAATTTTGTGTTTCAGGCTTATTAGAGGCCTTTTATAATTAATTAAAATTATGCTCGTAGTTATTGAGGGCGCTGTTCTTTACGTCACCGGATGAACGCATAATTTTTTTTCTCTCCCCGCCAAAGCCGTATGCACTTAGATAGTCGGAGAGGTTCCCTGACGCGTTCAGTAAGTAATGCACGTTTTTTGAGCGTGGCACCAGTCTTTTTCTTGGCGAGAAAAACCTGACAATTTTGTTGGCCGAGACGTCTTTCGACAAGCTTTTTCTTCGGAATCCGATGAATTCTAAGTCGATAACAAGGATAGAGATTCTGAAAATAGTTTTCCTATGGCCACAGACGGGAACACGTTGCCAAACCATAGACGTATGAGCCCGGATGGTCTCTGTGAAAACAAGCTTCGAAATGGACACTGCACTGCACGATTTGACGGGTCGGATTATTTCGGTCGTGTCAGCGTGATTTTTGACGTCAAAATGCGGCTTATTCTAGGATCGTCAGAGAATAAATGCATGTTTATTCCACTGCTGCAATCTCCAACAACGAATCTGGCTGGCGTGTCACATGGTTTGTCGATATTTACTCCCGAAATTGGTTCTCTTGAGAAACGTGCACTGACTGTTGGTATATACGAACGTACAATACAATAGTTCCCCGACAAGCCTAATGGAGCGAGTCTTCATCCGCTGACGTCACCAAGGACGTCCTCCACGGGGACGTGGCTGCTCCCCCTTCCAAACTTAAATAATTTTTTAAAACTCTTTCTCAGAGTTTAAAATTCGGAAAAAATGCATGGTTGTATTTAACTGACACCATGGTATTATTTGAAATAATAAAAACGAATTCCAAAATGCATGGCAGTTGACCTCTAATTACGAAGCCACTTCTGATGATTTCCTGTCGTGTCAGTGTAGGGTTTTCCGTGAGCCTGTCCTCGAAATCTCATCAGCGCTGCTATCGTGTGGCTTCCAAGGGAAATGCTTGCACGTCCGACTGCGAAACCAAGGATTCACAAACACCGCAGGCTGCTCAAAGTTCTGATTGCATAAACTGCATCTGAAACAATAACATTTGTTTTCTTCTAATAACTCACCCATGACAGTGAAAATGATCACCCAAGCAACTATAGGCCTACACAAACATAAAAAGGGACAGGGATAAAGCAGGCAATACCCAATTGATGTATCTGGTTCAAAGGGAAATCAATGCAGAGATATTGCCGTTTTAACATGTTTTTTGTTTTGCGTCAGTGAACTTGTAATTCACGAGGGTTTGCGCTTGTCGTCGCATGGCCAGCATTGCATGTTCTCTGACTGACGGCCATGCATGAAAGTAATCAGTATTCGACCTACAATGTGAAATGGCAAAATATGTTGAATGCTTCAGTCCTACCGAATTACGCTCTCTGAGTTACCGGTACAAATTTCAGCAGTGATAATATGAGCGGTGTGTTAAAGGTCAACTGATTGCATTTTGGAATTCCTTTTTATTATTTCAATTAATAGGGTGGTCAGTAAGATACATTCGTGCATTTTTTTCGAATGTTAAATCATTGGAAGGGGAACAGAACAAACCGGTCCATTACTCGTCCATTACTATTAAGTATACATTAAGTATACCAGTGAGTGCACGTTTTTCAAGAGAACCGATTTCAGTATAGACATATTCTTTGACATGCCTGCAAGATATTTGTTGTTGAAGATTGCAGCAGTGGAATAAACGTGTATCCATTTCCTGACGATTCCACGGGGAAAATCGTGGCAGTGAAAGCGTGTAGCGCAGTGTTGGCCTCGTACATGTATGGTTTTGCATCGCGTTCCCATCTGTTGCCATCGGAAAACTATTTTCAGAATCTCTATCCTTGTTATCAACTGGGAATTCATGGAATTCTGAAGAAAAAAGCTTGTGGAAAGACGTCTCGAAAAGCCATTTTTTGTTCATGCCTCTTCGCCGAAAAAGGGCACACCGCAGTAAACAAAAAGGCACGCAGTGCATGTACTATGTATGAACGCGTCAGGGACCTAGGCTGGTTCCCGTCCCCTACATGGTCTCCAGACGTCTCACGTCCTCCGAAATGTACATTTCGGAGGACGTGAGACGTATGGAGACCATGTAGGGGACGGGAACCAGCCTAGTCAGGGACCACGAGGAGAGAACAGCGCCCTCAATAACCACGGGCATAATTCTAATTTTCAAATAAGCCTGAAACACGAAAACACGTTTGGTATGGGATTATAGTGTACCAATGAACATAATTATTTGATGGCGAATCAGGATTTCCAATTATTTGTTGGCCCCCGATTGTCCATTAATGACTTCAGTTCACCATGTGAGGGCGCCCTTGCTCATCTGCAATGTGCAAGGCCCTACATCGCACCAAAAATAATGGAGCCAGTTGGCTCGGCCGAGCTAATTATCATTAATTTATCATATAATAAATCATGCTTAGGACAACCTTGGGGTTCAATGTTTCAGATTTTGCGTAATTCGGAAGATTTGGGGCTTATTCGGAAGATGTGGCCCTTATGGATGGAGAAGTGAAGGGATGCTTCTCAAAATCCTTGCAGCATGATTTCGTCTTATAGGCCTGCACCTGAATACACATTTTGGGGGAGGTTATCTGGAGGTAATTAGCAGAGAATCAAATCGGCTTAGGAAACAAAAAATTGAAAGAATCTGAGAGATATAGGTCCAAATTACAATTAATTTTCGGAATTAATTTTCCTCTTGGGAGCATGTTGAATGTTGAAGTTGAATGAGCGTGTTGACACCGAGGAGCTGCACAGCCAATAATTATTGTTTAGGCAGATAGGGGAGCATGTTGACGTTGACGAGCGTGTTGACACAAAAGAGCTGCACAAACGTTCAACCCTGCGTGCAATTTTGACCATGTGGTGTTTAAGTGTGGCCCTATTTGGTTGTAGAAGTTGACGGGTGCTTTCCCAAATCCTTGCAAAAATTTGGTTATATGCAGCCATGGAGTTATATAACTCTATGTATGCAGCACGGTTTGAGGTATGAAGTACAGGACACATATGTACATGTGCAGTACATGCATTTACAAGCCTAAGGTAACAAGTTCGCTCGTCTGAGAACACGACTATCACCTCTTGTTGCATAGGTTCTATGGTTTCAAACTTGAAACGGACATTTATTTTAACTATTTCTGTCTGTAAAACGTGCAAAATCACGTATTTTACAGTGTATTTTAATAATTTATTCCTAAAAGACTATTCTAATAGTTTAAACTGCTTCAATCGGCGCGATACACAAATTTTTAACAAAAACGTTCCGCGCTTTACCTCCTATGCGAAGAGCCCGGAAGTAGGGAATCTCGCGGTAACATGCACATTTTCGAGGCCACCTTACATGGTCTATAGCGGGTGCCAGACTGAAATGCCTTGGAGGCTGCCATACTTATGTAGGCCGTTTACGAAACGAAGGCTTAGGCTCGGGCTCAGGCTTCGTCTCCTTCTGACAAAACCTGAAAATCAAGGTTGTGGTTTGTTTCCGAAATTGAAGGTTTGTTGGCTTGATAAGTAGAGGGTATTCACCAAGAAATTGGGGCCAAACGCTTGTTTGTAGATGCCTGTGATACTTTAACGAGTGAGATAAATAAAGGCCGAAGCCTAATGCTGCGTTCCAATCACGTCGTGTTTATCGTGTTCATGACCAGTACCATTTCCCAGTTCACGAGTGGGCTGCATTTCAATGCTACTCACCAACACCACGTCAACACGCACATTGCGCAAGCGCAAAGACCGAAGAGTTTGCTGCTACGCGGCTGGTTTTCACTATAAGTACGCGAGTTGGACAACTCGTACGCCGACGACTCGCATCTAATTTAATGGAAACTATTAGTCCTGACATATGCGTGTAGAACAGCGTAGTAAATTCATGGTAATTTCACCTTTTCGTTCCTGGCTGCAGAAGCCACCACCGTATGTATCGTAATCTTATTGTAACTCATGCATCGATGTTGGTATAAACTTTGTGCCCTTTGACCTCCTGATTCCATTTTTTTGCCAAGTCGTGAACTGGAGGCAAGATTTCTGCCTCCAGTTCATGACTGGTGACCACGTGTTACCAGACGATTGGAACGCCTCTTCACGACTAGTGAACTCGTGAACACGGTAATCACGACGCGATTGGAACTCGGCAATAAGCCCTCCGAAATCCGCCATCTTTGCAAAAGTATGGGCGGAAGTAAAGGGCGCCACCATGTTCGTACATGTTATTAGAAAAAGCACGTACATTACATGTATGTACTGTGTACGTGCGTAAGCGTCGCCGCGTAGCGTCATATGGAACCACTGACAAATTTGAACTTATTTATAAGCAGAGAACCTTACATTCCTGGTGTCTTTCACAAAAGACACGTGACATACACAGCCTGGCCGTTTATTAAAAAAGATAATGAATCTTAATAGTCAGATTGTATGTAACCTCCAAGGCAAATCTGTGGCAAAGAACTGTTTGAACAATTGACCAATCAGAGGCCACATGTGCTTTCCCTATGGAGAGTAGTTTGTATGTGAAATTTGCCCACCACATCCCCATCTTCCGCCATTTTGTCTGACTCGCATAATTTATGTGCATTTTATCAACGGACCAAGACAGTCCAGCATGTATTGCTGGTAAAACAGACAACTATATACATATTAATCATAATTAATGGCAGTTTGCATTATTTTTACAAAGGAATACATAAATCATGCTTGGTGTTTGTAAGTTGTAGCAACCTCTCCCAGTCAGTTCAACAGGGAGGACTGTCCTGTCCTTCCATATGTGCAAACAAAGGTCAAAGGGCAGTGCCCAGTCTTGTATTTTTAGTGCTACATTGTACACATGTACTTGCTTTCTTGTGTCAGCTGTTTGAAGTGCACATTTTCATGTCTGCAATACCTGATGCAAATGCAGTCTATGATATTATTTTAACAAATGAAACAAAATTAAAACAACCAAAATAAACCAATGCAAACAAAGATATTACAGTCCAAATTGTTTTCAGAATGACACTTTATTGGTCTGTTAGGAGTTAAACGAAACAACTCCAGTAAAACTGAATCATTTCTCAACAGTTGTATAATAACGATCAACTTTCTAAAATGTGTTGCAATTTTTCAAGAGTTTCCAACAGTTTAAGATGTTCTTTAAAGTGACTTAGGGGGAATATTTCAAAATCATATTTGTTCATGTTTTCCCTAAAAAAATGCTTTCATAAAACTGGGTTTAGGAAATAGCATATTGAATTTCTGCGTATGTACAATCCAACAAGACCATGGGTATGTCAATTTGAGTACAAGTAGGCCTACATGTACATATTGAGTGTGCTTGGACAATTCAAGCCTTGGCAATTCCAATGAGTATGCTACAATCAATGATCCAATTCAACATACCTACACAATGACTTCAATCGGGCATTGTATAGAATGTTTGCATGTCCAACTGGGTTTGATTGTTGGCAGTTGACAAATGTGGCAAATCAACCCATCAAATCCCAAAGCATTCACCTAACCACACTGCTATTCACTACCACACTGCTATAAAATACCCCGATACCTTTCTGAGAATATCATGTCTCAAGTCTGGTAAAGTCATTTGCTGCATGGCATCATCTTAAGAGCAGCTTCCTGATAGAGGTGTCTGTATATTTAAAATAAGGGCAGCGTGAGTCCACTGAGATGATATTCACTCATCCCATCTCATGAAAATGACCTCAATCCTTTTGCATTTCTTCAGAACCACCTTGGAGACTTTGGAGAGGCTGGGATGGTTCACGTTGGCAACAAATCCTAGATCCCAGTGCATGAAGAGTCAGCACTCAGCAAACATCAAGATGTCTTTAAATCAACTTGTTTACCATAGTAGTCCTCATACTTGTACTCAATGAATCCCACACTCAAAGGAATAAGTCCTGCAAGGAAAGCAACCAAGAGGTAACATTGAGTAGGAGCTGATACTGATCATACCAGAGGTCACTGCCTGGGGACTTGAAACCGATTCCGACCCTGAGATTACAGACAGTGTGAAAAGGCCTTTGTCTAGCAAGCCCCAACCCCATCCCTTGTTTTCCAGCATTGGGGCCAGTACAGTCCACGGCCAAGTTCCTTGAACTAAAACAATTTTGGTAATCTGTTGTAAAACTCTGAGACATGAGTAGGTCCTGACAAAATGTACCCCTACCTTGACCTCCACATTGTGAAATAGCATTGTGTAAACTGGGCAGTGTTTCTTTCAAAATTAGATTAAAAAAAACACACATTTACCATTTGCTTTAGCATCAGCAATTGCCTTCAACAATTTCTTGTACTGCTTCTGACATACTCCTGGTAACAAAAAAATGCAAATAACAAAATGGGAATTCATTTTTAGCTTTAATAGGATATCCATGCATCAACATGGCTAACAAAATACACTTCACGGGAAGCAAAATAGATTCAGTAGCTTACAGAGTGCCTCAGCAGAAAGACATGGACACTAGAAAGCAGACTTGTACAACTCATATCACAGACTCAGACTTGAGTCTGTTTCATTCAGTCACAATAAGAAATGATTCCGACTTAGACTTGACTTGCATGACTTGTTACTTGATGAAGGAAAAAACCTGCAGAAGAATTGGTCTTTGCAACACTCATACATGTTCATATAGACTGCAATTGGCAGTGTCTTTTACAGGCTCATATTGGGCCATTGGGAATGGGATACAAGGGTTGATGAAATGAACTTCTCTCAGTGGTTTACTTGGCTATATTCTTTGATATACTGTACTGTGCAAGCAGGCCTATCAATAGTAAACGTGATTCAAGCAAACTGTTAAAATTGGGAAATGTGTTTTGAATGCAATATCAGATTCAAATGTGCCCTAGGACTTGGATTCAACCGTTGAGTCTCACACTCCACTTGGGACTTAGACTTGGACCCAGACTAGAGGGATGTAACTTTGACTGCTAGGATCTAAGATTATGCCGGTTTTCAAATTTAGATACTCGGTATACTGTGGGGAAAAAAACCCACGGTTTCGATATACCGTGAACTAGAGCTGTGACATCATTATTTCCTTGGCCACGCCCACCATGATTAAAAGGGGGGGTAAGACCATCAGATAGTAACAACATGACAGCAACACAAAAGTATACGAGCACAAGAAAAAAACGCGGGTTTTTTTTTTCCATTTTTGTTTTTTTGTTTTTCAGAAAGGCTTCGGTTCATTTTTTTTTTAGGCCGCGGTTTTTCGGTCTAACCGAAAACTGGCACAACCTTATTAGGATCAAAACTTCAGGCCCTCCACTTTGTTGAGATTAGCATTTTTCAACAGTTTCGTATATGACTCTATCAGTACAAGTCTGCTAGATAGCTGCACTGTAGGTGTAAAGTGTTGACATGTCAAGAAGGGCATTGGGGAAGGCTTACATGAGAACCTAATCAGAAATGCATAGGAGCCTCATCTGCTAGACCCATACTTCTGGGCTATTTGAAATACTGCTACAGAGGGCTATTTTGTTTCCAGGAGCAAGCTCATGGAACAGTCAGGGAATGAAACTTTCCAAAGAGTAATCGTCAAACCTGTTCTTGCTGTCGAGTATACTTCCCCTGAATGTGGACAAATGAACTGCTGCAGGAGTTTCACATTCTATGCACAAACAAAGAACAGCATAAAAACCAATCAGTATTCAGAGTCTGAGGAGCACACTGGTGATCACTCATTGATCCTATAGCACCGGTTGCTGTTTCAGAAGGAAGACAATCAAAAACTAAAGCCGCGTTTCCACTGGACTTATTTTGGTCAAATTAACCAAGACGATGGCTACTTTTCACATTTTAAGTCCAGTGGAAACGGCCCAGTTAAATTTCCTCTCGGTTACTTTAACCGAGCCGAATGGTTACTTTTACCGGCCAACCTCTGCCCAGTAAAAAAAACCAGGTAAGTTTAACCGAGCCAATTAGTCCAGTGGAAACGCACCACTCGGTTAAACGCGACTCGGTAACTCCCATCGGGCCTATGACGTAATACGTACATGCACTGTGTCATATCGCACGCTAAATGTACAGTACACACGCACATGTGCATGTACATTGTGTATCCGTCTAACACTTGACCCTCATGAGCCGTTACATTGCCAGCTCGGTTACTTTAACCATAGTCTTGGTAAAATTGACCGACTCAAAAGTCCAAGTGGGAATGACGGTCAAATTTGACCATTGGAAATTTAACCATCGTCTTGATAAATTTTAGTCCAGTGGAAATGGGGCTAAATACAAACACTTCATTGTGAAATGTCATACACAAGTCAAATATTTACCGGTACTCAGGGCTCGACCTTAGCACTAGCCCGGCGGTCATTGTCTAGTAAAAACAGCAGCGGGCTAGTAAAATGGCCCACTTTGCTAGCCCGGCGGACTAGTAAAAAATAGACAGTGGTGTGGCAGCAAAAAATGATGCGGGCGGGGATGAGAAAGTAGAAACTAATAATTTGTTTTACTTGACCAAAAAACCTTGTCTTACATGTACCGGTAAATGATTGTGGGTGATGCCCCCACCAGGGCAAAGACTAGTTGACCATCTTAGCTCAGATGATCAGAGCGTCATATTTCCATGGCTATTTTTCAAATGAAATTGTTTACTGCTTACTATAATGGTGTGAAATGTCTCAAAAAGTGGCTTTTCAGAAAAGACCCCACACAATTGTGTGATCAAGTTTGTGTGCAAACAGCTCTCAGATTGTGACCCTGAGTATATCAGCAGGATAAGACAATTCATTTTTTAAGCAGTTGAGGTAGGAATGGTTATTTTACCTTGTAGTGGACCAACAAGTTCTCATCTCGACAAATTGGGCAGGGATTGCCGGTCACTTTACGATTCTCTCCACTTCCTCTCTGTGGAAATAGAAAAATGCTGTTCAAATCAGGATGGCAATTCTTAGGAAAGCTGTTAAAAAGCTAGTTTATAGACAACAGAAGGTGCTTCTGTGGATTACTACAGACATTTAGCTCATCTGGCTGGAGATGGTGGTAGTGGAGTGAAGGTGTTTGGATGAAATTTGTGGTTCATATTTGTAAGACTAGAGTTGACTCGGATGGATTTACAGATGGAAACGTCAATTTAGAAAAATATAAACGCAGTTTGAATTGCCTATCAAAATTCCACCAGATTCACATTTCAGTATTAAACTAGGTAAATTCAATCAGATACACGTTTCAACACAGAAATTGCATAATACCTAAACCATGGTCAGAAACTTTAGTCAAACATTCAATCAGGTACACATTTAAAGATACAAAATTACATTGCCACTGGACCATGTACAAGGTCCACCACTCAACTATTTAAAAGGCACACAAAAAACTGTACGTTTGCAGCGTCTAAAATTGCATACAACTGGACAATGGTCCACTTCACTTACTCCCTCCCCAAGGTTATGGCGTTGCACTTCGGCCAGGATTTTACTAATTCCCAAGGTTCTACTTATTCCCAAGGTTTTACTTCACCAAGAATTTACTTCTTGATCATGATAATTAAGTATTAATCTGGATGAGACAACAAAATCAGTATTTCAAGGTGTTTATGTGGAAAAGACTGAAGACAAAGTTAGAGGCTTTGATTCAATGAGGCCTGATGAGCAGTTCATTCAACACTCACTTGCCTGATACATACACAATGACGTGATTACACAGAATGTAGCGCATATTTGTGTACCAGCCAGATCTCTGTGTCTATGGCACAAGGAACAGGGATTCAACTTTTAAGAAAAACAAAAAGTAAAAGTGCTGGTACAGACATCCCACGTCCCGGTCCAGTAAAATGTTCATTGCCATTTTCAAATTGTTTGAGAATGTCCCTGTGACATATCCATTTCTTTGATTATTAAGAATGAAATTGTAGTTTTGAATTCCCTGAAAGAATTATTCTAGAGATGCTGATTTTCTCAGTTGAGGGAATCAGGAACCCTGTTTTGACAACTTGTAACCATCTAACCATGCAACTGAAGAAACCATTAACAGGTAACTCACCACACAGGTTATTCTTGTTTTCTGCAGAAACAAAGAAACGTTAACACAACACAAGTGAGTCATAAGTAACTAAACTGTAAAGCACAGTAAATTGCCAAGAAATTGTAAAATGCGAAGAATTTTTTTTAATGTGTTTATGTTCCACAGGGCAATAGTCTCTATAACTGGATTACAGTTTACAGTATATATAAGTAAATGTAGAAACCCTTGAAAAAAGAATAGTACTTTTTAGTAGTTTCATGTTGTCCTGTTTTAGTTATTTTGTGTTTAATTTATGTACTTGATTTTGAAAAGTCGTGCTCTTTTTGTTCCTTAAATGTATCTGTATTGATATTCATGATTTTAATTTTGTATCTAATTCAGCCCTACTGGCATTGATGTACAATTAAAATAAACCTTTTCATAAGTAAATTTATCATTAGATAGGTGATCCAGCAGCAAGTGTGCATGTAAGTTCATGTTCATGTTCATTGATAAATACATTGATGGATTTTCTATGAAACCTGTCTGTAGTATGCCACGTCTTTGTGTGTAATAGCAGGTGCTCCCTCCCATTGCCTTTTAGTGCACAGATATCATGCAGCTTTCATGGAGGACATGCGCAGGCGCTTGCCTTACCATCGGTGGTACACGGCCCTTGTGGTTTCTTCTGTAGTTAGCAAAGACTAGCCTACCACTGTACCTCTCAGCATACTCTGTACATGCGGGCAGACAAATTGGACAGTGGTTTGTTACGATACATTGTTACTCTAAGACTCTTACTGTTTTAAAAACATGCTCTTGAATTATTATTATCATATTGATAAGACCCAAATGTTATAAGGTGGAATCACAATGTGGAAAGTTTGCAGTGACACCGTCCAAGTCATCTCTTTCAAGAAGGCTCTGAAAAGTGCTGGTAATTCAATGTTACAGAGTGTGTACTAGTACTGTGTACTTTGCCCGTTGTCAGGAGACTGAAGAGTTTTACCTACGTATTGATGGTACTCACACATGTGCAAAGGGCTTTCCAAAGGGCCCATAGACAATCACCCCTTCACCCAAGACTTAGTCTAACTCCTAGGTCTCCTCTACCCATGGCATACTCTCACAAAAGACAGCATGCCTCAGATTTGTGGGTTGGGTGTGTGCAGTGGAGACCAGATTGGACGTGGCATGCTCCAAGTGAACACCACAACCCAGTACAGCGACACCAAGTATAAATTGAGACTGTGAAAGTGGTCTCAACAGTTTGACAAAGGTTAGTAATCTATAGCCAAAATGTCAGTACGTTACGGCCGACATTGTTAGCCATGGAACGTCTTATCCTATTGCCATTTAACACATTGAACAACCTCTTTTAATCTATTCTTGGTAATACGGACCTTCACTATTTAAATAGGATATACCAGCAGCTATGTCTACATCTGTGGGCTCAGTTGCTGCCTTCACAGATCCCTCCATGCTTGCGTCTTGTGTTGACAATTGCCTGGAAGGCACCATCCAAAATTTCCCTGCATTCCTGTGTACTGACTGTAAATGAAAATAAATTTAAGTCATTCCGTTGTGCAGGTTAGAAATTACATAAGATGAACTTTGCAGTAAACCGATGGGATCTCCAGCCACTTTGTACCCAAGTCACTTCATACACAACTTCACCTTGTACCCAAGTTCATGTAACTTCACATCTGGTGTACACTACTCTGAAATAATTTCTTTCTTTTTGGAAAAAAAATAAAAAATTGAATAACTTCGAAAGCTGACAAAGAAAATTTTGAAAACCATTTACCTTGAAGCCCCTACACAACATTGGTAAGATCGAAAAACAGAAATTATCACAGATTTACATGAATCTAATTAGTTTGAAGATGGTTATGGTAGAAACCTCGCACTGAAATATTTCCACCTAAAATGCTGCATTTTTGGAGAAAAGAGTAAAGAAATTGTTTCCATCTCATCCCTAGATCAATACGTTGAATGCTGCATTTTTGCGAAAACAAATGAAACGTTTTTCACAATTTTCATGAAAAATAGTTGGCGGATTGAGCTGAAATTTTCACAGATGTGCTATTTCATGCATGTGTGGGATCAGACGACGTATGGAAGCTATTCTTTGAACTTGACCAATGTTGTGTTATCCCTTTAAAAAGAAGGATGACCATATTTTGGATGGTACCGATGGTGCCAATTTTTACGTTAGTGTGGAATGCTTTCTGAAATTCTGATTGTGCCAACTTCACTTTAGAAAGTGATTGTCCAATTAAGTAAAATGAATCAAATGATAAAATTAACTAATTTTGATTTCAAATATTGACGTCTGCATGCTGATTGCTGTGAACTGAATTTTTGAGAGTCATGCCTGCCCGCCCGTTGGACGACGTGTGGTTGAGTGTGTGTGTTTGTGTGAACATGTATGCAGTGTTTGGACAAGTGAGGTATATTTCTGCGTTAATTTTGCTACTCGATGGGTCCAATTCCAATGGGCGGGCAGGCATGAGTCTCGAAAATTCGGTTCACAGCAATCAGCATGCAGCGCGCGATATCCAGACGTTGCTTTGCGCTTTTCAGGAAACAGTCACTGGGGCTCAACACATGTATGCGTGCGCACACTCACAGACAGAGCCCTACAGACTGTGACCCCGGTACCTGTGTGTGGTGCATAGCAGTAATGAAAGCTTCTTTAGAGGTTTCAAATAAGATGAAAGGTTCACAAATCACCATGTGCTTTCATTCTAAATCCTGAAAACAAATAATACAAAACATGTAGGCTTGAAATTTTCGAGAAACATTTTGAAGTTACTGCTATGCACCACACACACCGCGTATCGTTGCATGCTTTGCGCCGTTCATGAAACAGTCGTAGGCTCAACGGTTGCAGACCCACTGCGCACACGGAACTGTCAGAATGCTATTTTAAGAAAAGAAGATGGCCGCCTTGTTTTGGCTGTCGCACGGGTGAAACACCTTCTCGATCAACTGAGGGTATTTTTTCCCTTTTTTCCAAAACGTGAGTAAAGCAAGTGACCAATATTTATTAGAATCCTTGTTTCTCACTGAATTCAAAAATGGGCACGTAGGACGGTGATACGGGTGTTTTCGGCGGTAAATCTGGGGGTTTGTGTTGGGTAGTTTTTCGTTTGAAATGTTTTTTGGCGGTTTGTACAGATAATCAGCTTTAGGACACTGATCGACTTGGACCCTACAGTCACCCGAAACTAAAAATGTCAAAATTTGATTAAAAAAGGGTGACTTGTCGGGTCCAAGTTACTCGGACTAGTGTTTTCGGCGGTAAATCTGGGGGTTTGTCACTTTGTGTCGGGTAGTTTTTCGGTCGAAATGTTTTTGGCGGTTTGTACAGATAATCCATATCATGACACTGATTGACTTGGACCCTACAGTCACCCGAAACTCAAAATTTCAAAATTCGATAAAAAAGGGTGACTTGTCGAGTCCAAGTTACTCGGACTAGTTGGTCTGCAAAAAGTGCAATGCAAAATAATGTGCAATGGTCTGCTGCTTCAGAAATTTGTGGTATCCTCCAATAACCGGTTTTCGACGATATAAGGACTTTTCTTCAAACTGAACAATGTGGACGAAAGTATCACACTAAAAGAGGTCCCAGTCACTTTCTCCACACCACAGACTATTAGAATAATCATAGAGAAGGTTGATCAAGCCTGTCACTTCCGTAAGATTACCCGGTTTTGTTGACGTCTACGGCGCACCGCGCAGTAAGCACCGTGACCTATTTTCGTCAGTGGTGTTTAGTTCAGGTGTCCCAGTGCAGCCAAACGCAAAATAAATTCTTAAATCAACTCAAAATGCTGTGTGGCACTGTACAATTTTTCCCTGAATGTTTTTTTGTCTTCATCTTTTTTTTTTTTTTTCGACACTGCTTCTAACAGTAACACTTTCCTCAAATCATTCATAATTTATGCTTAAAACGTATTGGTCTTGTTGATGTCTTCTTTTTGTGACGTTTAAAAAAAATCCACAATCCTCTTTCTCACTGCTTCTTCAGTTATGACCTTTCCCAATGTCACTCCAGAGACACATTTCCTCCTTCTTGGTACTTTCTCTAGCTGCCCTTTTATTTTTTTCATTTTTTATAAAAGCCTATTGGGCTATGTTACTTTTTTGCTTAAAATAATAATTAAAAAAATAAAATAAAAATATATATAAGCGAGATGCCCTATTATAGGCTATAGTATAGGAGCCTCCATAGTTTTAACCCAGAACGGACTGCCTCAAGTTGCGTGATATATTTTTTTTCTACGGTTGTTGGGGTTTGTTAAGGTACACTCAGATTTTTTTTAGGACCAACAATAAAGAAAACTGGGGCTTCGAAGCAACTGCCAATTTTGTACCTAGGAAAATAGACCCCAAAAGAGCAACTTTTTGAATAACACGAGTTTGGCCTACTGGAAAAGCCTTAAATTTCCACATTTTCGGTGACGGACAAGAGCAGGAAACCAACTGTAAGATACGAAGTCTGAGATCGTTATACTTATACTTATACTTTATAGGGAGTTGTTTTCATAGTGCGATGTGAGTTAGAACTAGAACTAGAAGGCTAAGCTTCGAAAACGTGTAGCGTCGAAAACGGGGGTTCCCACGATACTGGTACTAGGGTAGTCCGTGCACGGAATTCTTTAGGACATAATAAGCGTTTCCAAAATACTTACGGATAATCGTACAGACCGAAGAACTAGATGATCAAGATGTTTCTGAAAATGTATATGTCGTAAATATCCACGTACAAATATTGGAGCTGCGGAGAAAAGTTTCCGTATGGGGGCCGCCATGATGTTCAATTGGACTAGCCTCGTTCGGTAATTATGTAGAATAATATTATTTTGACAACAAGAATGTTTGACAATAATTTATAAGCTAGAATATAAGCTATTTTGTTACTAAATATGAATAAACTAGCTTTATAGAAACCTCCTTTAAATCAAAGGTTACTTAAAATACTGTTGAAAATCGGTTTAGATCAGTGTAAAATACATTACATGTATTTACACACTGATCTAAACCGCCGAAGACGAAGATTTTGTAAAACGATATCAATTTATTCATAAAATCAAAATCAGTGAACATAATGAAAAGGTTCAATAAAATATATTTATCTTCTCGTGATTGCAAAAATTGAAACTAACTGCAAAACTACCGAAATATTTAAATGTACAAAAATATTATTAGCAAGTTAATGTAATGCCTAATGGTCCTTAGGATGGGCGTCTCACTGACGTCATACCTCACGCATGCGCAGTATTTGGACATTTATTAAGCCCTCTGATATCTGTAGTCGAAGTCTGTGCCCGTTTGCCGCATGGAATTTTCTGATTCAAAAATCACCTTTGTTTGACATATTTACCACCTCAGTTTTTCTCAATTTGATAATTGCAGGTTATAGATCTGGACAAACATCTTTAGGCACAGATTTACCAGCAATTCATAGCACTAAGAGTAAAGTATTGATAGACATTTCTCCCCCCAACTTGTGATAAAGATGGCGGGCGTTGTTTCTGATGGGGAAAATGCCACACCATAGGCATGGCATGAATTTCCACCAAAGAATGTTGGTTGATCCGTCTTCAGTTATCAGTTTTTTTCTCGCTCAAATGTAACTCGGGGTAGTTAATAAACAAGGTATTGTGGAAACAGTTACGTTCCACAAGGTAAACCCATGAAAAAAGAGGGGTTTGAGCGTGCATTAGCGCACCCTCCGAAGCCGAAACGTCAACCAGACTCCGCGAGGACTAGAACGAAATGTAAGTGCAACCGTGGTACTTTCGCACCATTTTTACTTCGTTTGTATTGCCAGATTTGTGACGCTTGGTCATGTACAGGAACCAGTAAGTATTCCTTAATACTATCGTGTTGAGATCCATGTGTGTTAAGAATGGTTTGGGGATGAAAGTGATGTGGATGCTTGAGGCATGAGACTTAGTTTGCTGGTCGGGACGGTATATCCATACTTGTGCTTTGTATGTTTTTTTCTGTGAGTACGCTGTGCGCTAGTTATGAGCGCCATTGTACAGACTACATTACGTGTAGAGTGAACGTGTAGGAAGACTCGTGCAGCGCATGGCGCGGGAGTATGGTCACATGACGAAATTAATTATGCATAGCTAGCTGTGCATGTCACCGGTGGCTTTTGGATCGGATCCAAGATGTGTGTATTTATTTCACATGTTCATATGATATAGACCTGCTGAGCTTCTAGTCTACTTCTGAGTTCTTGTTCTGTAGACTGTAGAGTGTACAATCCACATTATTCATTAATTAAAGTTTTACACTTTTGGTTTATCTTGCTGCAAACAAAAGTCACATGTGTTTCTAAAATCTGAAAACAATTTGTGCCTAGTTTTAGAAATTAATGTACAGTGCATGTAGAGCGAGACCAGAGGACCTGATGTTGGATCCTAACATTTAAAAAAATGTTGATTTTGAGAAAGGTCCTGCTAAGGCCAAGTAAAAAAATCCATTACTCCATTTAATACTACCATTACGGCATTACTTAGTTTCTCATTCAAACTTTTTGAAAAAAGAGGATGCACAATTGCAGGCACTTTTTAAATATTTTGTTGCCTTTTTTTCCAAAACAGGAGGTTCAGAGGCTGGAAACAGCAAAAACCAATCTAAATTTGGTCTTTTTATCATTTTCAAAAAAAATAAAATAATGTCTCTACAAAAAAGCGATGAAGGATGCATGTGGGGATGAGAAACTACTATTTTTGTTTACTTGTCCTAAGTGTTAAGTATTGCTATTTTATTATGTTCTTGTTCTAGTACTACTAAGTACTAGTACTGTAGAATGTACTGAAGGCCTACTACTAAGTTATACTATTACTATTTATTACTAGTAATACTAATACAGTAATAGTACTAGGATTGAAATTTCAGGCTAATTTTGTATCGTTATTATGTTGATAATGACTTGGCCCTTAGGGCCTTAAAGTATCAAGAGGGTTTGACTGACTGGATTGGTGTATTCTCATTATTTTTACAGAAGAAAGTTTATGAATTACAAATCTATGATGTTTTGACGTAACTGATGAGTGATGTAACATTCACCACCCAAAAAAAAAAATTAAAAAAGATAAAATCATCATCAAACTTAGGCATTTTGTTTACGTAACAAGGGTTTGCCCTGTAGCTGTATGATGTATGATAAGCACTGAATGCCCAGTGCTTTGCCTGATGCCTGATGAAAAATAATTCAGGCAGCTTGGCTTTAGGCTAAGTACTTGGCATTCGGCATGGCAAACCCTCATTGATTTTCACACAAAATTACTTTTGACTTTTTTTATACAAGACATTGAATTTGGAAATAACATTATTTATGAATGCTTTGTAATTACAATTTTGTATACATGCAATACATTATATACAACATAAAAAGATACAAATGCATTGTGGGGGAGAAATTGCTGTTGAATTGAGTAATTCCAATCCAAAAACTTATTTTTTTCCCCTGTGGAAGCATAATTTTTAACAATTTGAAAATTGACAAAGAATTTTTGACTAGACTATGTGACTTGGACCTGAGACCTCTGGGTTAAACATTCCAGCACTCTTAGTCTTACAGTGAGCTATTCAACCCTCAGATGGCAGCCTTCCCAAATAATCAACTACCGTACATCATGTAACATGTATCTTTGCTGGGTGGGGCACCCGTCAGAAGCATTTACATACAAATGTTAATGTTAATTTACACGGGGACAATGATACACCATCAATGTCCCATTGCCCAGTCAGTTCACTATTTAAAGTTCATTTTTATTTTAGCCAAAAACTGTCATTTTTCTCCCCAGGAACATTCCCAGCCTTACACGGCTCCATACACATGTAATTTGAGTGTGCAAATTGAATTTTGAATTGGGTCCCTGATTCTCTGTTTCCTGAATAGTGCCTCATTTGCTTTGTTGTGAAGATAATCATCTACACAAATTAACTTTAAAGAAAATATCTGTTTTCGACCAAAGGATGTCTTAGACTTTGAGTAACATGCAAAAATGGATTGTGGCAAACTGCTTACTAACTTACGGTAAATTAATAACCAAAATGCAAATCTCAAAAATGTAGAAGACGTTTCTATCCTTGCAGGACCTTTCTCATATCAAACTTCAAAGGCAGAATGATTTTTCCTTTGAGAAAGGTCCTACTAGGATCGAAATGTTTTGCTTATCTTGCAGATTTCAAGACAGCGACTTGAAATGCATTCAGTCTATAAATTTTGACCTGAATTACACGTGTACATGTGTAATGTTCATTAAATGTGTGACATTTTTACTATACGTAATTGTTTCCAAGTTATGATTCATGACCAAATAAATGAAAGCTGGTACATCATACATGTATGCCCTTTTTGGATTTTGTTTCTGAATTCATCAAATATATATCTGATTTATTAATTAGATTCAAGTAATTTTTGAGGACAAGCTGAAAAGGGTTGCGATTTGAGTAATTATATGTATCCACTCTAGCATTTCATGTAGTGAAAGTAAGCAAAATGTTATACATGATGTAGTACAGTATAGCCCTTATCACACTACAGGGCGAAGTCCCCATGACCTTTTTTAGTATTTTACTATTTTTACCCTACCAACACCCCCGCAACCATTCCCACTGGAGTTTTGGAAACTCCCGGGACCCTATTTCCTCGTGGAAATCTAAAACCCCAGGGTTTTCTCCTTCTACCCTATCCCGAGCAGGAGTAAAAATCCCTTGGGGAAAGCTAAATCGTCTCTAGTGTTAAAGCCCCTTACGTATGTTGATTAGAGTTAAGCCGCGTCCGCACTGGACTTATTTTTTACCGAGCCCGTGGGTAACATTCCAATGGGTAAATCTTCCCGGCGTCCGCACTTGGACTTTCGACTCGGGTAAACTAACCGAGACGACGCAGTAAAACTAACCGACTGGCGCGTATAAACGAAAGAGGGCGCTACGGTGGTGACCTTTCACCGGATGTAAATACCATAAAACTACGACACGTCGACCCTGCTCGAAAAGTAAACAACATTGTTGTATTGGGACCATGGCACGTCACGTGGTATTTAGGGCCTCTGGCAATGCGGGGCGCCGGATGTGGTTTTTTACCGAGTCGTTTACCGAGACGTCGTGTCCGGATTGGACTTTTCGGCTCGGTTAAACTGACCTGGTCAATTTAACCGGGCAGAAATTGGTCGGTTAAACTACCCACTGGAGTCGGGTAAGTTACCTGGGAGGAAAACTTTCTGGCTGTCCGCACTGGACTTAAAATGGTCAATTTACCCATTTGCTCGGTTAGTTTACCCATTTTAAGTCCAGTGCGGACGCGGCTTTAGTCTACCCAGAACCATACTTTGACAAGCTTTATCACACGTGGTAACATGGAGATCATTCATGCATTAATTGCATTGCATTGTGGGACTTTATTACACATCAGTCATTTTTGGTCTCCTCTTACTGAAGTGCGAACCATATTAAATATTACCTATGCAACAAAATAGTGCACTGCACAGTGCACAAACCAGTGCAATACCGTACAATGTAGCATGCATCCATTCAAAAAAAAAGTAGGAAAATTTGAATCACAACCCCAAAACCCGATTTTCACACATGCACACCACAGTAGGCCTAAAGCTTGATACATCACATAATTTGAATGTAACCAATGATTTTGCACTGTATGAAAATACCGGTAATGTAGAAGTGTGCACCTTGAATACACCGATCCATTAGGCCATGCCCACCATAGCAATGGCCAAGCAACTGTGAACATGCACACAACATGTCACGATCACCCACATGCCGTGCGTGTCCACTGCACGCCCACAACCACCGAAAGCACTTCCCTCCGCTGGACTTTTATTTTGGAAAAGGCCAAAAATGTACATTTCCTCTCTTGCCAGGGTATCGAAAATATAAACACCGCTTGACCATGGTTAAGGATAAAACTCGGGTTTGCAAAGGAATTGCCTGGTACATACGAAACAAAAGTAAACACAACGAAAAGTGTGTAGTAAAGAATACAAAATTGAAAACGTTATGTCGGACAAAATGGGGGCAAATTGTCAGACCTTAAATCGTACATTGTAATTGGTCAATTTGTCAAGGGGCGTGGTCTACTGGATCGGTGTATTGCAATCAATTGAAAACAAAGATCACCTGCAGTTCTGCATGCATTTAATCTTGGGTACTTTTGATATTTAATTCTCAGTAGTATTCACACACGCCCCAGTAAATAATCCAGGGATTAAAAAATGCAAGACTTGCTACAATTAAGATTGCAATTGGAATTCAAATGAATTGGGATATTTTGGCCTTCGCACAGTGAAATTCAAAGATTTAATTGCCATTGAAAAATCAAAAACGAAAATGTTTGAAATTGCACTTTTTCCTGCTTGTGTGCACGTACATGTACCTAGTCCTAGTGTCCATGATTGATGTATGGTATATAATGTACATTATGTTGATAACTTGATAGAAAGCTTCTTCTAAAGAATGTCTTAACTCTTAAGGCCTGTGTGCCCATTGCATATGACTTGATTACTGGCAAAGCTACTGCTTTGTAGCAAAAAGCACAAGGTCTGAAAGACCATTGAGATTTGACACAATATTATAGAATTGTTGAGAAAGTACAGGGAGAAGCATCATAGATAGGCCTATAACATAATGTTTGCGTTGAGGAGAAATTGTATCATAGATAGGCCTATAACATAATGTTTGCGTTGAGGAGAAATTGTATCATAGATAGGCCTATAACATGATGTTTGCGTTGAGAAGAAATTGTATCATAGATAGGCCTATAACATAATGTTTGCATTGAGGAGAAATTGTATCATAGATAGGCCTATAACATGATGTTTGCGTTGAGAAGAAATTGAGAATGTAATTGCCCTGCTCGACGTGATACAGGGAGAAGGTTAGGAGGAAACATTTGTTCTATGGGGGACTGGGGTGTTAATTTATGTTGCTTTTGTTTAGGCTGCATAATCATGGATATCGCCACGGCAACATGAGTTTGATTGTGTAATGCGGCATTGTCACTCAACTGCTAATAAGCCCAATATGCAATTACATGTACAGTATGTATAGCATTATTTTGTGAATTTGTGATACATGCTAATTATGTAACACAAACAATCACTGTGAAATCATTGGTTAGATATCTCGGCCCCTCAAAAACTGAAATGCTTAGATTATTTGTGTACATGCAGGATTCTGCTTCGATAGGGAATTAACGTCATGTGAAGTGATTGTAGCCAGTGTGGTGTCTGTCCTTGTGTTCAGTTTCAAGTGAGCCCTCTTGTGATCAGTTTCAAATGACCAGGTTATATTCATGTACCCTTATTTCCCATTTGCAGCCTGATAGGAGCACACATAATTTGAATCCCGACAAAAACACCCCTTGGGAAAGTCCATTTTAAAGTTGTCTATACTCTATATAGGTAAATTAAACATTCTAAATAGTAAAACATATAAAAAGAACATACAATATGAATGGGTAACTTTTTTTGAATGCCTTCCATCTTGCTGGCTTTTTCATTGACAAATTACTAAATTTTTCATTGTTCAGAAATGGTTGCCAAATATATGGCACATTAATTTGAATTTTGAAGTGGGGGGTTTCACCACTAATGATGTGTACAACCCTTTAATGGCCTCAAGATAGCTTAAGAATTATCAGATTTGTCTGCTTTAAATACTGTATACATTGATTTACTATAGATCTCAATGATTGAAAATGTTGAAATGAATGAAACTCATTTAAAAATATCTAAAGCAGCATTTTTACTTTACTCTTTATGAAGATGATGGTTACTTTTCCCATTTTTATCCAGTTGAAAGGGCCCGGTAACCTCTCCTCTTGGTTACTTCAACCGATTTTCGTGGTTTCCGTTACTTTTACCAGGCAACCTCTGCCCAGTAAAAGTGAGCAGGTAACTTTTACGATTAGTTCATTCACTCCATTGGAAACACACGACTTGGTACAACATCACTGGGTAGAAAAGCACATCCAGTCAAATATCAGCCTGTTCCTAAAGTGTTAAGCGCCAATACACCACATACACGTACGTGTATGCAAGGTTTCTGCATGCACACTGGGCTCTATGATCAAACCTCCTTCATGATTGCAGCCAGAAGTGGCTTTTATTAAGCGGGTTATTGAGGTCATTTGTGTGACCTCAAAGGTCACGCACAGCTCCCTCATGAGTCATAAGCCATTATATTGCCAGTTTCCTTACTTTAAGTTTAACTATCTGTCTCAGTTACATTTACCTACCCAGAAAGTCCAAGGTTGAATGGCAGTAAGATTTTCCCATTTGAAATGTAGCCGTCGTCTATCTTAAACTTCCCATTTTTTTAAATGAAGTGAAAAAATGGCTAAAGACCTTTATACTGTACATGTATATTAGTTATATACCGGTACGTTAATCCTGTATACTGGGTACATACACGTATGACTTTTTGTATGTACATGCAGTTTAGGTATCCATGTATTGTTATACAGTAACAGTATGTGCCACCTGACTGTACATGCATATATTCCATGTTCAGCATCTTCACTAAGGACAAGGTCCAAGAATCGCTTCCATGCTTTGTCAAACTCAATGTATACCCGGCACATAAAATAACACACTAAGTTTCAGCTCTATCTGTCAACCATTTCATTTGAAATGTGTGAACAAAATTAAATCCTAACTTTTTTCAGACGTGGCAGATTTTGTAAAAGAAAATCATTGTAAATTCAACAAATTTCCTCTCTACTCGAGAAGAAACGCTAACATTTCACGGAAATTCTGATACGGTACCATTGCAAACTTCCCGATGAGGAAGTATTTTTCAAATTTGGACTGTCCGGAAATTGGGCCTTTGCAAATAGTGTACATGTAGTAGGTGTACCCTCTCTTGAAAATTACCCAGTAACTATTATTGGCAATTTCACCACAAACTTTATAATCCAAGCATCTACAGAACCTAAATGCCATAAGCCATTATGAGGTAGAGCATGTGTGGGTAAAACCGTCTTCCAATGGCAGATGCATGATGGCTGTGAATGTTGAGAAGCATTTGGTGAATTGCATTGTAGTACTAGTAGCATTTGGCATTGTGAATCAGATATCCCAAGTTCCTAGCACCACCTAAATGTTCAAATATCCGAGTGTGAGAGGTATCTTTAATGCAAGGAAATTCACAGTGTGTATAGGAAATAGCTGCATATTAGATGTCTTGCAAATCCACAGTTGAACAAGATTTGTATTTGGTTTGGTGCATCTTTACCTTTGTGTGTGACGAAGGTGTTTCACTCTTGAGTCCATAAATGATGTCATTGAATTAATTCACAGCTCAGGGTAAGGTGTACATGTAGGATCAATGACTATTTCACAAGGGAAAATCAAAGCTACTACCTAATAGGTCAGGTACAATTTGTACATGTAATTAGAGATAATTGTTTTCCTTTTGGGACAGCACTGTGAAAAAAGTATCAGTATGACACTAAACATTAGTCTGTGGACTTGTTTTTAGTATTTATTTCTTCATTTTCCTGTACAGTGTATGTCACAAAGAGTTGTTTTGAATTTCTGTTTTCTAAGATTTTGGTATAAATCGTCAGCAATCTTTGTGAGAGGACTGAGTGTGTGAATCTGAATGTTACAATAATTTTCACTTGGAGAGATACCAATGTCATACTATCCTCTGCATTTATTTCATTTATTGTTGGTATTGATTTTGGACTGATTAGTGTTTGTTTTTGTCTTTATTCCATGTCTTGTCTGCTGCAGATCCTGTCCTGGGCTTGGATGGCATGTTCCTTATTTGATTCTGAGTTCCGTTCCAGAAAGCTATATCCATCCTTTATATCAAAATGGTAATTATTCACAGACTCTCCAGTGTGACAAATTTCAATCGACTTTCATTGAATATTAGAATTATTTAAGATTTCTCCATTTTTCTACATGACGTAATCACATACATGTACAATGATACACACATACTTGCACAGATTTTTTATTACAGATAATACAGAAACAGATTTCTTTTTAGGGACAGGGATGTTAGGTATTGTGTAATGGGGTTATTTTATTTTCTTGGCTGAATGCAAATGACAAACTTTATCAAGCCTTTATAAAACAATTGTTTTTAAGCCCTGGTGGGTTATTTTGCTTTTACCCAAGGGTTATTACACTCTCAAAGCACTACTCAATAAGGTAGAAATGAACGTTAAATACACTGAATGGTTCACCATTATGGACACATTTGACATGGGAATCCTGTGACTAAACACACTCAGCATTGTGAAATTGTCAGTTGTGAGTTTCTTGAAGAATCAGTGCAAATGGTCCATGTCACAATGTGATTGTTTTGAAATTGAAATGATTCTTCATTCTCTGAAATTTAAGTGATGACTTTGGGGACACATGCAAAGTTTCATACTGTGTGACTAAACATTATCGACTTGTAAAACACAAAAGAGAAACCTCCGGTTTCTGTGTAAAGGCGAAGTAAATTTTAAAAAGTTAGATATAACAGGTTCATAAGAAGCTATATGCAGAGGCACACAAATATAAAAATAAGATAAAACGAGAAATATATGTCTGTTGTGAAACAGAGCATAGAGCTTTTCCGCTTCTGTTTTTAACAAGTCATAGAATAGCCCCATTCCTACTCCAAAACGCATGTACATATTTTGTGCACAAAGCCTATGGGACTCGAGTGTGGTATTCAAAAATTCATAAAAAATATAAACAATGGTCCTTCGGTTCCAAACTTAAGATTTGGAATGTCTAGCACGGTAGCTAACTACATACCAAATTTCGAGATGATCGGCCAATGCCTTATATGTGTTTTAAAATCACACATTTTGATGACGTCATGATTGCGTAACGACATTTTGGCTCCGGAAGGTGTTTCTAAACCATGTCCCCAATAGATATCAAAGAAAAAATGAAAAAAATCTCGCTCCGTTGGCCAAATATGCTCATTTCAATGTGAAAATCTGAAAAGTTCATGACCTCATAAATATTCATGAGAAGACGTCACGGTCAATTGATGGCAATTTTTGGATACACCTTTTCCCAACTTAGATACAGTGCAAAGTTGAAACCAAACGAACTTGTACTTTTGCTTTTAATGGATTTTGAAATTTGCCCCTTTAAAGCAAGGTCACGTGACACGTGATGACGTCATGATGATATCAAGGTGTTTAGGATCAATTTCAGCATGGGCTTTATGCATTTGCCACGTTTGAAAAAAATCCAAGTCTGTTCAATGACCAAAGTCGTGCTTACAAAACCCCTGTGCATTGTCTATGGGCTTTGGGGGAGAAGAAGAAGACGACTAAAAAAAAGCTGAACAACAGATATAGCTTTTCCGCTTCCCTGGAAGCGGCGGAAAAGCTAAATATGCATATTCTCCCTGTCCATTTCAGTGACATGGTGGAGTACTAAAACATGCTAAAATAAGACCTACAGTAAAACTACAGTAAATTGAAAAGTACACGTACGGTACTCATTAGTTATTACTCATTAGGGCCATTTCCACTTTCCCAAATAAACACGATGATTTGAATCGCGATTCAAACTCCACCTTTTTTCTTTAGACACAATAAATGTGATGATATTATTTGCGACGCAATGTGTGTGGGAACGCTCCGCAGGATCGCATCTTCTTTTTTTAGTCCCACAATGCACCGCTCATGCTCTGATTGCCAGGAAGTGCCGTGCTTGTTTATATGTCTCCTTGTGTGGGCCACCCTCAAGGACACACCCACCATTTGACCACAACTGCTAACCACAACCAGCTTGTGATTTTCTTGGCCTGTATGAATGCAAGCAAAACAAAATATGGTTTTTTAATCATGATTATTTGGGCAGTGAAAACAGCTCTATAAATACTCATGCATTAGTTTATGCCAGATAGAAATATACCGGGTAAGCAATCTGTAGTTTTTTTCATGAACAGAAATAGTTTCGGGTTTGGGGAAGTGTTAGATTGTATGTACACCATTCCATTATCTCACTGTGGGGCACTTTAGAAGGGGTGTAAAACCGTGTAACGCTTCAGGTTCATCTGTAAACTCCACTGACCTGCAAAGTGGCAAAAAGGCCCAAACCTTTGTCACAAGACGAGCAGTAGAAGTTGGACTGTGCATGGAATTGATGACACAGCAGGAAGTGATATGCTAGGACAACACCGAGATGTGACTGGATTGATGATTGGCCAATGCAGAATGCACCTGTGGCTCTTCATCCTGGAGGATAATCAGTGTGCACAAGACACATGGACAGCATTACCTATTGTATGGATACATCTTTGAAGGCCTCTATGTTGTCTTAAAGCGATGTGGAAGTCATCGATAGCAATCGTCAATCATATGGAAGACATCACTAGCGGTATCTGTGTGTGTTTCTTCTCTTCCTTTTCCTATAAACATTTTTGCTGTGGTAACAATAAAAGTGATTGAACTGGGAAACTGCCTGGAAGTAAATTATTTGTGAAAAGGAAGTAATACATGTACATGTACCCCGAATGACGGATGTGGGTTGTCTATGGGCTAGGGGTCCCTCAGTGGGTACAGTGGGTGAAGAGGGAAGATAGTATCAACATGAAGCTTGGTGGTCCAGTGGTTTAAGACATCTGCACTTGAAAGCAGGAGTTGTGTGTTTAAATCCCACCCGAGCTGCCTGTATTTGTTTCAGCAGGCAATTGGGAAGAGCTCTTAGCATACAGTGCTAATTACGCATTGAGTAGGGAAACCCTCATTGAAAAATATTTTCCTTGACCAGAACTTTTTATATCTGACATCTACTCTGGTGACTACCCCTCACATTTGTGTTGATAAATACTGTTCCAATTAATGTTTCAGTAAAGCTGTAGGAATCATTGTTCTGTCCCTATTGGGGTCAATGAGCTAAAAAAAAAAACAGGGTACAGGAACATGTTGTACACGTGGTGGCGAAAATCAAAGTCTATTCACACCTGGGTAAGTAGATCTAAGCTTTTCAGTCAAGGAAAATATGAGGAACTAGCTTGGGTGTGGTTAAGTGGGGAATGTTTCATGATGGTATGTCCATTGGAGATTGTTACATGTAAGCGGATTGTTATGGACAAGTGATCTGCTCTGTTGTACTGGTGACCTTGTGGGTATTTAGGGGGATGGGGAAGGGGAGGGGTTAGCCGAGCCATAGCATTGTGATGACTCAGTCCTTAGGTTGCATGCACAGATGTCTGCATCTTAACCAGTGTTAGTAGCATAGGGCTATATAGTAATGGAGGATTTGAGGAAGGGGGGCTCTATGAAGCATAATGTTAAACACCTAAAGAGAAATGAAGTCAAATGCTTATGATCATGTGATTAACATTTAATTGAAATATTCAATAAATAAAGGAGGGGAATCAAGCACAAATAAGTCTAGTTTGGTTATATTTTATAACAAGAAGAGATTGGGAGAAATTAATCATAATTTTCCTGCTTGCAGTTGGTACATCTATCCAGCCATATGAGGCTAACTAATCCAATGTACCCACGTACATATTATTAGAGGATTGTCTGTATTGTGGAGTATAGCACATTGTACAGGTATC
Source organism: Luidia sarsii (assembly GCA_949987565.1). Lineage (NCBI taxonomy): Eukaryota > Metazoa > Echinodermata > Asteroidea > Paxillosida > Luidiidae > Luidia > Luidia sarsii. The sequence goes on from OX465111.1 coordinate 8,612,956, forward strand.
ATATAGTATCTGCACTGAAGGAGTGTTGCTTTTCATAACCCATCCATTATTCCAATGTGTGCTTAAACATACCAGCATCCTAGCTCATCCTGTCCTCTTCCATTTAAACCCATCTAAAGAAACACTTTTGTGAAGAGCAGCTGCACATCATTCAAAGGCTGTTATCCAAGTAAGATCACAAACAACTGGCCTTTCAGACACTGAGGTGCCGGCTATTCTATCCTGAATTTTTCCTCAAAATTGAAAGTAGGTCATAAGTTGGTTTCTCTTTTTATGTGGTTTTGTATAGGAGTGCCCTTGAGTAGTAGACAGAGTTTATGTCTGGATATTGGATAGACAGCTAGAAAAAGATACACCAGTGCATATTGGTACCTGACACCAGACCAGTCACTCGTTGATGCATTAGTTGCATCATAGATTGGTCAATAGATTAAGCTTGTATTGGCATTTGGTTGACTTGGATGGGAACTATACTGATCCTATTCAACTTGGTTTGACGTGGGGGATGTAGACAATACCACATGTACCTGTTTAGAGGCACGTGGAGGACTAAGAGTTAGATTGGATGTGATGACAGCTTTAACTGATGAAAACTTTTTTGAAAAAGTTCGAAAAAGGGTAAAGAAATTTTGTCTGGACCGGTACTTGAAATCAGAGACCTCTGGTTTTACTTCCATGTACCAGCATTCTTACCATCTGATAGAAACTTCTTAAATGACAAAACTGGGTTTGTTTTCTGCCTCATCTCAAAAGAATTCAAAATGTTTTGAATAAAAAATCAAAAACAAGCTGTGTGGATGAAGGAGCAACATTTCCAATTTTGTTTGGGGCTGTGCTGAATAGAGTTTGCTAGGCTGTGAGTGAGTCACGAGGATTATTGGGTGTCTGTGATTTTCATCATTTCAACCTTCTAAGATGTTAAATCATAATTTCTTGTCTACTTGCTGCATTTTTTGGCCAATGATTCCCTGAATAGAAATCCAGACTAAGTCTAATTTGCAACTAACAATCATCAGACAGATGTCTGGGATATACACGTCTCTATTTTTGGTGGTTTAGTTTTAGTGAAGCTTTAATGACTTTTGTGGCGATGTAGTTTGGTAAAGTTGACCTTTTGAAGAGAGGAATTTGTATTTAAGTTGAACTTACTCTGCAAGACTCTTCAAGTTGCTGAAGATCAGTTGATAATTGGGCCTAAGCCACATTTATCTTTAAGAATGTTTTATGGAATTCAATGCATGTATGGTAATGAATTTGCTGTACATCTAAGGGAACATCGGTTAACACATTTTGTGAAAGGCGCGAGTAATCCCCCAATTATGCAGAAAATCATAAGGAACTGCATATCCAATTGTTTTTGTATGAATTTTGTGCAGTTGCAATTAAAGCAAAGACAAAGACAAACCTGTGGTTTCTGTGTGGATTTCTCTGTAGTTCATACCCCATAAGTACTGAATTATTAAATAAGTTTTGGGAAAGTGCAGTGACAAATAAATGTGTACCCAAGTATGATTGTGAACTTAGTGTAACTAAGAGTGTCGATCCATTGAGGAGATGTTCAATACGTTTGCTAAACATGTTAAGTGAAAAATAATATGGGTTGGGATTGATGTTGAATTGAGGACAACACTGATAGCAGAAATACACATACAGTGTATGAATGGGGAAGATATTTCATTCTGGGAAATATGTCATTTGCATTACATTGTACATATACATATCTGGTTTTGTTAAGTTGAGCAACATTCATCAAATTTCATAGAGGCACCCAAGCGTCCAAATTTGCTTATACATGAAAACCCTTGCTGAATTAAAGTAGGTTATCAGCCAAAGTTGCACTTTGATAAGCACCCGATGATAAGCACCCAATATTTGAATACCTGTACAAGCAAAATGCAACAAGCACCATTTGGGGTATGGTTAGCAATCTTGTTTTTAACAAGGAAAATTCTCATGCCAAGTAGGTGTTCACGCTGAAGCAGCAGCTAATTCCACAAAACTTCAAATGTTGTGTAACTTACGCATAACTTACGCAACATTTTGCTGCCTTTTCTAAATAGTGCTCAAAAGAGCCATTGTGGTGCAAGACTTACGCAACATTTGTACATTACGTAGCTTATGCAACTTTTCTTGAAATCTGCTGCGGGTCTATGAAATTGCACCCACGTGAAAAAAGAGGCGCTCTGTTCTGGCATTTTCATCATTGAATATGATATCTAGTTAACTGTATTTGCTTTGTTTCTCCTACAGTCCAATGCAGTTGATCCATACCAATTGTTGAAAGCTCTTGGTCCATTACTTACTCCAGATGGTGCCATCAAGAATGAAGCCCAAGTGCCCAGAATTGCTGGGTAAGTTTGGTGACTATCTCATCCATTTGTATTCCAGGTCTTTACGTAAGATAGCTTCATCAGATTGCATCTGAAGAAGTACTCGTTGCAATAAAAGATGCACTCTTTCCACCTGGTTAGTCTTAAGGAGCTACATGTATCTTTAAGTTAGTACTTATCATTATTTCTCCTTGTATCTTTTAATTTCTAAGCAGATCGTTGAAGATTTTTTGAACAGTTTTTTGAATTGGTCGTTTCATTTGAGTGCTGGATATCTTTCCGTTCAATTACTGGCCCGTGGCCATTAACTAAGGCCAGACACAAGAAGATGCACAACATTTGGTGACCTACTCATGTCAGCGGTGCCAATGAGAGCAGTTTGATCCTAGCAAAGTATTCCGTTTTTATTTACAATTTGAGTGGATCCAGGATTCTGTGAGACAAATGGAACTTTAAGTTTCCTCTTTGTCCTTTGTCATCTGTGTCCTAACCACTCTCCCCTTCCTATCTGCATTTGTCCTTGTCATTCTGCCTTTGAGAAAGGTCCTGCTGGAATGGAAATATCAATTTGTCATATTTACATTGTGGTCAATTTAGTCAGTAAGCAGTTTACATGTTGTTTTTTTATATTACTCTGTATCATCATGCAGTAAGGAATTTATTTTATATATACATTCACTGGTCTATCTGTCTAGCTACATCATCACAATGCTTTTGGTCTTTTCAAATTGATCTGAATTGAATTGATCTAAATTGATTTGAATTTAGATTGATGAATGGAGCCAGAAAACTTGTAAGTCGCTGCATCTACGTGAACATCCTACGAGCAACTGAAGACCAGCAACTCTTGAACAAGTAAGTCTTAGAATTCTAAATGAAGACTACTCTAATATGTCAAGTGATCTGTGAAGGATTGATTTGACTACTAGGGAAGATCCCATCCAAGGGCTTGATAGCACAGGTGGTAGAGTGCTGGTAAACTAAGCCAGATGTCTCAGTTATCTTGTTCACATTTTCCTTGCTAATCTGACTAATGTCATAAATCTGTCCTAGTCAGTTTTTCACACTTAATTGGTCATTGCAACACTCAAACGCGTCAAGATATACTGCAATGGCTAGCCAGCAGCTCCTGGGCTACATGGGCTGATCAAATAATTCAATGGTTTACTTGACTATTGAAGTTTTGATATACTATTCAAGTAGGCCAATTACTTGTTAATGTGATTCGAGAAAACTGTTCAATATTAGGGAATTTGATTCCAGTATATTATTATATTTAAAGGTGACCTGTGGCTTGGACTCGAGACTTGGCCTTTGTGCCACAATTCAAACTCCCAAGATATGAGTTGGACTTGGACTCAGGCTGGATATTTTGTGACTTGAACACAATTCTGATTTACCTTGCATAATGTTTCTCTCTTTGACGGGCAGATTTGTGTCTGGAGGTGGCTGGGAACTGTTGAATACTTGGCTGCAAGGAGCCAAGGAAACTGAGAACGCTCCCTTCATCACCGACCTCCTGTGTGTTCTTAAGAAGCTGCCTGTCACCATCGACATCTTAAAGAAAGTGAGCATTGACTCCCCTCCACCTCCAATTCCTCTCCCTTTGAATCTCAAGCCAAAGGTTGTCCATCCTAAAGACTGATTACAATGTCATCCTTAATTAACCCCGACATTCCCCATCCTCACGAAATCCAACACCAGGTTTTGTTGAAATTTGTTGGATTAGGCACCCCCAAGGATAGCATACTGCTGCTGAATTTTGTTGGAGTTTAATGAATTGGGCACCAATATAGGAAGGTTTGCGTTGACACCATGTATAAAGTCTCTTAAAGGAAGAGGAGTGGTTCTGAAAAGAACCTGGGTTATAACTCGACGTTTCGACCAGTATGCTCTGGCCGTCATCAGGAGATTCTCCTGATGACGGCCAGAGCATACTGGTCGGCCAGAGCATACTGGTCGAAACGTCGAGTTACCACTCAGGTTCTTTTTAGAACCACACCTCTTACTTTAAGAGACCTTATACATGGTGTCACCGCAAACCTTCCTATATTGATTCACCCACCATGCAAAGCCTCAAGTCTTATGAATTGGGTACCAATGGTCAGTACACTGCCATGCACTCCAACACCTGACCAGGAAATGGCCAAGAGCTTGTGGGTAAACTCACCCACAAAAGCAGTGTCTTATACTCCCACACTCCAACACCTGACCACAAAAATAACCAAGAGCTTGTGGGTAAACTTATCTCATCAAAAAAAGCAGTGTAGTGCACTGTTACACACTCCAACACCTGACCAGAACATGCCATAGCATACACATTGTGGCATTTTGTTGGGTTAGGGATAAACCCCCTGTAGTCATGCTACTCGTGCAACAATGCATCTTTACCCAACCTAACAAAATCCAACACATGCAGACTGTTGGATTCTGTGAGGTTAGGTACCAATGGGTTCCTAATTTCTGCCCAAATGTTGGATTTTACTGGGTTAGGTATGCTTCCTAGTGAAAGAGCCTAGGGGGTTAGGGTTAAGGCCATCTTCTGGTTGATTTTTAACTAGGCCTTAATTGATCTAAAACTTTGCTTGGTAGTTGTCAAGTCTCACCCTGTCTACGTCAGATCTTGTCACTGCCTGTTTGAGACACATGGCTACTGGGTTACTGTTAATTTCAAAGATCATGTTTCTCATTGGCTCCAGCTAAATAAAAGCTTAATTTTTAAACCATTATCTTTTTTTTTCTAGAATAACACTGCCAAGCTGGTCAAGCAGATGAGCAAAACAGAAGCAGACGAAAGTAAGTGCATCCTTCTTGAAGAACATTGGTTAAGATGTAAATCATGTACTGATGCTGATTTTCTTAAACATTAATGAGAAATCAGGACAACAGTAAAAGTGCACCGTATAACAGTACGGTGCACTATACTATATGTATAACTATACGATGCACTGTTATACGGTGCACTGTTATACGGTGCACTGTTATACGGTGCACTGTTATACGGTGCACTGTTATACGGTGCACTGTTATACGGTGCACTGTATGCAAAATGTTACCCTGTCTTTGAGGGCTCCATTCATACATTACACATGCCCATTGTTGCCATTTTGACAATTCTTTCAGCGCTGAAATCCTTGGCCGAGTCTGTGGTCTCTGAGTGGATGAAGGTCATCAAGCAAACCCACGAGAACGCCGACGCCAAGCCGGCCGCGGCGTCCTCCTCAGGCCTGATTAAGAAGAAGAAGAAGAAGCTCCTCAAGAAGGCTGGCACCAAGGCAGATGTGGAGGGCGATGACACCAACAAGGACTATATGGACAATGGCAACGGAGACTCCAAGCCAGAACGGTGTGAGGCTGACTCGCTCAGACCAGACAATCACGAGGAAGGAGCTAAGAGAGTAAATGGCAGCAAAGGAGAGCAGGAGGCAAAGAGGAAATCATCCATCCATAGTAAACTATCCAAGGAGGAGAAGGCGTCTTCCAAGGTCATCCACAAGGACGAGGAGACCAGTAAAAAGGAAGAGGACAAACCGAGAGTAGCCAAAATTAAGAGGCCAGCACACACCAAGTTCAGATCAACAGGTATATTATATCATAGAGATTTTGTCTGATCACGGTCCAGCCGTCTGTCTTTGTGACCAGGCAAAGTGGTGTATCCAATCTCAGTCAGCATGGACAAAATGGCCTGGCACATGTTCAGTGATTTGGAAATACATGCTGCTTTGCATTTTTCAGGCATGCAACTTTTCAGCGGATCTGCGGATTTTAAAAATTCTGACATAAAAAAAAAAAATAAAAAAAAAGTTAGACATCCAATAGATCATTGTTTGTTGTAGAGACACCAACTGTTGAGTGCTAACAAATTGTTTGGTAGGTGTCAGTTTTTATCTCTGATGCTGGTCATTGCTCCAGTTCAAAGTTCGCAGAGATGTCCTCCACACGGGCACAGTCAAAACCCAAATGAGAGGGCCTGATATTTCTAACTTTGCAGGAGCTTTCTGAAAGGCAGATTTCTGACTTTGAGGAGGGTCCTGGAAGGCCCTGAATGTCGGGTCCTTAATTTTTTTTTTTAAATTTGAATTTAGGTTATCTAAGCCAGTAAAGACTTTGCAGATTGATTGTAGAAGAGCTGGGAAAAAAGAGTTTGGTTGCAATATGTGTGTATTCTGTGCTCACGTCAGGTCTTGAGAAGGCAAATCCATTGCCACCCATCAAGATCAAAAAGAAGAAGCCCACTGAGCAGTTACCACCACTCAACAAGGGAGACAAGGCAGTCCCAGTCAAACGAGAAGGGTAAGCAACTCCGCAAGTGTAAAGCAAACCATGCCATTGGGAAATTTGTGACATTTTGTATAGGATCGAGTTACTCAGCTTTTGATAAAGGTTGCTTTAGATGTGTGTATCTTTTTCATTTTGCTTAGCATTTGCAGGTGATGTATGTACATATAAACTACATGTACAAGGTATGCAATGTGTATCATATACCTTAGGTATGGATAAGCTCTTTGCTCTCATGCTGTGACAATTGGTAAGAGTTGGGTAGTTGCTAGCTAAATAGTTACAACATGTCAACTGTGCTGCATCAACCAGCAAATGAATCAAATGCATTGTACATATGTACAGTACATGTGGGGTCTATAGTTCATTGCCACATGCATGGACATGTGTTTTGTATGTATTAGGCTCCCTGTACATTGTACATGTAACGGAATCAACATGAGTGATGTGGTCATTGTCACAGATATTTGCCCAGTAAATATCTATGTAGGAGATACTTTCATTACTTCTTAGTTACAACAATAATTTGGCTGAGTATTAGTTGGGTACATGATGTGATTCTTGGAATGTTGGAGTGTGTTTTGCCAACCACATTGTCTGATTGTTGTTTGAGAAGCTGCCATAAATGTCCTGTGTATTTAATGCAAGTAGCTGTAGCTGGGGCATAGACATCACATCCTTGTAGTAGACCTGGAGTTTCACCTTGCATACAAATGTATGAAAAGCACTAACTAACTACGTCATCAGGTGCTGTGATGCAGTCCAAATTGGTTTCTTTAAGTTGTTATTCCTCATATTCTGCCTTTGAGAAAGGTCCTGCTGCGATTGATACATCAGGCCCTCCTTATTTTAGATATTCGCTTTTTGGTCATTTTAGTCAGTAAGCAGTTTGCAACATTTTTACTTATTCAATGAGGGTTTGCCCTGCTGGACGTGATAAGCACTGAGTGCTCCATGCTTTCCCGATGGCCCTATGAAACAATATTATTTCAGGCAGCCAGTGACTGCCACTTTCTAGTGCAGACATCTTTTTACTTATGACTAAATTAGACTTACACAGCTATGTTTTTCCCAATATGCTTCAAGATTTATATATTAGATGACACTCTTGCATTTTGGTTCCAGGCCAATTTTTGGGAAGTCGCTTCTTCCACCGGAGAAGAAGCCCAAGCTGGAGACTCCAGCTTCATCAGCTCCCAAGACCTCCTCCACGTCCTCCCCTTCTACCATCTCTTCCTCATCCTCTGCATCGCCCACTTCATCGTCAGCCAGTAACAGCCATGGCAAGATCAAACTCATTCCTGCCAAACCTAAGCGTAAGTCTCCCAATAGCTAACCTGTCTTTGGCAAGCTGCCAGGCTAGTCAAGCCAATGCTGTAGTCCAGTCTGTCCTGTCTGGCTGCCTATTCACCTGTCCACACGAAATGTTATGACCTCATATGACACATATGCTACTCTTATTCACTTACCCGTTGTTTGTAGTATTGCACCTAATCCATGTTGTTTGCCTCTTTGTTTTGGGTTGTGGACAATAGTGCTTGAAAGCTCCAACTTCATGGATGCGCTGAATGCCCCAGCTATCCCGGTCAGGAAGGTGAAGATGAAGAAGGCTGCCAAGCCAGCATCGCCCACCACAAACAAGGTACATGCCCAACCCACACGCATTCAGTGTGCCAGTGCTTGGTCCACACCGACACATGGTCCTTACTCTATTCACATTTGAATTCGGAACACGGTGTCACTGAGAAACCATACCTCTGTCATCTTGGAAAGTTTTTTTTTTCATGATTCTGAAATCAGCCATTTGACCCATATCTGTCTGACTGGTCACAGCAAATGAACAGTGTTCCTGTCGAGGCCAATTAGTTTGTTTAAACAAAAATAAAGTGCATTACAAGAGAAAATTCTCAATGACAGCTTCCAGAAAATCTAAAACATCATATACCATATCAAAAGAACAGTCAATGGGATAACACCATCATTTTCACAAACCTGAATTTCATGTAGTTTGGCGTTTGTAGCTTTTCTGCGTCCTATGGGAAATCCCGTTACTCAGCAAATATGGGTTAATAAGGGCAGTAAGAAGGTTTGAGAGTCAGTGAAATCTCCTAGAATCTTGTCGAGTACTGCCTGGTTAGACCTAGGAGGCTATTTGAAATGTGTGCACATGAGCTGGTGACAAGATGTGGCCTCCAAATAGTCGGGCTTGAGGATTCAAGATTTTCAGCCTTCTTGTTTATCTGCTCCCAGCCGGCACATCAGCCACAGGATTCCTCAGGGGGTCAAAGTAGGGCCAAGGAAGGCACACAAGAGGGGAAACTAGACAGCCCTCAGGTAAACATGGAAAGCCCTCACTCTTATCACTCTCTGTTTCTTCCTGTAAGTCATTCCTCAAAATTGTCTGTTCATTTACCCCATGGAAATGTGACTTGTCACCACAGTCTCAGTCATGTATTCGGTTACACACAGCAGTTTTAGGCCTTTTCACACTATCTCCGCTTCGAACCGTGTTGAAACCAACCCGGATCTGCCCCGGTTCAGCCTGGGTTGTTTTCAACACGGATCACAGAGACGCAACGTTCACACTGTCCATGACGCAAACCGGCCACTGCGTGAACGGGGCATCTTTCAATCCGCATAATGCCCTGTGTTTTCACACTACAAATTCTCAACACGGATCGAGTGCGGTGCCAGGCAGCTGATTGTTTATTGCCACACAACTTAACACGAACTCAACTCGGGGCGGTTCACACTATCAGTTTCGAACTGGTTCAAGCTAAAAAATGCAATTTCAATCCGGATCGAGATTTTCAACCCTGGTCCCTGCCAGGGTTGATTTCGATCCGGCTAGAGCATGCTACCCGGTTCAGAACCGGGTTGAAATTTTAAAGTTTTACCGGTATTTGAAAAGCAAATATGGTGTCAATTCCTGAGTAAAACATTAGTGTACACACGAAAACCGCTGTGATGAAATCTGTGGTGACTTGTCATAACAAGATGTTCCAGTAGCATGTACACATGTACTACTAACACCTTCTGGTCAGTTGCAGTCTCTAACTTAGTCATTGTAACATTGTGGGAAGAGTGCTGTGCCATTTATAAGCAGTTGAATCATGAGTACTAATCATGTTTTTTTTATCCTGGACTACATGTAAGTTTTTTGATAACCCTGTCAACTATCAATACTTTCACTTTCAGAAATAAACCTATACAATAGCTAATATGGTTTTCTTAAATGCATAATTTTCCCTGTTCTATTTTTCTTGAAAAAGGTTTAATCGTTTATTGTTTTCCTTATTCAAGTTATACATTATGGTAATTATATATTATGGTACATTATGGAAACATTTCAGTGTTTACTGACTTTGGCCGTTTACCTGTAAACGAAGGCATAGGCTCAGGCTCAGGCTTCGTCTGACAAAACCTGAATATCCAAGATTTGGTTTGTTTCCGAATATGAAGGTTTGTTGGCTTGATGGGTACAGAGTATTCACCAAGGAACTGGAGCGAAATGCTCTCTTTTAGATAACTGCGATAGATTCATTAGAGTGATACATTAGAGTGATAGAACGAGTGATAGAACGAGTGATAAAACGAGTGATAAAACGAGTGATAGAGTGATAGAACCGAAGCCTAAGCACGAGCCTAAGCCTTCATTTTGTAAACGGCCTAAATGTGATGTGCCCCAAAATCTTTTTTTTTTCTTTGAGAAACCTCTGTCGGGATTGAAATGTCTGTTAAGATTGAACACCTTACCTTCAGTTCTTCAATTTGAAACAAACATGGTATTAAATTGAGAATGACTTATTCCTTTAGGGTTGATGAAATGGTGAATTATGATGAAAAAGGGGACAAAGTTGTTACAATTGTTACCATTCCTGTATGAAGATATGAACTATGTTGAATAATAAGCCATTTTGGAAACTATATCTGGCCTAGTGGGAGACATCAATTAGATATGGTGTGTGCACTGTGCAGCAATAAGTCAAACCTGGCCTGAATCCAATGTCTGTGTGACCTTTGTAGCAGACATATATCTATTATCTACTATGGTGCATGTGGCTTGATCACGTGCACTGTGCAACATGTAACCAAGGCTAGCCTTCACTCCATTGGGAACAAATCAGTGAGGTGGTTGGCCTCGGTCCAGTTGAAGGGTTTTGGTAGAGGTGATGGTTCATAACTGTGCCCTGTGGATGGAGAGCAAGAGGCTAAGATTGAGTGCTTTGTGAATCCCAGCCACACAGTCATTGGCACTGTGGGATATGACCATACACGTAACTCATAGGCATCTGATTCCCCAGCATCCACTCACTGTTTGCTGTCCACACAGGGAAGTCTGTGGTCTCATCAAGCAGGTCTGTGGACCAAGCAAGCATTGGGCTTTCCCTTTGCTTTTGTGATGTCTCTCATGGGAGCGAGTTAGAATTGTCTAGAATTAGCAATCAAGGATGAATGCATTTTTTGCTGATAATCTGGCTATGCTTTCTGACTGCCTACACCGCCACATGCTGAAAAGGGGTGTAAAAAGGTATGCTGAAAAACCATGGAGTATTTTGGTAATGTGAGCATTGAGTAGTGTACTATGCTGTAGGCATCTAGTTCTTTCAAAGCAGTTGAGTCTGAACTCGGAGGCCTCAATGCTAAGTGGTTCAATATACTGTATCTTGCTTTACAACAAAAGCTAGCACATTCAGTACATGCACATGCTGCTGCTTACCGCTGCATTGGTTACCATGCATTTTGGAGGATCTGCAAAGGTTATGCCCTCTTACAGAGGTCAAACACCATGTTCTGGGAGTCTGTTACATGAGTTACTGCTGCTTGTAGAAGATCTTGAATTGTTTCTCTCTTCCTTCTCAATTTTGGTACTAATTGAACAATGGATTCCTCCCAAATGTTCCTTAGCATGTTTGTGTCAGTACGTGTTTGTGTTTTGAACCTCAACTCTTTTTGACATTGCTCATCAGCAAAAGTGATGGAAATGTGAACAATTTCTCTTTATAACATTCTGTGTGCATAAATAACATTTTAGAGATGTTGTGGTTTTAGCATTGCTTAAATACTAACATTGATCAACAAGGAGTGAAGCAAACGATTTGGATGAATATCTCCAATTCATCCATTGAAAGAGAAGAATGTGTGTACTGACTACTGACCTAATACATCTACAAGCATTGCAGTGTGCCTGAAATCATTGTCAATGCTTAGAAATCTGTAATCAAAAATCTTTGACATTCAGGAATCTTAATTTAATGTATTATTTATTTTAAGGATAGGGAAGGCTTTTTAAATTGAACATTTGAACATTTTAGGTGCTGACCAAAACAGAAACCCCCCAAAAACAAATACAGATTTCAAAAGCAGACATAGAGTTACAGTATGTGATATTTGATTGTCTCTTAAGTCTTAACACACCACTGACTTGTAATTGGTCAACAGATATGACATCACAATTTCCTTTGTTTTTATCCCTTTGATTGTAGGAAGCAAAACCAGACCCTCCGAAATGTAAGTGAATATATGTTTAACATATTTCCTTTCAAATCTCTATTCCTCTTGCAATCTGGATAATAAATTGATTCTAAAATAAAAATGGCATAGAAATTTGGACTGGACCGAGACGCGATTGTGTGCTTCTGCATGCTTCTGACTGGTGCCCCCAACCTGGTAAACATAGTTGACCATTTGGGCAGACCACCATCTAAGAGCTGGATAGCTCAGGTGGTAAGAGTGCTGGTGCGTTAAGCCAGGGGTCTCATGTTCAAGTCTTGGTCATCAGATTTTCTTTGCCATTTTTCAAATTGTGAAGGAAAAAAATCCAAGTCAGTTTTCCTTTACTTTTTTGGATTGAAAAAAATAGTTGATATTTTTGTAACCAACATTTTGCATGACTACAAGTAAGTGGGCCCTTATTATGTCAGCATTAATATACTATGTGAGGAGTCCTACCAAATAGTAGACCTACGATGTCTTCTGTTGAGCTACATGTGTTCAAACTTACCTACTCAACATAGTTAGCACTGCATGGTAAGTACTCCGTTTGGCCTGTAGTTTGTCAGCTGGCAATCGGGCAAAGCACTGAGCATGCATTGTTGTTACAGGGAGATTAGAGCAAACACTCATTGAATTACATTCTCCTTAATGCAAAGTCATATATCTATGATGCCACATGGTACCCGACAACTACAGATTTAAACATGACCTCGGTGCTCCAGGGATTAAGACATCTGTGCTAGAAAGAAGGTGTCACAGGTCTGAGTCCTGTACCTGCAAAGTTTGTCAGCAGGCAATCAGGGAAACTGCTGAGCATGCAGTGCTCATTATACGTTATGTAGGGCAAACCCCTCATTGAATTAGGACCTGACACTAGGACTTTTCTTTGCCCTTGGCAGTCCGGTTCTACTCCTCGGGTCCGACTGATGAGGAGAGTGGTGAGAAGACTGAGGGCCAGACGTCTGCTGCCGATGGAACCAGTCCGAAGACCACAGCAGGCGTGGGCAACTTGAAGCTGCTGCCCTCCAAATCCAAGAAGTGTGTCAAGTGGAAAGAGGAAGACTGCCTGGTGGATGTCTGCTACTTTGAGATGGACGAGACAGAACGAGGTGAGTTCAGAGTAGACCAGTGTAAGGCACTAGAGAAAAGAATGTGGCTTGCTGGACATCCTCTAAATTCCTGCATGCCCACCCATTCTGTGGCAGCCTTCTCAATGGAGTGATAGAAGGTGTGTTTGCTCAATCACCTAGATGTATGTAGACATGCTGAAGAGTGACAGTGGCCTGGATGACACTAATGAACTGAAAGCTGCTACACTGTACAGACTAGTGAGGAGAATGTACATTCATGGAGCCTGTGTAGGCATTGGTTAGATGCTTCTCAAATTGGTAGAGTAGGAACAGATACTTGGCAGTAGGATTTGACCTGATGGAAAGTGCAATCAAGAAAGAATTCATTTTTCCCCCTCATTTTACAAATAGATATTTCCCCTAACTGCAAATAACACCATTTAAATTCATTTCAACTTAAGACGATTTTCATTGTTATGTAACAAATTTTAGCAGATGTGCAAACCGATTTTTGTCCTGAATGTTAAAATGATTCCCCATGATGAATCGAGCGTTTGCATTTGACTGATAATTATTCATTGTACTGAATGATTGGAAATATGAAATTGTGATCATCTGCTATTTGGTGTAACCACTGCTGTGGTTGACACTTGATAGTACAGTGGAAGTTCGCTATAACAAACGCCGATATACTGAACATTAGCTACATGTATAATGAATATGCCCTTTGGCTCCCGATGTATACGTCCGTGGATATGCGATGGAAACTACTGAAAACGAACAACCGCTTTAGCGAACAATTTTCATGCATCCCGGTATGATCGTTATAGCGACGTTCCACAGTATTCACTACCGTGTAATCAGTATCACAGACTTGTCACACATTTCCATGGGTTGTCATCCCCTGCAGAGAATGTGAACCGTCCAAAGGACTTCCGCAATGCCGCCCACCGTGAGATGGTGATGGAACGAGAGGCCATGAAGAATGCCAAGATGCAAGAGGATGGAATCTTACCCTCACCAGCACACCCTGATCTCCTTCCTGTGAGTGGCATGCCTTTTCTAGCTGTCAAGAAACACCCTGTACATTCCATTCTCTGTGGCTTCCATTTACACATGAATCTATTGAAGATGTCATTTGAGGTCTAGCTACACCCCAATAACTTTATCAAATGCTATGGCATGCCGCCTCCTCTCCAGTCCACCCACAGCTGGCCTATTGGGAGTTGTTATCGCCAGTCATTCAAGAATAATTCCATGTGGACACATGGACAATAGTACACTGTCCAGACTGGTGCTCAAGCTTTTCTTAACCACTTCACGCCGGTTGTTTTTCAAAGCTGTTGACCGCCAAGCTGTTGACCGCCAGGTTTTTTTTAACAATGGATCATTTTCAAATCTCGCTTAAACAATTGGAACAATATATTTCTGTGAAATAAATCGATAAGGGTATACTATGGGTACAAGAGAGTAAAACCTTGCACAATTCGGACGTCGTTGTGGCTTTTGTCAAGAGATTATCCGTTCAAAAAAAGGCCCATTGTGCGTCGTCAATGGAGCGAAACGGACTTGTGTGTGTGTGTGCGCGCATGTACGATACTTTCAATCTCTGACCGCAGACTAGCCTCCACTCCAGGCAGTCAAATCTTTGAGTTGGTTGGCCACATCCGAGCGTACAGATTGCAGTCAAGAATGTGGGTGGAATTCCACTGCCTGACCGACGGCCGCATGCCAATACAATGTCCCCCGCGTGCTTTCAGTGGCAGCGCGGTATCCCTCGATCATCCACAGTAAAGGTCCCACAATTGCACAATTACACCTGCTAATCTTGTAGTCTTTGTACTGTTTCCTATTGCTTTGTTCTAAGCTGAAAAAAGTCTTTGTTTAAAATGTGGACAATAGTGGTGCCCAGATTCGGAGGGCCCCGTCGCATAGTCAAGCCAACGGACCTCCGGATTCGGAGGTCTCAGCGCAAGGTGGACTGGCATGGCCCGACACTATCTGGTTTCTTTGCTGTCTAGCCTGAATTTCAACTTAAATGGGCTTCAAGCGGATATTATGTTAGCCAAATTGCATTCAAATACACTAATTTATGAAATGTTTGAGTCTGGCATTTTGATTTGAGCAGGACCTCATTCTGCCTTTGAGGAAGATCCTTTGAGATGTTCATATTTTTGTTGGTATGGTTGCTGTCTGTTCCTGAGTATTGATACACAGTCAATTTAATAATGTGGCATATCATATGGAACAAACTATATATCCAGATGAATGAAATCACATTAATTTGGAGGGTCTGTCGTTTCAGAACTCACCAGACCTTTCTTAAAGTTCCTGCTAGGATCAAAATGTCAAGACCTATGCATTTTGATCATTTTAGTCAATAAGCAGTTTGCAACATTTTTGTATAGTATTGCAAATAGATTTAACATGATTTTGGTTGTAGAACAGTTTATTGTTGGTTGGAAGCTTATGTCTTTCTTTCTAATTTGATTTGGATGATTTCAGTGGCATAGGGTAGCTTTGATTCAAGTGCCCGAAATCCCCCTGGTGGAGTACGGCATTAACAGTGTGGAGAGAGGCATCCAGAAACAGCGTGAGATGGTGGTGCTGCAGGAGATCTACTTTGACAAGAACATGATCCCTGACACGCCCAAGGAGCCTGACCCAGAGCCCTTTGAGCCTAAGGAGCCCACACGCATCCCCCTGGAAGATGTGAGTTCTTGTCCGGCCAGAAGGAATGATAATAATCATGAATCCAAGATTAATTTCAAATTCCCTCAAAGCGCTTCACATTTTTTTTTAAATGGAAACGATTTCAATTCACTACTTAATCAATGAAACCCTTCTTAATAGAACAGACGAGTTGCATAGAGTATTTTTTTAGTTAAATTCTAAGAAAGTTCTTCAAAATATTAAAATGCAATATCATGATTATTCATTAGTGATGATTATCACATGTTTAACACATTTATACATAAAAGGAAAATGAACTAAAACATTAATAATCACAATCACACCCATAAAGCACTGATTTGGATGTGGGTCTGCTCTGGTCACTAGGGTGAGTCTTGTTGTAGTGCAACATGCCAGGAGTCGTAACTATAAATGTGGTAGGCTACCTAGGTCAGTAGGTTGACAGAAGGTCAGGTCAACAGAGAGATGTACATGTGCACTGGTTGATTGGTCTGTCCAATCAAGTCTAGTCTTGCCTGGTTGCTTTGTTCATTAGAGATTGTTTTAGAGATTACAGGATTTAATTGATAAAAGCTTGTGATTGGTACCCCCATCCCGGCAAAGATAGTTGACTATTTTGGAAGGCTGCCATCAAGTGCTGGATTGGTGACGTTGTGAGGGTGCCGGTACATTCAACCAGTGGTCCTGGTCCAGTCAAATTTCATTTGTAATATTCACCAGTTTTGTGTGTGCGTTAGATCGGATGGTTGTATCCTTGGCTTATCCATTGGCTACTTGGTCAAAATGGTCCATTTGATGGTGACTTGGTTGGTTATGTGACTGGCTCCTCTTTGGAAGAGTTTGTTTAATTTGGCTAATTGATTTCCCACTTAATAAATGGAAGTCTGGCTAGCTACAATGTAGCTTTATATTGAACATTCCATTACTAACATCAACAAAGAAACTCAAGTTTTCTACTGAGCTTTCTACATACACTTGAATATTAATTTTTTGCCTGAATACCTGTACGTTAATCCCAAATAAGTCACCATGTGAGTAGTGTTTCATTCTCTCTCAAGTGTTAACCCTGTACTCATCAGAGCTTCCCACTCTCCTCTATCCTTGTCCCTGTCATGTCTCCTGCATTCCATCTATGTGTTTGTAAACTCTATCCTTTTCATTTCATACTAAAAATCCGAAGGAGACCAAGAGGAAAACAGATGACCATGTGAGTTGTCAGCCCTTTTGGGTTGTCTTTTTGTCTGTCCTTATGTCTCGTGTATTTCCTTTCATTCTTTGAAGACTAAATCCCTGCCTGTGGACTAGTCTCTTCCCTATCTCTGGCTCTCTGTTCCTAGAATGAAATGCTGGATCTCTTTGACCACACAGTATTTGTTTTGTTTGTATACATGTATTTGTGAACAGTACCCTACCAAAGCAGCATTGCGCTTTGTCTGGCTAAACCTTTGCTTCACTACAGGTCAAAGCAAAGAAACAAAGTGCATAAATACGTCATGGCTGAATGCATTGCAAGGGCTGCTGACATTTCCACTTCAATTTAGTGTGGTAGACTTACACACAATACATGACCCTTGTCTGAAAGCCTCATACATTTTGTAAGACTCATGATTAGACCATGTTCAGAGAACCACTTGGTCAAGAATGAGTGTTTGTGTACCTCTTCTTCCCCCGTACCGGTACATCGGGAAATGGTTTGACATGCATGAGTGCTATCTTCACGCTTTTTAGAAGCTCTTTTTTATCCATCAAGTTGGTCAATTAGAGCATACACTGGTAGGCCCTGCATACGTGTCATGTCAGCATGAGCCTTACATAAGAATTTACCCTGGAGAAAGTACCCATGTTGTGAACTTTTGCAGTGGTACGTGTTGCCATAGCACGAGATTTGCGAGCAGTTTCTTCCTAAGTGTGCAGTGCACCCTGTGCCAAGGCATTGCCTGCACTCCATTTGGATGACTCTGCAGTATGGTCTGTGTGAGTGGGCATGCAGGTCTGCTGAGTGCTGACCAAGCAGGGACCAAGCCATCCCCAGGTGTGCATGTATGCAACACTGAGAAGTGTTATTGGTTTGGAAAATATGAGCAATGATGTATCGCTAAGGCGCTAACCATAAGTAATAGATTACCGTATGTATGTGATCTAGTTGTGTTAATAAGAGTTTGATAGTTGATGCTTGTTGGGCATTGCATTATCAGCCCCATTTGGCCTGGCTATGTGTCTATCTATGTGATCGATGGTCTACTGTCTGCTGAATAGTGTTCCTGTATCTAGCTGCCATTATCATATGACCGTGCTGCCCATTGATCACCATGAACACTGTTGTACACCCATGGTCATCCTCCCTCTTTCCCACACATTGTTAGGTTTAGAGCAGGGATCGAATTTCATGAAAGAAAGTGCCTGAACAGTACTGTAGTTTGAGTCACTATAGAATCTTATGAGACCTGAACTATTTTTTGTACTAGACCTTTGCCCTAATCAAGTTTCATTCTTGACATGGTTTGTACATATGTGCATTATGCATGTACAGTATGTATATTATCACAAGTCTGTGATGTTAAAAGCTGCAAGTTTCATTTTTGTCTGGTGCAAATGGGCTCTTTTACCAAGAATGTGGTAAATAAAGTGATACAAATTTTCAATTTAGTTATCAACTGAAATTTTTGACCGCCATTTTTTCTTAATTGTTCAAGGAAACTGGAAACTTTTAAACAAATGTGAAAATTGCCAAAGAAAACATTGACTGGACCAGGACCTGAGCCCGAGACCTCAGGTTTTGCCTACTCTTACCAGCTCGTACCAGTGCTCAGATGGTAAGAGCCCAAGTATATTACAAACCAGAGGTCCCAGGTTCAAATCCCGGTTCAGTCAATGTTTTCTTTACAATTTTTCAAAAATTAGAATTTTTCAATATTTATCCTTTTGTAATATATTCAAATTATTTCTATTTTCAACTTGGACATTTGACTGACATATTTATACAGTAGTGTCCATTCTTTATATGATCACACCCAAGTTAAGATGAAGTTGCCAAGGAAAAGAGGTCCTGGATTTTAAAAGATTACCATGGAAATGTCCTGAGATGTATTTTTAAAGAAGGTGCAGAACCCTTATAGATCTGCTAATGATACAAACTACCGGTAATCATACCACAAAATGACTTAAAAACTTAAGAGTAGAAGAACAAATATATTCATGTCCAACTGCTGTCTTGTCTGCATGAAAATCCTGAAAGCTTTTTTTTCTGCTAAGCAGGCATATGGTATGGGGCCCTTGTTCCTCCCAATACACCGATGTAATGCTCTTATATTACTTGCTGAAATGTTTGCTGCATGTCCGCTTTCCTTCAAATCATACCAGTTCATGTTTGAGTTATCTACTTTTTCCAATCTTTTTCTCTTTAAAATTTATGAAATGAATATTTCCAATAGGCATTTGTGTATATTGCTATCAAGAATATACTGTATATAACTACCAGTACCATGTGAATGTAACCTGTTGCATGGGTTGAATTTTCTGGTTTTTGTGTAATTCAGTTGTATGCATCATATTTTTTGGGGGAAACCAAATCGTTAACTGGTTTAGATTGGAAAAAGCTGCATCCACTTTGTACGATCCCGGATTTGCTGTAGCCAGGTTTACAACAATTGGTTGTTTGCATCTGAATGAAAATGGGGGGCATTATCCCTGGAGGTATATGGCAGTTAATGGTTGAATGCTTCTGACTGGTGCCCCACCCAGCAAAGACTAGATGACTATTTAAGAATGCTGCCATGATCTAAGGGCTGGGTAGCTCAGATTTTAAGAGTGCTGGTACACTAAGCCTGATGTCCCGGTTTCTAGTCCTGGTCCAGTCAATGTTTTCCAAATTGTAAACTAGTTAAATTTGATAGGTAACCTGTCCTGTGTGTCTGTCTGTGCTTGCTCTTGTAGGAGACTGCTGAGGCTACTCAAGGCTCCACTCCACTCTATTCAGAGCCCATGCACCCTGGCTATACGGGGGCACCAGCCAGCTCACACCCCATCCATCCAGGCACAGGGGCACCCCAGCTACCGGCAGGCCTACAGCTGGATAACCTACAGCTGGACAACCTGCCCCCAGCCATTGCCAGTCTGGTGCGGCAGATGCCCCAGCAAGGCCAGCAGCAAGCGACCTCAATACCCGGGGCAGGGCCTCAGCCGTCCCATGCACCAGCCACTGATGGGAGACACAATGACATGCCTGCCACCAACAATGCCACTGTTACCAATGTGCAAAACCTCCTCAACTCAATCATGGTAAGATGTCTCAAAATACTGGCTGGTACCACTTTGTGAGACTAACTGGTAAAGCATCGGAAATGAGGCATGAACTTCCGTAGCTACAACATCTTCATTAGATGCACTTTATGCTACCACCTTATATTAACAGTTGATAGTAACATCTCTCCAAACAATTTGTTGATGTCCTCATGAGCAATGTTGTCGGCATGACAATTCTTCTTAAAGGTATACAGAAATCAAAATTGACTTGGGGTTAAATATATCGGTATTGTTATAAAACCCAACATGTCTATCCTTTTTGAGACCAAAAACTATTAATTTAGCAAAAACAAACCCGCTATATTTTGGTCCGAAAATTGTGCACCCCACTTTGGAGACGAACGTACTACGTCACATACAGAATGTGTGGTCGGCATTGAGGTCATGAACTTTGCACTGGCCCTGCATTATCTCTATTGTCTATCAGCCATAAATACCGCACTGTCACATGCGCAGTAGCGCACTTTATCGTCTCAGCATTTCGATCGCCTCGCTCGGCTGCTTTTGGTCTGTATGTGACATCACATGCTCACAGGGGGAATTTTGGGGGGCGGGGCGAACAGGGACTTTTTTCAATGTTTTGGGGCGTAATTAGGTGCTAACAAAATTTAAAAAAAAATCAAATCTGTATTGATTATATTGTGAACATTACCTAAGAAGAGTTTTAGGCTCTTTTTCAAATCCTATTTCTGTAGACCTTTAAGGTGAAATAAGATAAGTAACCAGGTTTCCCATGATGCTTACTACATTAGACTTGTAGCTGACTATTGAGTGTTCAGCATAGAATACAAGTAGGACTTCGACTGGCAACTTAATTTTATAAAACAAGGCTTTTCATTCTTTGGCACATTTGGTGCATAACCAGCTCTTTGAAATGAACCTTGCGTCAGATATCTGGTTAGTACACTTAGGTCTGGTTAGTAAACTTTGGTCTGGTTAGTACACTTGGCTCTGGTTAGTAGACTATAAGGAAGAGGAGCTGCTTGTCATTGAAAATACGTGCTTTGTCATCTTCAGTGTATTAGCATATGGTGACTGCACCATCTCCATATAAAGAGCTAGTGCTTTGGAATGGGTTGTTACTCGATGTATTCATTGTTGCAGGGCAATCAGCAAGGAGCATCACAACCTTCCCAGGAGGAACTGACCAACAAACTCAGGGACATGCTGGAACCATTCAAGAACCAGCTGCCAGGTAACGTTGCACACATTGGCCTCTGCTGTCTCCCATCATGAGAACCTCATCTCCAGTGTTGGATGTGATCATATTTGTCTAAACCAGGTATCACTACATGTACTCTCACTTATCACAATTGGGGCATTGTCCTGTGAAACAGCAGGGAAGTATTTCACTTTACTTTATCTCTTCTGAGCATTGTCTTCATGTCTTGCCATCTTATTTCCAGCAACGTTTTTTTTTGGTTTTAGGAACCTTCATCCCAGTCACAGAAGTAGTGATAGGTGTATAGTATAGCACTGCATTAATGCAATAGTGAAGTTAACTAAACCATGAATGAAATTTGAGCTGCTGTTGGTCAATGGAACATGGTGGTAACATATTACATGTCAGAATATACCTCCCTTTACTCAAGCGTAATCATTGATATGCTTATTGAGAGCCTTGTATGATCAGTGACTTGGACTCAGTCTTATTTTCCATGACTTGAGTCACAAAAACCAATGACTCAGACTCGGACTCCAACCAACTGACTTGCACTTGAATTCAAACTGGACTTGAAAAAAAAACCCATAATATAATTTTTTTGTGATACTCGTATAGACTCAGATGACTGCAATCGCCAACATTTGGCTTGGGTAGTTGGGTACAACAGTTGAGCAAATATTTCTCTTCAAACTGTTTGCATATTATTTAATTTTGAAAACTGTGATTTGAGAAAATGATTTGCGAAGTGAAATCTTTGATACAGTTTAATAAAGATTAATGATTAAAGATTAAAGCATGGAGCTTTACAATGTATGCTTTGTGAAGCCTTGTAGTGCTGCAGCCATCTATAAGGACTGGTGTACAGGCAATTGAACCCATATATGACACACCTTGATTGCCCCAGTGCATTACCTGTGAGACATTTACTCCTCCCACTCTGTAGGCTCTTTAGGGCCACCGCAGCCCAACCACCCAGGTCCGCCCAACTTCAACCCTGAGGGATGGGGGCCAAGAGGACCCCCAGTAGGCCCTGGTCCGGGTCCTATGAGAGGTAGAGGAGGAATGGGACCACCCTTTGGAGGTAAGCCAGCCCTTTCACATCACGCTGCTCATCCTAAAGGGATCAGAGGCCCATCATCCAAATATTGCTTCCCATTTCAAAGTGATAGTGTGTCACCAAATACTTCTGCCATGTAATGAAATGACCAGAGATAGCTGTGTTAGTCTTTGTGATGAATAATAACAACTTCAGTATAGTACTTAAAGACAAACTAGTTGGGTAGAGTTTATAAGGTTGTGCAGCAACAACCGCAATCAGTTTGCATCTGATGAACTGGTTAGTCTTTAAGTGTTTTCTTAAATTTGTTATCAATTTAATGAGAGTAATTGTATTACATTCCACCTGAAGGAGAAAATGATCTCTAATTCTGATATCAGATATGCATTCTCTGAATTGCCTCAATTTGATTTCGCTACAGATTTGCACTCTTATGAAATATGTAATTTGCTTTTCTATTTGCATTGAAAACTGCCACGACTGTCTGAAATCAGTGGTTAATGGCCTGCTTGTTTGGACTTGTTTGCAGGGCCAGGAAGAGGAGGCTTCAATCCGCGTTATAACGGACCCCAGTTCCCCAATGGTCCTGCCCGATTCCCAGGGCCCGGGGGCCCAGATATGGGGCCCAGAGGCCCACCAAGACCCCCCATGAGGGGTGCCCCATGGCCCCGAGGTGGCCGTGGAAGGGGAGGTACTGTGCTTGATGCTCGTGCAATCAATTTTGTAGATATACTTTCTCAAACAAAATTAGAGGGCCTGATGTTTCGATCCCAGCAGGACCATTCTCAAAGGTAGAATGACAAAGATGAAAACAGATAGGTAGGGGGAGAGACAATGGGATATGGATGACAGAAAAGGGACACAGAAGGAAAGCTGGTTGACAGACTGGGGTGGCCTCCTTTGCCCTTGATCATTCATCCAAATTGTATTGCCTCTCCCCCTTCCTATCTGTTGTTGTCTTTCACACTGTGACATGCTTACCCTTGAGAAAGGTCCTGCTAGGATTGTAATGTCAGGAAGCAGTTTTCAAGAGTTTTGTATATAACTTATAGATACTTTCCATAGCATCTCCACAAGTAATAATAATAATGATTGAGAATCTGTTGATCATTAAGTTTATATTTCAAATGGGAATTGTGTGAAAATGCTGCTAGAAATCTTCCTTTCAATTCTTGCTGCTTTGCCACTTTCCTTTATTTGATTTGTGGGGCTTTTTCCTCCTCGATTGCCCCTGCTTTTTATACTATACACAAACTGCTTACATGTGTACCTTGATTTGGTTCCCCCTCTTACTGTGAGGTTACCCTCTATCTCTTGATGCTTATAATGTAATCCAAGCAGTGCCTGGTTGTGATGCATCTTTGCCATTGTGCTTTTGCTCAGGAGGCAATGGGTTTGGCAACCGTCCAGTGTGCAGACACTTCATGACTCCCAGGGGCTGCGAGAGGGCCCAGACCTGCCAGTTCTACCACCCTGGAGTCAACGGGCCGCCGCTCACCCAATGACAATGAGCCCAACCAAGCCTTCTGGGGGGAAAGATGAGCACCTTGAAGCTGCAGCCTGCACCGTACAGGGAAGGGGTTTGATGGCAGTCGCTGTTTGCCAGCATCCATTAACCCAATCCGGCGGACGTAGTGCTAGGCTGCTAGAGGAGTTTGTACATCCCTGGAGAGCTTGGTTGAAGATACAAGTAACAATGGACACTGAGAGGACACTGCCCCTCCTGGACATTTTTTTTTTTTCACTTTTCAGGAACGGAGAAGTTGAGCTTTGAAAAAGCTCAGCAGTGAGAATCGGCTAAAAGTGCCAGTATGTCTGATGCCACAGCCAAAGTGACCCCAGTAGGCTGCTTGTGCTAACGGAGCTAGCCTTCCTGACAGCTGTAAACCACAATCTGAGGCCTGAACTTTGTTAGGGCCATGATTTTGTGTGAGGACTTCACTGGTTCCCCGGTGCATCTGGGGTTTACACACAGCTGGTAGACTGCATCCCAGACATTCTTTGAACACAAACCCCAAGAACCGTCAATGGACTTTAATTATGGGGTAGAATAAGCACACTAGGTGTGGTTTGGGGGATTCAAATGTACAAGACAATCTAGGACATCCCAGTACCAAACATGATGCTCTCTTCATCTGTTCTTTTCTGTTTTTTGGAAAAACCAATCATTTTTCAATTTAGTAGAAAATGGACAAACACTTCCTTTTGAAAAATTAATATGTCAGCATATATTTCATTTGCCAAATTGTTAGCAGTTTGTCAATGAAGGATATAATATATTATCTCATGTCAGAATTTCACAAGAATCCTTTTCCCCCTTAGGCTTCTAGCCTTTTTAATTAGTCAGGTGCCTCTTTGGAAACAAGGCTGACTTTGCCACAGGACACTGGTGACATCAGGCTACCATCATGACTTGGACAGGACTGTCACCTAGTGCCCCATTTCAGAGTGATTTGGATAACACACTTGTTGAAATGTCTCCTGTCTTATACTTAGAGAAGAATCAAATTGAATACTTCATCTGTAAAAGTAAGATACGGTGACCTAATATTATAACATCTGTCACTAAAAGAAGTAACATCTGTCACTAAAAGGGTCCAAGGAGTAAGTTGGTAGGTCTGCCATGTTTATATATATTTTTAAATACCCCC
Organism: Luidia sarsii; assembly: GCA_949987565.1. Classification (NCBI taxonomy): domain Eukaryota; kingdom Metazoa; phylum Echinodermata; class Asteroidea; order Paxillosida; family Luidiidae; genus Luidia; species Luidia sarsii. The sequence goes on from OX465111.1 coordinate 8,637,999, forward strand.
ATTTATCTATCATATTGACATATTCATTTGAGCTCATCATTTCCATCCCTTACCTTGTGATCCCACTCATCATTATCAACTCCCATATTGACTTCATGACACTTAAGTTTAAAGTATAAGTCTCACAACTGGAAGTATTCACACTCAGTGCTTGCATAAGTGTTATGTCCTCATGAAAAGGCGGGTTGGGTTGAAACCAACCTTCTGTACTTAACAAAGTGCATGTAGTATGCTTGCCTCTAGGTTGTACGCCATTGATGCAAGTCATACCTTCTTAGTACTGGTCACCAAATAGCCAAGATTGTTTTCATGACGGGTTGGTTAGCACCAATTTAAACCATAATTAATGGCTGCACCATAAATACGCATTACCATTATGTACAATGCATCAGTCATTTGAAGTAGCATCTGTCAATGGGGATTACTCACAGTACTGTGATTGCATACAATGCGAAGGAAGGGTACATCTTTTGGTGGAGTTACAGAGAAATGATTTGATATTGAATTCGTCATTGTCTCTGTGGTTTTGTGTATCTTTTTAAAATTTTCCTTTAAGATCACCTTTTCCCCTCAAGTTGAAACTGAGTTGCCTGCAATCCCTGCCCAGTCTTGAGGGGCTGAACTATTCTTAAACGTGCCGCTTTGTCTGGGCGACCATAGACGTCTATTTCCACCTCCGCTGGTTTTGTAACGTACATTATTTTGTATGTGTACAATGATAGTGATTTTTATAATATATATTTTGTACTATTTTTGCAAATTTCTTTGATTTTCTCACTGTTTATTTGTTTCGAATAGGGAATAGTGCTTTCCCTTTGTTTTGAAAAAAATGTATCGCATTACAGTTGTTTTCGGGTACCGACCGACTAGACAGACAAAAATGACAGCTTCTGTCCAGTATCTTGACACGAATACTTGACACATTTCTTCATACCATTAATGTATTTGATAATGTTCTGTTTATACACTGAGATAACGCGGGAAACGTGTAAATATTCACGAGGTGAGCATCCCCAAAATGGGTGGACTTTGCATAGGTTATTCATACACCATACATTTTAGAGGGGTTTTGTTTCGGGCCTTGGCTCGCGTTGAGGCAAACGCTGTAATCATTATACACTGCACACGTACATTTGTGCACGAATTAGTACGCACATGGCAATCGCCAAAAGCAACGCACTCTTCACATAATTATCCAAACCGCAAGAGGTTTCCTTATGTTTATTTACTTCTCATAGAAAATATCTGAATTGATTCCCTAAAATTCCACTGAGAAAATGCTACAACGCGATCAGTGATTATTTAAACCCATGCTTACGCCATTTCTCAGGAGTTTGGTTTAATCCATGCATATGAAATAAACTAAGGCAACGAGCAGGATAATGGATATAAAAGCCCGTCAATGCTTACACACATGAAGCACACGGGAAATACCGATTAGCTGAACCTAACATGACAAATAGCAGCGCTGTCTATTTCCGGTCCTGCTTATGATATCCGTCCGGTGATAACTGGAAATAAATAGGTACTGACCACCACGGGACACCCTTTATAAGACCAAGGCTGGATTCCACGAAGCCTTACGATGCATCGTAACTCAACTTGCGATTGGTTGTAAGTTAAGATGAGTGGTGACCACTACTCAAAAGAATAGATTGCAATTACCCAAACATTACCCAGCTAGCCATCGATATAGAAATGGGGGTAGGGCGACTTGTGTCCTAATCATATACAGCCCCCTGCACCGTCAGCGTGCCTCCTTATTAATCATGTTATATATTGGGGGCTTGGTGGTGGTTACATAAACGTTTGTCATCGACGTTCGAAATATTGCCAAGGGCAGGACTGAATAGATAACACATCGCATTGTTTCCAGGGAGCGTCATTTTAATGCGAAGTGCTGCGAGGGAATGGGGCCGCCATAGCGTGCATAGTTAACGAAGCAAGCTTTGAGGAAACGACTCGCTAACGTGCTACGGGATTAGGTAAAAGACTGTACGACTCGTGATTCAGTTCAGCCGAACGGTCGGATTACCTAGTAAAACACTCGCACCTCCAACAATTTTATTCAAACGATATTTGTCTGAGATGTGATATATGATAAGTCACATCCATATTGAGAAGACGTTACAGCGCCATTGAAACCCATTAAGGGACGAGAACGTAACCTTGGTCATTTGAACGGTTAGTCACGCCCCATCGCACAACACAACGCCCACTACTTTCTTACAAATGTATGGGAACCCTTACATATGGATTGTTTGGAGAATGACTAGCCTACTTGGAACATGGTGACCAACATCTTCAGTTCACACAGCAACCAACCTATAAGCAATTATTGCAAATCTGCAAGAACTTTCACTGTTTTGCAGAACCAATGTTAGGGATTCATTGTCGGGAGTGCATTAAAAAATTATTTTGATATTGACTACTCAACAGAACAATTGAAAACACTCATACAGAGCAAGCGAATGCCTCACTGTTAATGATATAATTATTATATAGAATCAAGAAATTTATAAAATTTACGCGAATGCCATTTAATAGGGTCCATCTTAATGCGCATGCGTACAATCGCTTGCCTTGCGATCTTGTATGGGCTATTTCTCTATAGAAACGAGGGTTGTTAAGTTGTCACCATGGTGACGACAGTACACGTGGTCTCTCATTGAGGTGACTAGACCAAAATAAAGATGGCCGTATAATGAAAATACTTTTATATCGATCCATATGGGAATAACAATTGTATAGTTGGAAGGGCATTCGACTAATATGGAGATTTTGTTAAGTCAGTCGTTCGCGAGTCTTGAAGTCCTATTGTACAGAAATAAAGTCTCTTCCATGGAGTGAACAGGCCGTGTAACTTTGGTTTCATAAAAAAAAATGACAATAGTGAGTGATAACTGGGAACTTGTGTTCAATTATTTTTCTTTTGAATGTTTGTATTAATAATATACTCTGTAAGTAGAGATTATTGTCCTCTTGTCAAAGAAACCAATATGACAAATAAAGCATCGAGGTTCAGCTAGCTATGATCAGGAAGTGATTAAGCAGAGTGACCTTCTTATGTGTCCATGTTTGTTTCTCCCCCCCCCCCTCTGATTGGTTCCAGCATTTTGTTCAAGCCGCATGAATTTCAAAAGCAATTCTATTCCGCAATAAAAGTTAAAGTGCACTCACTTTCTCGAATCCACTAGGCCTATACTATATTCGTAGATTCTACACGGGTTCCGGCTGCATTTATGTAAAGTTCATTATTTTGATAATGATAGGAATACGATAGGGTCTAGTAGGCCTATAGGCTATAGACTTTGCATTGGGCTGCGGTCTGGGGTATATTCTGCTTTAATTGATATTTGTAACGAAGGATAATCCAAGCCCACAAGCTGCGTTTCTTGCTTGACGGTAGCCTGAACCGCAGCGGCTGAAACAATTCGGAGAAGCTCCAGGCTTGCGTATACGTGTTGCACTCGAGAGGATGAACAGTGTGCTTATTAATAATATTACTTTACTAGGGTTGGGAAAAATTGGGTATTTTCCGGGAACCATCGGACACGCGGGTAATGATAAATAAACGGCAACGGATCAAGTCGTCCCCAAGTCAACTCGTCCCCGGGTCAACTAGTCCCCCGAATTTGACAGCTTAGTCAAGTCGTCCCCGAGTCAAGTCGTCCCCGAGTCAAGTCGTCCCCAAGTCAACTCGTCCCCGGGTCAACTCGTCCCCGAATTTGATAGCTTAGTCAAGTCGTCCCCGAGTCAAGTCGTCCCCGAGTCAAGTCGTCCCCTAGTCAAGTCGTCCCCTAGTCAACATGTCCCTCACTTTTCAGTTGTATTTGGAAATATTGAGAAATACAGGATGTGTGTTTCTTTTTTTGCAGAAAAAGGGCAAAACTGGTGTTTTCCTTTTTGGGAAGGGAAAAATAAACGGTTGTATGCTTTTTCCGCAGAAACATAGGAGTGGGACAGGATGGTTGGAGCATCGGTGGATGTTTTTTTGGGAGGGAATCACGGGAAGATTCCCTCTCCAGGTTGGTTCGGGTGGGTTTCGTTGGTGGATGGCTCGCGCCATTCCAGAATGTTGTGAAAATGGTTGCGTCTTAGGGTTCTTTCTTGAGTAAAGACATAGTCCCTTTCGGGAGATTGTCTTTAGGTGGTGGTGGGAAGGTTGGTCCCGGTAGTTGATGGGTTTTGACTGTACAATAAGGTCCAGTGGTAGTGATACTCCTGGAGCACGGTCAGCTGGTCCGTGTTTATGCGGAGCATCCGCACGAACAACGATGTGGAGGGATGGCACAGACGTCTCAACGGCAGGGCCGGACGGAGCAAGGTGCACCTGTATAGCCTCATCAAGCTCCTCCATCAAGAGGCTTCTCTGGTGACTTTGCAGATGCGCCTGGTCAAGGCATCCAAGCTTCGCCGTCACCAGAGGAAGAGCGTCAGGAGGATGCAGGGGCGGCTGTTCAGGCTATGGGATCGCTTCTTGGCAGGGGAGCTGGTGACATCTGGTCTGCTGGCAGGATGCAAGCATCTCACTGGACCATCTGTGTAGAGATACCGTACTAGTACCGTACCGTACTAGTACCGTACTAGTACCGTACGATATTCCAGAGGTCTCGGGTTCGAGTCCCGATTCAGTCAAAGTTTTCTTTGCCATTTTCAAAATTGTTAGTTTTCCTTTAATTGTTTGACTTTTTATTGCAGGATAAACGTAAACAGAATTGGCTGCCGCAGGTACAGTATCAATACGACAAAGGTTTCCCATTAAAGACATATATAATTTATGAGGCATAGGCCGGTGGAACCTAAACACGTCGTGCAAATATTAAAAACGCTCATTTCGGTTCCCAGCCCAGCCGGCCCGAGCTTAGGACGCGATTTTAGCCGCCTGCATGGGAAAGAGTTACGGTATATGCTCTGATTGGCTAGGTGTCTATGAAAAGTATTAGGCCTACATGTAGGCCTAATATCAATTAAAGTATAAGGCCTATTTTCTCTCCGCAGTGCGATATCGGACCGTTCAGTTTATTCATGGAGGAAGGAATATTTTTCTTCCTCCATGGTTTATTATAGAATTCAGTCACAACGTAGGAAAAAGGCAGGGTCCACCCACACAATTTTTCAAAGGGGACCTTTGACCAGAGCTATAGTTAAGAAAATGATTGTTTGACTCTGTACTATCATGGAGGAAGTTGGTACTATTAAAGGGCGAGAAATCAATACTAATGTGTCCATGTGTGACTTTGGAAACGACAGAAATGGAATCTGGTACTGGTACATCGCGACATCGCGATAGTGTACAGGATGTGTACTGTACATGTACATGACATGTACATGTACATATGTACAGTACACTTGTGTATGTACTGTACATTGTACATGTACATGTACATGTACATGTACGTGTGCATGTACATGTACATTGTACATGTACATGCCAGTCTACGTTGAGAGCGCGACATACACACGTTATGGCTCTACACACGAGTCGTGTGTGCGAAATGATTTCTAGTCTGGTCTCCTCCTTTTCTTGTGTTGTTTAGAATGGGTTTACGCTGGGAGCTAAGTCAACACGAGCCAATGCTTTTTTTACGTTGTGTTTCACTGCGTGGGTAATTCCCATCCAACCCGTCTTTGTGGAATCGTGTGCTTGAATTTTCAAAGTTGGGAAGACTTTCCACAAAATGGGAGATGGATCTCGCGACGATAGGACTGTGTATATCAGAAATATTGACAGTAAAGTCACAGAAGAGATTCTTTTCGAATTGTTTTTGCAGGTAAAAATCATACATTTTGCTTTATATATTTACAGTATCATAACTGAATAAGTACACTGCACGTTTTCGTTTTACCATACGTCACTTACGTGTGTACTGACTACTGACTGTACATTCTACATGTATACGCATTCTACATGTATACGTGCACATGTGTACGTGTACTGTGTATAATGCTAGTCCGAGTAATAACTAAATATCAAAATTCGATAAAAAAAGGGTGACTTGTCGGGTCCAAGTTACTCGGACTAGTATAAATTCATGGAGGAAGGGAATGGTATATGGGACAACTCTTTCAAGTTTGCGCGGATCAGCGTTGTCTAGTCTAAATCTTATTATAAAAATACATGAAAATTGTCGTTTGTGATTTCAATTTGACTGAAACCCGACAAAGACGACATATTCAAACAGATCTAACAAGGGAACAAATACATAGTTTGGTGACTAAGTCATGGAATCGGATCAAACTATTAAAGTAGTAAAATTAATAACTTAAGAGAACATTGATAAGGAGAAATTGACTGGGAACGTTAAAACAATTTTGGAGAATGGTAAAGAAATCTTTGACTGGACCGGGACTTGGAAACCTCGGGTAGTGATACATGTACTTAAAACTAGAGGTCTCTGGTTCAAGTCCCGGTCCAGTCAAAGTTTTCTTTACAATTTTGTTCAAAACTAGTAAAGTGCCGTAAAATTAGTTATTTACAGGTACAATTTACATTTGAATTTTTACAGTATCTTTGGCATGAATGTGTTTACAATATGCGATGTGTTTTGACTGTAGGCTGGACCCTTAGTGGGAGTGAAGCGGCCCAAGGATCCTGATGGCAACTTGAGGCCCTTTGCCTTTGTGGAGTTTGAGCATGACATCTCACCGCCGTATGCCCGCAGTCTCATGGACGGCATTCAACTGTTTGGCCGCAGCATAAGTGTGCAGTTCCGCAGCGGAAGCCGACATGAGCAGGACTCCAGAGGCAACAGTCCCCAAGCCACGCCGCCCTACCGCAATGGGAGCCAGAGCCCAGCCCCTAATGGCCGCATGAATATGGCCACACCCCCTGCTATCCAGCGATCCATGTCTGCGCCACAAGGCTTCCAAGGCATGGGAGGTGCCCAGGGTCAGGGCTTGCTACCTATGCCCCCAGCCCAGTTCATGGGAGGCTTCCCAATGCAAGGCTTCATCCAAGGAGGTCTGGGACTTGGACTCATGCAAATGCCAGTGCTACCAGGTGGTCAGCCCATGCAGCCTTTCTCAAATCAACCGGACCAAGCGCAGTCTCATCAGTATCAGCGGCACACCAAAGAGCATCAGCGGTCAGACACTGGCCGTAGCCCACACTCTCACCACAGGGATAGCCATCACCATGGCAGCAGCAGCAGTAGCAGCAGCGATCGTTACCGTGATGATCGTTATCGTGATGACCGTTACCGCGATGATCGTCAGCATGGACAGCATAGTGATGAGCGAAGACATGATAGTGTTCACCGGCATCATTCCCATCACCATAGAGAGGGCAGGCGTGACCATCCATACCAAAGATAGAATCACATCATCAACCCAACTAAGTAGATAGTAGCAACATGACAACTGTATCACTAAAAGTAAAAGTCGTGGTCAGTGGTTGAAAGAATAAACCAAACTTAGACTTTTATCTTGAAACAGTAGACAAAACTACAAGGAAATATCTCAAATCTTGATTAGCATTGAATTTTTGTTTCAATTTTGTACTTTTGTACACAAATCTCAAAAACGGTTAGAAATAGCTTTGCCTAAGTGTAGGCCTACATACTCTGGGAAGGATTTCACATCCATTAAATGCATATTCACCAATTCACAGACTGTCAGGGGAGTACATGTCAGAGTGCTAAGATTGATTTTTTTGTTGGTGTTTGTTAACTTGTTGACATTCAAAATTCCAACCCAAGCATACTCTTGGCGACACCCTTGCAGAAGCATACATACCTTTATGCAGATATTTTTTCTGTGTTTTCACAAACTGACAATTCCATCCATGCAGCAGAAAGAACGTTTTTTGAAAATACTGTTTTAAAAGTTATTAGCATCTTTCAAAACATATTTCTGGGCACCTTTTAATGTGTAGTCCTTGTGTAGTTAAAATTGTTCTTGTGATAAGGTGTTCTGTGAGGTTAACATTTTTAACAAGATCAAGTCATACTGTTTTTTGTCTAGATGTGTGTTTTTTTGCAATTATTACGTTGAAATTTATTCACCACTTACAGAAACCCCCGTCGATATATCTGCATAGATTATGGGCTTACAATGGACAGTCAATTTCTGCCCAAATGGTTGTATGTTTTTGTGCATGAAAATGGAGAATCTGGTGTTGAATATTTTTCATCTTTTTAATAAATGTGAGTAAAATCTGAATATCAAGTTTGTTTTGTCATGGAGTTTCTCATCTGTCCTCATTTATTTTCAAGTATGTTATGTAAATCAAGTATGTATTTAACATTTCTTACAACAACAATACGAACATAGATGGACAAAGTTTAAACTTTAATGTTTAAGACATGGCAAAATGACAATACATGTATTTTGTTTATATTTGATTGATTGATTGATTGATTTATTTATTTTACACTCTTGGCCAAAGGCCAAATTGCGGTAAAATGTACAGTAAGTAAAACAATATCATAACTACAATAGGGATGAATACATAATTATAAAAGAAAACGTCAATAGAAAAAAAATACGTCATAATTCTAATAGACAATACTTAACATCACTACGATATAAAAACCATGAAAAGTCAACATCAATTGAATCACATTATTTGTACAATGCAGAGGGCCTGGTGTTTTGATCCAAGCAGAACACTCAAAAAATTTAGGAAAGCAAACCTGACGGGGAATCATTTTCAAAAATTTGAAAATGGGGAGTGCTGTTACCACCTAACTTCTTCCTATTCTACATATTATGCAATACATGTACATACAAAAGTTGGGGGCCTGACGTTTCGATCCTAGCAGGTCCTGCTAGGATCGAAATGTCAGGCCCTCTAACTTTTGAGATTCGTGTATTGCAGGTCATTTTAGTCAGTGAGCAGTTTGCAACAGTTTTTGTATTAACTTCATTATAAATTAAATACACAATGAAACTGCTTGAATAATTCAGTATTTTAACAAAATTCATTCAATGGCACATAATCTTTGGTTGCAATGTACACTGTATATCATGGAGCCATGGAGGGATGTACTGAACAAATTTTGTTCTTGTACATGTAGTTGTACATAACACCCTCAACATGTACAGGTGTACATGTTCAATCATGTTGAGAATGGCTCAATACAACTGTACTTCAATGTACATGTACATGTACATGTACAATGTACATGTACATGTACATAACAATTAACATGTACCCGGTACTTTACATTATGGCAGATGCATTCTGGGTTTGTGCAAACGTGTCTGGTTTTTAAAAGACCACCTATGTTTGTGAAGAAAACAAGTCGTTTATCCGACGACTGATGGCTGAATGTGTGTACAATAAAAGTGGTTAAAAGCCAAGTTATTCTTTTTACTATTATCGAGGAGCTGTGCTTGTGATTTCTCATTTTTTTCAACCAATCATCTTAACATGTGATTGATGTACTGAAGGTAATCCATCTTACGGAAGCTTAATTTTAGGTGGTTGAGCGAAACAGTACTAAAAAGGCGAGATAAAACAGCCGTCGGGCAGTCTATGGGAAATTTGTGTAGCAAAATATTTAGCAGCTAAAGGGTCGTAGCTTTATGATTGCTAGCGTTTTTCGATTCAAGATGGCCGATGAGAGTCGGGAGAAGAAACTTGCGGCTGCTCGGAAAAAGGTTTGCTGTAATTGTTTTCGCTGAACTGAATTCACTTCTCCGTTCTCCATAGGCACTCGTTTTCGTGTATTTGTCTTGTCATGCGTGCATGTTGGCGTCCATCGAATCGAAGTACGAGCTTCTAAGTTCGATAGTACCGGTGTACTGCCACTGCCTGCTTATTTATTATTGCCTGTGTAATGTTATTGCCACTGTGTCAGTGTTACGCATACTGCAGTGGGGAGTCGAGGGGGTTCCACGTCATTCCCACCATGGATTCATCCATGTTCCCACTAACCACTCCATCGCACCTCACCCGGCACCCAGTAATCAGTATGCCTCCTGAAATCTTGAACTTGAAGCCATTGCATATTTTCTTACACCTTAGTTCTTTATTTATTCTTCATGTTCAGAATAATTATATTTAACTGGCCGAATATACTATTATATAGCTCTCTGGACTCTGGTATTAAGTTAGGTTCAACTTCAAGTTCAAGTCATTTCCTTTGCCATTAATAATTGTTTACAAAAATTCCCAGTCAGCTTTCATTTACTAAGTTTTGAATTTTAGGTAGTGTAAGCATTTTCTATGGTTTCCAGGGATCTGGGCCTATGCCTAACACTACAGCCTAAGCCGCTAGGGCCTAACAAAAACAACCAACTTATTATTTAGTTATTACTTAGGACTAAATACCGGTAGTATACTAGTAAATAATAAATATTAAAGGGATAACACAACATTGGTCGAGGTCAAAGAATAGCATCCATACGTTTTCTGATTCAACATATGCATGAAATAGCACACCTGTGAAAATTTCAGCTCAATCTGCCAACCAAGTCTCAAGAAAATCGGGAAAACTGCTTCATTTGTTTCGCGAAAATGCTGCATTCAACGCCGTACTGTTCCAAAAAATAGTTTACTCTTTTCTCCCAAAATACAACATTTTAGGCAGAAATATTTCAGTGAGAGGTTTCTACTATAACCATCTTCAAACTATAACTTATAAGTTTCATGTAAATCTGTCAACATTTCTGTTTTTCGATCTTACTAATGTTGTCTAGGGGCTTTAAGAGATCTTGAGTTAACTTAATCTTTCTAAAGAGGAATTTCTGACTGTGAGTGTCACTTCACTGGCATTGGCCCTTGAGTTGAACTGCTATACAGTGACTCGTGAGTAAGTAAGATGGGCTGAATTTCCTGAAAAGGAAATAAATGAATCAGCAAATGAGATATCTGAATTAGAGATGTTGGCCTTCCCAAATACTGAAATAGTCGTCTTTGCTGCAACTGCAAGGACCACGCCCCCATTTTCATTAGATTAAAAATCAAAAACGGATATTGTAAGCCTGGCTATGTATAGCAGTTCAAAATGGCATAGAGGATGCAGCTTTTAAAACTATTTTTGCAAACTAAGTAATTGAAAAATGACTGGGAAATTTTTGAATTTTTAAAAAATTATTCAGAAGAGATCCAAAATGAGGAAAGAGTTCTACATCAGTACATGTATACCTTTTGGTCCATATTTTTCTCTAGGCTTGTTCTAGTTGCGGTAACCGTAACCCTCATCCTCCCGAAGGTCGGAGCTTCAAAGGTCGGAGCAAAGGGGTCGGAGACCTTCAGGAGGATGAGGGTTACGGTTCGTTACCGCAACTACGCTTATTCCATCATATTTTCTGCTGTAAATCTCTAGAGATCTTTGCCCTCGGCAAAGACTAGTTGACTATATGGGAAGGCCTCCATCTAGGAGATGGATCTTGACCATTTGATCTTTAATCAATCTGTATGATTTTTTTTTTTATAAATTAAGATCAAAACACAAAAATAGTGTGTGTATAATTATGCTTTAATAGTTAGACAGGCTGGTGAAGTAATGATCAGTTCGGGGAGGACACCTGGCGAAAAAATCAAGGGGTGGGTTAAATAAATTCAGCATTGAGAAAGTACTGTACATCGTGTGTTAACCAGCGACTGCTTGTGCACTGTCTCATAGTTACTCACAAGTGACGGAGGCGAAATGGGGTTTGGAATGAATTGAGAATCACTAACTACTATACACATGAGTGATGTGACTGATGTTACTTCCGCCAATCAAATGGAGTCAGATGGATTCTTGGATGGAATCAGAATCAATTAAAACATTTGGATGTGCCCAACACTAAAGATTTTCAACAGATTAACAATGAATGTTCTCAAAATATGATGGGATACTGAACTACCTTTAAAAAGAAATACTGGACTTAAAAACAAACCATCATTTGCAAATTGCAAAGGGGTTTACGATTTTCAAGTAGGTGTATGTTGATTTGTAATTGGTTAACACAATTGGGAATGTAGTGACAGTGGCAGTGGATATAAGAGAACAAGTCTGAATTTGCATGAATATTAAATGCTACACATCATATGATCATCACATGACATACACATGTATCAGGAGACAGGAGTCAAAATATCCACCAGGCCATGGACTGGTCTAGTGATTTCTGCATTGGTATAGTGCAGTGTGTAACTGCACTGGATCAGCTGTCTAGAGCCTATTTTCTTGCACAGTTTAGAAAAATGGTGCTCTGTAGATGTTTGATTAAAATTGTAAGCTTTTATATATCATTCCTTTACTTATACAATTTCTTGAAAAGTTGCCTGTTTTTGCCATGCTGCAGTGAAATGATGCTCTGTGCCCATACTGTTGTAGACTTGGTTAATGCACCCTATGCTAAAGAATACGTGTGCAAAATGTTCCAACCACATAATGCAACTTATTCATGACTGAAATCTAAATAAAAGTTCAGGTCGAGTAAGATTTGTTGTCCAGTACTTTTTTCCCACAAAATTTGACCATTGTGCATTTCTATTTCTATATCTTCCCATACAGCTCCAAAAGTTTCAGCAGAAGAAAACTCCTTCAAAGTCCCCTGTTCCAGCTAAGAGTCGGAAGACAGAGGATTCAGTCTCCAGCCCAGCCAGTGCCCAAGCCAGTCCCTCCCCCTTGCCCTCCAGCCATCCCAGAATACCCCAAGGCACTAGTCCCAGCCTCACCCCAACCACAGGCCAGACCACTCAGCCAAGCAGAAACGTGGACCGGTCTAGTCTGCCAAGAAAAGTGAGGCTTCTTTGGCATCTGTCATTTCTAGCGAAACAAGTCATGATTTGTTTTTGCCCAGAAGCCTAGTCTAACCCAGAACAGAACACAATACATTATCTTTTGGCATTACTCCATTGAAATGTTTGCTAACATTTATAAACTTAATCTTTTCAATTTGTTTTCATCTGTTGCGTATGAAAAAAAGGTCATAAAGCACTTAGTTATATTTTTGTTGAAGAAATTCTAAAACTTCTTGTTTTTTGCCACTAATATTAATACAGTGAGTTTATAATTTTGCCATTTGCATTATAATCATTTTTTTCTTTTAACTTAAAGGGGAATGAAACCCAGAAAAAATATTTAGCTTATCCGATTGGTTGTTAAAAACAACCTACAATTACCTATGTGCTACTCACCTACGAGTTTCATAAAGAGGGAAAAATCATGAAATGGTCGAATTCGCATTCCCGCAAACCGCCATCTTTTCGAAGGGCCCGCGGGGGGTATGACATCGCAACGGAAAACTCCCGCATGGGCCCGGAAGGATGTACCCCTACTACATGTTTATACTGCGTGCAGTTATACACTCACGTGCTGAACGATGGTGTACTGCCAGGCTTTTGGATGTCAGCGGTGCCAGCGGGAAAAAGCTAAGGAAATCTTTCCATGGATGCAGTTCCAAACAAGGACAAGAGACCTGTTTGACATCCAAAAGCCTGGCAGTACACCACCGTTCAGCTCGTGAGTGTATAACTGCACGCAGTGTATACATGTAGCAGGGGTACATCTGTCCGGGCCCATGCGGAAGTTTTCCCGTTGTCATACCCCCTGAAGTGACTGGCGGGCCATTCGAAAAGATGGCTGTTTGCGGGAACGCGAATTCGACCACCCAATTCCATGATTTTTCCCCTTTTTATGAAACTTGTAGGTGAGTAGCACATAGGTAATTGTAGGTTGTTTTTAACACCCAATCAGATAAGCCAACATTTTTCTCTGGGTTTCATTCCCCTTTAACCATACTGATGGAAGATTGCCCATATGCCCAATAGCCAGTACCTCTATCATAGTACATGTGTATGTGCATATGTGTATGGGGTGTATGTTTGATAAAATAATTCGCTGTCATATTAGGATTGGTTGTGGAGTACTGTATACACACACATGAATCGGCTATCATCACATCCAGTTACAGTAAGATTTCTTTCCGATTCCTTCATCATCAGGTGCTGGCAAACAATCACCAGCAAGATGTCTCTGCTTCTCCTAGATCAGCAGATAACAGGTATAACAGGTTTCTCCCCCATCTAAAATGTGCATTTTACTTTGGGGACTATTTTCTTGACCAGTTTGTATTTTGTGAAAAATATTGCCTTTGGAAAATTTAACAACCGTTCAACAACGGATTGTTGGCATCACCTTTAGGTGATTACCTTTGCTTTGTTATACAGAAACTTTAAACCTTGTGCAATCTTAAAAATTGTGCAAGGTCCCGTGCTTATTGGGGTGCATGGATTGATGAAATGGTATTATTTGCCCAGCAACTCCATCAACCATTATCTACTTTTCTAGAATATATATAATAATATAATTATGTACTGCTAGGATTTCTACCACCAAAAAATGGTTTGAAAAAAGGTTTGAATAAATATTATTGAGATGGACTTCATAATATAGGGATCAAGTCGCTAAGCCTATGAGAGAGGTTTTAGAATCTCATAATGATTTGCCTTGTCCTATTTATCTTAGGGTGACAGCCAGTTAGCAAACCAATTGTACAATTAAATACTCCTTATACTTTATAGGAATGACTGTTATATGCACCAATTGGACCTTTTGTCAGCTGCTGGTTTTTGTCAAAGTGATATTGACTTAAACTAATGTGAACCTGTCAGGAGAAGTCCCTGAAGGAAGATCCATTCAGTTGTTGAACGTTGTTCTTTTCATATAGGCCATTGTCTTCCACTGAGAGCCTGCACCAGTTATCAGTGCAAGTGAATGGGCTTGTCTCAGAGGTAAGTCAAGCAAAGCAGCCAAGAATACCGCCCCAAATGGGAGTACCTGTACCTCACCATAGGGTGGCTGTTCAGATTTTGATTTACTGCACAAAGGATTTTGTAGATTTTGCAATGCTTTACAGTTTATTGTAACCCTTGATAACCCATCTTGAGTTGTGATAGGCCATATGGATTCTGTACATTGCTCATTGTATTGCAATTGATGGTAAGGTACATGAGTTTGATGGAATTGCCCTCTGGATGGGTACTTGCATGTAGTTCATCAATGCATGTCTTTGGTCCTTATAGGCTGAACTTTTGAATGGAATTGAAGTGGACCCTGAGAACTCAAGGACAAGAAGCGGCATCAGTCAACTAGAGGTGAGACTAATAGCAGCAATGGATATCATTTCCAATTGAAATTGAAGAATCCAAGTTGAAGATTGCCTTCCAATAAGCACACGTAATCAATTAAAAGCAGCCATGGATTCAGAATTGTAGGACTTGTGACTCTTACTCGAGTCTGACTTGAATCTTATTCATCATGACTCAGCCTTGGACTTGGATCTCAATAAGTGATCTCTAACTCAGACTCAGGCCTACTGACTGGGACTCGGACATGATTTGTATGAGTTGTGCCTGGACAAAAAGAAGTCTTTGCAGCACTCACGCACACTAAGATGGACTGCAATTGCAATTGGGGTACGTGGGTTGATCAAATGATTTTCTCTTGATCTTTAGCATAAGTATTGTAGGCCTATAACCAGTCAATGTAATTTGAGAAGACAGTCCAAAATTGGGAAATGTGTTTCCACTACAGCATTTTTTGTTTAAAGTTGTCTCGTGACTTGCATTCAAGACTGAACTTTTGTGACTCCTGTCTCTGGACTTGGACTCAGACTCAAGCAATGTTGGTTGTAATCTAATGCAAAGTTTGCACGGATGCCATCACTACTTATGGTCTGACCTTGCTGTGCAGTGGGCAGGTTGAGTTGCAGGCTCCTATTTTAGGGGATGTTTTTTGTTTTGCTGTTTAGGCTCGTAATCAGGAACTCGCTGCCGACCGTGATGAGCATGCCCTTACAAATCAACAGCTACAGCTACAGAATGAAGAACTGGTAAGGCCTACATCTGCCAAAGCCTCATAAATCACTCGACATGCAAACAGGGAGGAAAATCCACTAGACTTACTATTTCTCGCGTGAAGAGATCAAAGGAGCTGTTTTCAAATTGAAGGCTTAGGCTCGGGCTCAGGCTTCGTCTCTGTCTGACAAAACCTGAAAATCCAGGTTGTGTTTTTTTTCCGAATTTGAAAAGGTTTGTTGGCTTGATAGGTACAGAGTATTCACCAAGAAACTGGGGCCAAACGCTTGTTTCTAGATGCCTGTGATATTATAACGAGTAAGATAAATATGACCGAAGCCTGAGCTCAAGCCTAAACCTTCATTTTGAAAACGGCCACAAATTCCAAGAATTTTTTGAGGCTCATGTTCAACTGTAACAACAAATAGTGAATATTCATGGCGATTGATTGACAAGCATTCCAGAAAATGGACTGAACTTTACGCCCACCTTCAATTACCATGCAAAATAGTGTGCATTTATCTATGGAGGTTATTGGTATGATTGCAATGCAGGAACACTGGAATACATGTTGTGCTTTCTCCACCGTTTAATTTCAGATCAACCACTGCAAAAGATTGCAAGATACTTTACAGAAGGTATGAGCAAGTTTTTGAATGTTTTGTTTATGTGTGTGTGTCAGCATTGTGCTTAAGCAGATGGCAGTTGTTAAGGCACTGGTTTGTGTTAGTGTAGTTGACTGTGCTGCTATGCCAGGTGGTGAATAGACCAGATACCCTGCAGCCTATTTCAAGAAAAGCTGCATAAGTTACGCAACTTACAAATGTTGCATAAGTCTTGCGCCACAAAGACTCTTTTCAGCAATTTTTAGCAAAGGCAGCAAAATGTTGCGTAAGTTACGCAACAAAATGTTGCAAACGCAACATTTGATGTTTCGTGAAATTGGCGGCTGGACTGATAAACTGACCCATAGACAATGCATAGCAGCTGGCAAATTTCTTGCCCCATGTCTTCATAAATTGATATTCTTTTGATGGAAATAGCAAAGGAAATTTGACAACAACCAAGGTGTCTGGTTTAATGTACCAGCACTCTGCATTTGCTGGAGTGGGGGAGCCAGTCAGAAGCTGCTGTATCACCCCACCCCTTTTCATTCAGATACAAACAACATCTTCACTCTAGCAAAGACAGTTGAGTGTTTGGGAAGGCCACCTTCTAAGGGCTGGATAGCTCAGATGGTGAGAGCACCACAGGTGTTAGGTTGAAGTCCCAGTCCAATAAGGTTCTTTGCTATAAGTTTGTGTGTGTGTGTCCGTCAATGGCAGGAGAAGAAGGAATCTGAGCAGCGATTGTTTAAAGAGCAGAGCACGCTGAGGGAGCAGCTGCAGGTTCACATTCAGACCATTGGCATCTTAGTCTCGGAGAAGTCAGACCTTCAGAGTGCCCTGGCACTGAGCCAGCAGAGCCTCAAGCACAAAGCAGGTAAGGCTACTGCCCTCTAGTGTCGGGCCAATCTAACATTTTTGGAATCAATTCCTATTCCAATGTGGAATCACCATTTCACTCGGATTCAACTTCATTGTAATCGACCTAAGTAACATTAAGTTTGTGCTGAGTAATAGTCGTCATGTGTATGGTAGTGACTCTCACTTTCGTCAAACAAGCCCTTGATGCATAATTAACAGATTGGTAGTCTTAAGGATGAAGGTTTTCAAGTTTGTTCGTCTTGAGAGTGATACACAAATTACAGAAATCTGATGTATTTGTAGGGTTGGGGAAGCTCCCTTATATAATCTGTATTTTGTAGAAACAAAAAACAAACATCAATGTACTTTTTAAAGTCTTGTTCAAATCACATGTCAGAGCCTTCACAATACTTGTTAGTTCTTGTGTGCCATTATCATAGTGCATGTTATCAGCCAAATCCCATCTTGCTTGCGTCACTTGTGAGTTGCAACAAGTAAGGGCACACGCAGTCACTGATTGACACACGTCATGCAGTACTTTCTTAACTTGTCATTGCCTGATACCAGGGACTCGACACTTAGGCGACTAGTCTCAGAACCAGTCGTGAAGTTTTTTTCAGTTGTTTGAGGTTGTCTCATGCGGAGAATGCCAAAACTGACAAGTTTCTCTGATCTGTGATTTTCTCATTTGAGTCACTTTCATCGCCGAAGTAAAAGAGCATGTCTTTACCTCAGTCGTTACTGATTTGAGGCGGCGACCAGTCAGAACAAAACATTGAACGGTAACAATACAAACAACTCGTAATTTCACTAAATTCACTGCAAAAATGAAGCTGAACTGAAGACTTTGGTCAATGGATGTTGTTTGATCAGCAACTTGGTGTACCCCGACCCATTGCAGGTGAGGCAGACAACCTATCCAGTCGTCTGCAGGCATCCAGACAACGAGTGGCTGAGCTGGAGAGAGATTTGGCGAGTGCTACATCCTCCAGTAACCAGTACCAAAAGGTAGGATCTCATGGGGCTTTCCGCAGTGTCTGTCCGCAATGCTGCCCCAGTTTGGAGCTCAGAGAAATCCTGATGGTTTGCCTTACCTGTCGTGTGATAAGCACTTTGTGATCAGTGCTTTGCCAGATTGCCTGCTGAAAAGAAAAACAGCTCGGGTGGGATTTGAACCCACGGTGCCTGCTATCTACTGCAGAAATCTTAACCATTTAACCATCAAGTTGGTCGAGGTCGTTTGGGGGTGGATTCAAATCTGTATAGTAGTGTAAGTTATAGCATTGCATCATAGTTATAATATGATTTTCATCAAGGAGAATGTAATTCAATGAGGGTTTGGCCTACTCAACATAAAATCATATTGTATATTTTAAATTGTTATTTAACATTACAAATGTCAACATTTCAAGTTGGATTCAAAATTTAGTGACTATGTTGTCCAATTGGCATGCCAGTTACACCTTGTGATGCAATAACCAGTCACAAGGGCTAATCTTACCTATTTGATGTAACATCCATTTACCTTGATTGTATTCTACATAATCTTGCAGACAAGCAAAGGCCTTGACAAGGACAAGGATGCCCTCATGCTAGATGTCTACAATCTCAAGTAAGTTTCCATTGGTCTGGTAATTATTCACTGGCTACAATGCTGAGCAACTTACTACGGATCATCATTGCTAGGCAATTGCCTATTGCAAGACTCATTCTGAAACATTTTGAGGCCCTGACATTCTGATATCAGCAGTCTTTCTGAGAAAGTTTAGGGTTGAATGTAAATGTCAGGATCAGATTTTCAGATTTGATTTTGGTCATTTAAGTCGGTAGGCTGTGTACAACAATTTTGTATAACTTGTATTACTTCATCATTTTTAAAAGCTTGATTGCCCCTCTGTTGTGTGTTTTATTATAGCCTGTATGTACACCCATTATGTAATTGGTGTATGGCTTCGATATACAGATATGTAGGTCTACTTGTAAACCATATCTCATGTACATTTTATTGCTAGATCCAATGTTGTGCACAATGCTCTGTCTTAACCCAGTGAGTGTTCTTTGGGAGAGTTCTGAATTTGTGTACTGCAAGTCTGTTATCTACTTCCCTTTGTGTAGCCGGCACTAAATATATTATTTGGTACATTTTTTCAGGTCACGTTGCTTCTTTAAATGCACAGTGTTTAAATGCACAGCAACAGCCCAGCGAGATTGTGATTATGTGAGGCTTTGTCTAGTATTTCAGTGAGGGTTTGCCTGACTTGACGTAATAAGCACTGTGTGCTCTGTGCTTTGCACGATTGCGTGCTGAAAAGAATACAGGCAGCTCATGCAGGATTAAACCCATAACTCCTGCTTTCTAGTTTAGACATCTTAAAGAAGAATGAAACCCAGAGAAAATAGTTGGCTTATCTCTTTGGTTGATAAAAACAACCTACAATTACCCATGTGCAACTCACCTACGAGTTTCATAAAGAGGGAAAAATCATGGAATTCGGTGGTCGAATTTGCGTTCCCTTCTTCGTTTCATTCTTCTTTAACCACTGGACCGCCGAGTTGGTCGAGGTCATGCGGCGTGTATCATCTTGTCTAGTGTTGTTAATGGACCCTTTTCAGGCAATAGCAAACCATGACAACATACTGTAGCTGTTTTGTTTCTTTATCGACACAAAGTCTAAGGATTCACTGCTTCCCTGTCAACAAAAAACTCCAGAATTTCAGCTCATGTGTTACTACTCATTGGTCCTACTGTGTAGAGTGTGGAGGAAGATTTGTTATGGGCCATCTCTTTTGTTGTCTTCAATCACAGAAAGGCCAATGAGGAATTAGCACAACGGAATTCAGAAATCAGCAGCCATCTGAAAACAAAGGTCTGATACTATTTCCTTGCCAATGAAGCATCCCCATCCCACAACCTGTCTACATTTTTTCCTCACAACTCTAAACCTCAAACCAGTATAGAAGTATTTATTAAAACTCACTGTCTCAAGATAGAGCAAATCATGACCACAAAACATTCACTGTATAGAACAAAGGAAGAGTGCTACCATTCGAATGCTTTTGATTCCAAACTCCCACCATCACAATGCATGGTTGTGAAATACATTGATGTAATTTTGCTCTGTATATGCAGTGTTTTGCCCATTGCGTACCAAAAAATTACAGGCAGCTCAGACGGGATTCAAACCTGTAACTCCTGCTTTCTAGTGCAAACATCTCAACTACTTGACCACTGAGCTGGTCCAGTTTGTGGGTACCGCATTGCATCATAGATATATAATTTTGCGTCAAGGAGAATGTACTACTCTACTCTACTCTACTCTACTCAATGTGTAATTAAATACACATACACAAAAACAAATAAACAAAAATAGTCTCAGTCCATTTGTTGATATCTTTTGTACATTGTTGTGTGGTCCACTGCCCTACTGCCCTCACTGCTCACCCAATGACTAGCTGGATGAGTCTACTCATCTAGACAGCTCTGTGCAAGACTTGAGGACCCGTCTGAGTGCGGCTGAACTACGCGCTGACCAACTGGCCAATCAGGGCACCCAGCAGGATACCCACAATGCATTGCTGAGAGTGCAGGAGGAGAAGGCTGACCTGCAGAGTAAGCTAGCGCAGGTAGGTTGGAACTGACCACCATTGGATCCCTACTCTCCCCTTCTCCATAAGTGTCTAGCATATGTTTATTCCTATTCTGTATCGCCTCAATACACCGATCCAGTAGGCCACAACGTGTCATGATCGCCCACACGCCGTGCACGTCCGCTGCCTGCCTGCAACCACCGAAAGCACTTTTGGTTTTGGAAAAGGAAATAAAAATGTACATTTTCCTCTCTTGCCAGGGTATCGAGAGTCAGAATTACGATGAAAATATAAACACCGCTTGACCATGGTTAAGGATAAAACTCGGGTTTGCAAAGGAATTGCCTGCTACATACGAAACAAAAGTAAACACAACGAAAAGGTTGTTGTAAAGAATACAAAATTTAAAACACTTTGTCGGACACAATAGCGGCAATTTGTCGGACCTTAAATCGCGCGTTGTGATTGGTTAATTTGTCAAGGGGCATGGCTTACTGGATCGATGTATTCCAGTCAAACAAATTGAAAAACTGGAAGAAAACTGACTGGACCGGGACTTGAACCCGAGACCTCTGGTCCAACTTACCAGTGCTCTTCCATCTGAGCTATCCAGCACTTAGATTGTGGCCTCCCAAATAGTCAACTTGTCTTTGCTGGGGTGGGGGCGCCAGTCAGAAGCAATTCAACCATTAACTGCCGTATATATCTCCAGGGATCACGCCCCCGCTTTCATTCAGATCCAAGCAACCAATTGTTGTCAACCTGGCTATGGCAGCAGTCAAAGTTTTCTTTGCCAATTTTTCAATTTGCCTCAATTCCCACAAATCCACATGCTGCAAAACCCACTTTTATCCAGTCACAACTGTCTTACAAAGCCCTTCACTTGCTCTGTTGAACCACTTCATGCTGGGCTGCTTTTCAGTTCTTATTGCTGCCATACTGGTTTTTTTCTTCATATTTTAAAGAATTATGTGCCATATTTAACTATAAACAATTGGGAACAATAGATATCTTTGAAATATAACAATGAGGGTACACAAATCTCTGGGGTGGTCGGCCCCAGGTGAGTGTGGAATTTGTGGTGAAGGCAGTGGGTGGATTTCCACTGTCTGTCTGGCCACTGATGGACTGTTGGATATGCTGTCTTGTGTCGCTGTATGTTATCCCTCAATTGTCCACAAGAATGTCCCCACAATAACACAAGTGCTGCTGCTCATCTGGCAATTCAGCTGGCAACTGACATCAAGCCAGGTGCATGCCATGCTGATTAATGCTTTGTGGTTTACTGAAAACAGTCTTGAGTTTAAAATGTGACAATAGTGCTGAGCAGATTCGGAGGGTCTGGTACATTGCAACAGCACTGATTCTGTGAATTGGAGGGGCCAGCTTCTAGTGGACAAGCTTTGTTGAATCAATACAACCTGAGTTTGAGATTGTGTTGTGTTCCCCACAGTATAACCAGTCTTTCCAGCAACTAACGGCGGAAAGGGAACAACTGTCCCAGCAGTTTCATCAGCACACGGAGCACTACCAAAGACAAGCCCAGGAACTTGTGCAGCAGGTCTGTCATACATATCTGCTTTTTATTAGTTCATCTCGCTTACCCACATCTCCCATGTCCTTGGAAATGTCGGCATAGATCCCGACACAAAATCACTTGGAAACAAATGAGCTGTGTTGATATCGAGGTACACATACATTTTAACCAGTGTAAACTATTGTGAGTCAAATAGTCGCAGTAAGCCTTGTATACCTTGAGCAAAGAATCACCACTCACTCCAGCAGAAACTCCAGAAACTGTAAAGGTCCATCATGCAAAATTCCGTATTAGGCCCTGATGAATGCAGGTAGTAACATTCCATCTATCACGGCTCATTGTCAGGATTCTTAATGCAGTGTGGCTGGGCCTTACAGCAGTGGTGCAGGAGCAGCAGATTGGTTTCATTGTAAAAGGACAGTTACCTTCCTCTGTCTGAAGGGTGGGGCAGATTCTCAAGACCTCGGACGAGACTATCAATTGTGCAACACACTGTTCTTGCCATTGGTGTTGCTTCCAGTTAGGCCTGTAAGCAGCTTTCATAGCCGTACACATACACTAGCTGTTCTGTCCATGATGTCTACCCTGTCCTGACACATCTTTTCAACTTACTCAAAAACAGTCTTTTTCCAAAATATATGTGTGCGCCCATGCACAGTGCAGCCACATACAGCGTGGCTGCACGCACCCTGCCGGCATGTAACTTGACCGCACATGCAGACATGCTAAAGACATAGTCCTACATAGTCCATGTACATGGGAATCTCTATAAAACAAACATTTTCATGAAGCATTCTCAACACAACACACGTGACATACCGGTAACTTTCTATCCATTACATTAACAAAACTTTGTTTCTTTTATCTCTGTGGTTTGGGCAGTTACACAATCGAGATCAGGAGAAGGAGTCCTTATTGAGTCAGCAGGCTGAACTCCAGAGACAGATGCAAGGCATGGAAGAGGCAATAGGTAAGCAGGCCTCATGGGCTCTGAACATGCTGTGAATAGAGGTTGTAACATTATTCTGCTTTTGATAAAGGTCCTGTTTGGATTGAATCGTCAAAACCTCTACATGCTTGAAATCGGCAATACCCGCATAAATCCCCGTCTTCTGATTGGTGGATCTTGGTCAAATGTCACTAAATTATTCGTTCCAATATGCACGACGAAGTTCTATTCAACTTTGAGTAGATCTTTGTACAGTTGAAGTGTGTGGTTTACGGATTACAGTGTGGGTGACCTCAAATTACAAGCTTTGAAAGGACAGAGGGTTGTTTCAATACTGTAGGGCTGGAGGGAAGGTTTCTTAGAAAGTGATTAAAGTGTATATACTGTGTTCATGAAATTTATGGCTGAAGGACATAAGCTGAATGAACCTTTCCCATGAAATATGCAAATAAGAGCTGGGGCATGCGCTTTACTAAATTGGTGGGCAAACGAGTGCGCGTTGCGTGCAGGTTTCAAAATACTTGCGCAGGAGACGCTGAATAGCCAATGACCGCACGCCAAACTGTTAGTGAGAAGGAACGTGCGCACGCCCGTGGAAAACTATGATTAGTTGGCAGCCCGCTTGCCCACCAATTTAGTTAAGCGCATGCGCTAGGTATAATTTGCATATTTCATGGGAAAGGTCCATTGTATGTGGTCAAAATTATTTTGGGAGGACTAACACTAAACAGAAGTATGTAATGGCATGCATGTTTTACATGGAGCTAGTCAGTGACTGGAAACCTGATGTATAGAATGGTGTGATAGAGCTTCCCTCATTATATGGCAGCTGCAGGGACACAGAAGGAAAGCCAGGAAAATAGAGAGGAGGTAGAGGAACTCAAGCAGAGAATCCAACAAATAGAAGCTGACAAACAGTCTATGCATAGTCAATATCAGCAACAGGTATGTACATGTACTAGGAAAAGAACAGGTGCCTGTAGGCATTACAGTGCTAATGACATTGTACACAGTTGCCTTTCAGTCCCATATGCTTTGTTCACCGTTGCCTTTCAGTCTCATATACTTTGTGCACAGTTGTCTTTCAGTCCCATACACTTTGTACACAGTTGCCTTTCAGTCCCATATACTTTGTGCACAGTTGCCTTTCAGTCCCATATGCTTTGTACACAGTTGCCTTTCAGTCCCATATGCTTTGTTCACCGTTGCCTTTCAGTCCCATATGCTTGTACACAGTTGCCTTTCAGTCCCATATACTTTGTACACAGTTGCCTTTCAGTCCCATGTACTGTACTTTGTACACAGTTGCCTTTCAGTCCCATGTACTTTTTACACAGTTGCCTTTCAGTCCCATATACTTTGTACACAGTTGCCTTTCAGTCCCATGTACTTTGTACACAGTTGCCTTTCAGTCCCATATGCTTTGTTCACAGTTGTCTTTCAGTCCCATGTACTGTACTTTGTACACAGTTGCCTTTCAGTCCCATATACTTTGTGCAATGGATCGTAAATTCAGCTACAGCTTATATTTCAAAAATTATTATACTTTCTACACAGTTACCTTTCACTTCCATATACTTTGCACCTTTGATGTATTCGTTTCCGATGAATTGTTGTTGCCTTGCCACACTAGGTCAGCGATAATGCCCTGTTGAGTCGTCTCTACCAGGAGAAGGAGGAGCAGTTTGGTGACTTGGAGCAGCGTCTAGCCCGTCTGCAGGAGGAGAGTGGTGACCGTGCTGCGTTGCTGGACAGCATCCAGGGAGACAAGGCCACCATTAGCCGCGCAATGGCCCAGAACAAAGAACTGAAAACACAGCTGCAAGAGCTGCAGTCTGCCTTTGTCAAGATGGTAAGTTGCCCTGACTCTGACACCCACTACCCACTGCCCACCCACCCACTAGGCACTCTCTGCCCACCCACCCACTAGACACCCACTGCCCCGGATACATTCTTTGAGAATCTATTGATTGCATTGCCTTTGATAACTCCAATCCCCCATGACCACACTGACCAGTATTGTGATTTATTTCCTCAGACCAATGATAACATGGAGATGTTATCAGGTCTGAAATCAGAGCAGCATATCAGTCAGGAACTAGGCAGCCGACTCAGCCAACAGGAAGAGGAACTCAACGACATGAAGCAACAGGTAAGGTATCCATTCATTGACTTGCACTGGGTTTATTGGATTAATAACGTAGCCAGTTTATGGATTTTTAGGAAGCTGATCAGCTTCCCAAGACTTTGAAATAGTCGTATCCAATACATCACAATTGATCTGATGCATTAATATAGGCATGCTGCCATCTCTGGCCTTTCCTATATGGTTTAAGCTGTTCCTGAGATGTTTCAATCATTCATGGTAAACCGGTCTTCCAAACCCTGTAAGCCCTGGTACAGCTGAACAGACTACGGTCTGGTGCTGGTAGATTTGCAGCAAACTTGTATGGGGTATTGTAGACTCAGATCTCTGACCCTGTGTTGAAATCCAGACTCAGTGGTCATGTCATCCATGACTGTAATGTGACAGGTCCACCCTGTCCACTCACTGAACTTGATCATCCTGATCTGCTGACTTACCTCACCAACTGCCAGCTTGGAATGTCTTGTATGCTGTGGTTTAAATATGAAATGATAATGATGATAATTATAAAAACCTAGATGAAGGGTGGGCTTATAAAGGTGCCCTCGATTGCACTGTGTCTTTCCTCACTGCTTGGATTTGACATGTAAGTTTGATGGGAAGTGTTTGTGTGGTTGTTAGTTACATTCCAAGGAGGATGAGTGTGATAATCTGAAGAGTCAGACGCACAGCCTGAACAAGCAGGTCCTGCAGCAAGCCACCATGGCTGACAGGGTGCAACACTACGAAGCACAGAGTCACATCAATGAGACACTACAGAGAGATCTGACCACAGCACAGGTTAGTCAAAGCAGATGAAGTCAACAGACTTGTATGACTCGGGACTCAGACTTAGACTCCAGTCCAACTCCAGTCTCCTTTTGCATGACAAACTCAAGTAACGGATAAATGTTTTGGAAATGACTTGCGTAACGTGACCTGAATGGTATTAAATGGTGTTTGCAACGCTTGTACATGCTAAGATAGAATGCAAATGCTAGCTACCCGCTTTCACAGACCTGTATCGGGGTATTGGGATATATGAGCTGGTTGAATAACTTGATTTCACTGGTTTACAGTACTTTACTATTCTTTTTATACTGTCTGTTACTAGTAAATGTGATTTGAAACTCGGGAAATGGGTTTCCAATGCAGAATTAGATTTGAAGGTGACTCATGACTGGAGACTCGATCTCAGACTCCACAGATTTGATTTGGACTCACGCTGTTATTTGTGACTCAAATACTTGTCTGACAGTCAACAGCACAACCTCTGTAAGCAGCTACCCACCTACACCACCATCTACCAAACCTACATGAATACAAATGGAAGCACCCACACACAACAACAGCGATGATACCTTTGAAACTGATTACCAAATGTACAACGGCTACAACCAATAGCAGCCAAATTACCTGCCCCTTGCCTCTGCAGTGGCAAAGTCATTGTGCTTGAATGAGTGGTCAAGCCGGTACATTAAGCCGCAGGTCTCTGGTTTTACTCTCGCATTAGTCCAACTTTCTGTGTTAATTTTCAAATTTAGTTAAACAGTGAAAGAAATTGAAGAATGAGTAGGTTTGCGTTGACACCATGTAACATTGTGAGTGTTTGTGGTTCTGAAAAGAACGGAAGGAACTTGACGTTTCAAAGAATGTACTCGTCTTCAGGAGAAAACTGAACAATTTTCAAATTTTTCAGTTTTCTTTTCCTTTGTGTGAGTGTTAGACTGTTGTTCACCATCGGTGTTGCTTTCAAACGCTATTTGTTTGCGTTGTCCAGACAAGACTGAGAGACGTGAGTGAGGAGAACAGTCAGCTGAGGGTACTCATTGCTGACCTTGAAAGGGAGAGAGCACAGGTGTCCATCAACTCTCCAAGCATGATCACTGAGAATGGACAGGTGGTGTCCAGAGATGACATGGTATGTATTAGCACTGGGACAAGTGGTAGCTGGTACCCTGCTTAACCACTTCACTCCGGCCTACCTTTCAGTGCCCATGACTGCCACATGTTTTGTTTTTAAAGGTGTGCTTTTTTCAAAACTCGCTAGACAACTAGGAATGATAAATCCCTGTGAAATGATTCACTGAGAGTACAAACGAGACAAACCTGGCACAGTATGACATCTGTGTGGCTTTTGTCATGCTGCATATTATATATAGCATGATGTTTGCGTCAAGGAGAATGTAATTCAATGAGGTTTTGCCTTTGCTCGACGAGCCGAGCTGCCTGAAATTTTTTTTATCAGGCACCGGGCAAAGCACTGAGCACTCAGTGTTTATCACGTCGAGCAAGGGCAAAACCTCCTTGAATGCTACATATTGTTTTGTGGTAGGGTGGAAAGAGTCTTTGTTTTAAACTTGGACAATAGTGATGCTCAAATTTTGAGGGCCCAGCCAGAAGTGGTTAAACCCATCTTACCCAATTCATAGATAGCACAATAACGTGACTTATCTCAGTTATTGGTAATTTGAGATGGATTTTTGGAAGTGTGTATAGTCCTCTATAACATGATTGTTTGACAGGTGGACTCATTATCAGCAGCTATTAGGCAGCTTGAGATGGAACGCAACCAACTCACAGAATCATTCCATGAGCAGCAGGCTCAACACCACGCACTGCTAGAACAAATGGACCAGAGACACAGCCAACAAGGCAATGGTGAGTACTGTCCACTAACTAGCAACATTCATTGTCTACTCACACTCTGATCCACACAATCCATGTCACACAATCAGATGGACCAGAGACACAGCCAACAAGGCAATGGTGAGTACTGTCCACTAACTAGCAACATTCATTGTCTACTCACACTCTGATCCACACAATCCATGTCACACAATCAGATGGACCAGAGACACAGCCAACAAGGCAATGGTGAGTACTGTCCACTAACTAGCAACATTCATTGTCTACCCACACTCTGATCCACACAATCCATGTCACACAATCAGATGGACCAGAGACACAGCCAACAAGGCAATGGTGAGTACTGTCCACTAACTAGCAACATTCATTGTCTACCCACACTCTGATCCACACAATCCATGTCACACAATCAGATGGACCAGAGACACAGCCAACAAGGCAATGGTGAGTACTGTCCACTAACTAGCAACATTCATTGTCTACCCACACTCTGATCCACACAATCCATGTCACACAATCAGATGGACCAGAGACACAGCCAACAAGGCAATAGTGAGTACTGTCCACTAACTAGCAACATTCATTGTCTACCCACACTCTGATCCACACAATCCATGTCACACAATCAGATGGACCAGAGACACAGCCAACAAGGCAATGGTGAGTACTGTCCACTAACTAGCAACATTCATTGTCTACCCACACTCTGATCCACACAATCCATGTCACACAATCAGATGGACCAGAGACACAGCCAACAAGGCAATGGTGAGTACTGTCCGCTAACTAGCAACATTCATTGTCTACCCACACTCTGATCCACACAATCCATGTCACACAATCAGATGGACCAGATACACAGCCAACAAGGCAATGGTGAGTACTGTCCACTAACTAGCAACATTCATTGTCTACTCACACTCTGATCCACACAATCCATGTCACACAATCAGATGGACCAGAGACACAGCCAACAAGGCAATAGTGAGTACTGTCCACTAACTAGCAACATTCACTGTCTACTCACACTCTGATCCACACAATCCATGTCACACAATCAGATGGACCAGATACACAGCCAACAAGGCAGTGGTGAGTACTGTCCGCTAACTAGCAACATTCATTGTCTACCCACACTCTGATACACACAATCCATGTCACACAATCAGATGGACCAGATACACAGCCAACAAGGCAATGGTGAGTACTGTCCACTAACTAGCAACATTCATTGTCTACCCACACTCTGATCCACACAATCCATGTCACACAATCAGATGGACCAGATACACAGCCAACAAGGCAATAGTGAGTACTGTCCACTAACTAGCAACATTCACTGTCTACTCACACTCTGATCCACACAATCCATGTCACACAATCAGATGGACCAGATACACAGCCAACAAGGCAGTGGTGAGTACTGTCCACTAACTAGCAACATTCATTGTCTACCCACACTCTGATCCACACAATCCATGTCACACAATCAGATGGACCAGATACACAGCCAACAAGGCAGTGGTGAGTACTGTCCACTAACTAGCAACATTCATTGTCTACCCACACTCTGATCCACACAATCCATGTCACACAATCAGATGGACCAGATACACAGCCAACAAGGCAGTGGTGAGTACTGTCCACTAACTAGCAACATTCATTGTCTACCCACACTCTGATCCACACAATCCATGTCACACAATCAGATGGACCAGAGACACAGCCAACAAGGCAATGGTGAGTACTGTCCACTAACTAGCAACATTCATTGTCTACTCACACTCTGATCCACACAATCCATGTCACACAATCAGATGGACCAGAGACACAGCCAACAAGGCAATAGTGAGTACTGTCCACTAACTAGCAACATTCACTGTCTACTCACACTCTGATCCACACAATCCATGTCACACAATCAGATGGACCAGATACACAGCCAACAAGGCAGTGGTGAGTACTGTCCACTAACTAGCAACATTCATTGTCTACCCACACTCTGATCCACACAATCCATGTCACACAATCAGATGGACCAGATACACAGCCAACAAGGCAATAGTGAGTACTGTCCACTAACTAGCAACATTCACTGTCTACTCACACTCTGATCCACACAATCCATGTCACACAATCAGATGGACCAGATACACAGCCAACAAGGCAGTGGTGAGTACTGTCCACTAACTAGCAACATTCATTGTCTACCCACACTCTGATCCACACAATCCATGTCACACAATCAGATGGACCAGATACACAGCCAACAAGGCAGTGGTGAGTACTGTCCACTAACTAGCAACATTCATTGTCTACCCACACTCTGATCCACACAATCCATGTCACACAATCAGATGGACCAGATACACAGCCAACAAGGCAGTGGTGAGTACTGTCCACTAACTAGCAACATTCACTGTCTACTCACACTCTGATCCACACAATCCATGTCACACAATCAGATGGACCAGAGACACAGCCAACAAGGCAATGGTGAGTACTGTCCACTAACTAGCAACATTCATTGTCTACTCACACTCTGATCCACACAATCCATGTCACACAATCAGATGGACCAGATACACAGCCAACAAGGCAGTGGTGAGTACTGTCCACTAACTAGCAACATTCATTGTCTACCCACACTCTGATCCACACAATCCATGTCACACAATCAGATGGACCAGATACACAGCCAACAAGGCAATGGTGAGTACTGTCCACTAACTAGCAACATTCATTGTCTACCCACACTCTGATACACACAATCCATGTCACACAATCAGATGGACCAGATACACAGCCAACAAGGCAATAATCCAATGCACCTCAGGGCATACTATCCACTGCATGTAACTCACTGCTTCACTGATGTAGTCACACTCTGCCTGCCGTCCATAGGACCTGCTGTTCTGTCTGACGTCCAGTTTGTGTCCAAGGAGAACTTTGAGACGCTGAACACTGCCATGGAGATGCTGCAGGATCGCTTTGCCAGTGTCATGAGAGAAAAGGCCGAGTTGAGTGAACGATGCCAGGAACTAGAACACATCAACCTACAGCTATCAGGGGAGACAGAGACCATAGGTGAGGCAGTCCAAATCTCTTCATTTACACAGCATTGGCTAAAGATGTCATCACATTATTGTGCACATTGAGACTGAACGTGTGGCATGATGCGAGTCAGTACATTTTGCCCAGATAATGGCAATGGTCATGTTGTGCTAACCAATTGAAACACTCATAACACGCTATGTTTAGGACAACAAGCATTGACCAACCAATGTCAACTGTGTACAATTTTTTTTTTTATATTTTGACTGAATTATTATTCTTATTTCCCTCTTAAAAAAACACAAAAATCATTATAATAATAAAGACTAGTTGCTGAACAGTGTCATGTCAAAGGATGTCAGTACAGAGCGTTTTTGCCTAGATACATGTTTTGGTCATGTTGCACTAACCAATAGGAACACCCATAACACGCTATGTTTGGGACAACCAGCATTGACCAATCAACGTCCGCGTTGTCGGTGGCATGATTGGGAAAACTCAACCTTTTTCTAGGCGCAAAGCTATTTTATCCCATTTGATTGGATGATGACGTTCTATTACACTGCCAACATAGTGCGTTACAAATGTTTGGATTGGATGACGGGTATCCATAGTGTGATGCACGAAGACCAGCAGACAATTTGGAAGGTTTTATAAACATGCACATTGCACACATGTTCACATACGACACAGTATGCACGTACGTTGTAGTATGGTGCCTGAGAAACTTAAACTAGCGTGGCACAATGATCGCAACCCACACAAGCAAGACCACAAGTGGGCTGTAGCCACGTACGTACGCGTCTTATTTTTGTCGTGACCGGTCTATCCCAAGCAATTGCTCGCATCAGTGATCACTGCTTTAGTATTTTTCCAATCACTTTTTTTATATTTCCAATCCAATTGGATTCTGTGAGGTTTCCCTCAGTATTTCTTCATCATCTCACCACAGTCATCCTTTTCAGCTGCAGGATTTCCTCTTAGATGGGCTGATGTATCAATAATGAATTTTAGTCATTGGCTTCTAAGATCAACTTACAGTAAGAATCCTATTCAGGGAGTAGGATGGGGTTGCTGCAGTCATGGTAGTTCAGTTTGAGTCAGTGTTGTCTGTGTTCCTGATCCCTCAGGTGAATACATCAGCTTGTACCACAGCCAGCGGGACATGATGAAGAGGAGACAGGAGGAGAGAGAGCGCTTTGTGGTCTCATTGGCTCAGGATAAGGAAGAGATGCAGGTAAGTAGCCTCACTCAACCAATCATTCCCTGTCAGTTCCCTGTCTGCTAAACCTAGTCAATCACCAGTCATGACATGCATTCATTTATGGGATAATCGTAGCAAATGGGGTTGAAAGTTTGACTCAAGCCAATCACTGAGTTTGTGAACTGGAACCACTGCTCTGCAGGGCTTGGTCTACAGTCTGCCCCTGGGTATCTAGTATCAGCTAAATCATTTCCCTTAGATATGAAAGTTGATGGGTCACGCACCTTGGTCCTCTGCTCAAAGCTCTATGGATGTTTATCTTCAATACAAGAGCTCTGTTATCCTTAAAGTTTGGTTCTTCATTTAAATTCCATTTTGCACAAATTTTGTCCTTGCAGCAAAAGTTGAACCAGCTTCAGAACTTGATGATGCAATTGATTCAGGAGAAGAAGCATCCCCCTGGCCTTGCTGCAAATCACCTGCCCTCATTCCTAGGCACACCAACCATGAACCCTGGCAAACACAGTGCCATCACGTCCCCTGCCTCACCATTCGGAGGCCCAGTCAGTAACCAGCACCACCACCAATCCCAGGCCAAGAAACAGCAGCTGCTCACAGACAGCATGGAAAGTACCCCAATAGACGGTGAGTCTTGTAAACGCACTCCATAACTAGTCAAGGTAGCGCACCTTCACGTTAGTCCAGAAAGAGACTTCCACAGACTTGTATCACTTGTGAATCAGACTCGAGTCAGGTATAGGCAAACAAATAAGGGACTCTTTAATAGCAACCGGGATTCTAGTGAACCTGTACATCCTATTAAGCCTCTTTAATTAATGACTAAACTGTGCGAATGAAACTGAAATGATCAACCATTCTGATCACATGTTGAAGCCATTACAAGCTTTCCAAACTTCCTAGCTCTGTAAAAAGTTTTCAATGACGCCATGTAAGCCATCTCTTTCAAGGAGAAGTATGCCTCTGAGAAGTGCCATTGCCCACTGGTCATGCAGGGCAGGAAGATTCTTTACTCTCCAGCACTCTCTGACACACATAATAGTACCATCGATAGTTAGAATCCAGCAGTCTCCAGACGACAGGCAGAGTACACACTATTGGAAATGTTGTCTTACCGGCTCTTTTCAGAGCCTTACTCCTTCGTGAAAGTGATGACTTATATGGTATCACCTCGCAGTTTTCACATTGTGATTCCACCAAACAAACCTTCAAGTCTTATCTTCCAAGCCATGCTAGAGTTGCAGTCTGTTGATCAATCCCATCCCCATGCTATCCATTCACAGATGAGAGTGATGACTGGCCGTCCATCAGCAGCAGTGCCAGTGATGACACAGCTGAGGAGGCCTCTGAATACTCACATGAGCAGACTGCCAACGGGCCCAAGAGCCTGGCTCATTCCCCGGACCGCTCAGACCACACCGCCCAGCAGATCCTGGAGCTACTCGAGCAGATAGGAGGCTCGCACATCATAGACAGAGGCACCATCCTAGACAGGGACTTTGCCCCTTGCAAATGCTGCTCTGGAACCCTAGTGGACGTGTGATTCCTCCCCAGACTCACTGCCAGCAGAATCTCTTTGCTGTTTCATTCGGGGTGTGACCTGTTGACTGAACCAGCTCTCCTTGGGCAATAGTGGCGGTCCTCTATGAAACTCTGCAAGCTGTCAGGACTATTTGATAGACTCCACCTATAGTTACGAAGCTCTCATCTAAGGAAAGACTGCTTGCATGTATTGGTGGACTCAGTGAAGCAGGCATCCCAGGATGATGGGGTTGAGTCCTGCCAGAGTGCTGGTTGCTATTTCTTCCTGTGTGCTCTCACGTCATTCTACCATTCCCTGTGCATGTATGGATTCTGGCAAGCGATGGAGAAAGGAATGAGTCTGTTTGGCTGTTGAACCAATGCCCTTGCTGCTTGAGACCCCAAGCTTGCTCTATCTGTTTGCAGGTCAAGGTATCATTGCCTTGTCTGCCCCCTAACACTGTCAGATGGAAGTCACTTCCTACAGGGATTATTACAATGTCTCAGCACTGCAACAAATGTTGACGCTTTGGCTCCTTGGGATTGTGACACACATTGGATTGCTACAGATTCTCCACTGGGACGTCACAAAGGATGGTGAATGCGATGTACAGAACGAATGTGCTCAGTCAGTGTTTAACCTCAAGCTTCCTTGTTCAGAGCCATTCGAACGTGACTTGAATCCCCCGAGATGGATCCATGGCATTGCTGTATAGTGGCGTGCGAAGCAGAGCCTCCAGCCAGGATCCAAGCATGCATGCTACTCTCAAGCCATCTGAGGTTTGCATTCCAAGTGCCTTATGTGTTGCTGTGACCAATGGAAGGTCTCCCTTGAGAACCCCCTAATAACCAAGACATGGGTGAGAGTCTGGAGGCTGCATGTAACCTCACCACCGATGATACCTCTCAGAGAAACTACAGAGATTCTTAAGTGTGTGTGTGGGGTTGCAGTTGTGCCAAACTGATGTGCCATCTAAGTGTGTGTGTAAAACACTTCAAACACTGGTTGTGGTCTCGACTGACAATGGTGTAATTACACCATTGAGGAGGACAACCATACTTTTAGACTGAGGAGGTTCCAACTTCCATGGTAGAATTGAGATTCATGCTTGGTTTAGATTGAGTGCACCGTGTGCATGCTTAATTATTGGTTGGGTCTAATATGGGAAGGTAATATGGGGACCTAACTAGTGCAAGGTATATTTCTTGTGGATTGTGTCAAGCAATCACCAGAGGGTTGGGGAAAACATTACAGTCCATTCACTTCATGTTGAGCTCCACCTCAGCCTCATTCAATGCTATACTACACCCGTCCTCCAGTCCATCCATAGCTGGCCTATCAGGAATTATTATCGCCTGTCATTCAAGATTGACGCCACACGAACAACAGTACACAGTCCACACTGGTGTTATGCTCAAGGGAATGGACTTTAGTCTGGTGGTGTCAGACTACAACGCAGTATCCAATATGAGAATAGTTTGGGGAACAGGACATGATATGAAAACCATGGATTTGAAGTGATGCAATCACAAGTCCAACTCCAAGGCCTGACCAATTCCTTTTCAGTGGTTTCATGACTTACACAGATATCACGTATGATTTCAAAGTTGATCATATTTTACGTTTGACTTCTGTTTAGTTTGTAATGTACATATCTTCATTGTCAAACAGACATTGTGGATAGAATGGGTGAAGAAAGAGAGAAATTCTATATTTTATTTTCAGTCAGTTTCTAGCAAACATTCCATGGGAAGTGATGTCGTTTGAGTTGTTCTTGACAGCTGAAATCTGCTGTTGAGGTTTGCTACATGCAAAGCTCTATGTTCATTGTGACCACATCCACACAGGTCCGTGACACGGGTGTGATGTGCACATGCACAGTCACTGAAGTTACAACTTGAGAAGCCATCCCTTACCCTCCTAGGTTGTTGATCATTTTGTTTGTATCTGTGCACCCAGTAGTATTTTAGCAAGAAATAGCATTGGGATAAGTCTATACTTGACTTACTTGTATGTATAATATTATGATACATGCAGGCTCTACCTGATGTTATAGTTGGCAGTCAATCTGATGTCACATTGACAACAGACTGGTTTGCGAAGGTGTACCCATCCAAATGCTGGATGTACCTTAATAAACCAGATGTTAATATCCAAATACATGGCAAGCTTCTTCTACCAATGTCCAGAAGACAATGCACTGTTGCCTCAAAATTAGCTCCTTGATAGCATTAATTCACACCCCCAAATAAAACCCTTCAGTACACCATAAGTTTAGCCAACAGTGTAATGCATACCCATAGTGTAATTAGTACCCATAGCAGCGTAATGCATACCCATAGTGCAGTCACTGCAGTGGGTACCCATATCAGTGGAATTGGTACCCATAGCAGTGTAATGCATGTACCTATAGTGCAGTGGGTACCCATAGCAGTGTAATTGGTACCCATAGCAGTGTAATGCATACACATAGTGCAGTCACTGCAGTGGGTACCCATATCAGTGGAATTGGTACCCATAGCAGTGTAATGCATGTACCTATAGTGCAGTGGGTACTGGGTACCCATAGCAGTGTAATTGGTACCCATAGCAGTGTAATGCATACACACAGTGCAGTGTGTACCCATATCAGTGTAATTGGTACCCATAGCAGTGTAATGCATACCCATAGCAGACCCATGACAGTGCAATGGACCCCTTCACAAATTTTGATAAAGCAATGACTTTTAAACTCACTTCCATACCAGGAACAAAGAAATCCTGAAAATTCTCTTCCTGAAAATCTAGAAAATCCATTCAAACTTTTAGGGTGACAGTGCTGTTCTTTTTAAGTGTTCTATGTTTTGCCTGCAAATAATTAAGGGATCATGAAATAATTATGTCAATTATATGCTTTTAAAGCAAAAAGCTGACATTGAACTGAAAAAAAATAAACTTTAATTTTTTTTTAGATATATTTTTCTCTTCAGGACTTTCAAACCTTTTGTTACTAAGATTGTTGGCATTTGGAAGGTATTAACTTTTGTTTTGTTTCTAAATATGGTAAGCAGGAAAGTATGTAAAAAAGATTAACATGAAAATATATTACTTCAACAATGAAATATTTTATTTTGACAAAACCTCAAGTAGCACTACCATAAAATATGATTTAGTCAAGACAAAGTGTTTTGTCAATCAGGGGAATGTGGGCTGAATGAATCAGTTCATAGTTCAACTGTTTAGGAATACACATGTCCATGTATAAAGAGATTTCAAAGTTATCCCTAGAATCCTAAGATCTAAAGGCTTGTAACAACATCCCTTAACAACTCTGCAACTGCTAAACACTCAACCAAAATTAATGTATTAATGTATTAAATTATGTAAATTAAATCTATGAATAATAATGTTATTTAAATGCAAATGAAGTATTTGAGGAACGGGGCTTGTGGAGATTGATGCTTGACTCTGGGCAAATAAAATAAGACTATTTGTGTGAACTTTGCACAGCATCAGATTGACAGTGTGGGTCATGACTTGGCAGTGGTATGACTGTAAGGCAGCAAGCTAGCGTGGAGAGTTGAAGTCACCAGATTCATTCCAAGATGCTTCACAATTCTGCCATGACACTGCCTCATTGTCTTCATTGACCTGCCTGTGCACTAACATTGCTTTAGCACAACAATCTTGAGAATAGATCAAGGGTCAGTTGTATACATCTGCTTAAATACTAGCATTTCCTTAAGCTGGGATTGCTTGCACATGGCCTACTGTTCGAATGTTCAAAGGTTCCGCATATTTGGACGGGAGACAAACGCACTAAGCGTGTAACATGATAGGCATTCTTGTTTTATCCATGGAAGAATGTTTATACTTTATAGCAGATCTCTGTGTTTAAGGAGCTGGGTGCAATTTGACCAAGTTTGACACATACATGTAGGCCTATATTTCAATATCCTGCACAGAAATGATTATCAAGCCCAAGTAAAAAACAATGACCTGGGATTTCAGTTGTTAATCTGAATTCCCTTATGTGCCAAGCAAAGCTTTGGACAAAAGCAGGTACCTGCTAGTGTTGTACTTAAAAGGCCATAGGTTTTTGGAAGGAAATTCTGTTTCTTGGGTGCGCGAGTGCTCAGATGTCACAATTTGATGAACCAATCCACTGTGTGTAAATAATATAATATAAATGAATAAAGTTTGCCAACAAGCTTGTATCATAACTATGAATGGGGGCTTTGGATATGACCTTTTTGTTGTACAAAATAAAACCTTGCAACAATATGAGCCACTGGTGTGTTCGGTGTATTCTGACAAGTTTTGCCTATTCAAAATTGGGCAACTTAAATGTAGTGCAAACTTCAACTCTTTTCGTAATATTCATTTTTTTGGGCTGACGAACGGAAAATGCTCGCGATTGTAGTTTGCTTCTGAATGATAATGGTGTGATTGAATGGAGTGTGATTCCTGAAGATAAACAGCTAATGGTTAAATGCTTCTGACTGGCGCCCCACCCCGGCAAAGATGAGTTGACTATTAGGCCTATTTGGGAAGGCCACCATCTAAGGGCTGGATAGCTTAGATGGCAAGAGAGCTGGTAGGCAAAACCAGAGGTCTCGGGTTCAAATCTCGGTAAAATCACAAGTTTCTTTGCCTTTTTTTAAAAATTGTATCGGTAGAAGTGGGAAATATATTATGTCCGGTCTAAGGAAATAGTCATATCACATTTATACAAATTAACATACCAAAAATGATATTCAAAACTACTGACTGACTTAGATGAGCAAATATGCACATCCATTGTCGTTTCCGTCCCAGCAGGACCGACAGACAGACCGACAACCTGTTCTACCGACCGACGGACAGACAGCCCGACAAACAAAGTCAAAAAGTAACAAACCAATGACAGACGCGTTTCAATAGTATCGCTAGCCGGGAATCTACTCAATGTAATACTCTGCCTTTCTGATGACCGAGCTCGGGTTTCAAATTAACCGTTCAATCGAAGAAGAAAGTGTTGTACTCCCTCCATGAACACTTGCACAAAGACTAGATCCTCCGATACCCGTGTGGTATGAAGGCATGTCGAGTTGAATGAGCAGTTCGCACAGTCATTGATATACTAGCTTATACATATTCATGAGCGGCGGGTGGCCAATGATTGGCTGGGCGCCATCTGTTGAACGCTTTGACCGCAGTTTGCGAACACGCGACGCTGGGCACGTGTAGGCCGGATCCGAATTTACCGGATGCGGCTGGAAATACCACATAAGACAATGGGAACTGGCTGCAGCCGCTAGCCAGCGACTTCCATAGGCCTGCGTGTAACTTGAAGCCGCAGCCGATGAATTCGGGACACGGCCAGACATTAGACAATGCCCACTGCACTAAAGCACGTGGAAAACAAGTCCGCTCGGCCGCCATGTTTGTCTGACTGTCATGGAGTAACATCGAAGTGTCCGAA
Source organism: Luidia sarsii (assembly GCA_949987565.1). Lineage (NCBI taxonomy): Eukaryota > Metazoa > Echinodermata > Asteroidea > Paxillosida > Luidiidae > Luidia > Luidia sarsii. The sequence continues at coordinate 8,677,296 of OX465111.1, forward strand.
GTACGGGTTGAGTTCCCCTGCTTGGGGTCGAATTCCCCGGATTTCAGGACGAGTCGGAGCTCGGCGTTATCTTGGACCTACATCGTCTATTCTGTGCCTGTCTTCGCTGTACGGGTTTAAGGTACGTGTCTTGGCAAGTAATTTGGGAATTCACACTTGTCTTTAGTCAGTCGGGATCAATCAGACCCGCGGGTTATTATTATTAACAGCTACAATTACACGAGGGTTTATCAGACCATGGAGCTATAATGATCAGACTATGTGCTACAACACGGTTGTTTCAATAATTATGTTAGTTTGTTGACAACTGAAAATGTAAATGGTGATTTAAATTAAATGAGCAAACTCATTGACTAAAATATATTTTAAAAAATCATTCATTCAGAAAATTCATTGATCAAACTTCGCAATAATTACTGACCGTCTTGGGCTGTGTGGGCGTATACGTCATACTTAGATAAAGAAAAAAACTCCCAGCAAGAAAGATGGGGCAAGATTTTATTCTTATTCTATTCAGATGGTAAGAGTGCTGGTACGGAAAATCAGAGGTCTCGCGGTCATGTACCGCCCCAGCCAGACAGAGGTTTCTAAATGTCAAAATTCACTTGAATCTTCAATTCAATTTTGAAAACTCAATTGAATTGAAAATGCTGCATCCACTTTGAGTGATTCCCGAGCTGCTTTAGCCAGGATTACAACAATTGGTTGTTTGCATCTGAATGGTAAGTGACATTGGTGGAAGTGCATTTGTTTATGGAAGGTTTTTTTGTTTTTATTTCAGCGGACGTGGTGACAAGGAAACAAGATCCGTGTTGATCAAAGTGAATGTCGATGTTCTGGAGTGGTATGTTCACAAAGGTAGGGCTGACTATTCTTTTTTTTACTGTCATAAATGAAAGCCTTGTCGAGTGAGTTACGCTCACCACTATAGGGGATCCCTATATACGCCTCTGAATTATTTCTGCTTCCATTGAATGACAATACTTCAAACTTGATTTACGTTTTTTAATACTATGCTGATGCTAATTGACACAGCATAGGAGTACGCGACAACCCAGGGGAAAAAACAAACTATAGCGGTCCTCTTTACAAAACCAAAGGAATTATTTTGAATCTAGCCACTTTTGTTCTCAAGCTATCTGCCTAATTATCTTGCAAATGAAACAAAATTCATGACAAATTCTGAAAATGGCGTCATCTCGACGTCAACTTATTTGTCATCGTTAACCGTCCAGGTTTAAAGATGACGTCATAATACTCGTTTTTAAGTCACGGTGACGTCACTTTTCGGCCAACAAATTTCCCGTAGTTTGATTAAATTCTCAGGGTTTTGATGCCCGAAATGGCGCTGACAAAATTCTGTGCACCGTTAGTCTATGGACATTGTGTAAGGGGAAATAGGGAAGAAATCAGAACAAACATAAGGCCTTTCTCGCTATTCTGTAATGACGAAATAATGCTCTGAAAACCTGTGCTCAAACTAGGCAGCGCTCCCTTTCGATAAGGTGCTGAGATTCATCTTAGCCAATTAATAATCACCACTATGATTTGTGTATAACCATGAGTGCAAATTCGTATTTGCTGCTGTGTGCTTGCGAGAACTGGCTTTATTTCAATGAAGTTTACTCTCATATTAATTATTTTGATACAACACCACTAAAACTCATGATGCACACTGTGGTGTGTTCGAATCTAGGATACAAGTATTCCCCCTATTATTAAGTTGTCCACTTGCGCTCAGATTATGACGTCTTGGGACATTCACATATTGATAAGAACAACGTCTTGCCCTAAGTATCTTCACTGAACAGAGAATAATTTCTCCGCTAACCTCGATAGCTTCTTTTTCTGCTAACGCGTTGTGGGCTGTGTGGAGGACAATGGCGATAGTTGGTCGAACACGAAGCCTCCTTCCCGTATAGCATGGGTGGGATCTGACCTTACAAGAAATCCATACGAACCTGACAACACGCGTGCCAATGATGTCCTCGTATTAAAGTTATGAATCATCGCTGATTGATTTCCTTTCAATCAGCTCATTGCTAGAGCAGCATCCATTCAAGGGGTAAAGGATGTTTATCAATATTTTTAACTGCGACGACAGCAACGACAGTCACAAAAAAATAGCTAGCGCATGCGCATTCTGCAGAAATCCCGTAGCAAGAATGAGTTTTTTTCGTGAAATACTTTTTGACGCAAAACATGTCGCCATGTCGCCATCGAGTAACCCTTACTACAAAATAATCTTTTGACTGCATTTTTTTTCTTTTTTTTTTCTTCACACGAACAAGGTCCCAGTTAAATTGGATGTCGGGGGGGGGGGTATTGTGGCATGTTCACTAAGGTAGGACTAACCCACTGACCCACTAACTCCGTTTGCGCTCAAATTGAGCCGTGAACATGCGCACAAAGCCTTACCCCCAAGAAGGTCAACGGACAGAGTGAGTATTGCTTTTCTTTCCACTGGTCAGTGAGCCAGTCCAGTCTTTTAGCCTAGGATAGATAAGGGTCAGCGCAACTCCCTGGGGAGTTTGTCCATTTCCATTAACCCTAAATATTTGCCCTAATTCCCAAGACCAAAAAAGTGATAGAGACACGTAGACAAAACTGAAATAGTGAAAGACAAGCATAATTATTATTCATAACTTTTTGACTCTGAAAAAACCCCAACGTATATTGCTAAGGCCACAATTTACCTATCATATCGATATCATTCATAACGTTTTTAGTAACTCCCTCCCTAAAATAACGTACATTAAAAAGCTCTCAACTTTACTATATTCTGCCCCCAATCTACTAACGAGAGATGATTAAATAGTAATAGGTTATGATTGTGTTTAGAATTATTAGGTTGCAAAAGGTTAAGGGGTTTGGGCGCGTTGCGTGGGACGCGGACCCTACCGGCGGCTGGATAGTGCGTTCAGTGCCCGGCGTAAAAAGATGTGAGTAGTGCGACCCTGCGGTGGGGATAGGGGCGTGGCCTCATTATCACTGTCGGACAAACGCCGGTACGTCCTATTATGCGGTCAATAGGGCGCGGGTGAGTGCGGTAGGGTGCTCCTGTCATGGGGGTGGACCGGACAGGGTGAGGTTTCAAGACTTCGAGCTTGGCTTTTTCACCTGGCGATGGACCCTCCGATCTCGCAAAGCCTGCGGGGCTGGTATCCTGGGACCTTCACGTGGTGGCCCTGTTTTTACTAACCTTACCAGGATGTTGTTGGCTGCTGGATAGCAAAGTTATTCTTGCACCAACTAATTAAAGACCAACATTGAGAATTTGGTCAGATTACGAACTCTTTACAAAACTGTTTTGACTGAAATCAAGTCAAACATCTGCATGAAACGTTTTTGTGAATGTTTCATTGCTTTCTATGTGATCAAACTAAAAGGTCGAACTAAACAAAGTTCGTAAAATTTGGAAAGTTTCAAAAGTTTGAGTAACAAATAGCAACAAAGATAGAACGACTGTCTTATTTGGTTTAAATTGATATGTTCTTTGTTTCCTTTATTACTTGAAGTCTCTGTGAATACCTCATGCATGCATCTCACTCGACAGCATTTCTGTGTGCTCTCAACGCATGCAGACAGACTCAGTGTGACTCACCATGGACAGCCTGTGTCACTCACCATGGACAGCCTATGTCTCCCACCAGCGACAGCCTCGATCTGTGTCTCTCACCATGGACAGCCTCTGCGACTCTCACCATGGGCAGCCTCTGCATCTCACCATGGGCAGCCTCTGCGACTCTCACAATGGACAGCCTCTATCTCTCACCATGGACAGCCTCTGCGACTCTCACCATGGGCAGCCTCTGCATCTCACCATGGGCAGCCTCTGCGACTCTCACCATGGACAGCCTCTGTTCCTCTCAAAATGGACAGCCCGTGTCTCTCACAATGGACAGCCTGTGTCTCTCACAATGGACAGCCTGTGTCTCTCACAATGGACAGCCTGTGTCTCTCACCATGGACAGCCTGTGTCTCTCACAATGGACAGCCTGTGTCTCTCACAATGGACAGCCTGTGTCTCTCACCATGGACAGCCTGTGTCTCTCACAATGGACAGCCTGTGTCTCTCACAATGGACAGCCTGTGTCTCTCACAATGGACAGCCTGTGTCTCTCACAATGGACAGCATGTGTCTCTCACAATGGACAGCCTGTGTCTCTCACCATGGACAGCCTCTGTTCCTCTCACAATGGACAGCCTGTGTCTCTCACAATGGACAGCCTGTGTCTCTCACAATGGACAGCCTGTGTCTCTCACCATGGACAGCCTCTGTTCCTCTCACAATGGACAGCCTGTGTCTCTGACCATGGACAGCCATTGTGTCTCACCATGGACAGCCTCCTTGTCTCTCACCATGGGCAGCCACTGTGTCACCATGGACAACCACTATATGTCTCTCACCATTGGCAGCCAGTGCGTCCCATCACATCACCACGGACAGCCGGTGTCCCAGCCCATGATCATGGACAGCCAGTGTTCCAGCCCATGACCATTGACAGACAGTGTCCCATCACATCCCCAATGATAGCCGGTGTCATCACCATGGACAGCCTCTGTCTCACCGTGGACTGCCAGCGTCCCATCCCATCACCATGGAACAGCCTCTGTCTCACCGTGGACAGCCAGTGTCCCATCCCATCACCATGGGACAGCCTCTGTCTCACCGTGGACAGCCAGTGTCCCAGCCCATCACCATGGACAGCCTCTGTCTCAACGTGGTCAGCCAGTGTCTCAGTCCATCACCATGGACAGCCGCTGCGTCTCTTCAGACAGGGAGGCCCTGGTGCTGACCTTGCATCACAGACGCCTCCCCTGTCTCACCACTCACCCTCGATAGCTTGTCCCAGGCACCGCAGAGAACATTGCTTCACCACGGACACCATGAACATCCTCTTTTATCCCACCATGGACAGCCTCTTTTATCTCACCATGGACAGCCTCTTTTATCTCACCATGGACAGCCTCTTTTATCCCACCATGGACAGCCTCTTTTATCTCACCATGGACAGCCTCTTTTATCTCACCATGGAAAGCCTCTTTCATCTCACCATGGACATCCTCTTTTATCTCACCATGGACAACCTCTTTCATCTCACCATGGACATCCTCTTTTATCTCACCATGGACAACCTCTTTTATCTCACCATGGACATCCTATTTTATCTCACCATGGACAGCCTCTTTTATCTCACCATGGACAGCCTCTTTCATCTCACCATGGACAGCCTCTTTCATCTCACCATGGACAGCCTCTTATATCTCACCATGGACAGCCTTTCCATGGTCATCCAAAAGAACTGACATTTTAAGCTTGCCTCTGACTGTCTATGTTGTCATAACAACCAGTGATCGCCGATCTAACCCTATATATTCCCTTGTCTATTCACTGCAATTAAGGCTTTGGTTGTAAATGTTAGATGACAGTGAAATGAAAATTGAGTTTTAATGTCTGATTGAGTTGGAGTCTTTCCCTTGGATTTCTTATCACAATTCAAAAATTAGTTTCTCTTTCGAATTAAGTAGCCGTCGTTCTCTAAATTTAAATCATGTTTTGTACACAATGCCTGGAAAGGAGTATCTTTGTCAGAAAAGTGTTGTTCAGTGTTAAAATGTTTCATTTTTAAAAGTCCTTGTTTTCACTGCTTATGCTCACTCTTTTTTGATCAAGATCCGTATGAATATTCTGAATGCGATTTCTGTTAAGCAACTTCCTTTGACTGAAAAGAAGTAGAAGCTTAATCACTTCGTTATGTTTGAGAAGGTGTGTGAAGGCTCGAGTTTTTTAACAATGATTGAAGGATGATGTAGAAACAAAATCTGTCAAGGTTGATTGTAAGTACAGAATCTGAACACAGAGAATGTACTGGTTCAGTGATTCTTTGTTGTGTTTGACTGATTCAACTATGCTCTATTCTGGTTTTCTTTCATTCCAATGACATTTTGTAGATGGTCAGTGGATGGTGAGCATGAATTAAGAATGTTCCTCTACAGAAAATTTGACTTGTTTCCTGTGTCGTTCATTTTCTTGGGTCGTTTGGACTTTCCAGAGCGTTAATGAACTAAGATTTATTTCGAACAATGAACATGTGTGGTTTATCAGACATTCAGATCAAAACAATCCCTCCAATTTTCTCGTTGCTCTAACACTTCAGGAAAACACATTGCTCATGTTTGTTTTGAATGCCACCAACAAAAACGAAAACATGTCCCTGAAGAATTTAAATACAGTTCTTGGCCTTGGATGGATTGCTTTTAGGGTCTACACAACATTGACTCCCTCCCATTTTCAGCGCCCATTTCCACTTGCGCGTTTATTTAGTACTAAGTGCTAACTTAGTACTATCATTACACTACTAGAGTTTAATTAATCTTTTTCACTTTGAATCAGATCGCTTGATTTTGAACAATATATTATGGTTAAACATATTCTTCAACCCATATAATTTTGGTTATGCACTTTACCGTACGGTTAACAAATATCGTGCTATTTTTGTGCTTATTTATTTTGTACTTAATAATTTTTTCTCATCAATTTCCATACGATACTTTATATATAAGTTCCAAGTAGAGTTTGTAAGAAGGACGTGTTTGTGTAGCGGATACACTCTCTGACTTCCAACTTGGTGACCCGAGTTCGAATCCTGGCGATGTCAAGATCCGTGTTCGAGTTTCACATGAAATTTATAAGTGCTTTTATTTTATTTTTCGACATCTATCCTGAGTTAAAAAGTGTAAAATTCCATTTTATTTTATTTTATCTAGTGGGGTAGAGGGGGCGCCACAGGTCCCCGAACCACCCCAGGTTGGTGATCTGGGGAGGCCGGGAGTTCTGGGCGGGTAGAGGGCGCCCCAGGTTGGTGATCTGGGGAGGCCGGGGGTTCTGGGCGGATAGAGGGCGCCCCAGGTTGGTGATCTGGGGAGGCCAGGGGGTTCTGGGCGGACCTGCATCCACCCGGGATCGAACCCTCGGTCTTGGGGTTCCCAGCAGAGCCACTGAACCACTAGCCTCATGAGTCCCGCCCACCCACCCCTCACAAACCTTTCTATTTAAACCTTCGGTTACTCTAATTGAATTAAAAAACAAGAATTCTTCCAAGGGGATCGAACCTGGAACCTTGAGGTTACAGACCCTGGGCCATCCCGTTAGGCCAATTGCACCAGTTGAATTTTTGTTCGAATTTTAGATACTTATAGGTTGGGTTTGTACTTAGTAATTTGAAGAAGAAAAATTACTCTTACATGTCCCTGGGATCGAACCTGGAACCTTGAGGTTACAAACTCTGGGACATGCCGTTAGGCCAATTGCACCAGTTGAATTTTTGTTCGAATTTTGGATACTTATAGGTGGGTTTGTACTTGGTAATTTGAAGAAGAAAAAGTTACTCTTACATCTCCCTAGGATCGAACCTGTAACCTTGAGGTTACAAACTCTGGGAGATGCCGTTAGGCCCATTGCACCAATTGATTTTTTGTTCGAATTTTAGATACTTATAGGTTGGGTTTGTACTTAGTAACTTGAAGAAGAAAAATTTACTCTTACATGTCCTGGGGATCGAACCTGGAACCTTGAAGTTACAGACCCTTGGACATGCCGATAGGCCAATTGCACCAGTCGAATTTTTGTTCGAATTTTAGATACTTATAGGTTGGGTTTGTACTTAGTAACTTGAAGAAGAAAAAGTTACTCTTACATCTCCCTAGGATCGAACCTGTAACCTTGAGGTTACAAACTCTGGGAGATGCCGTTAGGCCCATTGCACCAATTGATTTTTTGTTCGAATTTTAGATACTTATAGGTTGGGTTTGTACTTAGTAACTTGAAGAAGAAAAATTTACTCTTACATGTCCTGGGGATCGAACCTGGAACCTTGAAGTTACAGACCCTTGGACATGCCGATAGGCCAATTGCACCAGTCGAATTTTTGTTCGAATTTTAGATACTTATAGGTTGGGTTTGTACTTAGTAACTTGAAGAAGAAAAAGTTACTCTTACATCTCCCTAGGATCGAACCTGTAACCTTGAGGTTACAAACTCTGGGAGATGCCGTTAGGCCCATTGCACCAATTGATTTTTTGTTCGAATTTTAGATACTTATAGGTTGGGTTTGTACTTAGTAACTTGAAGAAGAAAAATTTACTCTTACATGTCCTGGGGATCGAACCTGGAACCTTGAAGTTACAGACCCTTGGACATGCCGATAGGCCAATTGCACCAGTCGAATTTTTGTTCGAATTTTAGATACTTATAGGTTGGGTTTGTACTTAGTTATTTGAAGAAGAAAAATTTACTCTTACATCTCCTTGATGGGATCGAACCTGTAACCTTGAGGTTACAGACCCTGGGACATGCCGGTAGGCCAAATGCACCAGTTTAATTTTTGTTCGAATTTTAGATACTTATAGGTTGGGTTTGTTTAAACATGGAAAATTATTCTTACATATCCTGGGGATCGAACCTAGAACCTTGTATTTTTTTCACCCCTATTTTCACCTTATATTTAAACGGTCGGTTACCGTAAAGGAACTTAATACAAAATGAACTAAACCAAACCCATCAAGTTGGGAACAACCAACGTTCTCAATCATAGTCCCGACTGCTACCACGAGGCTAACGGGTAATCCTCGGAGATGAGTCGAGATTTTCTGCTTGTGCTTTGCATTAAAACGAAAAAAAAATCGATGTTTTCCCCAGCCCTTGGTTTCGGACTCGGAAGATTTGGTCATTGGTTCTAGGTAGACGGTTACGCTACCGGAACCCAATCGATTTTTAAGAAAATCTTGATACTCGGACGCTCGATTTTGATATAAAAAGTCGAAACCCAGACATTGCTAGCGGTTGCTCCAGGAACTTCACATTACGCCATGGGCACCATTTGAAATTTGGGCGAAAATTTCAGAAACCTACAGGAACCATCCGGTAATTAGAAGTGTCAAGAGTTCCAGGCATTGCAATCTACGCCACTAGCGCCACTTATCTTTGGGCGAAATGTATTCGTCACGTCACGTCTCGTCACGTATCCCGCAGTCCGGGTGAAGAAGTCACAGAAGATTTTGCAGCCAGGCTTCTCCATCCTTCTCTGTCCTCAGCCTCTCTCTTTTCCACCCCATACCCGAATTTTAGATACTTATAGGTTGGGTTTGTACTTAGTAATTTGAAGAAGAAAAAAATTACTCTTACATCTCCCTGGGATCGATCCTGTAACCTTGGGGTTACAAACTCTGGGACATGCCGTTAGGCCAATTACACCACTTTTTTGTTGGAATTTTATATACTTATAGGTTAGGTTTGTAATTTAAACAAGGTTTCACAATCCTTAACGTAATGTTAGCGCTGTTCCCAAACCCAACGCTATGTAAAATAAGTATAAAATGAAGTCTATTTCCGACACCATGCACCCACGTTTTGATACCAAACACTGACACAAAACTTATCGTATCTGAAAGTCTTCGAAACTCACAAAAATGGCCCGTACAGTGATAACTCATATCTGGACAACACCATCCACATTGAGCAAAAAAGTAAAGTAACTAGACATTCGAATTTCCCTAGGGCCTATAGGCCTATGCGTTTCGTCCTTACGTGTAGGTGTAGCGAGCGAGGTATCCGTGCCATTCACGTAGCGGACAGCAAGTAGCGTATGACGTCATACTTGATGACGTATCGTTGCACTATCCGTATCCATTCTCTTGCGAGACCTTCATTACCAAACCACCAGTTACCAGTTGCTACAACCCGCGCTGCTTTACACAGACAGAGGTTTCATTCCCACAGCCGACCCTACGGAAAAGTCCTCCATCCACTGGTGTTTGCGCCCTCACCGACAAGGAACATTTTAAGGACATTTTAAAAGCAAAGCCGCACCAACACCCTCCATGCTCTCACCATGCTCTCACGGAACCAGGAAAGTAGCTGTCATTAGATTCGGGGGCCTAATTGCGTTAAATCTAAAAGCTAATCGACACTTACATGTCTTTTGATTGTAACTTCCGTTACATATAACTGAGAATCTCAGGAACTGAATGATTAACATCTCTGGTGAAACTCTGATTTGCATTTTGGTAGTTTTAGTCAGTAAGCAGTTTGCAACATTTTTGTATCACCTTATATCTGGTGAAAATTATATCTTGACATCAAGCAGAGTACAAACTGCCTAAAATGTTGAGTTACCGGCTCTTTTCAGAGCCACTCTCAGTCTCCAAAGAGATGTTTTACATGGTGTCACCCCATACCTTCCACTTGCTTCCGTATCATCGTATATATTTTCAGAACAGAAACAAAAAGTCGAAACATGAATCTTTGATATCATTTTCCACGATGGACAAAGGTAAACCTGAATGACAAGTGATGTTGGGCTCTTCTTGGATTCTACATTTCAGGCACTGCATTTTGCAATGCAATTGCAGTCTTAGGCTATGTCTAACCTGACATCATCCTCAAGATCATGAATTCGATCCAACGGATCAAAGTGTATTACAATAGCACATTTGTGTATGACTTTGGATACAGCACAGAGGTGCATGCAGCGCTCCGCGCATGTTTGGCTGAGTGTATTGAATATTAGGCTACATACTAGTGCCACTAGAGGGCTGAGCAGTGATCTTCCAAAGTTCCTCCTGGTTTATTCAACTGAAGATCTCAATGCCTCGATAGCTGCAAAATACCAGTATGAAACACTAATGTTGTGGATTAGACTGCCAACGATTTCTTGATTTACTTCGGTGATGGTACAAGATTCAGATTTGGTTTTGTCTGTCGTTGAATATTGTATCAGGAAAACCTGTTGCTTTGGATATGTCCAATTGTCCACAAGGAATCACACAAACAAATACATGATCACTGCTCAGCTCATTACTATGCAGTCAAAAATTCAATACACATGTGCACAGTCGCACTATGCTCCATTGGCAACACACAATGGGCTAAACAGATAATCCCTTCAGAAAAACAGCCACACCATGTCCAAATTATGCCAGGTTTGACTCACTTGTACACATAGTATACCCTCATTGATTTTTTTCATAGAAATATATTGTCACCGATTGTTTTAATGGCACCTTGTTCAAGAACCTCCGTTATGGGAACTGGAAAAACGCCTGGCGCAAAGTGGTTAATTACTCTCCTAAAGTTATTATCATTCATGATTTAGACCAAGGCAAATAGATTCTAAAATTGTATGAGACAAGAGGTCAGACAAAGCCAAGATTTTCATTTCATGTTATCTTTAATAAAATTCAAAGGCATGATCCAATATAGATACAATATTTACAGATGTACTTCCTTCACCAGTAAAGGCTAATAGGTGACACTGTTCAATCAACAGTGTTCCTATCCCATTACATGTATTCCCATAAGTAGGACCTGGAGTTGAAGTTACTTATAATTCACAGCCCTCTAATTCTTACAGCTCTGTTTAGGAAAGGCTGGTAATAACTAATATCAGCAAGCTGGATTCAAGGAATAATATGCAATGTGTTTCGGGGAAATTGCAAGTCAGTTAACCTTTCTACTTGTGGCAAAGGATAAGTCTGGCATGATGTCACTTGCCAGTACCTTGTCACAGTATCTGTGGATTTGGTTACGACAACAATTCAGGGACTCTATGAAGCAAACATGATTCAAGTGAAACAGTACATCATGTTGTCATCAATGTACAGCATAGTGGAATAGGTAGATAGGATTCAAACACATTTAACAGTGAGCAGACTGTCAGACTTGTATGACTCACGACTCAGACTTGACAAATGTGGTTCTCAATCGGCCATTATTACTGACGGTAGCCATCAGGCTAGTGCTGGGCAAATCCTGCATTTTTGGAATCAATTCCAATTCCATCCCGGAATTGCAATTCTACTCAGAATTGACTCCATTATGATTAGCAGAAGTAACATTGAGTTTGTGTATAACCACTTATTTGGGAGTTGCTTGCCTTTTAACACCCTGACAGAAACTGTCACAGAGACAAATGCCAACACACTGACAGAGACATCACACTGACAGAGACATCACTGTGATAAATGCCATCACAGGGACAAAGATATCACAGTGAAAATTGTCATTGCAGAGACAAAGGTCATCACAGTGATAAATATCATCACAATGACAAGGGCCATCTCAGTGACACAGGTAAAAAAACATCACAGTGATAAATGCCATCAGAGACAAAGGTCATCACAATGATAAATGTCATCGCAATGACAAAGGCCATCTCAATGACAAAGGCCATTGCAATGACAAACGCTATCACAGTGACAAAGGCCCTCACAAAAACAAAGGATATCACAATGACAAATGCCATCACAGTGACAAATGCCATCACAGTAACAAAGGCCATGACAGTGACACAGGCTATCATTGTGACAACGGCCATCACAGTGACAAGGACCATCACATAGACAATGGTCATCATGTTCTGGTTTCTTCTTTGCTCTTGCCAGTATTCTTGGGCATCTTACGACTGGAAGCATCCTCAAGCTCTTTGGACTTGTAGTAGTGGGGGGCAACCTCTAGCAGCCAAGAATTCTCAATGGTTATCACCTTTCAGGGTCAAAAAGTCATAATGTAATAGCTACATGCTTCTTAAAGTAATAAAATGACACAGAAAACAGATTTTGAAATAACACACGAGCCTCCATCCGGCAAGGCCGACAAATAGAGCTGGGAGGGGTGACTAAGCAAGACATAGGCCTCCATCTCTGTTGGTAGTAGACTGCCAGCAAAGGCTGACAAATAAAACTGGGAGGGGTGACTAGTCTGAAGCAAAGCATAAGCCTCCATCCCTATTGATAGTAGACTGCCAGCAAAGGCTGACAAATAGAACTGGGAAAGGTGACTAGTCTGAAGCAAGGCATAGGCCTCCATCCCTTTTGGTAGTAGACTTCCAGCAAAGGTTGACAAAAAGAACTGGGAAGGGCGACTATTCTGGAGCAAGGCATAAGCCTCCATCCCTATTTGTATTAGACTGCCAGCCAAGGCTGACAACTAGAACTGGGAGGGGTGACTAGTCTGAAGAAAGGTATAAGTCTTCATCCCTTGGTGGGCTGCTAGCTATGGCTAATAGCCTTTCCTGGTCAAGATGATAAAGTTGATGCCAACAAAACTCCATCATTATATCAACACAATGTGGGACTGAAACCCAAATCACATTATGAAAGAATGATAAAAAAAACCATTGCAGCAAGCAGTCTCAAGTGCAGTCTAGGCATGAAGCAAGACTGCATTTGACATTGCGTAGCGGAGTGCAAGGGACTAGCCTGCATCTTACCTGCCGCATAAACTCCTTTGTAGTGACCACCAGCTCATGGTAGATGAGCCAGCGTGGCTGCTCTTCAAACAGACTGCTGTTGGGATGGACCATGACAGCCTGCTGATGCTTGACTGTCTTGTACTGACCACCCTTACTGAACTTGGCTGTGTGATAGAAGAAGCCTGCAGTGACAGCCTGCAATGACAAATCAAGGCAGTCCTGTTAGTCAAACTGACAGATAGTAACAACTTATGTACAGCACTTAAAGACTGACCAGTTGGGAAGAGTACATAAGCTAACAACAACTGCATCACCAGATGCATTCTCATACATCAAGATAAGTCAGGGTAAAAGACTACCAATCACATCAACCTTGCTTCAAATCTGCAAACTAATCATTCATACAGACAAAAAAAAGAAAAAAAGACACCAGACAGACGCTATTCAGGAATATTTGCTAATGTCAGCAAACAACCACGTGAATGGGGATGAAACAGGGACCTTATTATTGCTGGCGGCAATCAGACTATTGGGCAAATCCATTGTTTTGGGAACCGATTCCGATCCAAGCTGTGAAATCTATTGCAACTGTTTGAGGTCTTCTCTTGTGGAGAATGCGAAAACGACGAGTTGATTTTCTCTGCTCTGTCTCATTTGAGACACTTTCATCGCCGAAGTAAAAGAGCATGTTTTACCTCAGCCGTTTCGGGCAGAAAGCAATAAATTCAAAGAGACCAGTCAGAACAAGACATTGACCGGTAACAATACAATAACATTTCACTCAATTCACTGCCAACAAAAGATGCCAAGATATGTTGTTTGAAATGTAATCTCTCATTTACAGGGAACTGAATATATCTTAGCCACCCCCTTGATTTTTCCCAAGTCGCCCTGCCCAAATTGAGGCCAGGACCATCATTTCACTGCTTTGCTTAAGTGCTTTGTTAACAGCACATTCAGTGTCTGTGAACACGTGGCAGCTAGGGCCACTGCCTTGCTGGGTGCATTCCAGTAGCTTAGACCATACACGCGGGGGTAAAAGTCAATCCAGTAGTCATCTTGTAATGTCAGCTTTAAGTTCAGAAACCTCCAAGCTATTCGCAGAATACTGAATGAAAACTTCGTGCATGAATAGGAAAAATTGTGGTGGTCCATTTCTTGTCCGAGTGATTTTCTTTTGTGTCCCGTTTCTTTTGTTTGGCAAAGCAGCTTGTGCTCTTGTGATTGCGTAACACCACTGGAGTTTAGTTTTGTATAAAAGGTGGTCGCTAAATATCCATTTTACTCTTTCACCACTGGGAGTTCAGCGAGACCACACTACCACAGCGCCAGCTCCATGCCACACCCACCTGCTAACGCTACCTCGTATACTGGTGCATACGTTGCCGTGGTGGATCCATTGTGGCAGTAGTATACAGCCATTAGGTAAGCCACGGTAACTTGTGCATCAGTATATAGGTCTAAGGTATTCTCTACCACTTCAATCAATTCTTTGGTAAAAGACTGCAGCGATATTTATTTATTCATTATTAGCCTTTTGAATCAGTTTATTTTTGATACGCGCTATTGCTAGACATAACTCGAAGTAAAACCCTTTTGCGCGTTAGTTTTGTTGCGCCGACTAAAAGGTCACATGACAGCATGCAAGTCCAACATGCAGTGCCTGTAGCAGTTGTCAGTCCAAACAAAGCAGCACCCACATACATGTAAGCAGTGTGTTGCGTACTGGGTTTCTATGAGGTCTTTGAATGAGATGATTGAGGCCCTTCACTGTTCACAGGAGCTGCTCCGGATAGGAAGCTGGTCCCTTTCAGATTCATTCAAAGCTTTGTGCAATCAACTCTCTTTGGGGAATTGATTCGTGATTTCTGATCCCAAATCTGGAGTCGATTCTTCACAATTCCCAAGTCAAATCGGCAAAGCCTAAATCAGTCTTTTGAAGGGTGGTTTGTAGTGACATTGTGTGTGAAAATCTCTTTTGTGAGTATCCATGGTTCTGAAGAGAACCAAGTTCATGAAGAGAACCAAGTTCATCAATTCTCTTCAGAACTTAACACATGCACAAAAGTATAGTGTTTGACATACTCACAATAGAGATATTCTCACATGGTGTCAATGCAAACCACCCTTGATAAGTCTGATTCAGGCTTGACTTGCTACCTCCACCAAGAATAGAAATAACATCCAGCCAATCCACTGAATACGCAGGAATATCTGTGGTTAAGGACCATGCATTGCTTACCTTCCTGATTGCAACATTGTCCTGTAGAGAGGAGGTCAGTGCAATCTCTACTCTCTCTACCAAGCCTACCAGCTGGTCCCGGACATCCCTGGCACGTTTCATGGAGCGATGCTGGATGAAATTCTCAAAGCACCACTGAGTAGAGAAATCTGTCTCTGCCCACTGAACAGGTGAGGGATGGGACACAAGTACAGATTGAATGAGTGACTAGACTATAGGGACAGTGGGTCTGTAATGCTGACACGTCAGGCAGGTCTGTCATGGTGACATGGACAGGTCTGTCTTGGTGACATGGACAGGTCTGTCTTGGTGACATGGACAGGTCTGTCTTGGTGACATGGACAGGTCTGTCTTGGTGACATGGACAGGTCTGTCTTGGTGACATGGACAGGTCTGTCTTGGTGACATGGACAGGTCTGTCCTGGTGTCATGGACAGGTCTGTCTTGGTGACATGGACAGGTCTGTCTTGGTGACATGGACAGGTCTGTCTTGGTGACATGGACAGGTCTGTCTTGGTGACATGGACAGGTCTGTCATGGTGACATGGACAGGTCTGTCTTGGTGACATGGACAGGTCTGTCATGGTGTCATGGACAGGTCTGTCATAGACATTTAGGGGGGAATGTCTCAATCCATATGCAAAATAATCCATCATTTCCCATAAATGAAAATAAATTAAAAGCTTGATTCCCCAATAGTATTTGATTTCATTTTAGTATCTGTAAGTATTTCATGAAATTTCTCCAAGCTATTTAGCGATAATTTGATTGCCATGTAATCTAATGTTGTTGGGGAGCATTGCAGTCTTCTTGTTACCTGATTGTAGACATTGAGGAGAGTCAGATGGTCCCCACCAGGAGCAAAGAAGTTCACCCTGGCATTGTCTGCATGAACAATCTTGTCTTTAGGCCGATAGAAGATAGCATTGTTGACGGACAGCATGGCGGTAATACTCAGAATCTCCTCAGTGCACTTATACCTGTACATTCCAAATGATATAGTACTATCACTAGAAACATGTACAAAATTACAAATGTCCACAAAGGACAGTTTGACACAGACAGATTGCTATCTTTCAACAACTACACATGAGTAAAGGCAGGGAAGTCACCTTTAAGAAGTTTGGTCTGTCAGGGTGTTGTATCAGGCACGCAAGGTACAAAAAACAGATTTGGCTTTCCAATATCTTCTGTTCCTTTTCTCAAAAAAAAAAATTAATAATAAGAATAAATATGATTAATAAATGGGCCAAACCCATCTTTCTTTAAAAATGCTAAGAAGAAAGGAGGAAAGAAAGTGATAAAAAAAAAATATCAATGATCGTGAAAATAATTTGTAAAAGATCCTTGGAAGATACTTGTCTTCTATCATGAGGACATAAGTACCAAAGAGTGGGCCCTGCATTTGCTAAGACCTGCCTCCCTCCTCCCAAGACTTCTGAGGGGAAGGGTAAGTTGACTTGAATTGGTAGAGAACAGAGTGATTGATAAGGATTGTATCAATGTTCTAAGGACAAAATGTATGGTGGGATGAAGCCATGTACACAATGAAAAACAGAAAGTAATATTAGATTTCTCTATCAGTCTGTTCAATGGGCAACCGATGCAATGATTGAAAAATAGAGGTTATGTGGGAGTGATCACAGTATAAATAAGACTTAAGGCTTTGCATGGTGGGTGAATCAATATAGGAAGGTTTGCAGTGACACCATGTATAAAGTTTCTTAAAGGAAGAGGTGTGGTTCTGAAAAGAACCTGGGTTATAACTCGACGTTTCGACCAGTATGCTCTGGCCGACCAGTATGCTCTGACCGTTTCTCCTGATGACCGCCAGAGCATACTGGTCGAAACGTCGAGTTACCACTCAGGTTCTTTTCAGAACCACACCTCTTCCTTTAAGAGACCTTATACATGGTGTCACCGCAAACCTTCCTATATTGATCACAGTATAGGAAAGAATCCTGCACAAGGCATAGATGCCTTTGGCCATAATTAGGACAGACATTTGGTTTCAGGACTGACTTTTCTGAGGCAAGGATCATCTTGGACATCATAGGGTCTACGGGGAATTCAGCCATGCGGCGCCCCATCTTGGTCAGCTCTCCCTTGTGGTTGAGAGCCCCCAGGGCATAGAGCTGCTCCAAGGCAAGCACCAGGGTCTCATGGGGTGGGGGGTCCATGAAGTCAAAGTGAATCAGGTCATTGATGCCAAGACTCTTCAGAAGAAGGACCACGTTACCCAGGTTGGTCCGTTGAATCTGGGAGGGAAGGCAAATGCCAACGATCAAGATTAATCAGACATTTCTATATCACATGATGAAAGTTTCAAAATTTAGTGGGCCTGATGTTTTGATCCTAGCAGGACCTTTCTCTGCCTTTGAGAAAGGTCCTGCTAACATCGTCAGGCCCACTAAATCTTGAGATTTGCATTTTGGTAATTTAAGTCAGTAAGCAGTTTGCAACATTTTTGTATATCACATATGAAAGTTGAATCATTACCATATGTAAAGCACAACATCACAAAACATATTCCAAGCTAGCAGTTGGTGAGGTAAGTCAGCAGATCAGGATGATCAAGTTCAGTGAGTGGACAGGGTGGACCTGTCACATTACAGTCATGGATGACATGACAACTGAGTCTGGATTTCAACACAGGGACAGAGATATGAGTATGAAACACTTTGTGTGATGTGTCCATTCAAATCTTGGGTTCCTGTTAAAAACAGCAAGCTAAGTGGTTCATCTTAAATCTTGGAATCGATTTGAAGCTAGTTCTTTTGTGAACCAAACAACTGCTGGAATTCACATTGGTATGAACAAATACCGAAAGCAGACTTACTTCCGGGATGGTGTTCTCCTCCAGCTCATTCTTGTAGGCCCAGGCAGTGTAGAGACGGAAGCACTTGCCTGCTGCAACACGCCCAGCCCTCCCTGCCCTCTGATTGGCAGAAGCCTACAAGCAACAACATCAGATACAATGCTTTACACTGGTGCACTCCACACTATTCTGTGGCATTCTGTGGGATTCTGTGGGCCCTAACCCTGCTGCACTCAACAAGATGCAACGATGGGTGCATTCTGCGGGATTATGTGGACCTTAACCCTGCTGCACTCAACAAGATGTTGCAGTGGGTGCATTCTGTGGGATTCTGTTGACCCTAACCCTGCTGCACTCAACAAGATGCAGCAGTGGGTGCATTCTGTGAGATTCTGTGGACCCTAACCCTGCTGCACTCAACAAGATGCAACAGTGGGTGCACTCTGTGGGATTTTGTGGACCCTAACCCTGCTGCACTCCACAAGATGCAACAGTGGGTGCATTCTGTGGGATTCTGTGGGCCCTAACCCTGCTACACTCAACAAGATGCAGCAGTGGGTGCATTCTGTGGGATTCTGTGGACCCTAACCCTGCTGCACTAAACAAGATGCAGCAGTGGGTGCATTCTGTGGGATTCTGTGGACCCTAACCATACTGCACTCAACAAGATGCAGCAGTGGGTGCATTCTGTGGGATTCTGTGGGCCCTAACCCTGCTGCACTCAACAAGATGCAACAGTGGGTGCATTCTGTGGGATTCTGTGGACCCTAACCCTGCTGCACTCAACAAGATGCAGCAGTGGGTGCATTCTGTGAGATTCTGTTGACCCTAACCCTGCTGCACTCAACAAGATGCAACAGTTGGTGCATTCTGTGGGATTCTGTGGACCCTAACCCTGCTGCACTCAACAAGATGCAGCAGTGGGTGTATTCTGTGGACCCTAACCATGCTGCACTCCACAAGATGCAACAGTGGGTGCATTCTGTGGGATTCTGTGGACCCTAACCCTGCTGCACTCAACAAGATGCAACAGTGGGTGCATTCTGTGAGATTCTGTGGACCCTAACCCTGCTGCGCTCAACAAGATGCAGCAGTGGGTGCATTATGTGTGATTCTGTGGACCCTAACCCTGCTGCACTCAACAAGATGCAGCAGTGGGTGCATTCTGTGTGATTCTGTGGACCCTAACCCTGCTGCGCTCAACAAGATGCAGCAGTGGGTGCATTCTGTGAGATTCTGTGGACCCTAACCCTGCTGCACTCCACAAGATGCAGCAGTGGGTGCATTCTGTGTGATTCTGTGGACCCTAATCCTGCTGCACTCAACAAGATGCAGCAGTGGGTGCATTCTGTGGGATTCTGTGGGCCCTAACCCTGCTGCACTCAACAAGATGCAGCAGTGGGTGCATTCTGTGGGATTCTGTAGACCCTAACCCTGCTGCACTAAACAAGATGCAACAGTGGGTGCATTCTGTGGGATTCTGTGGACCCTAACCCTGCTGCACTCAACAAGATGCAGCAGTGGGTGTATTCTGTGGACCCTAACCATGCTGCACTCCACAAGATGCAGCAGTGGGTGCATTCTGTGAGATTCTGTTGACCCTAACCCTGCTGCACTCCACAAGATGCAACAGTGGGTGCATTCTGTGGGATTATGTGGACCCTAACCCTGCTGCACTCAACAAGATGCAACAGTGGGTGCATTCTGTGGGATTCTGTGGACCCTAACCCTGCTGCACTCCACAAGATGCAGCAGTGGGTGCATTCTGTGGGATTCTCTGGACCCTAAATACTACATGCACAATACCATTGACAGTGACGATGACCCCTGGTTGACTGACCTTTGACACAGGGGTCACAAAGAGTGACTCCATTCCTGTGCGTGCATTGTAGCTCTTCTGCTTGCTGAAGCCAGGGTCAATGACATAGATGATGCCGTCAATTGTCAAGGATGTCTCGGCAATGTTGGTTGCCAGGACAACCTTGCGACTTCCGGCAGGGGTGGGCTCAAAGATCTTAGCCTGGAGCTCCGAGGGCAGAGTGGAATAGATGGGCAGGACTATCAGCTCTCGGATCTTAGAACCCAACTTCTTAACTCTCTCCTGGGAAAGTGGAAGGGTATTGTATATAATATATTATATCATAGGTTACATGTACATGTAATAGCAACACAGGCGAATGAAGAGACAAGCCAGGCAAGCATTAGTTTTGAATTAGATAAGCATAACTCAACATTTAGTGGGCCTGACATTTCGATCCTAGCAGGACCTTTCTCAAAGGCAGAGTGACAAGAACAAAGCTGATACATGTACACAAAGGAAGCGGGAAGGGAGTGAATATGACACGGATGAGAAACAAAGGACAAAGAGGAAAGCTGGTAGGGAAATCAGTGCTCACTGATTGGAATAAGGATCACAATCTATATGACATTGACAGGACCTCTCTACAGCGACATCAGCTTTATCAATGCTATGGCTGGGTCACACCTACAATCTGCAAACTAACTACATGTACTTCCTGAAGTAAAGCTGTGGAAAGATAGCCATGTTAGTCTAACTGATGAACAATAACAAACCAAGGGTAGCACTAACATACTTAACAGTTAAAGCAAGTGCAAAAGCAACAACTACATCATCAGATGCAATAAAGGGCACAAGATAATATAAGATGGGACCAATGAACAGGACCAAAAGGTGGTTGGACCATCAAACCTGGTTGTGAGTCTGAAAACCAGTCCCTCCTTCACTTCTTCAGTTCTTGCATAGCATCTGATGAACTAGTCATTGCTTTGAAAGCCTATGCACTCTTCCCAACTGGTAAGTCTTTAAGCACTATCCTTCAGTTGTTATTCTTAACGTAAGTCTGCAACAATTCTTAACAACAACAAGCAACAATCAATAACAACCAACAATCAACAATAACCAACAATCAACAATCAACCAACAATCAACAACCAACAATCAACAATCAACAACCAACAATCAACAATCAACAACAACAACCAACAATCAATAATAACCAACAATCAACAACAACCAAAAACCAACAATCAATAACCAACAGTCAACAACAACCAACAATCAACAACAACCAATAATCAACAATCAACAACCAACAATCAACAACAACCAACAATCAACAACAACCAACAATCAACAACAACCAACAACCAACAATCAATAACCAAGAGTCAACAACAACCAACAATCAACAACAACCAATAATCAACAATCAACAACCAACAATCAACAACAACCAACAACCAACAATCAACAACCAACAACCAACAATCAACAACAACCAACAACCAACAATCAACAACAACCAACAAACAACCAACAATCAACAACAACGAATCACATCAACCTTGCTTCAAATTGGCAAACTAATTATTCATACAGATACAATGAAAGAAAACCAGGCAGACTCTTTTCAGGAATATCTGCTAATGTCCACAAACAACCATCAGCTCAATCAGTAAGACTAACATGGATATCTTTGCAAATTTCCAGTCATTGTACTTGTTGGATGGCCATGGGATACAATTGTCACAGACTGACGTTATTCAAGAGTGAGCAGGGATCATGCTTACCTGTAGAATCTCCATGCATGTCTCAATCTCCTCTTGGCCAGTCAGGAAGACCAGGATGTCCCCTAGTGGTTGTGTGACGTGGATCTGAAGCACTGAGACAATACAGGCATCTAGGTAGTCTGCCTCAGGTGCCTGGCAGTAAGTAGGTAATAGACAAGGAACAAGATGCTTCTTTAGCCCATGGATACTCTATTTCCACAACACATTTTCCAGGACCTGATTCAGTTTTCACAAGGATTAGAGAGATTTGAATGCAAAGATGCTAAATATTTTCAAAATGGTTGAGAGTCTGAAGCTTTGTTCCAAGCAAGGTCCTGCTTGGATGGAAATGTCAGGCATACACATTTTTACTTTATACACAATTCAGTAATACAAATTAGAAACTCATCATTTAACCTTTTCATGATGGGAATTGTTCCAATGACCACAATGACCACAACACAGGGGATTGAATACAGTGCCATTTTCAAAAGTCACTAAACTATCTGGAACTATCTGTGAAATAAATCAACAAGAGTACACTGTGTCTTGTCAAGTAAAACCTGGCACATTTTGCATCCTTGTATGGCTTTTGTCATAGGATTTTCCACCCAACAAAAAGGACCCTTTGTGTGTAGTGCAGTTGAGTCTGGCGGGTTTCACATCAACTCGGTGACCAACTCGGTCCATGACCAACTCGGTCCGTGACCAACTCGGTCCGTGACCAACTCGGTCCGTAACCAACTCGGTCCGTGACCAACTCGGTCCATGACCAACTCGGTCCATGACCAACTCGGTCCATGACCAACTCGGTCCATGACCAACTCGGTCCATGACCAACTCGGTCCATGACCAACCAGTCCTTGACCAACTCGGTCTGTGACCAACTCAATCCGTGACCAAATCGGTCCTTGACCAACTAGGTCCGTGAACAACTCGGTCCGTAACCAACTTGGTCCGTAACCAACTCGGTCCCTATGGGAAAATCGTTGTAACCCTAACCCTAACCCTAACTGTAACCCTTACCCTAACCCTAACCCTAACTGTAACCCCAACCCTAACCTTGTGATCATTTTGCTGCATTTTCCCATAGGGGCTGAGGTTAGTCACGGGCTGAGTTGGTCTCGGACCGAGTTGGTCACGGATCGAGTTGACTGGGACCGAGCTGGTTACGGACGGAGTTGACTGGCACCCGTCTAGCGCTATCATTCATGGGTACTGCATGTCTGAGTAGCGTGTGTACTGGATGCCCTTGCTCATGGAGTGAAGCACCCTAACCATGTAGCTACCTTTGTATAGTACAGGTCCACAGGGAACCGTCGGCCTGGGATGCGGAAGATGGGAGCATCGTCAAAGAACTCGGCAAACTTGTCCGTGTCCAGCGTGGCGCTGGAGATGAGAAGCTTGAGGTCGGGCCGGAAGCGAACAATGTCCTTGACCAGACCAAACAAGATGTCCGTGTGCAGGGTACGCTCATGGGCCTCATCAATGATCAGCACACTAGCAAAGGGGAAGAGGGCCAGGCAAAGGTGGTACTATGGCCGTTCATGAAATGAAGGCTTAGGCTAGGGCTTAGGCTTCGGTCATATTTCTCTTATCCATTATAATGTCGCAGGCATCTAGACACAAGCGTTGGGCCCCAGTTTCTTGGTGAATACCCTGTACTCATCAAGCCAGCAAAACTTAAAATTTGGCGACACACCACAACCTGGATTTTCAGGTTTGTCAGACGGAGACGAAGCCTGAGCCCAAGTCTAAGCCTTCATTTCGTAAACGGCCTATGTTAAAAACAGACTTGTATGACTCCTAAGTCCGACTCAAGTCCAACTCATGTCATTTTTTCAAAGACTCAGACTCTAGACATGATAACAACTGACTTGGACTCAGACATACCAACTTAAAGTTGGACTCAAACCTGCCTGACTTAATAATGATAATAATGATATTCTTGTATAATGCCAAAACCCGCCAAAATTGACACTCAAGGGGCTTCACCTGTAACTTGGTGGAAGTTAAAAAACCTCCCGCAAAATAATTTGTCTTTGTGACACTCAATGTTTGGTTTTGCTTCAGCAAAAGAAATATTATAAATGAAGGAATGAAATTAAAGCTTGCATTGATATTAACTGATATTGACTACAATAATTCAATGCCATTTTTCTTAACTGTGCAGGAAAGAGCTCTCGACAGCCAATACCATGCAGTTACACACTGCACTAGACAGTGCTGTCACAAGACATGGTCCACAGTCTAGCACCAGCAGATATGTGGGTCCCTGTCCACAAGTCCCCTGCTGCCTTACCTGTAGCTGGTCATGTCTGGCTCTCCCAGGAATTCTCTCAGAAGCATTCCATCTGTCATGTACTTTAAGATAGTTCTGTCTGATGTGCAATCCTCAAAACGGATGCTGTAGCCCACCTGAGTGTGAATCACATGATGGCAGCAATGTAATGCAGCATGTGGTCACCAATGCAATGGGTGTTACAGTATCAGCCAAATTCACTGCACCAATTTACAGAATAGCAACTTTCTGCTGCTGTACTGGGAAGCTCCCGGTACCTTGCCCAACCACCTCCTACATGAGATCCTGTATGAGAAGGGTGCCCCACTGCAGGATGAAATCTAGAAAACATGCATCTGTTTGCCGCAAACCCAGAACACTGCAGAGCCTGGGAACCTTGAACCATTCATGGAAGACTGTTCGTCCAAATCCCCTGAATACAACCTTCCCCAGAATGCCCTGGGTACAGCTGAACAGACTACGGTGCTTGTCAATATGCAGCGAGCATGAAAGTATTACAGACTCAGAACTCTGTCCGTGTGTTGTAATCCAGACAGTCATCCATGACTGTAATGTGACAGGTCCACCCTGTCCACTCACTGAACGTGATCATCCTGATCTGCTGACTTACCTCACCAACTGCCAGCTTGGAATATCTTATGAGGTTGTGGTTTACAGACAAAGTAATTATGACATACCTATAGGCTAATACAAAGTCTAGTTGACGCTGTCATGACTGTTTATCATTGCTAAGGCTGGTTAGAGTATGTCCCAGACCAAAGTCTTACCTCATTTCCAAGTTTGAAGTTCATCTCCTCAGCCACACGACTAGCAACACTCATGGCAGCTACACGCCTAGGCTGGGTGCATCCAATCTTCTTGCCATCCTTTGTGTAGCCCTAGTCAAATATGACAGCATCAATAATAAGTCCTTCAGTATCCCATTGTGGTCTTACAAAACAAAACGTTTCAGACTGCATGTGGCCATTGGAATCCAAGCAGGGTCTTTCTCAAAGATTCTTTCTCTCTGAGAAGACGTCTGCAACGATGGAAACCTCATGGTCTATTGCTATCAAGGAAAGGCAGCTAAACTAGAGAGTCATAAGGTTTGCATGGTGGAAATACTGAGTGGGAGGTTTGCACTGACACTGTGTACATAATCTCTTCAGAGAAGGAGTATGGCTTTGAAAAGAGCCGGTAACTCAACGTTTGGGGTAGTGTGTACTCTGCCGTAAATAGTCAACTAATCTTTGCTGGTATGGCAGAAGCATTTCACCATTTACTGCCATATATCTCCAGTGACCACACACCCATTTTCATTCAGAAAAATAAAATCCATTGCAAACCCAGCTACGGCAGTTTGGGGATTACAGAAAGTGGATTTAGCTTAACGATTGGTTGGGGTAGTGTAATTTTTGGTAAATAAGCCAGGGCTTATACGTTCATATTGCCAATAGTTTAATGGGTGGCTTATACGTTGAGTCTTGAAGAATACTATTAACATCATACATGTATGTGTATGGGAAAGTTGTGAAATTGAGTCAGACGTCTTTCAAATCAGATCATGATAAAATAGCAGTATAATGAAGACGACATCGATGAACAAGGGAGTGGCTCATACATTAAGTCCTGAATCATATTGTGAATTCTTTTGAGTGCTGCAGCTTATACACCAGGTGGATTATATTCCTAAAATGACGGTACGTGGATCTGGTTGTTGGGAGTGATGACGTACGTCTTCATGCAGATACTGTGGGATCTGTGTGGTCTTGCCCGATCCTGTCTCTCCTTCGATGATCAGGACCTGATGGTCCTTGATGGCTTTCAGGAGATCCTTCCTGAACCGGTAGATGGGCAGACTACGACGGGTCTCAGCAATGCTGACTCTCTTCCTCTCTGCTGCAGACATGCTGGGCTCCTCAGGCTCAGACTGAAACCAAGACACATCGTCAGGCAGTTGTAAGTAAGGCTAGCATGTGAGGCAGTTGTAAGTAAGGCTAGCATGTGAGGCAGTTGTAAGTAAGGCTACCATGTGAGGCAGTTGTAAGTAAGGCTACCATGTAAGACAGTTGTAAGTAAGGCTACCATGTGAGGCAGTTGTAAGTAAGGCTACCATGTGAGACAGTTGTAAGTAAGGCTACCATGTCAGGCAGTTGTAAGTAAGGCTACCATGTCAGGCAGTTGTAAGTAAGGCTACCATGTCAGGCAGTTGTAAGTAAGGCTACCATGTCAGGCAGTTGTAAGTAAGGCTACCATGTGAGGCAGTTGTAAGTAAGGCTACCATGTCAGGCAGTTGTAAGTAAGGCTACCATGTCAGGCAGTTGTAAGTAAGGCTACCATGTCAGGCAGTTGTAAGTAAGGCTACCATGTCAGGCAGTTGTAAGTAAGGCTACCATGTCAGGCAGTTGTAAGTAAGGCTACCATGTCAGGCAGTTGTAAGTAAGGCTACCATGTCAGGCAGTTGTAAGTAAGGCTACCATGTCAGGCAGTTGTAAGTGGGGCTACCATGTGAGGCAGTTGTAAGTAAGGCTACCATGTGAGGCAGTTGTAAGTAAGGCTACCATGTCAGGCAGTTGTAAGTAAGGCTACCATGTGAGGCAGTTGTAAGTAAGGCTACCATGTCAGGCAGTTGTAAGTAAGGCTACCATGTGAGGCAGTTGTAAGTAAGGCTACCATGTGAGGCAGTTGTAAGTAAGGCTACCATGTGAGACAGTTGTAAGTAAGGCTACCATGTCAGGCAGTTGTAAGTAAGGCTACCATGTCAGGCAGTTGTAAGTAAGGCTACCATGTCAGGCAGTTGTAAGTAAGGCTACCATGTCAGGCAGTTGTAAGTAAGGCTACCATGTCAGGCAGTTGTAAGTAAGGCTACCATGTCAGGCAGTTGTAAGTAAGGCTACCATGTCAGGCAGTTGTAAGTAAGGCTACCATGTGAGGCAGTTGTAAGTAAGGCTACCATGTGAGGCAGTTGTAAGTAAGGCTACCATGTGAGGCAGTTGTAAGTAAGGCTACCATGTGAGGCAGTTGTAAGTAAGGCTACCATGTCAGGCAGTTGTAAGTAAGGCTACCATGTGAGGCAGTTGTAAGTAAGGCTACCATGTCAGGCAGTTGTAAGTAAGGCTACCATGTGAGGCAGTTGTAAGTAAGGCTACCATGTGAGACAGTTGTAAGTAAGGCTACCATGTCAGGCAGTTGTAAGTAAGGCTACCATGTGAGGCAGTTGTAAGTAAGGCTACCATGTCAGGCAGTTGTAAGTAAGGCTACCATGTCAGGCAGTTCTAAGTAAGGCTACCATGTCAGGCAGTTCTAAGTAAGGCTACCATGTCAGGCAGTTCTAAGTAAGGCTACCATGTCAGGCAGTTGTAAGTAAGGCTACCATGTGTCAAGTCTGTGATACAACCATGGAAGTCATCTCTTTCTAGAAGTAGACAGGCTCTGAAAAGAGCTGGTAACTATAGAGTTACTGGCTCCAACCATAGAGCTCTATAAATAAACTAGAGTGCGTACTGCCCTATCAATACGAGATACGAACGTGTGCCGACATGGATGTGGGTATCTTTGGGTTGAGGATTAACGTTACCGCCGAGATAACCCAGATATTTCATAGTAGAAAAGGGGTATCTGTAAGTTTCAGAGTGATGGGTTCATGAGGGGCTTGTTTTAGCAGTCATTACCAAGCATATTCCTCCACTGTGATCTTCCTTAGCAATTTGAGTTAGCATTTCACTGGCGGATATAGTGCACAGATGTTCACAGCACTAAGCCAAACATAAGCAGCTGATCCAATTCTTGATGATGACCGGCAAAACACGCCTCAGAGACTATAAGACATACAGAATGAGTACTCACCAAATCCCTTGTACCAGGCATCTGCATGGCACTGACAAACTCAATCTCTCCCAGCTCATCCACAACCAGGTCATACTCCTTGGCCTGTAGGGGCAGCAAACACCATAGGTGGGTTCACACTTTCAAATGAGTGCAAACTCAAACGTAAATGAAAAACTTAAAGTGATACCAGTATACACAAATGTTGCAAACTGCTTACGTACTAAAATTACTAAAATGCAAATCTAAAAATTAGGTGGGCCTGACGTTTCGATCCCAGCAGGACCTTTCTCAACGGCAGAGTAAATGAAAAACCCATTTTTTTTTTTGTGCGCATTCACACATACAAGAAAATATCATGTATTTCAACATGAATGCAACTCTGTTTTCAGCCATTGGATGATAGGTGAGACAAAGCCTAACTTGAGTTCACGTTTTTTTCTTCAAAAGTATCCCGTGACAATATTTGTAGCATTGCAGCTTGAAGCAACTGGGCCTAGCCTGGTGCAATCTGTACAGTATCCAGTACTCACCTTGTGTTTTTGCTTAGCATCACGGGCCCCAAACTGCAGAGAGCCAAGCTTGACATGCTCCTCCTCCCAGCGCTGCTGCTCCGACCTCCGACCTATCTCCGCCTCCTCAAGAATTGGCTCCACATACTTCTCAGATGGTTTCTGTACAGCAGCCAGAGTCAATGCAGCAATGTCTCAGATATAGGAAGGTTTGCGGTGACACCATGTATAAGGTCTCTTAAAGAAGAGGTGTGGTTCTGAAAAGAACCTGAGTGGTAACTCGATGTTTCGACCAGTATGCTCTGGCCGTCATCAGGAGAATGCCTTCTCCCAAAGTGTCTTCTGCCCTTTTCAAAAACCTCAGCTAAGATGATGCAACAGCTGTGTTTGTTATTTCCAAACTCTGCTTTAAAGGGACTGGGACACAAAATAGAGGGTTTGAGGGACAGTGTGAAAATAAATCAAGTCAAGCAACTGGCTTAGCATGATTGACGTTGGTGAAGTCTTGTGGCTCACTATCCTTCAAGGACCCAAGGACAGACTTTGGAAGGAATAGTCTTCTTTTCGCTACCCATGGATTGCAACTTACAAAGTTAGAAAAAAAGACAAAGAAAATTCAAATGGACCTGGACATGGACCAAAGACCTCAGGATTAACGTATCAGTGCTTTAACCATCTGAACTATCCAGCCCTTAGATGGTGAACTCCCAAATAGTCAACTAGTCTTTGCCGGGGTGGGGAACTAGAGACCTCAGGATTAATGTATCAGTGCTTTAACCATCTGAGCTATCCAGCCCATAGATGGTCAACTCCCAAATAGTCAACTAGTCTTTGCCGGGGTGGGGAACTAGAGACCTCAGGATTAATGTATCAGTGCTTTACCCATCTGAGCTATCCAGCCCATAAATGGTCAACTCCCAAATAGTCAACTAGTCTTTGCCGGGGTAGGAAACTAGAGACCTCAGGATTAATGTATCAGTGCTTTAACCATCTGAGCTATCCAGCCCTTAGATGGTCAACTCCCAAATAGTCAACTAGTCTTTGCCGGGGTGGGGAACTAGAGACCTCAGGATTAATGTATCAGTGCTTTAACCATCTGAGCTATCCAGCTCTTAGATGGTCAACTCCCAAATAGTCAACTAGTCTTTGCCGGGGTGGGGAACTAGAGACCTCAGGATTAACGTATCAGTGCTTTACCCATCTGAGCTATCCAGCCCATAAATGGTCAATTCCCAAATAGTCCACTAGTCTTTGCCGGGGTAGGAAACTAGAGACCTCAGGATTAATGTATCAGTGCTTTAACCATCTGAGCTATCCAGCCCTTAGATGGTCAACTCCCAAATAGTCAACTAGTCTTTGCCGGGGTGGGGAACTAGAGACCTCAGGATTAATGTATCAGTGCTTTACCCATCTGAGCTATCCAGCCCATAGATGGTCAACTCCCAAATAGTCAACTAGTCTTTGCCGGGGTGGGGAACTAGAGACCTCAGGATTAATGTATCAGTGCTTTAACCATCTGAGCTATCCAGCCCTTAGATGGTCAACTCCCAAATAGTCAACTAGTCTTTGCCGGGGTGGGGAACTAGAGATCTCAGGATTAATGTATCAGTGCTTTAACCATCTGAGCTATCCAGCCCTTAGATGGTCAACTCCCAAATTGTCCACTAGTCTTTGCCGGGGTGGGGAACCAGTCAGAAGCATTCAACAACTAACTGCCGTGCATATATATCTCTAGGGATCATGCCCCCCTTTTCATTCAGATGCAAACATCAAATTGTTGTAAACCTGGCCACAGTAGTTTGGGATTAATCAAAAGTCAATATTGATTTTTAAACTACATTATCAATGAAATAAAGAAAAGGGAAATTGACCTGGGATGGATTTCACAAAACATAACGATGCATCGTAACTCAACTTAAGATAGATAACCCATCGTAAGTTGTGATAGGTCGTATGGTTTCTATGCATCGCTCATCGTCTTGCAATTGATCGTAAGTTACCACGAGTTTAGTGAAATCGACCCCTGGACATGTTTACCCTGGCAAAGATAATCAACTTCATACAAACTTTCCAAAGCCAATATGATTCTTTGAATGTTGATGATTTTAAAAAGACCAGTAAAATTAAATTCTATTACCTCGTCTTCCTTTGGAATGTAATATCTTCCTTCTTTCTGCTTATCCCCTGCTTTCTTGTGATCCTTGGCAAGCTTCAGTACGGTCTTCTTGTACTGTAGGTCCTTCTTTTCTCGTGTGGATATTCTACATACATAAACAGGGGTTTAAATATCCACTACACCATTGAATGAGTAGAGTCATTTCAGTGTCAGCCTAGCCCTAACCCCCTAGTGCTGCGTGCCTGGAACCCTCCTCAATCCTCCACAATCCTCCAATGTGAGTTTGTGCAAGGCCCTCACTGCCTCAATCCTCCACAATCCTCCAATATGAGATTGTGCATGTACATGTACCCCACTGCCTCAATCTTCCACAGCTAAGTACATGTAATTGGATCCTTTGTTTATATTACAATTGACCATGTGAAAGCAAAGTCCATACTAGCAAGACAGTACATGCATGTAGCTATAAGTAGGTAGCTCCATGGTACATGCCTTTGTCAAAGTTCCACAGTTTTGTATATCCTCCACAATCCTCCAGTGTAAATCTAACAACCTTCCTTAATCCTCCACAATCCTCCAGTGTACATTTTACAACCTTCCTCAATCCTCCACAATCCTCCAGTGTATATTTTACAACCTTCCTCAATCCTCCACAATCTTCCAGTCTAAATTTTACAACCTTCCTCAATCCTCCACAATCCTCCAGTCTAAATTTTACAACCTTCCTCAATCCTCCACAATCCTCCAGTCTCAATTTTACAACCTTCCTAAATCCTCCACAATCCTCCAACACCCCTCTGAGGATAGGTCTACCCCAGTAGACCTATGGCCATAGATATGTTTGTTGAGGGTGTTTTTGGTCTCGCCAACATACTGAACATTACAAACTCTACAAGAGATGAGGTACCCCGGTATATGATGTTTGAGGTAGTGCACGTAATAGAGCCATAGGTCCTGTGGGTAGTTCCAGAGGATTGTCTATTGAAAGAGTCTATTTCCTTGACATGTGTCTTACAAACAATGCATTTCGAGGTACACTTAAATGTACAAAATTTGGTTAGAGGTGAAGTGTCCAAAGGGGGAACCTCTGCTCGGAAAATTAAGTCACGCAGGTTTGGAATGGCATCAGCAAGACGATCTGAAGTGTGGAGAACATGGTGGTTTTCCTTAGTAGTTATCTTACTTGAGAGGAGGAAGAGAAGGGTGGTAGGAAGTAACTAAGGGAACCTTGGGATTGACCAAGATAGAAACAAAGATAGAAACAAAGATAGAAACAAAGATAGAAACAAAGATAGAAACAAAGATAGAAACAAAGATAGAAACAAAGATAGAAACAAAGATAGAAACAAAGATAGAAACAAAGATAGAAACAAAGATAGAAACAAAGATAGAAACAAAGATAGAAACAAAGATAGAAACAAAGATAGAAACAAAGATAGAAACAAAGACAGAAACAAAGATAGAAACAAAGATAGAAACAAAGATAGAAACAAAGAGTGGTTGGCTGCTTTGCTGCATCGTGTACACATCCCAGTGAGTCCTCATTCTCGTTAGCTGTATCTCCATTTCCTAAACCCGAAATTATGTGACTTTACATGGCCAGTAGCAAAGCAGTTAGCATGGTTGCACCTGACTGACATTGGCATGACAT
Source organism: Luidia sarsii (assembly GCA_949987565.1). Lineage (NCBI taxonomy): Eukaryota > Metazoa > Echinodermata > Asteroidea > Paxillosida > Luidiidae > Luidia > Luidia sarsii. The sequence continues at coordinate 8,709,564 of OX465111.1, forward strand.
CACAACTGTGACAGCAAATAAAGAATAGCTTTAACCACTTCGCGCCAGGGGGTTTTTCAGCGCCGATGACCGCCATACGGGGGTTTTAGAACAATGCATCATTTTAAAATCTTGCTAAAACAATCGGAACAATATATTTATGTGAAATAAATCGATAAGGGTATACTATGGGTACAAGAGAGTAAAACCTGGCACAATTCGGACGTCGTTGTGGCTTTTGTCAAGAGATTATCCGTTCGAAAAAGGACCCTTTGTGCGTCGTCAATGGACCGTAACGGACGTTTGTGTGTGCGTGCGTGTACGCTGCTGACAATCCCTGACCGCAGACTCCAGCCTCCACTCCAGGCAGTCAAATCTTCGAGTTGGTCGGCCACAAACGAGCGTACAGATTACGGTAAAGAATGTGGGGGGAATTCTAATGCCAGACCGACAACCGTTGGGCTGTGTGGCATGCAAAGAAAATGTCCCCCGCGTGCTTTCAGCTGCAGCTTGGTATCCCTCGATCCTCCACAGTAAAAGTCCCACAATTGCACAATTACTGCTGCTAATCTTCCAATTCATGCGGCAACTTACGTCAAAAGGGGTCTTTGTACTGATTCGTATTGCTTTGTTCTAAGCTGAAAAGAGTCTTTGTTTAGAATGTGGACAATAGTGGTGCCCGGATTCGGAGGTCCCGGTGCGAAGTGGTTAAAAAGAGGAGCTTTAAAAAAAATTGTGCTTAGGTTGTCCCTTTCAATGCATCTGATGATGTAGTTGTTGCTATTAAGAAAGCTTATAAACTCTTCAATTCCCAACAGGTTTGTCTTAACGACTTCGCCGCCGGGACCTCCAAAATCGGAGCGCCATTGGTTTGACTATGTGACGGGCCCTCCGAATCCGAGCACCACTATTGTTCACATTTTACACAAAGACTCTTTTCAGCTTAGAACAAAGCAATACGAATCAGTACAAAGACCCTTTTTGACGCAAGTTGCCACATGAATTGCAAGATTAGCAGCAGTAATTGTGCAATTGTGGGACCTTTCCTGTGGATGATCGACGGATAGCACGCTGCTGCTGAAAGCACGCGGGAGACATTGTCTTTGCATGCCACACCGCCCAACGGTCATCGGTCAGGCAATGGAATTCCCCCACATTCTTCACCGCAATCTGTACCCTCGATTGTGGCCGACCAACTCGAAGATTTGACTGCCTGGAGTGGAGCCTACATGTGTAGTCTGCGGTCAGGGATCTTCAGTATCGTACACGCACACACACACACACAAGTCCGTTACACTCCATTGACGATGCACAATGGGCCCATTTTGAAATGGATAATCTCTTGACAAAAGCCACAACGACGTCCGAATTGTGCCAGGTTTTACTCTTTTGTACCCATAGTATACCCTTTTCGATTCATTTCACAGACATATATTGTTTCGATTGTGAGATTTGAAAATGATGCATTGTTCAAAAACACCTGTATGGCGGTCATGGGCACTGGAATAACGCCCGGCGCAGTGGTGAAGTGCTATGCTAATGATGTAATACTATCATGATTTGATACTGCCAAGTATCTGCGATACTCACTGTGTGGATGAGAAGAGGTACTCATCATCTGCTATGTCAGCTTCTAACTCATCCAGTTTGTCCAGCTCACGCTTCTTGAGGTAGTCTCGACGGGACTGCTTGCGTAGATCTGGTATCATCTTCCTCTTGTCCAGCTCGGCCAATTCCAACCTCTTCTTGGCTTCCTCATAGGCCTGCCAACCACCACACAATACCACGGATACCACAACATCATTATCACATACAGTGACAGACTCTCATGCTTGACCAAAGATCGCACACAAATGTTGTCAACTGCCAAAAAGACCTAACTCTCAAAAATGGACAGGGCCTGACATTTCAATCTTAGCAGGACCTTCCTCAACGACAGAATCATATGATTCACAATAAAAAAAAATCATAGGTCAATTTAATGGCTGAACCTAAAAAGCCTGGTGGATAACCTCCAGATTGTTCTTTGAGATCCACTGCATGGACAAGGTTTTTGGTGAGTTACCTTCTTCTTGCCTTTGTCCACCACATTCTTGGTTTTGTCTTTGTCCTTTTTCAGGAGTCGCTGTGCAAATGCATCTCTTTCCATCAGGTCTTGCTGCCTTTCCTTCTCCTCCCTGTCCCATTCATCAGACTCAGACTCTGGAGATTCCTCCTCCTCCTTAATATGCTTCCTGGCCCTAAGATAGAGAGACGTGGAAAAAAAGCAGCTAGTATGCAGAATATAGTGGGATTTAAAAAAAAAAGTTCTTCTTTGGAAAGAAAATGCACTAAAAGTGTAGTCCAGATCATGATTTGAACTCCACGTAAATTCCAATTACTGTGTCCACAAACAACAATAAAGTGTAGCTTGAATCACAGTCTAAAAATGCAATTGTCTGTGTCAGTGTGAATGGCCATATCCGTAATGTGATCTGTTCACTCACTGAAGCTGATCACCTATCAAACCAACGGCCAGCTTTGAGCATAGTGTTGTGGTTTACATACAAGATGACCAACATGAAAAACATAAATTTGCATGACATCATAATTATGACCTGTCATTGAGCATTGGAACATCTGAAATATTTTGCATTTACTTTTTTTTCTGAATTCAGCGGAACACAGTCTGAATGACAAAAGAAATTGGAATGAAAAGGCAACATTTAGATGGTAAAAAAAAACAATTATCTTTGCTTTGGGAATTGTTTTCATTTTTTTCTAAAGCAGACTTTTTCTCTGTTTTAATAAATTTTGCAAATGCTATAATTTTGAAGGGGTGAGTGCAATACTACAATTAATCCAAATGATCCCAAATCTGGCACTTTTTGGGCAATTATTTCCTCCCGATGTTCACATCTAAAGACTCTTTGAAACTTTACATGCTATTCATCACTGCAGGTCACACATTACCTCATTAACTGACATGTCATTACGGACGCAAATCTTTGAAGCAGAATATGAGGGAACCTTACAGGGTCATACATTTTCATTCAAAGAAAATAAAGAAACAAAAACTAACAGTAATATTTTCCAAAAAGCAAAGAAAATTTCACTGGACCAGGACTTACACCTGAGACCTCTTGCTTAATGTGTCAGTGCTCTTATTACCTGAGTTATCCAGCCCTTAGATGGTGGTCTCTCCAAAAAGTCAACTAATCTTTGCTGGGGTGGGGGCACCAGTCAGAAACATGAAAACATGAACTGCAAGTCATTTATTAGAATGTAAATACTTGGCGTGGTTTGCTCACTGATGTCCCATACCTGGCTGGCTCAGGGCTCCCCTCACTCTCGCTGCTTTCATCTCTCTTCTGCCTCAAGTGTTTCCGTTTGCTCCCTTTCTCGCGTTTGTCTCTCTTCTACAGAACCACACAGAATACAAATCCAATGATTAGACCCCTGCACCTACTCTGATGCGCTCAGTCTTGTCAAAGTCCTTTAGAGAATACAAATCAAATTCTTTTAGCAAATAATTTCAGATGGATTGTCAGTTGAGACCCCCTGAGCATCTCACACGGAGGGTTAGCGTTTGCTAGTACTGATAATTATTTTGAATACCTGCCCCATATAAAGAACTCCTTTTATTCAGCTGCTCCCTTTCATGCCAATCCTCAAGTCCAGTCAGCATATTGATTCTACATGCTGTAATTAACACACAAATCCCTCACTTTGCTGACACGTTTTTAGAGGTTCTTGCTATCTTTCTCTCTCAATGTATTTCAACCTCAGACATCTTCACATTGCTAACCTATCTAGTTGTGATAATGGTGTTGTAAAAGTGTACACCAAACTTTGTCATTCATCTTTTTGTTTACTATTTTCATTGGGTATACTGAATGTAAATTTCCTCTTTTTGACTTTCAGTTAGGAAACCTGTTAACCTCTCAACAACTGACTCCAAAAATCCTAAGAAGACTATAAATCACCAGTGCATACACTAAGTGTAAGTGAAGCAGACATGAGGTATTCATGCTTTGTCTCTGAGGTCACCTGGGGGATTTTAACGAGTCTTGGATTGGATTGACCCGGGTTTGACCTGTGTAACCTGTTCACACTGCAAGTTTTTAACACAGTACCAAACCGTGTAAAGCAATCAAACTGTGCTGAAACTAACCCTGCTTGGAAGGTGGATTGAGAGTGGTCGACTGATGTTGAAAGTGGAGGTGTAAATGCCTTTGTGTAACATTTCAACCCATGTAGGCCAAACAAAACCCAAACAGCCCTCTGCCAGGCATACCTTTGGAGCAGTGTGGGTTACAGCCACCTCTTCCTCCTCATCAGAGAGTAGCTTATAACTCTGGTTGTGTTTGGTCCTGGCTATGGCTTCTTGCTCTCTGGCTCTGTTCACTGTCTTCTTAGATACCTTTTGGGGAAGCTAGGTCAAACAAAACAAGGCTTCATATAATCTCCATATAATTTCCAAAACAAACTGGTTAGTAACCACAATGCACATCTCCCATAATATAGGAGGCCTGAAATTTGGACCCTAATGTGACCTTTCTACAAGTTTTTGAGAAAGGTCCTGAAAGTATGGAAACCCCAGACCCTTTTCATTCCTAACACAAAAACTATGTTATCTTTCTTTTCTTGATTTTTCCAAATTACTGGATTCAATACTGCTTTGCGTTCTAAAAACTAGTGATAGGCCTACAAGTCTACAACCTGATTTTAAAGACCAGACTAAAGGACCAGAGATCACAATTTGACTTCAATTTAAAAACGGATTTCATTCAGCCATTCCCCCCCCCCCCCCCACGGATGAACAATGAACATCAAAAGACAATAAATTCCTGTCTTATAGAAAATGGTTCTTTTAAACCAACAAAACAACTCATTCAATTATGAATGAAAATTGACTGGACCAGGACTTGAACCTAAGACCTCAGGCCAGACTCGGATGCAAGTCTGACTAGAGTCTTACTTTCCATGACCGGACTCGTGTCAGGAGAACAAATGACTTGGATTCAGACCTACTTACTCGCACTTGGACTCAAACTCACTTTGTGTGACTTAATGAGAAAAGTTTTTTCAACACTTGTGCACGATACTTGTATTGGGGTACATGGGTGAGTTGATGAAATGAATTTCTCTCAATGGTTTACCTGAATATTTCATTTAATATACCAGAAGTATAAGAACAGGACTATGACTAGTCATTGTCATTAGAGAAGAAGTCTCGAAAATGGGGAAATGTGTCCAATAAAGTATTGATTTTAAATGCAAGTCATGAGTTGACTGGGCTAGAGGTCTCAGTTTAGTCTAATTTTCTTTGCTTTTTCCATAAATTGGTGAACAATTTCAAACCAGTGTTCCTTCCCTTTGTTAGTTTTCTTATGAATGTGATTTAGCTTGCATTTCTTGATTCCAAAGTTACCTTTTCCCAAAGTTCTTGCGCAAACTTGGAGACCGAAGCATTGACATCAATCGTTCCTGTGTCCTGTATCCGGCGCACAAAGTCGCCACCACTGCTTGACCTACCAGCGAGTCCAATGAGGTAGTCAGCAATGAAGTGATCACTGATGCCAAGGATGTCGTGTAGACTGTCCCTCACCCATAGGCTGACCTCCTGGCTGGCCATGACTGCTGGACAAACACAAAGACAGTCAACCTGCAGGGCCTTCTGTTGCTGAGAACCTGAAACCATAGATGGAAGATAACCTGTCCAGAAAACTCCCCAGTACAGCTGAACAGACTACCCTGAAGTGATTGAAAGCAAGCCAGAAAAAAGTGGGAAGTATCACCAACTCGGATCTCTGTCCTTGTGGTGAAATCAGACATATATAAATGATCTGTGTTTACACTGGCCTTGCACAATCTTTTAAGGCATAATTTTTAAGCTGCTGGTCGGCTAGTCCGGGCGGTGAGAACGTCGGGCCGCTTCCACTGTCAAAATAATCACAATTTGAATCGCGATTCAAAACCCCTTTTTTTGTCTCACGTTCACACAGGCCAAAAAATCAGAAGCTGTTGTGGAATTTGTGATTAGCAGTTGTGGTCAAATGGTGGAAGTGTCCTTGAGGGTAGCTCAAGCAGGGAGATATAATTTTTAAGCACAGCACTATCTGTCACTCAGCGGAGTGTTCCCACACGCACCGCATGGCAAATGAACGTAATGATTTCGAAAAGTCTCCCTAATACTATAGCGGAGTCTGAATTCAAATCCCACTAATACATGTCTGGTAATTGCATTTATTGTGTCCACAAGCATACAAGCATAACTGGCAGTCTGGTCCCTGTAGTACGGTATAGCGCCTTGCTGCGAAGATGTACAGGGGACCAGACTGCCAGTTGCGGCGCTGCCATTTGGATCTTGCGACCAAACCGGGAGGTTTTCGCCCATTTTTGGGGGGAAATCGACACATTTTCGCCACATGGACAGTTGCACACATGTGCGTGGTATGTAAACCACATTTGCTAGAAATCTTGGGCCAAATGAAGCAGTATTTTATGAGTTATGCTGAACCTGCTGATCCCTATGCCACAGCATTAGTGAACGTTACACAGAAGCCTATGGGGAAAAAAGCATAGTTATCTGTGGGGTTCCGGTCGGGAGAGCAGCGAACGACGTAGAACGACGTAGAACTAGGGGTACCCCTACCCCCAGAACTGTGGGGTTCTAGTTCTACGTCGTTCGCTGCTCTCCCGACCGGAACCCCACAGATAACTAGGCTTTTTTCCCATAGGCTTCTGTGTAACGTTCACAAGTGCTGTGGCATAGGGATCAGCAGGTTCAGCATAACTCATAAAATACTGCTTCATTTGGCCCAAGATTTCTTGCAAATATGGTTTAGATACCACGCACCTGTGTGCAACTGTCCATTTGGCGAAAATGTGTCGATTTCCACAAAAAAATGGGCGAAAACCTCCCGGTTTGGTTGCAAGATCCAAACGGCAGCGCCGCAACTGGCAGTCTGGTCCCCTGTACGTCTTCGCAGCAAGGCGCTATACCGTACTACAGGGACCAGACTGCCAGTTACGGAGCTGCCGTTTGAATGTTGCAACCGAACCGGAAGGTTTTCTCCCATTTTTTTTTGGAAATCGACACATTTTCGCCAAATAGACAGTTGCACACAGGTGCGTGGTATGTAAACCACATTTGCTAGAAATCTTGGGCCAAATGAAGCAGTATTTTATGAGTTATGCTGAACCTGCTGATCCCTATGCCACAGCACTTGTGAACGTTACACAGAAGCCTATGGGGAAAAAGCCTAGTTATCTGTGGGGTTCCGGTCGGGAGAGCAGCGGACGACGTAGAACCCCACAGTTCTGGGGATAGGGGTAGGGGTAGCACACGTTGACGTTTTCCTTGTTACTTATCTTCCAAAATAGGTAGGCCTATCATTTTCATCATTATGAGAAAGACTTAATATTGAGTCAATATATCCTCATACGTTTTGTACCTGTTTAACTTGATCTTCGATGAGTAAATTCAACTTAAAATGTCAATTTTCAAACCCATCCACAACTACATACTGTGCGTCGGGAGTCGCATGGGTGCCGCCATCTTGAAAATGACGTCATAGTCTGGAGCCCAGCTCACACGTTACGCGGCACGAATGAAATACCGTGTTACCAGACTACTTGCATCTGGCGCGTAGTTACGTCCATCGCTCCCCGCATAAACAAAGTTTGGGGCACATTGATGGTCTCCTTGTACCTCAAAATGTCACAACAGGGAGCGGCTCTACAATCCTACAACAATGAACTCGTGAAGTGTAAGTAAGAAAGACCATTACTACATTAGAGGAAAGACCAAGATACTTCCATATTACTTAGGAACACTCCCGTGACACAAACTGTTTGTAAATTGTGGCTGTGTTCTCAGTTCCAACTTCCAGTACAGTCAGTACGACAGTAGGCAGTACTCAGTACTATACTCCGAATTTATTTATTACTCGGTAGACCGACAGTACAGTAGTCAGTACTAAGTACAGTAGTCAGTACTGTACTGTAGTACTAGTAGTATCCTCCAATAACCGGTTTTCGACGATATAAGGACTTTTCTTCAAACTGAACAATGTGGACGAAAGTATCACACTAAAAGTAAAACTTGGTCCCAGTCACTTTGTCCACACCACAGACTATACTATAGTATTAGTATTAGAATAATCATAGAGAAGGTTGATCAAGCCTGTCACTTCCGTAAGATTACCCGGTTTTGTTGACGTCCGCGGCGCACTGCGCAGTAAGCATCGTCACCAATTTTCGTCGGTGGTGTTTAGTAAGGTGTCCCAGTGCAGCCAAACGCAAAATAAATTCTTAAAATAACTCAAAATGCTGTGTGGCACTGTAAAATTCTTCCCTGTATGTTTTTTTGTGTTCATCTTTGTTTTTGTTTTTCCACACTGCTTCTAACACTTTCCTCAAATCATTCATAACGTATGCTTAAAACGTATTGGTCTGGTTGGTGTCTTCTTTTGTGACGTTTAAAAAAAACTCCACAATCCTCTTTCTCGCTGCTTCTTCAGTTATGACCTTTCCCAATGTCACTCCAGAGACACATTTCCTCCTTCTTGGTACTTTTGGTACCCTTTTATTTTTTTTATTAAAAAAAAAAGCCAATTGGGCCATGTTACTTTTTGTCTTTAAATAATAATAAAAAAAACGCAGTGACTGTTGTTACGGCAGTCGTTCGTGTGGTTCCTTGACTTAACAGTATTTGTCAGGATGTTTAGCTCTTGGAACCAGACTATCAGCTAATAGACTGGTTCAACCAGCCTGCAATGCTGACGAAATACAATCAAGTCAGGGAACTACACGGACGACTGCCGTAACAACAGCCACTGCGTAAAAAAAAATATTTAAAAAATTATATATAAGCGAGACGCTCTATAGGAGCCTCCATAGTTTTTACCCAGAACGGACTGCCTCAAGTTGCGTGATATATATTTTTTCTACGGATGTTTGGGTTTGTTATGGTAAACTGACTAAACTCAGATTTTTTTTAGGACCAACAATAAAGAAAACTGGAGCTTCGAAGCAACTGCCAATTTTGTACCTAGGAAAATAGACCCCTAAAGAGCAACTTTTTGAATAACACGAGTTTGGCCTACTGGAAAAGCCTTAAATTTCCACATTTCCGGTGACGGACAAGAGCAGGAAACCAACTGTAAGATACGAAGTCTGAGATCGTTATACGGAGTTGTTTTCATAGTGCGATGTGAGTTAGAAGGCTAAGCGTCAAAAACGTGTAGCGTCGAAAATGGGGGTTCCCACGATACTGGTTTGTTCACACAAACTTTAACTTTGACTACCTCCCAAAAAATCCCCGGATTTTCCACGAAAATCCCCGTCAATATTTTGATTCAGTAAGAATCACAGATTCCGATACTGGTAATTTACTTTACTCTAAGTCTAACTCTATTCTACTCCTGTAGACCAAATTTTCGGGACTCGTGCCCAGCCGTTGGACCCAACGCACATTCACCAGGCTAATTCACCAACATGTACAACTACATGTAGGCTACAAGTACATGTACAACGGCTGGGCATGAGTCCCAAAAACTTGGTATACAGGAGGAGTACAGCGTTGTCAGGACGTGCGCGCACACACACTCACACAGACCCACTTATATGAATTTAATTCAAAGGCAATAAGCATCAGATGAAATGCGGTTGGCAATCTTGTTTTGAATGAGGAAAGGATTTTCTTGCTTAGCCGGTTTTTACGCTTAAGCAGCTCTCTCTCTCTCTATAGGAGTGTATATGGGCCCTGATGTGGTAACCTCTTTGAATTTGAAAGCATTGAAGCACTATTATGAACCTGTATTTGATTTGTATGCATTGTACAGGCATTGAGGAGCTGTGCACTAAGCGTGATGACCTCCACAAGCAGATCGTAGTGGAGGAGGATGAGAAGACAAAGATCCAGGCTGACCTACGCATTCTAACTGAGAAGCTGTCTAAGGTGAACGAGAGCTTAGCCAAGAAGTTTGCCACTCGCAACGAGTACGACAAAACCATAGCGGAAACGGAGGCAGCCTACATGAAGGTAAGGCTAGTTCGAAGTTTTTTCTTTGGGGGAGGGGATCATGAGAATATCAGACAAGTTTTTGGACTTTTTGGAGTCTTTTTGGAATATAACTGAGACTGCAGTTGAAGAAGCCAAGTTGGCAATACATTGGCTCATGAGAGCACTGCGCGTGACCTTTAAAGTTACAAAAATAATGACCTAAGAGCCTTTAGAAGAGGATTCTAAATAACATTGACAAAATCTGCCCTTCTTCTTAGAAAAGACGTGTAAACATACAGAACTGATGACCAAGTATTTTTCCTCTTTATCACAATTTGATTTATTACAACATATAAGTTGCTTACAAGCCTCACTTGAATATGAATATTGTATACTTCTCATTTCAGTGCAGTTCAGTACTGATTGCCTCCCATAACAAATATTGCGCATGACAGCATGAGATTGTGGACCGAGTCTAGTGATTTCAGCATCGGTCTTGTGCAGTGTGTGACTGCACTGAACTGGTTGTCTACAGATTGCTTTCATGGACAGTTAAAAGAAATGACACCCTTAAATTACAGCTGATGTCTAATTAGAATTAAATAATTTGATATCACGACATTATCCTTGAAAAACTCTTCTCAAAAAGAAAGCTTCATTGCCGTAATGTGGTTGACTTGGTTGATGCACATGCATGCATAATGTGCAAAACTTCACTAGCACAAAACTCCTTTGGAGTACAGGTCCTGTAAAAAAGGTGTAATAGAATTCTTCATTGACTAACTAGACTTGTCCAGTCCTTTCTGGTCATGAAAATTGGCAGTGAGTGATGGTGCATACTTCATTGCTCAATTTACTATTGGCATGTTTCTTCTTCCACAGATAATAGAGAGTTCGCACTCCCTGTTGAATGTCCTGCAAAGGGAAGCATCCGTTTTGAAGGACAAGGGTGTGCCCGGCTTTGCTAATGCCCCCTCCACATAACACCAGGGATATCTCGCTCTAGGAGTGCGCCATCATCTATGACCATTGCCTCAGCTATTGGATGGGATGCTGGAGTGTGAGAACTGTCAGCCTCCTCCACACCTATTGACAAAGGTCCTAGCCCAGAGAAGGAGAAGCAATAAGATATTCCAGTCAGGTTGTGCTTCACAGACCTGCACATCTGTTGTCAAGATGCCTTCTTAAATTCCTCTCAAAATCAGTAACTTATCCTAAAGAAATTAATTGTTTGCCTTTTATATATATAAATATGTCAATGTACATAGTGTATTATTTGTTTCTGTCAAAGGTTAACACAGTGATTGGTTCATCGTTGCAGTGTTGCATGTGAACAACAAACCTGTTGGAGATTAAAACAGAAGTTGCTTTAAGATTGGGAGATGATGAACTACAAGTTTAGTTGACAGATGTCATGAATTTGGCAGTTGAATTGAATTGAATTTCTGCAGTTGACTGTTATGTGCACATCGTTGGGCCAAGTATGAGTGATGCGGGTGCATACCATACCACTCAAGAACAAGATGGCAACTCCATGCTAATTGTGCTATGGTGCGCACTGCGCTCCACAAGGTCCCTGGCTAGACCATTGTTACCCGCAAGTGACCTTGCTTTCACATTGAAGGTTAGAGGTAATGACGTCAAAGTAACCAAGTGTTGTCTGAGATAAACCAAGGGAAGCTAGTTGAAAACCCCTATTGAGAACATGAATACCAGTCCAGTAGTCACTTTCACCAAACTCATCATAACTTATGATGAATCGCAAGACAATGAACAAATCACAGAAACCATAGGTGTATCACAACTCACTACGATGGGCTAAGTTGAGTTATGACGCATTGTAAGGCTTTGTGAAATCCATCCCACAACTATTTTGATAAAGAAGTCTCATGGCCAATTGCTTTATAATGTTCAACAAATGATGCTTGAGACAACTTGAAGATTCAGTGCTTCAACTTTGAAAGGAAGATTGGGAAATGGTGTGTTTTTGGACTGGCCTATGGACGTTCAAACTTTCTGGATGCAGCACACTAAATTGGTTGAAATTTGAAACAAACGTGTGCACCCACAGCTTTCTTGGGTTTTGGAGTCGTTGAATGAATACATGTATTCGGAGCACTAGATGTTGCACTCTGGCTACTGAAGTGGGGGGGGGGGGTGTGCCCGAAAACGAACAGTGAATCAGATAAGATATGAAGGTTTGAACGGAAGGTTTGGGTTTGTTACACCATGTAACACATCTCTTTTCAGAATAAGTGGCCATTATACATGTATAGCTCTTTACAGCCACACTCCGTCTCAAAAGAAGTGTGTTACATGGTGTCACCTCAAACCTTCCTCTTGGGCAGCGAATCGGTTTGGGGAAAATGGCAAAACAAAGGCCTCCCAAAAAGGAACAGAAACTTGAAATGAGTCTCTCAGGGATGAAGGTTCATGCTACAATTTCCAGCACCAATGCGGAAAGTGAAGGACTGTACAGGTGAGGTAATGTGCTCTAGTCTATGGTCTATCATGCCGGAGCTGTAAGTAAGATGCTATAACCTAGCACCGCCCGTTTGCGGTCACACTTACGTTGACCAAAATAGGAATTCAAATCTTGTATAACGTCGTGTGAGGGCAGCATTTGACCAACGATCCGTTCGAGAAAAAAAAATCGAGTTTAGATTTCGACCGAGATCGAATTAACTTAGGCGATTTTTGATGATTTCTCGAAAAAAAAACACATTCCTGACCGTAATATTTCAACATGAGGATTCAACCATGACAATCTACAAACTAAAATCTAAGGAAATCTGTGAAAATTGATGTTTTCTTCTCTATGTTGTAAGGCCTTAAAATTGTGTGCTGCACCCTTAATTCTGTATCCACGAAAATGTAACAGCGCCACCACACATGCATGCACGTGCGGCGTTGTTCGGTATGGTTTCATTGTGCCGAGTTGATGTCGACTGAAGGTCACATTCCATTCCATTCCGCGCGGACTTTTTACTAGCGGCGTCGTGTTTGCACGTCGGGCACATACTGTATAATAATATTGTGCACACCTGTACTGTGTAGGGAAAAATGCCTATAGCTATTATAACTGCTTCACGTGTTCCTGATCATTTGATTTTTTTTAGATTCCACGCGTTGAATCTGGAGGTTTGGTGCTAAATTCCCTCTCCGACATTATTGGAATGCGATGTAGTTCAGACAGAAAGAGGCTCGATCCCTCCTTATGATTAATTTTGCCCGCATATCCGTCTTGGTTAGTTTGACTTCGTGGTTGGAAGGGTCGTTAATGAGATGAGGTGCTTGCACTTTCCTCAAACTGAATTGGGAGACTTGCATCACCTGTGCAGATTTCACCAAATCTGTACCACCCGGTACAGTATGAGATGTGTGTACAACGTGACAATGAATTAAATACTCCAGGATATTTATAGTACGGCAGCCTTTATATTCAAATTTCCAACGTGTTGCATTTTATCTTTATTCGGAGTTATTTTCTGGAAGGAATATAAACACCTTCTCGCCCACCTACGTGCATTCCCATCGTCTTTGGGGGACAAACATAGACGAGAAGTACACACACACTCACACGAATGTTATTTGAGCTTTTAGAGTAGAATTATCGAAACATTTTTGGGTACGCGTTAAGAAAACACACAGGTGAGGTTCAGGTTTCGAGTGCGCCCACGGAATGGGAAATAAAAATACCGACTTTAAAAAGTCGACTTACTTGTGTCTGTACGGTCGGTGCGTGTGTTAGAGGTAGGGAAATACACTCGCCTTTATTTTTTGAAGCAGTAAATTTAGCTGATCAAATTGAGCACGGACATTTTGACACAGTTAACATTTTATATGGTGGTCTCTAGGGGGTGGGTAGTTAAGGTATGAAAGAGTAGGGGTGGATGCGGCCACAGCGGTTAAAGGGGGAACAATACATTGGCATTCCTACGGCTCGGGAGACCTTTGTTCGCAGCCGTCAATTTATAGACTAAATCTTGGACCCATTTTAAAAGGCGACCAGCAACAACTTGAAGTGACTCAGCCGAATTGAATGTAGCCAAAATAAAACCCAGCAGTCCGTCTTGCTGACAGCCCCCTTCACAAACACTGCAAAAATAATACTGTTTATTTATTTATTTTCTGTCAAAAGATATTTCGGACAATGCCATGAAAAATCCGGTTACTTGGATGTTTGCACCTCATATTTAATTTCATTTTTATATAAACGGGGGAGGGGGTTGAGGATTATTGAACATTATAGTTAGGAATGGTGCAGTATCGTTGCAGCAAATTTTGAGGTATAGTTTTACCCGGAGTGTCCGGTACCGTTGGCGAGTAGTCTTCAGGTTTTACATTCAAGTATCGAACACAGTTGATATCATAATCTGGTGTGTGTGTGTGTGTGGGGGGGGGGGGGTCAACTATTTGTCATTAATAAACCCCACTGTCAGGTCGCAGGCTGCAGAAGCGACAAACGACAACCCAGACGCAAAGTCCCATTTGTCATTCTGAATTTAGACCAACATTCTGTCGCCATTATTTCAATCTTCTCACAGAGTTGACATCCACCACGTACAGACTACAATTAAGCCTTAACTCCCTCGAGTTTTCTGATGATAGTCGACCCATAAGTGCCAATCAAAGAGCCTTGACGGGACACAGATTCCACTTTTGCTTTCAATCACTTTTGATCAATGGTTTGCAATAATTATATTCTTGACAACGAATACTCTCTAGCTGCATCAAAATTCGAAAACTAGTTACCAAGCGACGGTTTATTTGGGTCATATGTTTACCTGTATCCTTAACAAAATGGCTTTTCATCGCATGTTACCTTCTCGCGGATATGGCTGGTAAATTTGATCAAAGGCAGGTACAATAATCGCAGATACTTCATGAAAGTGTGCACTTTCGGCTTTGTGAAAGTGCGAACCTATAAGTGCAGGCATGGTTAATAGTCTGGTTCAGCTGGTTGATACGTGATAATTGAATAATCATATTATTTTGAGAAAGGTTCTGGTAGCATCGAAACGTCAGTCCCTCCGGCGAATTTTAGATATATCATCATATTTCATAGAACTGTTAAATGCCTTCGTTTTTCTACAGGTAGTCGTTTATCTGTCATGAACAATTGGGTCTTTGTGCACTGGATGTCCGCCATTCGATCGTCAATCCGGGTGATTGTGTTGTGATTTTAGCTGTATCTAATGCAAGGATATCTGCGGTGACACCTTTAACTCCCATGGATGCATGCTGGCGACCTGTATGATTATATCCGGTCTTTTCGTTGCCAGACGGAGGCCCGTTCCCGTGCTTCCTACGCCCCGGGCTAACCCTGTTACTACCGACAGTAAACAGTGAGCGACCACGCTGTGCTATGACAACAAGCTTTGGTTTCCGTATGGAAAGGGCGCCATCTATGGCGGGATTATTTTAGTCCGCTAAGAATGAAGACGGGGTATTCCGGTACAGGGATGATTACCCCAATTGATAGCCCTGTTCTCTACTTCCCCCGTGGCTACTTGTCCAATCGTAGCAAAAATCGAATGGTATCGGGCTACCCGAGATGTTGTCAGAGATCAAGAGGTCCGATGCCTAAAAATGAAGCAAAACTCATGCAGATGTCAACACGGTTGGGATAGAGGATGTGGTTAGGGTGGGTGATCAGTGAGGGCCGTACATGGGTATCATGAGATAGGAATCGGGATGAGGGCGGGATGGGGAATCGGGAGAATTTAGAGTGGGGATTAGGGTGAGTTGTTTTAAACACCGTGTTCTTTGCCAAAGCAGACAATTTATAATGGGATGATGGTGTTGTCAAACACGGTATACGATTGGGATGAGCCACAAATACGCATGCACACAAGGCCAACACTTGGATAACAGAGACCCACGATCAGTTGGTGATCACTGCGTGGAAGATTTGAAATCATGACATAACTGCGTGCGGGCGCTTGTACGGCATAGGGTCTAATGATAGATGGAAGCGATGTACAGGCCGGTGTGAAGCACTTCAAAAGGGTTTGCCCCATTCCACGTGTTCAGATTTAACGTACACTGCGTGCTCAGTGCTTTGCCATATTGCATGCGGAAGAAAGTACAGGCAGCTTAGACGGGATACGAACATGTGACTACTCCTTTCAAGTATACAGATGTCTTATTACCACTGGACCATCGAGCTTGTCGGGGTCGTGTGGTGGATTCGAATCTGTAGAGCGGTGGGTACCGCGTTGCATCATGGCTATATATCAAGGTTTTAAATCATTTGCTGATAGCGATTTATTTACCCCCCCCTTGTTTTGTTGAAAAATAACAAAGAAAACTTTAACTGGACCTGGACTCTGGTATTGCGTGCCAGCGCGAGTCACCATCTGAGCTATCCAGCCCTTACGCGGTGGCCTTCCCAAATAGTCAACTGGTCTTTGCCGAGGTGGGGGTGGCAGCCAGAAGCATTCAACCATGAACTGCTGTATACAGTACACGTATCTCCCGGGATCACACCCCCGCTTTCATTCAGATTCAAACAACTAATAATTGTTGTAAACCTGGCTGCAGCAGCTCGGGGATCTGACAACGTGGATGCAGCCTTTTCAGTTCAAGTCAAACAAAATAAATAAAGGAAAAAATGACTCTGGTTTTGCATACCGTACCGGTGCTCCTACGATCTGAGTTATCCAGCCCTATAGATGGTGGTCTTACCCTTTTGCCTATAATTATATACTGTAGTGGATGCAGTACACCCTAATTCAAAAATATAAGACTCAAACCGTAGTACTAGTAGCTCCTAAAGTTGAAATAATCTCGTTTTCGATGCATCACCCTAGGCCTATAGGCCTATTTGATTTTCATTGTAATGTGTTTGAAAGGAGACAGGTCAATAAAGTTTTCAGAAGATTTCACATTTTGCTCAATCAAGAACAAATCACATTGTCATCGTGATTAACAGGTGGAAGAAAAATCCACCTTTTTGATCAATAGTGTATATATCACGTTAAGTAATTCTACGACGATTGAACATTCAAAACTCTCAAAGTCGCCATCATCAAATTGGGGTTGTGTTTGATGGCATTTAGGATTGAGCTTTATCGGTTACCTATAATCACATGACAAACGCAAAGCTACCCTTGACAGCCGCCCACTGATCTAGTTCTAAGCCAGAGACTTGCCAACACTGATGCACATGACGCACGTGGATAAACCTCCCTCGGGTTGGGATGTGTTGGACGACCGTAAAAAAAAATACCCCTTGTTGCTGGCTTCTGTAAATGCTCTCAGGGACGTCACAAATCTGTAGTCGATTCAACCATTATTATGATTGAAACTGGACATAAGTTTATTCGCGTGGAAAACCAGCAGAGCATCAAAGAGTGGTTGCATGTGTCCAAACCTTGCTTCGCTCTTAAAATAACGTCAGCATGGTGCATTCAATACTTAGTGACGCTTGAACAGTATTCTATTGTAGCCCACAACATTGACATCGAAATTTCCCCTGGTGTTTTGATGGAATTGCATTCTAATCATTGATTAGAAAATCGTAATCGTGCAGTGGGATTTCGCAGGGTCTTTCGCAAGCAATAAATTGGTTGGTGGTTGGGATTAGTGTTTTTTTTTTTGGGGGGGGGTGTTTTTAAACAGTGGGTGGTTTTTGCTATAATGTGTGCTCAGGCTATATGAATAATAGCGCCCTAAGTTGTTGGAATTTTGTTGCAAGGCACTTACACTTGACTTATGTAGGCTGGAAGGATATATGGTATATGGTTACCTCATGAGCCAGAAATTAAATTGGGTGGACCCTGCACTAAATACGTGCAGTGACACTCATTGTGCACCATCCTGGTTGGGACTGTGAGTTGCGGAACTGTTTGCAGGGATTTTCATTCAAAAAACAACAACAACGGACCCTGAGTTTGGCTGGTGCTTCCGGGCGACGATGACCATGCTTCCTTCACGTTCCCGGCAACTCCGGGAGATTCAGACTTATAAATAAAAAGATGGGGTGAGGTTGCCCTTCCAATTTTTGTCAACTTCATAGGGCAAACGATCACCCGCTGAAATGGTCGAAGCTCCTTCTTTATGCGGCAGGATATGCAGGAGCGAATAATGAAAGAGCTGTTCCCAGCTCTCCATTCAGAAGGCCGGGCAGCACGCGTTGATACAATGAAGCCGCTACGCCCACGCGCTGTGCATGACTCACAGTATAAAGTACCCCCTTTCAATACCCTGTCATATCCAAGGCGGTTCCCCTATCTTAAAACCGCCACAAAACCGGAGATAATCACATAATTATTCCATCGTTTTCTTCCAGAAAACAATTCCAATTCGAACATCCGGGGCCCGGCGTCACTTTTCATTTCACTTCGACGTCTATACACAATCGATAATTTAGACTAGACTTACACTAGCACCATAAATAAATTGACATTTGCTGTTCGGGGGGATGCTAAGCCGAGAAAGAGGGGTTTCCCCAGTGTATGATGTCACTGGGTGGATGAGTGTTGGGAAGTCGCACACACCCTTGCTGATGCGCATCAACAATTTACCTGTATATCGCAAATCGGAAATCGTCATGATTTTTCAACGAATGAGTTTTTGTTTTAAATAATGGAGAGGCTTTGGGCGTTCACGGACAACAACATCAGCCGTGGATTAATGGAACAATCTTCCCTGGTTACGTCATGATGCTCCAATCTTCCCATTGCCCTCTTACTAGAAGTCTTAATATTTTTTATATTTGCATTTTTGTAATTTGAGTTAGTTGTATTTTACACATTTTTGTACACTACTTTAAAACACAGAAAATATGTCAATTGACCAGACACGATAACGACTTTACGGCACAATACGATAAAGACTGAATGTCATCTGTGGTCTACTTTTATCTAGATATCATCTGCTACCACGCTGTCTTTTTATAGCCGGGCTGTACTTTGGGTAAAACCCGGCTGAAGACAAGCGCGTACACCGATAAGCGTGAGCGTGGGAAAATCCTTCACAATAATGGTAAACAAGCCTATTACATTTCGGCCAATAATTATCTCAGTATGCATTCCGACAGAATGACAGGAGCTCCTATCACAATCAAGCGAGGAAACAGTTGGTTGACTCTATAAAGAGATAACCATGTCATTTAAATGGTTCATCCCAGTAATTCCACGGTACATGCAAGGTTGGTGCATTCAAATCCTATTTGTAAATAAAAACAAGTAACAGTGGTTGCGAGTGCCGTCTATATACTTTTTTTATACAGCCGGATTTGGTTAAAATGGTTGGGACCCGCATGGCTGTGAACAGTCACCTCCCGGCATGTATTTCTGTCGGTTTGAGATCAATGTAAATAGGCCTATGTTTACATGTTTCTGATAGGGGTGGCAGTAAAGCTCTCTGGTGTTTAGCTCTGTAACGATGCTGTACTGATTTTAACAGTGTCACGAATACTTACCCAAATAAGCATCGTGATGTCAGGGTGTACAGGCTGTATAGGCTGCTTCATATCAGAAATATAGGCCTGAGAGTATATAAAATAGGCTGCTTCATATCACGAATATATAGGCCTAAGAGTATATAACATATCACTGAAATGTTACAAATTGCTTACTGGCCTTTAAAACGTACCTGTTTGCTTCGAAACGTCAATAGACTGATTGCGCGACCACTGTTTACATGCCATCACGTGACGACTTATAGTGGGTATTTTTTCATCTCATTTAGCACAGAGCAGCGATGGAAATGTACAAGGAAGAACGCTTTTTTCTCATTTTCACTCTTGTTCCGCATCTAATGAGATGCAAAAATACCCACTTTATAAGTCACATGATGTAAACATTGCTCGCGCATCGGTCTACAGGCCTATATAACTTGGGAGCTCCGTGTATATGGCGCAATTAGACCCAGTCGCTCACACCGAAAACAAAAATGCGTGTGTGACACGAAGACTTCGTGTCGGAAACGGGTCCATAAGATAGCGTAGGAACGTTCGTCAAAGTTGAGTATTTATGTAGGTCATTGCAGAGCCCGAAAATAAGCCGCAAGAAGTTTACCAACTTAAGTACAAGCTCCCAAAAATAAGATAGCGTATCAGTGAACAACCTCCACCTACATTCACACGCAGAAAGAAAGCACAAGTTGAGACGAAGGCATGAAACTGAGGCCAACAAACAACTGACTCTACCGCATAAACAAACGGTTCCTAAAAGTCTGTTCTACATAAGCAAGTCACTGCAAGTCCTGTGTCAGTCTTTGGCCCGTTCAAGCTTACCACAAGCAGCGCGGGACAGTGTTGCCTGCACGGACCTGTGTGCAATATTGACCCGCTGTAACAATCGCGACCATGCGTTGTTGACAAAACAATGGTTCGAACTTTGCCCGTCCTATCCTATACGGGCCAATCTCGAACCTAAAGTAACCCCCCCCCCCCCAGATTTTTTTTATTTTATTTTACAAATAACAAATAAAAAAATACCGATTGATGAAGCCTGCAGGTGGCTCTGTGTTTGTTTCGCGCGTGTGTTTTTCTCTTCCAGGGTCCGGGAATTTCTCTTTGACGGGGAAAATAATCAAACATGACCTCATGTGGATGTTATGCTGGCGTACTCCATTCAAATACATGCAAGTCAAAAATCTTTTTTTCTTCTCAATTGGGAAATGCATCGATTTTTCCCTCTTCCCATCGAACTAAAGCCAAAGAGCAAAAGGAGTTTCATTAAGAGAAAGTGAAAATGAACTGATCCTGGTGTTAACAAAAGGTCTCCGAATGAAAACTACATGTGCTCCAAACTGTTGAATAGCTGCAGTCGATATTTCCCGGTCAGATTGCCGGACTGACTGATCCTTCTCGCCGGATCCCCCTCCCACGCCCCACTCCCCCCGGCACCTCGGCAACCGGAGAACATGATGTCATGCATTCTGTTGGGGAATCGTAAAATTCCGAAATGTCCCCCCAAGTTAGCTATTTTGTGTGTGACACACAAGCCGGCTGAGAGGTGACATAAACTGCAAGCGACCTGAGGAGTTTTCAGAAAGAAACAGTGGCTCCATTTTAAAATGGTGCACGGCAGGGGGTGTCCAGCATCAGTTAAACACGGGTCAGTCACCCACTTTTCACACGCCCACCCACTACAAGTTCTAGTAGCCTATGTACACTGTATACATGTACATGTAGCCCATATAGCCTAGCTGCACTGCACTGGTACCGAGTGGCTGTTTGGAAGCACCCTTGAGATGCGAATGACATAAGCACTACGTTCACAGCACACCATTTCCACAAGGTGAACGTC
Organism: Luidia sarsii; assembly: GCA_949987565.1. Taxonomy (NCBI): domain Eukaryota; kingdom Metazoa; phylum Echinodermata; class Asteroidea; order Paxillosida; family Luidiidae; genus Luidia; species Luidia sarsii. The sequence goes on from OX465111.1 coordinate 8,730,798, forward strand.
CGTCACCAACAGTCAATATGAATTAGCTCACACAGGCCTACATGTATGCGCACGAAAAAATACCCGTAACACCATGGTAACACCCAGAACTGTACGCCTATAGTACATGTACATGTACATGCCTATAACTCCCATACGTCCAATATGACATGGTCCAATGGACTGCGCGGCAAAGCATGACGTCAGAAGTTCGCAGCGAGCCCCTCGAAATACGAACATGGAGTATCTGTATCCAACGACCTCTTGGTTAAAATGATTGACTGATTCCACCCATACCCCTTTCCGTGCGGTAAGCGTTCGTCGGGCGTTTTCACCCGAAGGACCGAACGCTAAGGAAACGCGTGGCGTCCGTCACAATGCATCGAAGAGTTCCATAATACATGTATATAAAAAACGCAACACCAATGGACATAATACGACAAGGCAAGTGCATTCACCCACGGTATTGAGTCATGAAGAATTGTTTATTATATTATAGGTCAACTGTTTGTCGAAAGGATCTATTGACTCCTGTCCAAACAGAAAAGCTTGCCCGATTGTATCATCGTTCTGTCCCCTAACAGTGAACGTATTGTGGAACTCGGAGTGTGCCTTATACACTGTGCAAATACACCATGAACACACCGAATCATTTCGGAGAAATGCCGAAACACAAGTAGGCTGCATGCGGTTTACTGGTTGCGCGTAATTCATGACAGATTGCTCAGCGCGCCAAACAATACAAGGTCTGTACTGAGCTTGCAGGGATATTTTCATGTCGGTAAATTGTGTGTGACATGTCTCCGTGCCACACTGCGTGAGTGGTCACCGACGTGCACAAAGACACGTTCCCAAGGCGCTTGTATAGTGACGATACCTGTGTCCGTGCATACCCTGGGAACATGACCATTTAGTTTCCCGATAAATTGTTCCACTTTCTGCCGACTGTTTTGATGACATCATACAGGGTTCCTAAGGCAACAGTCAGTACTTGAGGCTGTCGGGACCGTTGCACGTCCCTGGAAAACAATCCGGGTCACACCGGGGAGAGGTTGTGCATACAATGGCAGCGCTCCTGACCACAGACCATACAGACGTATACTACAGGCTCCTTCGCCATTGCCATAATTACGCTGTAATTTGTTTGACATCGATGCAGTCTTTACAAGCTCAAAATTTTGAATGCATTCATTTGGAACCGAATACCATGCAGGATTCGACATGTTATTCCATGACATTGCGTTGTTTGATTGGTTCTGTGTTTGAAGAACCCTAGCAGGCTCAGTCTATGGAAGAACAGGCTATCGCACCATAAGAGGGCTGTCCTCTACACGACTAGACGACTAGCACACCGTGCACATTCATGCTGAGAGAACTGCCGTAGAAATTGAAGGCAGTCGACGCATGCGCAGATGACCCGATGTGTCAATTTCGACGTCGCAGGACCATCCGTTGTACAAAACGGATATTCTTTATTACATGTAGATGATGAGGACCATCCAGGCTTGTCTGGCGCGAACTCAGGCCCGGTCATATATACGCAGCCTGGATCCGCACTGCGCGCGATGTGCATGCTGAATGGACCTGGTGTGGCAGTGGATCTGGCTGACTTTTACGAGTAAATCTCACACGATACCGGCACCATGCGCCGACGGCTACAAGTCATAATGTACAGAATAGAAGCGTTGTGATCGTCATGTTTCCATACCACCTCCCTTCGTCGAAACATACTTCGCAGAAAAGGGTCATTAATTTATGTATCTATTTATTTTGGAGGTAGTCTTGACTGATTTAGCAGTTCGTTTCTATGGGAACGGTACAATGATTCACGATAGATTATTCACGGGGCAATATACAGACGAGACCTTCTTGATCCTTCAGCCCTTCTCGGTAAATATTGGTGCCTGCCGTCTGTTGAACACAGTACCGAACGGGGCTAGAGAAAGAGAGGGCTAAGGATAGAGAGGGACTCGGGAAGGCTGGAGATAGGAATAAACATTACTTTTAAAAAGGGCAAGATTGTAGGCAAGAAGAAATCAAGAACCAGGAAGGGAATTCCAGGTAGAGGCAGAACGAGGGAAGAAGCTGTTCCGATAACTCTCCGTTCTACATTGGGATAGATAGAGTGTGTGGGTAAGAGGAGGCAAACAGCCTGGTTGCTTGCTGAAATGTCCTGACTGGGGGGACCAAGTCGGTAAGACCAGATGAACGCCTACCATGGAAATATTGGTAGAGGAGAATCAGGGTGGTCACCGTCCTACGATGGGCTAAGGGTTGCAGTGACGACCCAAGCTCAGGCCTCGCCAACAAGGTTAATAACCTCTGCACCCGATCAGGGACAAGCGACAGACAGATGCACCAGCCCAAATAATTATGAGAGCAGTATTTCATGGTGGACCTTATAGGTCTGTACAAATCGTATTATTCTCTCACTTTATTTCGTGTAATCAGAGTGAGGCTTGAATTGCTTGGGGCTGATCCACACGTAACCCTGTTCCACGTTACCGTTCCGCATACGAGCCAAACTAAGTGGATTAGGAGCAAAATTCATGGTCATCTGATTAAAAGTTTGCTTCCAGACAGGCGAACCTAACAGACTATATAGAAGACATGAATACGAATTAATGATTGACGATTTCTTGCAACTCCCTGAACTAATCAAATGGTTTAGTAGTCCCCTAGAGATGTCCATGGCGGACTAAATAATTATGTCCAAGATTACGGCTTGTTGCAATTGATTATAGAATGACTACCCACAACTACAGTACATACATCATCAACTCTTCGGAGAACTCCCGGTTGATGTAGTGTACACAGACAGTGTGGGCGTTCTGTGCAGCAACGATTGTGCCAATGTGAAGATTCGGTGCTCTTCGTTCCTATATTGTGGGCGACGGAAGTCTGGTGATATGTCACGAAGACCCAGCGTCAAGTTGTTTCGAGAAAAAGCACGTGGGTGTTGGGGAGTAATTATATCGAACCGACCATCAATATATAGTCAAAAGTCAACACGATCGGGACGAAATGCACAAACTAGTGGAATACTGTGCATGGATAATTCAGTGTGAAGTCTCGTGCGTTTGCCCATTTGGTGAGTATATACTGCACTCTTAGTTATATATTAGCGCCCGTGCGCAGAGCAGCTGGCACGCGCGTTCGCAAGGAAATGTGTCGGCGAGGGCGCCAAAATGTCGCCCAACAATTCCAAAGACCTTGATCACTGTGTTGTCGTACACCTCTGCCAGACGCCTCGTATTTACACGGTACTACTCAGAAGATTACAGACAACCAACGCAGTAAATAAAGCACGAACAGGGCTCTTTGGCGTTCTAAAATTGGGACTCAGTTCGCAGAATCGTTAAAGGCTGTTAAAGCTGTTTTTAATTGGTTGAGGCAGCCGATGTCAAACGTAAACACTACTTGGAAGCAGGAGATTCCCACACCGCAGGTGTGTGTCTCAAAAGACAACGAGACAGGCCAGCCTCTGGCAAGGAGGTCAACCTTAAGACAATGTGCCGCTCCTTTGATGATGTGTTGCAAAGGTTTCACCGATAAAGCCTCTGTTGTATCGGTTCGACACGAAGAAAACCCTTGAAGACACAGGCAAACCGCACGGGGGTACAACCGGTATAACCTTGTGAGAGATTGTAGCTTGCAGCTCCATGGATACACAGTGGGAGAGGGAGGGAGAGGGGGCGTGCTTCATGACGTGCCTTGGATGGGGGAGACGTCAGTTGAATAGACGAGCCCTCGGGGTGGAACTTGGCCCGTCTGAAGGCCCAACCTAAAGCACTGCCAATTCTGGGAAGACACACTCACGTGCTTGCTCATTAATCATCAGCCGTGTCCATTGTTACCAACTCACTGAAAAGGAGCAGCAAGCCCTGTTTCTAACAGGAGCCGTTCACATAATTTGTCGAGATACTCCTATTCATTTTTCTGAAATTTGCATAGGCCTAAAACCGAAACTTGATTCTGCTAGGGTTCAAACTGCCAGGCCAGTACATTAATTGAGATCATGCTCACTGTGGTCAATTCCACCAAACTCATCGTAACTTACGATCAATCGCAAGACGGTGAGCGATGCACAGAAACCATACACCGTGTATCACGCCTTATCATGGGTTAACAATCGTAAGTTGAGTTACGATCATCGTTAGACTTTGTGAAATGCAGCCCTGATCATTAAATTAAGTGAGCAGCTTGCGAGATTTGTGCATAGTTCTCTCATAATTAAAGGTGAGTGAACTGTGAGCATGAACCATACACATGTCATTTCTCGCGCCTAGTAGACAACCGGTAAAGTTTATCGTTATTTTTGTGTTTTTGGGTATATAACACTAATGTATTATGCACTGTGCTAGTGACAGCAAACATACTGTGAAACACAACATTTACATCGATTGAAGCAACACGTGAACGGAGAACATGAATGGATTGATTACTGTTAAAGTTGACTTTTTAGTGTACGATTCTGGAAGAGCATACATGTATAGGGATGGGGCGAGAGAGTGCAGCTCTGTGGCGGCACTCTACAAAGTCATCCGGGTTTGTTTACCTGTCAACTCGCAAACAACGACTAACAACAGACCTTCGACGAGCTGAATGGACGCACAGAGGACCCTCTGTGGTAAACGCTAAGAAGCCGGGACACCTTATGCGAGGAGGCCTGAAACGTTGAAAGTCTTCTTTCTTTTCTCCGGCTCTCGGTGGGGATAGGAGCCGCTGAGCTCATCTGTTTGGTAAACTGATCAAAGGTTTAACAATGGAGAGATAAAGTGGGGAGGGGGTACCATTGGAGACCCTTTGACGATTGGAGACTCTTAGAAACGGTGGACAAAGGGTCCACTGGTCAGCGTATGGATGGATGTCATTAGTTAGACAGTAAATGGAGTCGAAGAAAGGACTGACTCAATTTGAAACCTCAGTCTCCACAAAGCACATCAGAATGACCTTGGTCAGAAGCGGAGATAATGAAACATCATCAGAACCGATCAGGATATATACGTTGGTAAAGAAAACAGTGAAATGGACAATCTTTTTTTTTTTACAATCATCGATTCTGAAAATGAAGGCATTATTCTTCATATTTACGGGGTTGAGACTGATGAAGTTCAAATGAAATGGGGCTAGACCCCTATGTTTAATTTCATACTGTCAATCAAGGAACGACTTCTGAGCACCAACACAATGCTACCCTTTTAAGTGTTCATAACTGTGGGCCACGTGTTTAGCTGATGTAATTGTTTAAGTTTGGCTCTTTGAATTGGCCATACACTAGTAGTGTTATCTTCTCTTCTTTTTCGAAGCGTCCGTCAAAAGAAATCGTTTCATAAAGCCACACTCACAATAAGAGTAAAGCCTGAATCGTACATCTGGCTTAATTCAATGATATACCAACAATGAAAACTCACAAAATCTAGCCGGAAATACACACACCCAACTCTGGATTAAACGATAAGTACAAGGAGCTGGCACTAATACCCTTACAGTACACAGTCCGAACAGGACAGGCACTGTGCACGACCACCGTGTTTCAATTGAATCTATTCTTATTATGACATGCTGGGGCACATGAGCAATCGGGCAAAGCACTGATCGTACAGTGAAATTGTTGAGCAAGCCCCCTCAAATATATACATCCTCACCTAGTACGCAAACAATCATAATATACCGTATAATCTGATCAGTAGATCAAGGGACAATTACTATGTAAATAAAATAAGTTATAATTGTAAAATGATAAGAAATAACCAATGATAAAATGTGTATTAATACAGTGCTCATTGGAACACACGATGAACGTTCTCTATATATCTCAAAATTAATAACAAATGTTTAGGTCGAATTCAATACAGGAACTTAAAAACAACTTTCGTAAGACCTTCGTCAATGGCACGTCGTGGGACCTAAAGCAAACAACAATATGTACTGTTGCATTGAGCCATTTTGTTTATTGTAGACCAATATGACCTGCTTTGACGGGCATGTGCTTTAGAGCTTTCAGCACTCCCAATGGCATTTTGAATGGCGTATGCTGTGGACAATATACACGTGTTCGACCCAAGTGGCAAAAAGCCCTATATCAATGAGCCCTTCCCCATTGAAACCTTTCCGAACGCGACGGTCAAGGCTAGGTGGGAAACTAACTGTAATGTTAATTACGTAACCTTCTTTTCATTAAGCGGAAATATACTGCATGGTTACCCGCCCAGAGTCATACAATGCCGACGGCTTAATTTCATTTTTGAAATGTCGAGAGATTAATTTCTGAATGGCGAAGGTCCGTGATTTTATACGTTTACCACGGAAAGCTTATCATAGAAGTAAATTAATTTTACAGCTTTTACGTGTGTCACGATCACTGTCAGACCAGAGAGTTAAAATGACGTGACATAAATTATCAAAACGGGTTGTTTCTAATGACCTTTCTGATAAACGTGACGAAGATGGAAGAGGCCAAATTTCACCAGAAATGCCACAAATCAAATCGGATGCATGGTAGGTTCAATATTAAACTTCATGTGACTTAGGCCTTAAGGTCTCTTTTCACGGGGCACGCAAACGATTCGCAAAAGATGCGAATGCCAACAAAATGGCAAGGTTCATCATTTCAAGCCTTTCTCTGAGTGTGTCGCGACAATGGAGCCGTAAACCATTCTTGCGCAATTTGTGCGTACGGTAGTTCTCACAACGAAGGGGCCCCTACGTGCGAATGCCATTTGTAGCGTGCATAACTATGGCCAGGCCATAACTAAGCCTTACACGAAGAACACGCGAATCCAACTCAAACAACACGAATGTTGGACCAATCTCAGGGAACAGTCGTGGGGACATTTCGAACACATGCGAACTCTGTCCGCATATTACGCGAATAATAAACGCCGTGCGACATTCATGCGACATTCGCACATAATTATGCCGCGCGATTATCTTGAGACCGGTGAATCGCAGAATATGGACGTTAGTTGATCCTTTGTTGAGCTGTGCCAGTCGCAATAGAAGCCAGATACCTCGGCATCACGTGGTGCGGATTTGCCACCAAACCCGTTCAGAAGAAGTAGGCCTATACGTGAACAGCTCGCGAATAGATCGGACCATCTTCGCTGCTTTCGCGAGACTGCGTCAGACATTCTCGGAAGCTGTTAGGGGTTTCAAGAAGATGTTGCGAACATCACACACGTCTTGAGTAGGAGTCGTGCGCATATCCCATATGACGAACTTTTCAATTATTTTTTTTTAATTCCCGCCCATTGGAAAACGACTACCGCGAACATGTGACGACGCTTCCCAACCCCGCGCATGTTTGGCCAACTTTCGGAGCCTAAATCACTAATATGTCTATACATACGAATACGAAACTTTGCATTTTTTTTGTCCTCGATATTCGCATCCTAAAACCTTACTTTAGTACGACTGGAATCTAAAACCAAGGTTTCCCAGAACGTTCCCAAATGTATCTCCGGTGACAATCTGCTCGTGGTTAGTTCTCTTCGTCATAAGCACCCACTCGCTCTTTACGAAGGCCTATGTGATGTTCGCCAAATCTTCATGAAACCCAAACAGATTCCGAGAGTTTGGAGAAAGTCTCGCGCGTTTCTCCCGAGGTTTATCCGATCATTTCTCGACCTATTCAGTACTCTTCGCGTACCGTAGGCTACCTCTTGAGAAGAGGCGATTAGCAGACGACAAAGCCAGCGCCTTTCACGTCAAGGTTTGGCAAGAATGATTGACGCCTCCATTGTCGCCAGGCACATACATCTATGGGGAACTAAACCTTCCCGAATGATGGGCTTTGATGCTTATTCGACATTAATTTCGCATCCTTGGGAATGGTTACCGTGCCCTGCATGAATACAGACATGGCTGTGCAGGGCTTTTGCATAAAGACGACTGACTGAGGAAGGCATTACGGTGAATGAACCGCTTCATGAAAGCATCAGGTTAAAGTAATTCTTTCTCGACTTGTCCCGTACGGGCAAAATCCGTGTGTGTGTGTGTGTGTGGGGGGGGGGGGGCCTTCACAGAAACGGGTTATCGTAGGAAGTGCCGATGGGTATAATATATACTAACCTATTGGGTTTTTAAACTAAAGAGCACCATTATCGTTCACACTTTTGAATGGCTCTTAAAATTTAGTGGGCCTGACGTTTCGATCCTAGCAGGACCTTTCTCAAAGGCAGAGTGCCTTTGAGAAAGGTCCTGCTAGGATCGAAAGTCTGGCCCACTAGATTTTAAGATTTGTATTTTGGTAATTTTAGTCAGTAAGCAGTTTGCAACATTTTTGTATATCACTTTTGAATGGCTTTAGAAAATGAAACTTTACCGGATTTAAGACGCTGATGTGAATACAGTATTATAGGTAGAAAGTATAATGAGGACTGTTGTAAAACACAGCCAGTTCTGAAAGGCTATTGTGACTGACTTGCTATAGTATAGTAAAGACTGCTACTGCATGGTGTCTTCATACGATTTGTGATTAGTGCAGCAAAATGACGAACAGAGCAGTGTTGAATGCAAGACGCGACGGTGCATACTATAGGCATTTCCAGCGTTGAGACAGTTGAGCAAATGCTCTTTTCTACGTATACATCTGTCAGTACAAGCAACAGCGGCCAGTCAGTGAGCCAGAGGGCCAGTCAGGGAACATTTCTCGTTCTCTTTTTCAAGGAGACAATTGCTTTTGAGGATGGTTTATGTCTGACCATCTCATTGGAGTTTGGATGGATAGATGAGTGGATGGACGGATGGAAGGGAAGAGGGATGGATGGATGGGTGTGTGAGTGGGTGTATGAATGGATATGCCCTGGTCTCTGACGACGAAGCCGAAGCCTCTTGTTCCTAATTATCACCACCACACTTACGGAGACTGGCGACGGCGCGTTGGTACATGGTCTGTTATGACGGCGTGGGAGTGTGTTGGATGAGGGCGTATGACTGTGTGTCTGTGGATTGGGCGGCAGTTACCCAAAGAGACAAGGACGAAGGAACACATGACCGACGAAACTATAGTGATTCAACACGCAAACATGAGCACAACTGGCTACTGTTTAACGTAACGGAGTTTCTGATTAAAAAGGAAGACAACTATAGGTAGCACGGCGCACTCACCCAATGTTACACTTATTTTTTAAGTTCTAGCTAGATGGGATTTGAAGGTTTGCATAGTGGAAGTCCCAAGTGGAAGGTTTGCGGTGACACCATGTAACGCATCTTTTTTCAGACAAGAGTGTGGCTCTGAAAAGAGCCGGTAAGTGAACGTTTCGGGCAGTGTGTATATACAGTGTCCTGACAACGGGCGGGAGTACACACTGTACTGCCAGAGACCGGCTATTTTCAGAGTCACACCCCCGATCCTTCTCAAAAGAGATGTGTCACATATCGTCACCGCAAACCTTCCACTTCACAGCTACAGACTATGCCTGCATAGATCATTCGAAAGACGTAGAAAACCGGTGCTTCGAAATCAAACGCAGCAAGACCTTTACACTGTGGTAAAAGCTATAGACGGACCGCTGATCGAGGGGAAGACCCGCACCGCTGCTTGAGAAACCCTAGGAAGGTTTATGACCAATTAGATAATAATGGATGTCGGTACTTTCTTTTTCTGTCCGCATAAGCGGGTTATTGAAGTAAACGGGCGATAAACCGGAGCGGATCAGGCATGAAGGGGAGGGATTTTCTGGCAGTGTTGAAGGCAGTGTGTTGCTCGACTGCCAGACGACAAGCGTCGCCGGAAGTTTTGATTCCGGGCCCCACGGCCGCGGCATTGCGGCACGTTTGAGTTGATCCGATCGTACGCGAAGGCTCCGCACATTGATGTACACTACGGGTGGTCTTTCCTATAACACAGGGCGCAGGGGCCAATGCGACCGTGCTCACAAAAGGGGAGAACAAATTAGTTTCCTTTTTTCTCTCGTCGTTAATCCCGCAAAAATGGTGAATTAATAGACCGTAAAGAGAGAGGAGGAACGGAGGGTGGTCTCGTGGTTGAAGATTAAACAGGTGAGATGGGGAGGAGGAGGAGGGGTGAGTAACTCAGGCTGATTTCGTCTTGGTTCTTGACGGTCAGACGGGGGAGGCAAAAACGGAGATGTGGCCAGTCATCACCTCGTGAGAACCCAGTGACACGGCGGTAGAGAAGCGTGGCATTGTTTAACGGAGCGGACCTACCGCTGGGATGGAGGGAGGGAGGCAGGCGGCTAGACCACGGTTAGACAGGTTACAGTGGGGGTGAAATGTGGGTCATTTCACGACCGGTGGTGGTCCGTCGATCTTTTGGGGGGCTCTTGCAGTTGCAGGTGGCTGGTATGAAATGGACCAATTATAGGGGTTGGGTTTGAACGCATTGGCGCAATCTTCAGACAAGAGGCCGTTTTTCATTCATGCCAACCGCACATCAGAAGGTTAGTTAGGACTAATTATGACATTAATAGAAAACAGGAGGCTTTTGGAATGCGATCGCAAACATGAACCGACACAGGTGATGCCAAAGCAATCTGACATCGTGCACAAAGGCCTACACTTATGGGGTTTGTGGTTCAGGGAGGGACAATTTAATAACCTGTAAATTTTAAAAGAATTAATAATATGTGGTACTACTGCACATAGTAAAGGAACAAACTGATAATAATTATTACAAGATATGGGGCGCTTATGTTACCGGTACATAAACAGATCACCCGGCACTTCAAAACAGTGTACACCAATTACTGAATATCAACTAAAATGATCGACAACGAAAATGAAGGGCCTTTCGCATTTCTTTGAGATTTCTATACAGATTAAAAACCGCTGAAACATAAAACGCGAATCTGTGTGCAAGTATCACTGATACCAACGATAAGAGAGATGTATTTTGTATTGCGTGAATCAAGTGTATGATCAAGTTTATGCAGTGGGACGTATTTAGAAAGAACCTTGGACTTGGTTCACGTAACTATGTATCGAGTGATTCTAGCATTTAAACCAACAGGGCTTATAGTGGCTCTTCAAACGGCCCGGTGTTTTACTTGATTTAACTGTCACTTCACACTTTTCCAGTACACAGTTTTTGAATATGAAGTGCAGTGAGTTGACTTCAGTGACCGGCCGGCCAGGCAGTAAGGTGTCGTGCTGCGGGAATTCGAGTGCAAAGACAAGAAGTAAGTAACCTTTATGATAAAAATAGATCCACTTGGTATTTCGTGACTTTCCATAATTCCGGTTGAAACTGCGGGAATCGGTTGAAAAACCAGGAAAGGCAAAGTGTTGGAAAACCTCTGTCATATAAATACATCCACTCAGTACATTTGGATGGTTTCCCGCTGGTTTCACCGCTTGAGAAGGTCGAGTGGATGACACTTGGGACGAAGGGGAGTCTTGTGCAAAAAATAGTAAGCCACCACGGAATTCTTTGGGAACGAGAAGCGGTCAGTCATTCATGTCGGTGTGTCTTTGTTGCTTGAATGCCTTCAATTTGCGGGACCGGCATGGGACATGTGCAAACATGCCTCACTGAAAGCGCTGCGGATCTGACATTCCGACACATTCGGACAGCCGCTGCACGTTGTTTCCGATTTCGAAAGAGCACATTCCGGCCATTTTTCCTCTCTTCCCGCTTTCTCTAATGGAACAATTTGAGACCCAGATCTAGAGAGGTCGTGGCAATTATACCGTAGAACGAATAGACAGTTTGTAACAGGCTTAATGACCAGAATATCTGACTGAAACATTCTTTCGCTGGGTGGATACCTCAGGGACTGCCCGTGTTGTACACTGGTCACTGACCTCGACTCCAAAACACAATTCGCATGCCACACAAATACAAAGTTTGTAAACTCGGCGAGTGACTACGACAATGGAAAACGAGAAAATAGACACACAGACGGAATTTAGTAATATTACAAGGTTTTCAATGATTTAGGATGTTTACATTGAGTGAAGTGGAAGAGAAAATAATTTTTTGTTCATGGTGACAGGTAGAAATGCACGGTGTTTACATTTTACGAGCAATTGTTACTTGATCCTATTTAGAATTGGGTGGTTGGTGCTGCTGGTGACTGCCTCCTGTGGTTTCCCAGACATTTCACAATCGGGAACAAAATAAGCCATCAATGTCAACACGACATTTAGAGAAGATTTAAATATCCCTCGGGCCATAGAAACCCGCCCCATCTTGTTCCCAAATAACTTTAGTGAGCCCACACAATCCGGGCCTTGCAATAACACGAACAGAAAAGATGTGTCAACGCCAATAGTGCGGGCGCGGGCGGCGGTGGCAGCAGCTACCGGTGTCTGACCGATTCAAGGCCGGCCGGTAAGCACCGGGGCCGCCCCGCCTCGGCGTCGCCGACCAGCGATCAAGAATCCCCGCCGGAAGAGACGCGCCTTATCGCGGTTCGGTGGGTGTTAAATTCGCAGCAATTCCGGTTCGCGAATTAAACAAGAACCATATCTCCCTCATCACCCCATCAGATTACCCCACCCCCAAAAGGTTGGCTGTTCGGTTTGTGTGTTTACATTGCGGTGACAAAGCACTTAATTACGGATTTGATATCGCTCTTGGACCCGAGCACTGTTCGCCAAGTCGGACACAACCACAAAACCTCAAATCTACTCAATGCTATCACTATTATGATATGTGGGAATGCCAGCGGCCGCTCTGGTTGCATTCTTCAAATAATTGCTATATAAACCCAGAAATGTGTAAAAGATGAAGCCTTGGGCTATTCAAAGAGAAACCCAACAAAGAGTACAGTTATTTTTTGAGAACAATAAAAAAAATCGAATGTCGTGCGCTTATTTCAAACGGGTTTCCCGAGCCTACCGGGAGTGTATTTATTTAGGCATTGAGCCAAGTTGATAGCAAACATCTGTTCTCAAACAAACCCAGCGAAGGACACCGTGGGGGTGTTCCTTACGGGTACAAAATCAGAAATCATTGATATTGCACCAACACGTGGTGAAATTTGTGACGGCTAGATGCCAACAAATCATTTTATGGTTTCGCTCCTCCCTGCACGACACGGCGATGGTTGAGAAAAGTTACGAAATCAGCCAGCCCTTTCTATCTTGGCCTGGGCCTATACAAGTGAAATGCCAGCCGTGGCACTTGCCACGCGGATTCTCTCAGCACGATCCACATATTGGCACTAGGTGTGACTCCAACCAGATCACGGTGGGGTGGCCAAAGTTATAAATTACAACAAACCATTTTTCAGTCTAGCAGTTTCAAGTATTCTCGAACGCTCGGATACAGTAGAGAAATTTGGAGAAAACGCAAGAGTGCCATTAAGTAAAAGTAGGGCGATTGGAAACAACGCAGGCACGTGGCTATACACAACCTTATGACCTTTTTTTTCTAGCAGAGCGGGCCCGACTCATATATATATACTCATATATATATACATGTACATGTGTAGGTGTATCTGTAAAGTAAAGACTTGTTCTAGTCCTCCTTTCTTGTGCATTTCAATGGAAACAATGCATACATGATGGCACTTAACGCAGGGAAAATTACCCCAAAGGACGATAGAGAATAGGGTCGTTGAACTGATGCATGATCCGACACTGTATGGGACAATATGAAGACACTACCTACTAGTACTACCTATAGGCTACACCACCAACGCGTACCTGACCGATTATTGCTCTCAACGAAATCCCTCTTCCGCACGGTCCATCAGTCTCTGTCCCCATAGCTACAATGACGTCAACATTTCAATCCAGCGCCAGTCTATAGTGAGCGAACGCCGGTCGGATTTAATCAAACAAAACACGAAACGATTCTTTCATAATTTATCATTCTCTCCACCCTTCTCTTCCTGTGTTTGTTCGGCAGGTGAAAGGAGTCGAACAGATTTATCAGCTTCGTTGCTGAAACGACGAGGAAGCGGCACTTGAAAGGATTATTTTGGGGTTAGTGAATGGACGAACTGCCATCTTGGAACAAAGCCAGTCTTTTGTGGCCGTCTCTTAAGCCCGTTGAGCGGACCTGGCTAAGCGAGCTTACACGGCCCCGTGTCCGGGCAGCGGTATCCGTTTATCTTCATTACCTTAACGACGCTGGCTGGTTGGGCAATATCCCACTTACAAGTTGATAGAAACCCCACGACGAGATGAATGGTTGTGGATAATAGACCTACAACCCGCTCGTGTGGTTGAGCGATCATAAGAGATTGCTTAATAATTAAGGAGGTGGGTTGGCTCCCGAATCTGGGACGAATTGAAGGCGGGCCGTTGAGGGAGTGGCCCAAAGTCCCGCCACCCAACGGGGGGTGTGGGTTGGGGGAGTCCTCGCCAATTTGCCAAACCCACTCGTCGGTACTTAGTGCAAGGGATAGGTGGCCCTCTTCGGTGAAACTAAAGAAAAGTAACACACCGCTCCGCGCCTCCATCCCCCGAGGACTTTTTTATCATACAAGTAGCAGTCTGTACACCAATCAAGCCCCTAAGTGGAGCACGTTTATCCCCCAACCCTTCCCAACTCACCCAACCCCTGCTACATTGATTTATAAGAGGTGTGCCGGGAACAGGGCCAGTTTTCGGGGACTTTCAAAGGGTTCGTTCACCGCCAAAGCAGCGATGCTTGAGGCGGGTCAACCGCCGGGTCCATTGGCCGAAGCACTTCGGAGATCCGATGAATCGCGTTTCGTTAGAGCCTAGAGGATTCCTTTCACGCTTACAAGAACTCAACGGGAAAAAATGGATTCGGGTTGCGTAATGCGACATCGAGTGAAGTGGATGCAGCAAGTGCAGAAAGGAGACTGGACGTACACTGATGGAAAACAAATTTTAAGGACAGAAAGTAATGACGTCAGGGAAAGGCGCAATTAGCAAACAGTAAACGTCAACACGGGCAATCAAATTACGCGACTCTGTGATAGTACCACTTAACATCATTCGTTTATTAATTGTATTTTGTATTGCGCAAATCAAACACATTGACGTCATTGTGTCCCATGTGTTAATTGTATAGATGCCCTGCCACAAGCAGTACACATGTCGCCCGCCTGTAGTCTGTGACTGGGCCAAAAGGTTGGAGAGGACACTGACACAATTCGTTGCATTGGCCATCCGGTCAACGGTCAACCCGCGTCTCTCGTGAGTCCTTCTTTGCCGAGCACGGGCCGTCTGTGCGGTTAGCAATCTGACAGGCCACTCTCCGAAGAGATTCCGCCGGCAAGGCGGCTAGGTCTATGGCACAGCAGCGAGATCGATGTGGACAGGTTTTGACGTGTCTGTCCCACGGCCAATCCCACTCGCCTCTCTCTAGTCTCTACCCAACCCCGATGTCCAGGTTTTCCCGCCTTGGGGAATCGAAAAAAGGGGATTTGCGGCTGAGGTTCTCACAATGGTTCGACCCCTAACCCTGTACGCTTTCCCACGTTCTGCCTTCATAAGGACTTTGGAAAGAAAAGGGAGAGTCTTTATTGCCCACCGGGGACGGCCGCTGACCAGTAAACCAATACTTCCTGAGCGCTGTGTATCGACGGCGGCGGTTTAAAATTCCACACACTTCCGATTCTTGTCCCGTCGTGCCATGCCCCTCACTATTGTCCCACGGAACCGATCGAATTCCAGGGTAGATTACCGCGTTTTGGGGCGCGCTTGTTGGATCGATGGTGTGCAGCTAGCCGCAGACTCGCCCCCTTCGTGTACAGTGGCCTCTCTGATGGGACCGCCGTGGAAGCGCGCCTCGTGCCACCGTTCTTGAGGGGCAGTTTCCGCGGTGCGCAGCCAGCCAGTGGGCGCTCCCTGTTCCGCACACGGCTCACCTTGCCCATACCATGGAGGCCCATACCAGCCAGGAAACCCAAGACGACCGTCAAGGGCGAATAGGCCACGCAGCACCGTGTCCGCCTATCTACCGTCCAACCACGCTCATACTTCCTTCCTTCCAATTCGTGCGTTAACATCCGATCGACCGCCTGTTCCCGACCCAACAGTTCGCTGTCGGGGGTCCGTCCGGGGTTTACGCCGTACTGTAGCAGTTCACGATCACACCACCACTCAAGTACTACCAGTTACAACACACAGTCAGGTTATCGCATTACAAAATCATTATTTCCAAAGCTCACAACGTAAACTACGGCGTAAAGGCCTAATCCATAAATGACTGTTGCGAAACCTGATAAATCCTATGACTATAATATCTTATTCTTTATTATTATTTAGTGACTGCTGCAAATGGTTTTCAGATAATAATTCGCAAGTCCCTCACGGATGAGCAATGGCAGTGCTGTATTGAACCTGAAGTACAAGACAACGACTTGAGCCTATGAGCCTATTCCCATGATTGAAATCGATGAAAAACTGACTGAGAACTTTGACCAAGTGGAATAAAATGGCAAATAAAACGTTGACTGGCGGGGATTTGAACCCGAGATCTCTGGTTTTGCGTACTAGCGCTTCGTCATGTTTTCAATGAATTCAGAGTGATTAGGGTTGTTCACATGTTGGTTATTTCACATTTTTGAACATTTGAGTTGAAATACTGAGGATCGAAACGCGAGGTGCTCTCTTTTGGTGGCCCACATAGGCCTGTTTCTGTAATACTTTATGTTCATCTTCTACAAGACAGGCTTCTCGTGGTGGCTTTGCTATATCATCATCATGTATATATGGATATATGATGAGACACCACATGACCAACGAGAGTGGATGCATCTGTGAAGGAGTTTAATTCACTCGTACATCCTTATCATTTCGTCTTTGCTTTCCATACGACTGTTGTACAATTTTGAGTAATAAGGCAGATCATTTCCTTGTTGCACACCATTTCAATGATACTTGGCCGTCCTTTTCCTAGAACCGTTCTCTCTCGTATTTACATTTCCCCATGTACTTCTGTATCTTGTCAGTTGGGTCTATCTAAACCACGTCACTACAAACTACGCCAATCCAAAAGCCGCAATGATTCCATACTTAAAGGCCCAATACAACATTGGGATGATCGGAAAACATCGATGTCCACATATTGCCTTCTAATTTACACAGTTTGTAGATGGTCATGATTAGAATCATGGTCATGATTAGAATGTTGAAATCTTACGGTATGGGATGTTGTACTTCCCTAGAAATCTTCATTCAAACATCGACAAATATAGTTTATTACTTGCAAGTAATAAACTATTTCTTACACTACAGAATGGTGCAAAAATCGTGATGGATTGCTTTTTTATGTTTAAAGGTTTAACACACAAACTGTGCAATCTTTTGACCTTTAGCAATGTTGTATTGTGCCTTTAAACGGATTGATAGTGAAAGGGGGAAGCGGGTCCATTCTGATGCGTTGCTTACTTCTTTCTTTTTAACTGCAGGAATATTTGGCAAGCAAATAGATTCACGTGGATATTAAAAGCTGCCCTGATGATGTCATCTCCTTGAATCTGTGGAAGCCTCGGTCACAATATGCTCATGAACAGGTCTTGGTAAAGTTATTGTGACCAGACTGTGCCTGAAATGATCAACATGTGGTTCCTGTCTTATCAGCGCATTAAGGACACGCAGGATTGCAAAGAGATGGCCCTGACGCATCCCCAAACACACGAGGCTGCGTTTTTGTTTGGTCGACAGTTACATCACACGTGTTGGGAAAACGCACACTTTGAGCGCCTGAGACGCGCTACGAATGTGGGTGCATGAGTTGCGTTATTGCGATAGCTGTTGTGGCTTACCAATTGGTAGACATTCTTGTACTGCCCCGTGCGCAAATATACCAACACTGAACCATAATTGTAGGCTGCCGTCGATTTCACCAAACTCATCGTGACTTACGATCAATCGCAAAACGATGAGCAGTGCACAGAGACCATACGGCCCATCACAACTTGCGATGGGCTATCCATCGTAAGTTGAGTTACGATGGATCGTTAGGCTTCGTGAAATCCACTGCTGTACATGTTTCGTACACATCGTTCATTCACATTGTATTTTTGTTATAAGCAGATTGCTTTGCTTTGGGTCAATGGTCCGGATAATTATGTTGGTAGGTAAAATTGCTGAATGCAAACCTATAGTATAACAGGTGCTGAGGTAAATCAAGTGCAAGGTGACATTAAACAATAAATTAGGTACTCTCCTTGTTTTATTTCCTTGTGCAGTTGTAAACACACCATGTTCAGTGAGCTTTCATCATAACATGAAATCAGGACATGGGCCTATATTAAAGCCTACCGGCGTTGAACACAAAATTCAAAGATCCAGTAGGGAGTGTCGTTGTGAGCGAGCCTTAATTTGCATACAGCCTAATACGGCTGGAGAGGTAGCGGGCACGCACTCGTTCTTCCCGGTAGGCCAGGAAGGGGAACCCGAGCGCAAACTGCATGGGCTTCCTTGGCGCTTACGGGAAAAAGGGAAACAACGATCTACTCCCCTGATGTGTGTACAACTCTATAGCACCGATGATGTTACTAAGGAAATGAACCTTATGTTTCTTGATGGATTACTGGTGGACTTCCGCTCTCCCAGGAAAACAATTCGGGCCAGACAAGGCTGTCCCTTCGCAGCCATGGGCCTATACCGTCTTCATTTCCTCTGTTTGGATTTGATTTGATATAACAGGAAGCTTGAGCGGGACACAGTGGCAGTACTGGATCGGAAGTAAAATGGGCTAGATGAAGCAAGTAGACAGTGGGTATGATCAGATCCAACATAGCAACTTTACAAAGGGCAAGGGTGTGGTGTAATAGTGTATACAAGCCACATGGTACGAACAACATAATTATATGGGATTATTCACTACCTACGCTGTCACCATGACAAGCATATACTAGATTAATATTCCATGTGGCATTCCCATTCAGGTGGCCTATTCTGCTGAGCCCTCCTCTCTTTCGTTAGAACATAACGTTTCATTTTGAACTGAGCAACATTAAATCTTTCGGAAGATTATACATTTGGCTGCGATTTGTGCAGATGTCTTATCAATGTCTTAGAGTGTCTTAAGGATGTCTTAAGGTGTCTTATCAGTTTGGCAAAATTAAGCGCACGATCCTTTGCACATGACTGCTATTTTCTCAAGCCTCGCTATAGCATTAACAGTATAAGCCTATAACGGCTCACATATCCAAAATGTGCGCAAACCGAGGTATAGGGTTGAAACAGTTTTAACCTTGAGTGGACGTTTCACAAAGGCTTAACAGCGTAGATATAACATGATGTTTACGCCGAGGAAAATTAAATCCAATAGGGGTTTGGCCTGCTCGACGTAATCAGCACTGAGTGCTCAGTGCTTTGTCCGATGCCTGATGAAAAAAAAAGTAGGCAGCTCGGGCGGGATTCGAACCCGAGTCCTGCTTTATAGACGTCTGCACTAGTAGAAAGTCTGGAGTCCGGTTTGGATTCCCGCCCGAGCTGCCTCGGATTTTGTTCATGAGGCATCGAGCAGAGCATTGAATACTCAGTGCTCATTACATCGGTGCAGGGCAAACCCTCATTGAAAAGTATAGCAGGAAAATATGCACAGAGAAACATTAGCCTTTAAACCATCGGGTATTTCTAGAAATATCCCTCTAAATACCAAGTATGTTCCCAATCCTGAGATATTGGTAATCTTCTATAGGTATTATAACAATCAGTCAAAATTCCCCGAATGTTGAAGGACTGAATATTGGCCGGTGGATGGAATGGATGGCGGGGGGGGGGGTGTATCGGAGTCTCCCCGTCATGTGGTTAGCAGAGACAGGGACTCTTGCCTGTAAATTAAAAAAGGCGACAGAACGGGGAAAGGACCAGATCTAGAGTCGGTATAGAACAGTAGAAGAGGTGCAGAATCGGTCTCTCTACCACAATGGCTCTGGTTCGCGTGTTCAATGAAAACTGTCCAATTTCCCTACAAATGACAAAAGAAAGAACTCATGCCAAATCCCGGAAACGGACTTCCGTGCAATGATGTAACTACCTACACATAAACAAACACGCACCACACATAGTTACACAACCAGTCAAACATCTCAAACAAACACTCCATAAATGGCCTCTATAATCACCCGTCAAGTGACTTTCATTTGTTTCTGCACGATTGGTCCGCAAGTGTATCCGTTCACTAATGTTATGGAATAATATTCTTCAGAGAACTCGCACCCACGGGAATGTGACCTTGCATTTTTCCCCTGGCGTTATTTCAATGGCATCGCACTTTCACGAGGAAATACCACGCAACATGGTGTGAATGCAAATTCCAAGATATGATGTATAAAAAAACTGATTAAATAAAATTCTACACATTATGTTCAATCTGAAAAAGGAAAGATTGAGGGTTTTTAGGTAACCGAGAAAGTTCATCCACATGAATAACGTAGGCCTACATATTGTACAGACATACCGTTGGCTTGGTCGGGCCAGGCATGTCTCTTGTTTTGTTTCATTTGAATTATAGCAGAAAAATAGTGTATATTTGCAATTATTAGGCCCTTTAGTAAAAACAAAAGTACCTTAAAGTTGGTTTGATTTTATTTGGTTTAGGTTAGTTGCCTTGGTTTGGTTTGGTTTGCTCTCCTCTGACATGCTCTGCCGTTCCACAGTGCTCTGCTGTGCAACAGTGCTCTGCCGTTCCACAGTGCTCTCCTGTGCAACAGTGCTCTGCCGTTCCACAGTGCTCTGCTGTGCAACAGTGCTCTGCCGTTCCACAGTGCTCTGCTGTGCAACAGTGCTCTGCCGTTCCACAGTGCTCTGCTGTGCAACAGTGCTCTGCCGTTCCACAGTGCTCTCCTGTGCAACAGTGCTCTGCCGTTCCACAGTGCTCTGCTGTGCAACAGTGCTCTGCCGTTCCACAGTGCTCTGCTGTGCAACAGTGCTCTGCAGTGCCGTGCTCTGTCATGCTCGGCTGTACTGTGCTCTACCGCGCTCTGCTCTGCCTCGCTATTCTCTGCTCTGCTGTGCCTCGCTATTCTCTGCTCTGCTGTGCCTCGCTATGCTCTGCTCTGCTCTGCCTCGCAATGGTCTGCTCTACTCTGCTCTGCCTCACTATGGTCTGCTCTGCCTCGATATGGTCTGCTCTGCCTCGCTATGGTCTGCTCTGCTCTGCCTGGATATGGTCTGCTCTGCCTCGCTATGGTCTGCTCTGCCTCGCTATGGTCTGCTCTGCTCTGCTCTGCCTCGATATGGTCTGCTCTGCTCTGCTCTGCCTCGATATGGTCTGCTCTGCTCTGCCTCGATATGGTCTGCTCTGCCTCGCTATGGTCTGCTCTGCTCTGCCTCGATATGGTCTGCTCTGCCTCGCTATGGTCTGCTCTGCTCTGCCTCGATATGGTCTGCTCTGCCTCGCTATGGTCTGCTCTGCTCTGCTCTGCCTCGATATGGTCTGCTCTGCCTCGCTATGGTCATCTCTGCTCTGCCTCGATATGGTCTGCTCTGCCTCGCTATGGTCTGCTCTGCTCTGCTCTGCCTCGATATGGTCTGCTCTGCCTCGCTATGGTCTGCTCTGCTCTGCTCTGCCTCGATATGGTCTGCTCTGCCCCGCTATGGTCATCTCTGCTCTGCTCTGCTTTGCTCTGTCATGCCTCTGCTGTGCTATGCTCTGCTCTGCATTGCTTTGCTTTGGCTAAAAGTAACAAGAACGAAAATTATGATATTGCTGACACTGTAGGTTATTGTACTACGTTGTATGATTTTCTGTTCGACATTAAAGGTTTGGATACGGCTAATATTTCCAATCCATTGGGATCACCGGGTTGATAAAGGCGCTTTCTCTATAGGCACGGCCCGGCGGTGATCTGTCCGTCGGACAGCTAGCCTTGAATGGAGTCCTGTTCCTGGGGCGGAAGAAAAGACGGACGAACACACCGGAGAGGCGGCAGGACAGTCTGCTACCACATCCTCGTTCCAACTTAGGTCGCTGGTACGCCAAGCTCGGTATCACCATTAAGGTCACACCGTGGACTACCGGCTACCACTACACTCAACTCTCATGCCAACATCGCGGAACAAACATTGTGACGTCATCAGATGCATCCTGAACTTGAACCGCCTGGTTCCACCGCACAGGAATTCACTTTAAGCAAAGTGTGTGAACTCCGGGCAAGTAGGCCTATTGCACATCAGATCACTATGATGTATCCGGAGTGATTCTGCCAACTGTTGAACATTATAAGTGAGGGAATTCCTGTTTTAGGAATCATCCCCGTGTATCATATAACCTAGATAATAATGCGTTGGCCCTACTTGGTGTATAATTAGCACTGCCTACTCAGTGCATTGCCCGATGGCCTGCTGAATTGAATCCTCGTGTACTCGCATTTCTTTATTTTTAGGTATGTTCAGATAATTTATAGTACTACCACCTGGTTTACTCTAGAATTTCTTGCTTTAGGACTTGGAGAAATGTGATTACACCATATTTGTATAAACTAACGGCAGGGTCTAATACATATGTGTAGGTTAGAAGATCAATGGCATCACCTTTTTCAGGATAGGAACATGTTAACATGATTTTGTTTTGCAATTAGAATGTATTTTGTAAGATTCCGAATTTTGGCCCTTAGCTACGAGAATATATCCGTCGTTATACAGATTCGAATCCACCGCACGACGTTTACCAGCTCAGTGGTCAACTGGTTAAGACGTCTGCACTAGAAAGCTGGAAACCAGAAGTCGTAGGTTCGAATCCTACCCGAGCTGTCAGTATTTCTTCCAGCATGCAATGCACTGAGCACTCAGTGCTTATTACGCCGAGCAGGACAAACCCTCATTGAATAACATTCTCCCGGACGAGAAAATCAAGTTCTTAGAATTCCAAACAAGGGATCGAAGTGTCACTGAATGTAGCACACAATTCTCTAGTAGGTTGAGCGTAAATTAGTTTTAAAACTTGAACTTGTATTGCAACTCTTAGTCTTGTTACGACGCTTGAAAATATCCATTTGATATTTTTCACGGGAACACGAACAAGTAAAAAAAGTAAGCGAAAGTCCAGGACCTCACTCAAAGTAGGGTCGTTTTCTAGAAGATATCCAATGGCATAATATACATACACTTCTTATAAGATTTGCATGTACAGTACTTGGTGTAGAGATTTGTCCACGCATGCGCGTTGTTAGCACTGTGCTTCGCCTGCCTGCCTGTAAATGTTCCAAGCGCCTGCTATGGTCAGTTTATGGTCATTTTCTCTTGTATATGCTGTTGCACAGCGGACTAGCCGTGTTCGCATTGGACTTTTTCTTCCGCGGCCACGCGGTAACTTACCGCGACATTCCTTAAGGTGATTCTACCGTGCGTCCGCACTTGGATTTATCTTCCCCGGCGGAATGAGAAATTCACTGTGTGAGGCTGGCAGAATGTCGCCTATTATTGGCCTGTCAAGTTACCGTGGCTGAGTGGAAAGTTTCCGCGACGTCTCTCGCCCTGTTAGTTTTACATCACGCTCGCGGTAACTTGACAGGGAGGGTAGTTTTCCGCGAGTCCGCATTGGATTTATTTTTGTCATTCTTCCGCTCTGCCGCGGTAGTTTGACAATTTTAAGTCCAATGCGAACACGGCTTAAAGCCGTGTTCGCATTGGACTTAAAATTGTCAAACTACCGCGGCTCGGTAAGGCTATGGTTGCTGTATAACATTATTATCGCACTTTTATCATTGACCTCTTTGCTCAGGGTAGTGACAGGCACTCCGCAATGCGCAGGACCTGTTCCGGTGCTCACAGCTCTCGAAATCTATACGGATTGGCTGATAGCCATTAATTTGTTTGTCTAGTGCTTGTGGTGTATACCACCCTGTACCTTTACAATCTGCCCTCAAACACGGTGGATGATTTCGCCAAGCAAGTTGTTCACACCACTACTACCAGATTACCCCCACCCCTCCCCTCCTCCCCAGCTCTTGTTTCGCCCAATTACAGATAACCCCTTACCAATGATAATTGAGCCCCCTCAATTACCGGTGTCAAATCCCTTATAATCTGGTTGTTACCCCCAACCCCATCAATCAAGCGTCGTAACAAGATCGCGCCCAAAGACGACCCGACTTTAACCCACGGGACAAGGCTCCGCTAATCCGCGCGGTGGTTTGTTGCACTAACCGGCAGTACCCCCTGTGATCCCGATTTGTTGGACCCTCAGCCAGTGCACCGGCCGGTACCCGCAACACGGCCAGACGCGACCCAGGAAGCGGGCCCAGACGACCCGGCGGCCCAAGGCAAACAGTTTTTGTTGCCGGTTCCTTTGCGCGACTCTTCACAAGTACTTGCAAAGTGGGACCGGAATCGGCCCGCCGCTCCGTCCTCCGTGCGATGTGCACGCGGCTTGCATTAGTCACCCTCAGATGTCACGCGGTCCCAGACTGCTGCATTCAAGGGGTAGTGAGAAATTAAGGAACCACAGCGGTTACCAAAATCCGACATCTGTAAAGAAACCAGTCCCCACTCATCTATCATTATGTACAAGCATTGCTAAATCCCCATTGTCTTGATGAATGCGGCCGTGCCCAATGGTCTAAACTTTCTTTTCAGAGCGGCCCCATTTCACTTGGAGATTAACACTGGCCGCCTTCATCAAAGACCATCCCCAGCATCTCAAGTCAACAACGCAGGCGACAGTTGACTGACATTCACTGCGGTAACAGTATGAATCCTGGCCAGGGGATTTTTCCCCATTTGGCACGTTCGACCCGATACCAACGGATACAATTCGAAGTCGGAGTTTTGGACTTTTCTGGCGCCTTTCGGATTAATTTTTTCCTGTCGTTTGGATGTGTAATCTGGCCCGTGATTACCCATAGGATGAACGTTGTGTGACAGCCCTCGGTCAATCGATTACAGGAGCTCCCTCGAAAATGTGTCAAGAAGGCACCAGACTTCTCAAGCTATATACACTGAACTGAATGAACAAACAAAATCTTAATTCACTGAAAGAGAGATTCCCTTGCTTTCCAATCGGTACATCTCGTGAATACGCTTGGCTTTGCAGTGTCAAATTTTCTTTCGTGGGTATCTCAACCCCATGAACTCATTGCATGTTTCAACACAGCAGATATGGAAGTGA
This sequence comes from Luidia sarsii, assembly GCA_949987565.1. NCBI lineage: Eukaryota > Metazoa > Echinodermata > Asteroidea > Paxillosida > Luidiidae > Luidia > Luidia sarsii. The sequence goes on from OX465111.1 coordinate 8,755,735, forward strand.
GTTCCAAAACAGCAGTTCACCAGTCACGTACCACGCGTGCAGTCTCCGGTGAAAGTTTTTCCCTTTCTCTGAAATAACGACAGTGTGAATAATTAGCCTAATTTCAATGTCTCGTGCATCCGAGGTACATCTGCTGCTTTTCAGAAAGACTCTGACTCGAGAGATGTGACTCTGACTCGAGAGATGTGACTCTGACTCGAGAGATGTGACTCTGACTCGAGAGATGTGACTCTGACTCGAGAGATGTGACTCAGACTCGAGAGATGTGACTCTGACTCGAGAGATGTGACTCAGACTCGAGAGATGTGACTTGGACTCGAGAGATGTGACTCAGACTCGAGAGATGTGACTCTGACTCGAGAGATGTGACTCAGACTCGAGAGATGTGACTCTGACTCGAGAGATGTGACTCTGACTCGAGAGATGTGACTCTGACTCGAGAGATGTGACTCTGACTCGAGAGATGTGACTTGGACTCGAGAGATGTGACTCAGACTCGAGAGATGTGACTCTGACTCGAGAGATGTGACTCTGACTCGAGAGATGTGACTCTGACTCGAGAGATGTGACTCTGACTCGAGAGATGTGACTCTGACTCGAGAGATGTGACTTGGACTCGAGAGATGTGACTCAGACTCGAGAGATGTGACTCTGACTCGAGAGATGTGACTCTGACTCGAGAGATGTGACTCTGACTCGAGAGATGTGACTGACTCGAGAGATGTGACTGTGACTCGAGAGATGTGACTGTGACTCGAGAGATGTGACTCTGACTCGAGAGATGTGACTCTGACTCGAGAGATGTGACTCTGACTCGAGAGATGTGACTCTGACTCGAGAGATGTGACTTGGACTCGAGAGATGTGACTAGGACTCAAGACATGTGACTTGGACTCAAGAGATGTAACTCTGACTCGAGAGATGTGACTCTGACTCAAGAGATGTGACTCTGACTCGAGAGATGTAACTCTGACTCGAGAGATGTGACTCTGACTCAAGAGATGTGACTCTGACTCGAGAGATGTGACTCTGACTCGAGAGATGTGACTCTGACTCGAGAGATGTGACTTGGACTCAAGATATGTGACTTGGACTCAAGAGACGTAACTCTGACTCGAGAGATGTGACTCTGACTCAAGAGATGTGACTCTGACTCGAGAGATGTGACTCTGACTCAAGAGATGTGACTCTGACTCGAGAGATAGGACTCTGACTCAAGAGATGTGACTTGGACTCAAGATATGTGACTCACACTCAAGAGATGTGACTCGGACTCAAGACATGTGACTAGGACTCAAGACATGTGACTTGGACTCAAGAGATGTAACTCTGACTCGAGAGATGTGACTCTGACTCAAGAGATGTGACTCTGACTCGAGAGATGTGACTCTGACTCGAGAGATGTGACTCTGACTCGAGAGACGTGAATCGTATATTTTATTACTCTATATTTTATTATTCCAAAACAATAATATGAAAGGGTATAACCATGAAGACTGCACTTTCTGTGTGTTTAATTAGTTTCTAATGGGATGGTTGACACAAGCGTGTGGTCAGCTACCGGTATCTCAGTACTACGCCCCGTATGACACCACAAATATTTATGAACAACGAAACGTCCTACAAATCTTAACATGCTTGAAATCTCAGATTTTTCACGCGTTTTGTGAATTATAGTTCGTTTGAAACAAAATTAGTCATTTTTTCGTAGCAACCGAATTCAGATGGAAGGTCGAACACCTGCAAATGTGTAGAACTGATCTACTTGCATAAATCGATCTCTCCTCACAGTCACAGGATCCTTGGTCTAGGAGGAATTGTACACATTCGCAGGCGTGCACCGATCCTTTACTTTGAGTGGGTTTTCTTTTTTTCTGTGGGGGCGAGTGGTGGTGAAAACATGGCTTCTGACACATGGGTTAACCCAGCCGTCAGACAGACCATAAATCACGGATGTGAATCACTCATTAGGAAAAAAGGCCCAATCCCAACAACCAAGAACGGGGCATTCATCTTGATTCCTTTACTATACGGTGATAATTACCTATAACACGCCTTCCCAGCACCCATGCTCGAACAACCATGCTTTGGAAGTCGTTTTCAAGACACGTTCACCAGGCAGTGGTGCGGTGCGCCCTGGTCTAACCACGGACACGGACAAACACGGCGACCCGATTACATCATCGCGTTCGGAAGCCGGTGGTTCCGTTGACCGGTCGCCGACGGTTCCTCCAAGAAGGAGGTGGGTGGAATGTACACACGCCCCCTTCCCGTCTGCTGCCGGCTCGAAATTAATTAAAGGGGGCAACCGAGCAAATACACCGGTGATGGGGAAAGGAAGTAAATGTCCCCATTCTATTGGCGAGGTTTCGCTTGGAGCGCTTTGGAAGCGAACAAAAAAAAGAACATTCCAGGCTTTCAGCAGCGGTCGGGTCTTGCCAGCATTTCCGTCAATTGCATTGCGACATGGTTGAGTATATTTATCAAATGTTGTGATTATTTTCGAGCCAGCCTTTCCTTGACACTTGTGGCGAGTGTTTGTTTGGTATTATCTTGCCGCGTTTCCTGTGTCTCAGTGCGTTCAGGGTGTGAACCTTGACAGCGTGAATTGCAGTGACTTTGTCATACTGGAGGCCGTGTGGTGGCCTTCCAACTCCCGACGGTCAGACAAAGTCATCTCAAGACTGAGCTCGCTGAACATCAAACCGGGGTCAAGAGTCAGCCATGAACAAAGTCTTTTTAAACAATGCCCCTGCCATCGAAGCTTCCTTCCTGAAAATCTGAAGTCCTATAAGCTTAATGGACATCAGCTTGCTTATACCGTACTAATCTACGCTTATGCGTATTATGTACAGAATGATACGCTCTGTTATGCCTTGTATTCATATCACAGACCAGCATCTTACTGAGATCATGTACACTGCAGTGCCGCTGCGCTAACCTTTTACCTGTAGGCCTATGACTTTGCCGAGAATCAGAGTCGAGTCACGATAACAAAATATACATCACCTTGGATTGACACGCACTTGGGACTCAACTTCCGTGACTTATATAAGGCCTTTTCACACTATGAATGTTCAACACGTGTTGAAATTTACACGGGTCCGACATGGGTCCGACCCGTGTTGAATTCAACACGGGTCACTCTCGCTGCGGTTTCACACTACGCAACGCCACACCAGCATTTTCTCAACCAGTGTAATGTTTCGACCCGTGTAATGCGTGATCGTTTCACCTTGGAGGATTCACACTACACACAGCATCGAGTTTTCAACACGGGTCGAGAGCTCTCAACCCACCTCCCGAGCAGGGTTGGTTTCAACACGGGTCGATCGCTCTACACGGGTCCGACCCGTGTTGAAATGTTGTAGTGTGAAAAGGTCAGTCATTTCAACACGGGTCCGACCCGTGTTCAACACAGAGATTTTTCATAGTGTGAAAAGGCCTATACACTCATTTAGACTGCATTTACACTGCATTTAGACCGCAATCGCACGTTGGCAGCTTTTACATGCAGTCTTGTGTTCGGGTATTGGGAAACATGGGTTGAATTCTTCTCTCTAAACTGAGCTACATGTAGGCCTATTTCATTTGATTTACTGTTCGAGTGAGCATATCATTGGTAAATGTTGGGCCTAATTCGACAAAAACTGTGACAAGATTGGAAATGTGTTTCCAATACAGTATAATAGAAAGATGACCCGTGACTCGGACACGAGAATCGACCATTATAACATATAACCCAGACTTGACTCGGACATGACCTGGATGACTCGGACATGACCTGGATGACTCGGACATGACCTGGATAACTCGGAGATGACTCGGACATGACCTGGGTGACTATAGGACATAACCTGGATGACTCGGACATGACCTGGGTGACTCGGACATGACCCGGATGACTCGGACATGACTCGGATGACTAGGACATGATCTGGATGACTAGGACATGACCTGGATGACTCGGACATGACCTGGGTGACTTGGACATGACCTGGGTGACTCAGGCATGACCTGGGTGACTCGGACATGACCTGGGTGACTCGGGCATGACCTGGATGACTCGGACATGACCTAGATGACCCTAACTTGATCTGGCTCGGACTCGGGAGACTCCATATTTTGTTACTCGAATACAAGTCTGTCGCTGAAGATTCACCGACGTGGCAGCGCCATCTGGCGCATTCAGATTCCTAGATCGAAGCGCAAAATACGGTCATGGTACGCAACAATCGAATATCGAAGCGGAGACGGAGGACCCGCAGTGAGCTTGTTAGGTCTTCAGTAGTACATTGATATGTGCAACAGCTATTGATCAAATCCCCTCTCCGGCCAAGAATTTCCAACGGTCATTTTGGTTCACTCGGAAGCAATTAGCACGGTGTTAGCTGACAATCAGGCTGATCGATAAGCGACCCTCAAGGACTGGCGCAACAGGTGACGACATGACTCAAGCGGTTCTCCACATCGGAAGGGCAACTTTGAATCACGTACAGCCCCGGTAATCAGATAGCCAATGTAAAAATACACAACATATGGATTTTAAAAAGAAATCTATCTGTTCTGAAAACAATGTCACAAACAAAATGTAATTTACAAATCTAAAACAAAATAGGATCTGGCGTTTTATCCTACTATATATGGCATGATCTTTCTGTAAATCAGAATAGGTGAGCAAAAAGATAGACCCATACGCCTGAGCAGTTTGTGTTCTTGTCCAGCTACGATCGAAACGTCGGGTGCCGGGCTGTTGGTCTACACCGCCTGTTATTCCTGTCAAAGTTCTAATACTTAGTAAATAGCAAGTAGTTCTGTTTATACACATACAAATGCACAATTAATACAGTGCATGCTGCCTCCCACAGTTCATAAGCCTAACATTTCCAATATAATGTGAATAGCACTTGAATAATTGCGACTATGTAAGAGGGTCCTTTCATTTCGATGTAGTATTTGTGCCTCACATCTTGTAATTAGAACTCAACAATTTTGGAATGTAACTCTAACTTGACATAAGATTGAAAGTGAACATGTAGACACGAGATACATCGCATGATATAAGGATTCCAAGTGGGAGCCTGCTATGAGGAATCATCAATTATTCTGAAGAAAGAGCTCAATCTTACAAGTGAAAGGTGGCGTAACTAATCTCCTCCCATATTACTATTATCATGGCTTCGTGAGTTCATTAAGTGATCGGACAGTCACCGTTGGGATAAAATCAACGTGCACGTACATTATATTAACAAATGGCAGTGGTAGCATTAACGCAGTATTAGTCACACACATTGTGTCACCTTGGTTGATCAATTGATCTGCGCAGCCACGACCACTCGCGGAACGTCACACAATGCAAGTACCGACAGTAGCTGCGACAACCCACACCGAGGGAGGGAACTCCCGCGGTCACACGTTACCAGACCCCCTAGCTTACTATCAATCGAGCGCCGTGTACACATCACTGTTCAAGTGGGACGGCTCGTGGCTCATAACAAAAGACGGGATACCCTTCATGAATGACGTAAACAGATAGCAACGCACGGAAGCGGGCTATACCCCCACTGCTTGGTCGGTGACTGTGACCCGGCTGTCACTACGTGGTGTGCAAACACACACCTGACAGCTACCGGTTGTGGATCTATAAAAGTGCGCGACTTCATACCGTGAGACATAACTCGCTGGAACGGTAACCGAGCAAGACGTGCAGGATAACACTCAAGACTCGTGAGAAAGTGACAGCAACTACACCTAGTGATCTACAGTTCCCATAGTATTGCTTAGGTACAGCAACTTACTGCAGTGACACTATTTGCTCCCGTATTCACTACCTAGTACCATGGATGCGAACACAAGAACTGCGACGTCCATGTCCGCTCGAGGTAAGCAGAACGTTATTTCAGTTCATGATCTATCTATCAGAAAATTAATATCAATTTATTTTCTACCTTGGCTGAACCCATGATTTTACCCTGCGTGAAGCACGGCCTAATGAGGAATGTGCCTACTATTTCCGCCTCACATATGCCAATGTGATCGCAATTCAATTTTCAGCATTAATGTCCTCGGAAATTTCAGCAGAAATTGTTCGCAGAAAATCATACTTATTAATAATTTCAGTTTTACCGATAGCATCCTATTACTTTGATCCTTACATTTTGTATGTTCATAAGTTAACCAGTGTTGCCATGTTGTAAGCAGCAATACATTATTACACCCGAATCACGCGCTTTGGTTTTCGTTCCGCTTCCCGGCTGGACAATCCCCATTTCCACTATGCACTATCCCATTTCAACATTTCACAATTCCCCATTGTTTGGCTAGTCGGCCCTGTCGGAAGTTCCTCCGACTGATACAATGATCTTAATGCGATAACTGCCGCTCTTTGTGCACGAACGCATTGTATGCATTTATGGGCTGCATAGTTAAAGATCCGGTAGAAAGGAAACGCCAAAATGTGTTTGTTTTGGGGATCAAGGACACAAGATTGAGAATCAGTAGGAATGTGTGTCACTCAGAAAGTTGCGCAATAAATAGGGACCTACAGTATTTCGAAACTCGTGGGCAGTATGGTGGTATACAGCTTAAGTAAAAGCACGTGTCTTACACGAATGTCGTATGGTCGGTATTGATTGACAGGCGCTTAGTGTGGTATTTTGGCAACGGGTACACAATTGTAACCCCGGGGATTTTGAAAACTGGCCGATTATACAAGTCTCTGTTTTTTTTTCTACAAGAAGCCGCCTATGGTCCACCGCCGTTGTATGTCATGCGCGTTGAATAGTATTGCATTTTTCGTTACGAACTATTATTTCAGCGGTTTTTGTAAGCATGCATGGGTGATGGGACTAGATATCTGAAGCATGATGTAACAGTTTCCCCAGCACCTAGGCAACAGTATCTAGGATCCGTTCAATCAGATTAAACGGTCTCACTTTTCAGGTAGTTCCGTAGTTTCCCCTGACCATAATGGTTCCATCCCCCAATCTATCAGTCTTCCTCCAAGCTGGCATTTTCAAGACCTCTTGTGGCAAAGATAGCGAGCCCAACAAAAGAAATTGCTCGGAATTGCTATTTTCCCCTCGTTTCCGTTCATTGAACTGGTTTCCTAAGCCCAAGGTCACACAAAGGAATTCCCTGATGCAGAGCCGGATATCCAGTCCGACACTGTTCACTTGGCAAGCAACCCAGAAAAGAGGAAAAAAGGACTAAAAACATCAGCTGAGCGTTTCTGGGATTCACAGAAGTGCTAATGCATTTCGTTTGTAAAGAAAAAAGTGAATTGAACGAGTAGGTAACATTAGTCGGACTCAGCTTCATTCATGAAATGGCAAGAGGGATACTGGCCTTTACCGCACTGGACGGTCTTCTATTAGTATTACATGCTAGAATGGTGTGCGTAGGATTACAATGTATTTTCACATGATTAGTAATTTCACGTGGTTAGTGGTGATGGGATTCCCCATTACCGCGCTATAAAAGCGCATGACTGTTCATGGTGTTTATGTGAGGTTAACCTTCTCCTCCCTCCTCTTTGCATCGTGCAGGTCTACTCTGCGCTCTCTTCTTGTCGGTGCTGGTGACCCTGTGCACGTCCACACCCATCCCGACCAACCAACCGTATGGCCACTACGACATTCTCGTCCGACACACATCCTCACTAAAACGCTTCCATCGCCTGCTGTATACTGACTTCGTAAGTATTCGTTTGAACCCATCCACCCCTTACCCCTAGTCAATGCATTGCGGAATGGCGACGTCATTGATGGCTAATGCCTGAACTCGGCCTACCACCATCCTCAATTATACGAACTGTAATAGAAGGTGATCCTAAACTGAATAGTTAAAGGACCTTCGGTAAATATTTGGTGGCCATATAGCCTATTATAGGCCTAGCAGTTGTACAACGTTTGCACTCGGATGGAATCCACTGGGTTTTCCCCTTTGCTTCCTCGTGTATCCGTGAAGTGGTTAGCCCTCTCCAAATATCCGGCCTTGTCCTAAGGTCGATATCAAGAGGATTTATGGCATCATCATTACATCATCATCAATTGGACCTGAATGGAAGAGCACGGCGGCCTTCTGTGGGGAGAGAAAAGGGGGCAATTACCGCCCAGCGAAAGCCTTTCGTTTTCTCTATTCACCGTGGGCCTATCTGGGCTGTGACTCACTGACTCACCGTTTGTGTTCCTTCTTTGTCCCTGCAGAGGAACATTCGCTATGACGACCCTGCTATCCGCTTGGACGACTTCAGAATCATTGGTGTGCCGAGTCTAGACGACCTTCCTATCCCCTTGACAAGACTGGGCATGGAGGTGAGCACTCGGAGTGCTGATGAACTGTCAGCGTCTGTCACTATATTGTGACCTTGCAAAGAAGCTAAACTGTGATTTGTGAAGGAGAAAAGATCCAGCAAGATTAATTTATTTAAACACTAGTGAAACTATACAGCATTGAAGACTTAAACTTCTGCTCGCAAGACAAGCATGAACTAACTTCTCACAGATTTTCGTATACTAATCCAGATTCTATCGTGTATCACCTCTCATTCACCTCACTTTGTTTCCTCTCCCGGCTCTTTTAGGAGACGGAGCTCCTGCCCATTCACTACGAGCGAATGCGAGCCTTTCAGGTGGTCTTTGGTCAAGTCTTGAACGATGAGTTGGCCCTGGACATGGCGAGCAATGAGGACTTCAGTGGCCGCGTTGCCGATGTCATTATACTCCTGGATCGAGTTGTGTCCAGACTCAAGCAAACGGTAAGTCAACTTGTGTCACTTTTTTCAACGGGTATAGGGCCTGTGAGATTCTTTGTGTCCATCTCATAATCACTGCAGCATAATAATGAAGAACCATAGACAATTACTGAAATACTGTACATTGGCCACGCGGTCATTTAGTCAGCTGGAGGTTCTTTACACTCGCCACAGTTTTCAGACTATCAACCTTCTCCGAGAAAGCACCCTATATAGCATGGGTCTTCCTGAGTGATGTACTGTATTTGAAGACTCATTATTGGTTGTTTTTAATCATGCAGATGCTGGGACTTGAGATTGCGCATGACTATGACGCGTTGCCCGCGATCAACTTCTCGTCCAATCCCAACCGAGTCTACCTTAACATGAGGATACTCTTCGGTCTGCAAGAGCTGGAGGAGAACCTTCAGGAGACACTCTCTGACTTCACCAGGCTCCGAAACGCCCACGAAGTGGACTCCTCGTAGCAACTCCGACCCCTGACCTCGTTTTTACTTCACGATTCCCGCCAATCTGAAGGATTATAAGGACCAAAATTAGAATGCAGCCCGTGGTTTGCAGACACATTTTGTGGTTACAAACAAATTTCAAACAAAACATTCGCAATACTGAAATCGGTCGGTGTTACAGACCCCTTCCCAGATGTTTATAGTAATACCTAAAGCAAGCGGTATGTTTGCGTGCTTTTGCGTAAGGCGATATTCGCCATGTAACTCACATTTCGGACTGATCTGATCTGCACGAAGCGATCACACTAAACCTTGCGCAATTCACTGCAAAAAGATAACAGCAAGCAAACATTTAGAATGATAAAATCAACAAACACTCGGAGAAACATACTCAAAGGTTGCCATTCTATTTGTGTAAGCATGTTTGGTTGCTTCTCAAAAAATGCGCTAAATAGAAAACATCGAACTGCGCAGACTTAATGCGCGCGAACTGGGAACCAATCTGCCGCCAAAATGCTTTCTTTAAACCGTACGTTATAATATTGTATTCAGAACGCGATTTCATAACTTCCGTTCACTTAATTTATGAGTAATTTATGTTTATAACTTAAATAGACTTCTTAGCACCCAAAGTGCCTTATTTAAAGTGGTATTTATTTTATTTAAAAGATTGGAAGTGAGGAAGTGGACTATTTAAGCAGTACTCCTATGTGCCGACCTGAACTGGCCGCATTATTTATTTATGAACTAATTTATAATGTTTCGGTAGATGACATTTGAATATATGGACTGTCCAGTACCAAAAATGGTCGTCTGTTTCTGTACAAAAGCACAAGATGAAAATTGTATGACACCAGATTGGTATGGTGGAAATTGAATTTTGATTCATGTTGTAAAACAAAACCGCAAAACGTTTTCAGATTTTTGTCGTTCAGATTTACGACAAAACAGATTAATTTTATCAACTAGGCCTAAATTGTGAAGAGTAATAATGATGCAAAAATGTTGCAAACTGATTACTGACAAAAAATACCAAAATGTGAAAATCAAAAATTAGGAGTGTCTGACGTTTAGATCCTAGCACTAGCAGGACCTTTCTCAAAAGCAGAATCATTCTGCCTTTGAAAAAGGTGCTGCTAGGGTAAAAATGTCAGGCCCTTCTTATGTTTTGATAAATTGTGAACAGTTAAATCGTCTCTTAGGTTTTGTTCAAAACTATTGTCATCGGAAATGAGACGTACATCGATATCATACTGTATCTTACGAATGCCTCGAGCGTGATATAAACAAATATGTACATATTTATTAAATATTTTTGATATAGTATTTAAAGTGGTTTACTTTTTATAATATCGCAGCTGGTGCTGTCGGGTGATGTAGGTTAGAAAGAAAAGAACGAGACTGAATAGAGAAGAAAACTATCAGTATCTTGCTGTGGACTTATTTGTGGTCGTGCTGGGTTAGGGTTTGTACTGTAGAAAGGAAACAAGAGAGCGAGTCAAAGACAAGTCGGAACTTGCATTGGTACCTGTCCTTGGACCCTGTTCAGGCACATGGCATATCCAGTCAGAAATCACAACAATCATTGTTTGCCTACCCATGCTTCAAACGAGCAAAGCAGCTTCCAACCAAGCTGTATTAAGACGTGTTCATATAGCCCACGACACGAGGAAGAATGATAGGCTCCCAATGTGTCAGAAACTTAATGCAGACTTGTGACTTGGACTCCAATCACGATGAGAAATTACTCTTCATCGCATCCAGGCGCTACTTGTGACTCGAAGATACAACAAACCCTACTTTTGGTGACACTCGTGTACGGTAGCCTTATAAAAGAAATAGCTAGCCGCAATCGCCAGCTGATGGCTTTTACTGGGGTACACGGGATGATTATAGCCTACTGTGGGAGTTTGGGATTCGGGAAAACTGTCAAAAATGGAAAATAGTACAAATGATGAAATTTAAACGTGACTCGGACTGGACACTCGACCTTTCAAGTGACTCGCTGGTTTCCGCTTTGAGTGGAGGTCTATAAGCGACTCGGACTTGAACTCAGTACAGATGTATGTTGTGTTCCGAATGTCTTTATGTTGACGTGAATGGTGTGTGCTGGAATGTACAGTACACACGCTTTCTCGCCATAAGTGATTTATACATTTTTGAATTAACTCTGTTCAAAAATCTTAGCCATGAAGTATAGCAATGAGATACATGTACATTGCAATGAGTGTGCCAAAATATTCTCACCTCCTCAGAACTCAACACAATCTTAAATGAGGACAATACATGTAGTACATGTTTTCTGATTTGATTAAGGAACAAAAGTGACTACATTCTAGAAATCAAGCCTGGTACCGCTCACCACTGAGGGCGCCGTTGCTATTTCTAGCGCCGGTTCCACACCCAAAAGGTTCTCAGGTCCTGTAACTATACTATACATGAACCTTCATCTCATTTTCTTTTCAATTTTGGCGTTGTTAGCCTATTGGATTTTCTGCCAATTACCCTAGAAAACTGAACTCCCGCAGTCGCCCAAGCCGAATTTCGAACAGCATCCCTGCACATGCACAGCCAAATAATTATGGCCTAAATATAGGAGGGTTTGCGGCGACACCATGTATTATGGCCTCATTTAAAGCTTCATGTTTTTTTAAATTCCAAATTACACACAAAATTGTCCTAAGCTCCACTTATTCTACAATAAATATCAGTTAATTAGACTCCTTATAAATAACCAGTTGTGGGGGTCCACACTTTATGATAATCAACTCGGCGGAGCCATCTTGGATTGAATTAGTGTGCTGCAAACGTTGTATCTTCCGAGGCAAAGATGGATACTATTATAAAAAAACAATATTCGACTTCAAGTATGTCAATAGACGTTCCTGAGTTTTTGGGCTACGGCAGCTTGGGGATCTCACAAAGTGGATGCAGCTTGTTCAAATCAACAACCACAGGAAAACTGACTGCAAACTGTTTATTCCTTTTCTTGACATATTCTTCAACAAACAAATCCGAACGTTATCTTAGGAACAACGGTAAGGTCCCTTGAAGTTACCGCCATCTTGGAAATGAAGCGCCTATAGGCTCGTTTGGGCTCAATGCATACAACTTGCATACAAATTAAGAAAGGCCTATACGGCAGTTAATGGTTGAATGTTTCCGACTGGCGCCCCCATCCCGGCAAGGCCACCATCTAAGGACTGGATAGCTCAGATGAAAGAGCACTGGTACGTTAATCCGGAGGTCTCGGGTTCGAGTCCCAGTCCAGTCAAGGTTTTCTTTGCTAAATTTTCAATCAGCCTAAAATCCCACCACCCACCACCTCATTTCACCCTGCCCCAATCCCACCACCTCCTACCCCCTCCCCTATCCCACCATCTCCTACCCCCTCCCCTATCCCACCACCTCGTACCCCCTCCCCTATCCCACCACCTCCTACCCCCTCCCCTATCCCACCACCTCATATCCACCTCCCTATCCCACCACCTCCTATCACCCCTCCCCTATCCCACCACCTCCTACCCCCTCCCCTATCCCACCACCTCCTACCCCTCCCCATATCCCACCACCTCCTATCCCCCTCCCCTATCCGACCATCTCATATCCCCTCCCCATCCCACCACCTCCTATCCCCCTCCCCTATCCGACCATCTCCTATCCCCTCCCCTATCCGACCATCTCATATCCCCTCCCCCATCCCACCACCTCCCACCCCCCTCCCCAATCCCACCATCTCCTATCCCCTCCCCCAATCCATCCACCTCCTATCCCCCTCCCCTATCCGACCATCTCCTATCCCCCTCCCCCTATCCCACCACCTCCTATCCCCCTCCCCTATCCCACCACCTCCCATCCCCCTCCCCAATCCCACCATCTACTATCCCCTCCCCCAATCCAACCACCTCCTATCCCCCTCCCCTATCCGACCATCTCCTATCCCCCTCCCCCTATCCCACCAACTCCTATCCCCTCCCCCAATCCCACCACCTCCTATCCCCCTCCCCTATCCCACCAACTCCTATCCCCCTCCCCAATCCCACCATCTCCTATCCCCTCCCCCAATCCCACCACCTCCTATCCCCCTCCCCTATCCGACCATCTCCTATCCCCCTCCCCCTATCCGACCATCTCATATCCCCTCCCCCATCCCACCATCTCCTATCCCCCTCCCCTATCCCACCATCTCCTATCCCCCTCCCCTATCCCACCATCTCCTATCCCCTCCCCCAATCCCACCACCTCCTATCCCCCTCCCCTATCCCACCATCTCCTATCCCCCTCCCCCTATCCGACCATCTCATATCCCCCTCCCCCTATCCCCCTCCCCTATCCGACCATCTCCTATCCCCCTCCCCCTATCCCACCATCTCCTATCCCCCTCCCCCTATCCCACCATCTCCTATCCCCTCCCCCAATCCCACCACCTCCTATCCCCCTCCCATATCCGACCATCTCCTATCCCCCTCCCCTATCCCACCACCTCCTATCCCCCTCCCCCTATCCCACCATCTCCTATCCCCCTCCCCTATCCCACCATCTCCTACCCCCTCCCCCTATCCCACCATCTCATATCCCCTCCCCCATCCCACCACCTCCTATCCCCCTCCCCTATCCGACCATCTCCTATCCCCCTCCCCCTATCCGACCATCTCATATCCCCTCCCCCATCCCACCACCTCCTATCCCCCTCCCCCTATCCCACCATCTCCTATCCCTCTCCCCTATCCCACCATCTCCTATCCCCCTCCCCCTATCCCACCATCTCCTATCCCCCTCCCCCAATCCCACCATCTCCTATCCCCCTCCCCCTATCCCACCATCTCCTATCCCCCTCCCCCAATCCCACCATCTCCTACCCCCTCCCCCTATCCCACCATCTCCTATCCCCCTCCCCCTATCCCACCACCTCCTACCCCCTCCCCCTATCCCACCATCTCCTATCCCCCTCCCCCAATCCCACCATCTCCTACCCCCTCCCCCTATCCCACCATCTCCTATCCCCCTCCCCCATCCCACCATCTCCTATCCCCCTCCCCCTATCCCACCATCTCCTATCCCCCTCCCCCAATTCCACCATCTCTTATCCCCCTCCCCCTATCCCACCATCTCCTATCCCCCTCCCCCTATCCCACCACCTCCTACCCCCTCCCCCTATCCCACCATCTCCTATCCCCCTCCCCCAATCCCACCACCTCCTATCCCCTCCCCTATCCGACCATCTCCTATCCCCCTCCCCTATCCCACCATCTCCTATCCCCCTCCCCCATCCCACCATCTCCTATCCCCCTCCCCCTATCCCACCACCTCCTACCCCCTCCCCCTATCCCACCATCTCCTATCACCCTCCCCCAATCCCACCATCTCCTATCCCCCTCCCCCTATCCCACCATCTCCTATCCCCCTCCCCCTATCCCACCATCTCCTATCCCCCTCCCCCTTTCCCACCACCTCCTACCCCCTCCCCCAATCCCACCACCTCCTATCCCCCTCCCCTATCCCACCATCTCCTATCCCCCTCCCCCTATCCGACCATCTCATATCCCCTCCCTCATCCCACCACCTCCTATCCCCCTCCCCTATCCGACCATCTCCTATCCCCCTCCTCCTATCCGACCATCTCATATCCCCTCCCCCATCCCACCACCTCCTATCCCCCTCCCCCTATCCCACCATCTCCTATCCCCCTCCCCCTATCCCACCATCTCCTATCCCCTCCCCCAATCCCACCACCTCCTATCCCCCTCCCATATCCGACCATCTCCTATCCCCCTCCCCTATCCCACCACCTCCTATCCCCCTCCCCCTATCCCATCATCTCCTATCCCCCTCCCCTATCCCACCATCTCCTACCCCCTCCCCCTATCCCACCATCTCATATCCCCTCCCCCATCCCACCACCTTCTATCCCCCTCCCCTATCCGACCATCTCCTATCCCCCTCCCCCTATCCGACCATCTCATATCCCCTCCCCCATCCCACCACCTCCTATCCCCCTCCCCCTATCCCACCATCTCCTATCCCTCTCCCCCTATCCCACCATCTCCTATCCCCCTCCCCCTATCCCACCATCTCCTATCCCCCTCCCCCTTTCCCACCACCTCCTACCCCCTCCCCCAATCCCACCACCTCCTATCCCCCTCCCCTATCCCACCATCTCCTATCCCCCTCCCCCTATCCGACCATCTCATATCCCCTCCCTCATCCCACCACCTCCTATCCCCCTCCCCTATCCGACCATCTCCTATCCCCCTCCCCCTATCCGACCATCTCATATCCCCTCCCCCATCCCACCACCTCCTATCCCCCTCCCCCTATCCCACCATCTCCTATCCCCCTCCCCCTATCCCACCATCTCCTATCCCCTCCCCCAATCCCACCACCTCCTATCCCCCTCCCATATCCGACCATCTCCTATCCCCCTCCCCTATCCCACCACCTCCTATCCCCCTCCCCTATCCCATCATCTCCTATCCCCCTCCCCTATCCCACCATCTCCTACCCCCTCCCCCTATCCCACCATCTCATATCCCCTCCCCCATCCCACCACCTTCTATCCCCCTCCCCTATCCGACCATCTCCTATCCCCCTCCCCCTATCCGACCATCTCATATCCCCTCCCCCATCCCACCACCTCCTATCCCCCTCCCCCTATCCCACCATCTCCTATCCCTCTCCCCCTATCCCACCATCTCCTATCCCCCTCCCCCTATCCCACCATCTCCTATCCCCCTCCCCCAATCCCACCATCTCCTATCCCCCTCCCCCTATCCCACCATCTCCTATCCCCCTCCCCCAATCCCACCATCTCCTATCCCCCTCCCCCTATCCCACCATCTCCTATCCCCCTCCCCCAATCCCACCATCTCCTATCCCCCTCCCCCTATCCCACCATCTCCTATCCCCCTCCCCCTATCCCACCACCTCCTACCCCCTCCCCCTATCCCACCATCTCCTATCCCTCTCCCCCAATCCCACCATCTCCTACCCCCTCCCCCTATCCCACCATCTCCTATCCCCCTCCCCCTATCCCACCATCTCCTATCCCCCTCCCCCTATCCCACCATCTCCTATCCCCCTCCCCCAATCCCACCATCTCCTATCCCCCTCCCCCTATCCGACCATCTCCTATCCCCCTCCCCTATCCCACCATCTCCTATCCCCCTCCCCCATCCCACCATCTCCTATCCCCCTCCCCCAATCCCACCACCTCCTACCCCCTCCCCCTATCCCACCATCTCCTATCACCCTCCCCCAATCCCACCACCTCCTATCCCCTCCCCTATCCCACCATCTCCTATCCCCCTCCCCCTATCCCACCATCTCCTATCCCCCTCCCCCTTTCCCACCACCTCCTACCCCCTCCCCCAATCCCACCACCTCCTATCCCCCTCCCCTATCCCACCATCTCCTATCCCCCTCCCCCTATCCGACCATCTCATATCCCCTCCCTCATCCCACCACCTCCTATCCCCCTCCCCTATCCGACCATCTCCTATCCCCCTCCCCCTATCCGACCATCTCATATCCCCTCCCCCATCCCACCACCTCCTATCCCCCTCCCCCTATCCCACCATCTCCTATCCCCCTCGCCCTATCCCACCATCTCCTATCCCCTCCCCCAATCCCACCACCTCCTATCCCCCTCCCATATCCGACCATCTCCTATCCCCCTCCCCTATCCCACCACCTCCTATCCCCCTCCCCCTATCCCACCATCTCCTATCCCCCTCCCCTATCCCACCATCTCCTACCCCCTCCCCCTATCCCACCATCTCATATCCCCTCCCCCATCCCACCACCTCCTATCCCCCTCCCCTATCCGACCATCTCCTATCCCCCTCCCCCTATCCGACCATCTCATATCCCCTCCCCCATCCCACCACCTCCTATCCCCCTCCCCCTATCCCACCATCTCCTATCCCTCTCCCCTATCCCACCATCTCCTATCCCCCTCCCCCTATCCCACCATCTCCTATCCCCCTCCCCCAATCCCACCATCTCCTATCCCCCTCCCCCTATCCCACCATCTCCTATCCCCCTCCCCCAATCCCACCATCTCCTATCCCCTCCGCCTATCCCACCATCTCCTATCCCCCTCCCCCTATCCCACCATCTCCTATCCCCCTCCCCCTATCCCACCATCTCCTATCCCTCTCCCCTATCCCACCATCTCCTATCCCCCTCCCCCTATCCCACCATCTCCTATCCCCCTCCCCCTATCCCACCATCTCCTATCCCCCTCCCCCAATCCCACCATCTCCTATCCCCTCCGCCTATCCCACCATCTCCTATCCCCCTCCCCCTATCCCACCATCTCCTATCCCTCTCCCCTATCCCACCATCTCCTATCCCCCTCCCCCTATCCCACCATCTCCTATCCCCCTCCCCCAATCCCACCATCTCCTATCCCCCTCCCCCTATCCGACCATCTCATATCCCCTCCCCCATCCCACCACCTCCTATCCCCCTCCCCCTATCCCACCATCTCCTATCCCTCTCCCCTATCCCACCATCTCCTATCCCCCTCCCCCTATCCCACCATCTCCTATCCCCCTCCCCCAATCCCACCATCTCCTATCCCCCTCCCCCTATCCCACCATCTCCTATCCCCCTCCCCCAATCCCACCATCTCCTATCCCCTCCCCCTATCCCACCATCTCCTATCCCCCTCCCCCTATCCCACCATCTCCTACCCCCTCCCCCTATCCCACCATCTCCTATCCCCCTCCCCCAATCCCACCATCTCCTACCCCCTCCCCCTATCCCACCATCTCCTATCCCCCTCCCCCTATCCCACCATCTCCTATCCCCCTCCCCCTATCCCACCATCTCCTATCCCCCTCCCCCAATCCCACCATCTCCTATCCCCCTCCCCCTATCCGACCATCTCCTATCCCCCTCCCCTATCCCACCACCTCCTATCCCCCTCCCCCATCCCACCATCTCCTATCCCCCTCCCCCTATCCCACCACCTCCTACCCCCTCCCCCTATCCCACCATCTCCTATCACCCTCCCCCAATCCCACCACCTCCTATCCCCTCCCCTATCCCACCATCTCCTATCCCCCTCCCCCTATCCCACCATCTCCTATCCCCCTCCCCCTTTCCCACCACCTCCTACCCCCTCCCCCATCCCACCATCTCCTATCCCCCTCCCCTATCCCACCATCTCCTATCCCCCTCCCCCTATCCCACCATCTCCTATCCCCCTCCCCCTATCCCACCATCTCCTATCCCCCTCCCCCTATCCCACCATCTCCTATCCCCCTCCCCCAATCCCACCACCTCCTATCCCCTCCCCTATCCGACCATCTCCTATCCCCCTCCCCCAATCCCACCATCTCCTATCCCCCTCCCCCTATCCCACCATCTCCTATCCTCCTCCCCCTATCCCACCACCTCCTACCCCCTCCCCCTATCCCACCATCTCCTACCCCCTCCCCTATCCCACCATCTCCTATCCCCCTCCCCCTATCCCACCACCTCCTACCCCCTCCCCCTATCCCACCATCTCCTACCCCCTCCCCTATCCCACCATCTCCTATCCCCTCCCCCTATCCCACCATCTCCTATCCCCCTCCCCTATCCCACCATCTCCTATCCCCCTCCCCTATCCCACCACCTCCTACCCCCTCCCCCTATCCCACCATCTCCTATCCCCCTCCCCTATCCGACCATCTCCTATCCCCCTCCCCTATCCCACCACCTCCTATCCCCCTCCCCCTATCCCACCATCTCCTATCCCCCTCCCCCAATCCCACCACCTCCTATCCCCTCCCCTATCCGACCATCTCCTATCCCCCTCCCCTATCCCACCACCTCCTATCCCCCTCCCCCTATCCCACCATCTCCTATCCCCTCCCCCAATCCCACCATCTCCTATCCCCCTCCCCCATCCCACCATCTCCTATCCCCCTCCCTACCACCTCCTATCCCCCTCCCCCTATCCCACCATCTCCTATCCCCCTTCCCCTTTCCCACCACCTCCTACCCCCTCCCCCTATCCCACCATCTCCTATCCCCCTCCCCTATCCCACCATCTCCTATCCCCCTCCCCCTATCCCACCATCTCCTATCCCCCTCCCCCAATCCCACCACCTCCTATCCCCTCCCCTATCCCACCATCTCCTATCCCCCTCCCCCTATCCCACCATCTCCTATCCCCCTCCCCCTATCCCACCACCTCCTACCCCCTCCCCCTATCCCACCATCTCCTATCCCCCTCCCCCTATCCCACCACCTCCTATCCCCCTCACCTATCCCACCACTTCCTATTCCCCTCCCCCTATCCCACCACCTCCTATCCCCCTCCCCTATCCCACAACTTCCTATCCCCCTCCCTCTATCCCACCATCTCCTATCCCCCTCCCCCTATCCCACCACCTCCTATCCCCCTCCCCTATCCCACCACTTCCTATTCCCCTCCCCCTATCCCACCACTTCCTACCCCCTCCCCCTATCCCACCATCTCCTATCCCCCTCCCCTATCCCACCACCTCCTACCCCCCTCCCCTATCCCACCACTTCCTATTCCCCTCCCCCTATCCCACCACTTCCTATCCCCCTCCCCCTATCCCACCACCTCCTACCCCCTCCCCCTATCCCACCATCTCCTATCACCCTCCCCCAATCCCACCACCTCCTATCCCCTCCCCTATCCCACCATCTCCTATCCCCCTCCCCCTATCCCACCACCTCCTATCCCCCTCCCCCTATCCCACCACCTCCTACCCCCTCCCCTATCCCACCACCTCCTATCCCCCTCCCCTATCCCACCACCTCCTACCCCCCTCCCCTATCCCACCATCTCCTACCCCCTCCCCCTATCCCACCACCTCCTACCCCCCTCCCCCTATCCCACCATCTCCTACCCCCTCCCCTATCCCACCATCTCCTACCCCCCTCCCCCTATCCCACCACCTCCTACCCCCTCCCCCTATCCCACCATCTCCTACCCCCCTCCCCTATCCCACCATCTCCTACCCCCTCCCCCTATCCCACCATCTCCTACCCCCTCCCCCTATCCCACCATCTCCTACCCCCTCCCCTATCCCACCATCTCCTACCCCCTCCCCCATCCCACCATCTCCTACCCCCCTCCCCCTATCCCACCACCTCCTACCCCCTCCCCTATCCCACCATCTCCTACCCCCTCCCCCATCCCACCATCTCCTACCCCCTCCCCCATCCCACCATCTCCTACCCCCCTCCCCCTATCCCACCACCTCCTACCCCCTCCCCCTATCCCACCATCTCCTACCCCCTCCCCTATCCCACCATCTCCTACCCCCCTCCCCCTATCCCACCATCTCCTACCCCCTCCCCTATCCCACCATCTCCTACCCCCTCCCCTATCCCACCACCTCCTACCCCCTCCCCTATCCCACCACCTCCTACCCCCTCCCCTATCCCACCATCTCCTACCCCCTCCCCTATCCCACCATCTCCTATCCCCCTCCCCTATCCCACCGGGAAGTGTAACCCGGAAAAATGAACCACTTAACATAAACACGTCACTTCAAAGCAGTTTTGGGGAACTCGCTTGTCAATAAACTTATATCAGGATCTTTGCATAGAAAAATCGCGAGACAATTTAAAAAATTTATATGCTTGAGAAAAAAATCTATTTAATACCGAAATGGACCTTAAACTTATAAACAACCCTAAAAAATATGATATAAAAAAAATGGTATTAATATATACAAAATAACAAAAAAAAGGAATAAAAAACCAACCAACAGCAGTATCAAAGCAAGCTACAATAGTATTGCACTCAAGCTTAGACCATCAGAACGATGTAGCGAACCTATCGAAAGGCAGCTTGGAAATAACCAGGCTTGTGTGAGCTGGAGAATATGCAATGGGGCTGCTGGTCTTCAAACTGACCCATCTCGGCCAAGTGGGGCTTATTTAAGGCCAAAATCCAAGGGCAAGTGTTTATGGGGGTGGGTGACATCATTTCTTTGAAACAGTGTGTTTTGGACTTAGTCAGGTTGCTATGGTGTTAGGGGTAGGGGTATGACCAGTCACCTTTCTGTGAAATTACATCAAGGACATTGGACAGTGGGAGACTAAAGGGGTAGTAAGTGAATTGGGTGAAGGGTTAACATGGTTAAATAAGTATAACAAAACATAAAAATAATAAAATTACAAATTATAAGAATTAAAAATACATTTATAAATACCCCATCTACAGAAGCACTATCTGGGCTCCAGCCGGGTAGGTCATGAATAATTCAACATTATGACGTATATTTCCCTGCCCCTGCCCCTGTCCCTGTCTCTGTCTCTGTCCCTGCCCCTGATTATGAATATTGTACATGTACTGCACATGTGCATGTATGTACATGTACAGTGTACATGTACATGTACATATTAAGATATTCACGTCACTTCTACGTCACTTGTTGAATTATTTATGGTCTACCCGGCTGGAGCCCAGATAGTGCTTACCTATCCCAACACCTCCGTTGGCCGTCTGCACAAGATCAGAACGCCAAGCCGACGCCAAGCGGAAATCAAGCTACGCGCGCATCCACTTTTCCAACCAATCAGCAAGCACCATTATAATAGAGGGCGCTATTGAATCTGTGATGACGAGCATTTTCTTTGAGTCTCAGTTGCACGCTGGTAAATAAACTCGTTGCAAATTGAGCCCATTTGTCACGCGTGGGAACGAAGTGGAATGCCAAATTGGCTCATTGGTAGTGAAAGGAGTATTGGAGTATTGGACTAAGACTCATATAACACGGGTGTCAATTCTGACGAAAGTCAATTCTGACGAAAAATCTTTGTTTTTCCGCGGAGAAAAATACTAGCGCCTCGCTCACAAAGGGCGCATTACGCACTGACCGCGTCAGGGAACTGCTATTATGTAAGCGTATACGGCAGGGGAGAGGAACATGTTTTTCCGTATGGATGCAGCACACAAAATCCATCATGGCTCCGGCGAGCTGATTATCATAAAGTGTGGACCCACAACCTTTGTCTTTGGAGGCTAATTAGCTGATACATTGTAGAATAAGTGAAACTTAAGACAACCTGGGGGTTCACTCTTCAATTTGGTATGTCATTTGGACCATATGGCCCTATTTGGCTGTGGAAGTGGAGGGGTCCATCCCCAAATCCTTGAAATTTGGTTTGAACGGCTACACATTTTAGGTTTTTTTTCGTGGGGTTATTAGCAAAAATTATATTCGGCTGAGGGCACTAAAATTGAAAAGAATCTGAGAGATGAAGGTGCAAACTACAATTTTAAGAATAGCTAAAAGAACTGAGAGACTTTTGGGCATGGGATAATTGGCTTTGAAAGTTAGTGCTTTTGTACAGTGTTCAATGGGAGCTCTATTTAGTGTTCTGCACCCCATGCCGTGAAGAACAGCGCCCTCTATGATAAGTTCGTGACCTTTAGGGTTTGGGGGTGATACAAAACAAATAAGGTGATAAACGCTTACTCTAAATCCTCCTGTCGAGGAGCAGCAGGTTGCTGGTCGCTGTGGTCTTCTTACTTTTAATTAATTATACATTACAGCCTACAGGTTGTTAATATTATGGGGGAACCTGAACGTAACCAGCCGAAAGTTTTAGCAACGCGCCACTAAAGAATTACGTCACACTTTCCCATATCTAATATTCAAACCGGATATTCAAACCGGAGTTATCAGGGGCATGGTCGTTGGGGGCGGGCTTTTGTACTTCGTTATTGAGCTTTTCAGGGTGCCCACAAACTTGTATGTGGGAGTGCATACAAACTATAGTGCCTATGCCATATCGCACAGACAAGCAGACAGTTCATTCCCGCTCTTTTCATTTACGGGTGTCAATTTCGCTTCGTTCCTCTAGCCGAGAGGATTTTCTGCTAATTAGTACACCTACAAAAATCAACGTGACGTGACTTTTCCCAAACTGATTTGCTGCCCAGATCTATACCCATAACTATGCACTTACATAGTCGGAGAGGTTCCCTGACGCGTTCAGTAGGTAATGCACGTTAATTGAGCGCGGCACCAGAAAAAAAAATGGTTGGCCGAGACGTCTTTTTCTTCGGAATCCGATGAATTCTCAGTCGATAACAAGGATAGAGATTCTGAAAATAGTTTTCCTATGGCCACAGTCGGGAACACGTTGCCAAACCATACACATATGAGCCCGGATGGTCTCCGTGAAAAGAAGCTTCGAAATGGAGTACTGCACTGCACGATTTGACGGGTCGGATTATTTCGGTCGTGTCAGCGTGATTTTTGACGTCCAAATGCGGCGTATTCTCGTCAGGGAATAAATAAATGTTTATTCCACTCCTGCAATCCTCATCAACGAATCTGGCTGGTTGTCAACGGGTTTGGGCAACCGGTTTGAAATCGGTTCTTGAAAAACGTGCACTGACTATTGGTATATACGAACGTACAATACAATAGTTCCCCGACAAGAGTAATGGACCGAGTCTTCATACGCTGACGTCACCAAGGACGACCTCCATGGGGGCGTGGCTGCTCCCCTTCCAAACTTAAATTATTTTTTAACACACTTTCCCATAGTTTAAAATTCGAAACAAATGCATGGATGTATTTTATTGACACCATAGTATTATTTTAAATAATAAAAACGAATTTCAAAATGCATTGCAGTTGACCTTTAAGGCCGAGAATCTCCCGGCTCGACAACATCTCTTACTCATAGATATAACATGATGTTTGCGTCGAGGAGAATGTAATTCAAAGAGGTTTTGCCCTTACTCGACGTTGTGGTAAACACTGAATGCTCAGTGCTTTGCCCGGTGCCTGATAAAAGTATTCCAGGCAGCTCGGGCGGGATTCGAACCCGCGACTCCCGAATTCTAGTACGGACGTCTTAACCACTGGACCACCGAGCTGGTCGAGGTCGTGTGGTGGATTCGATTAATGTATAGCGGCGGGTATCCCGTCCGAGCTGCCTGGAATATTTTTATCAGGCACCGGGCAAAGCACTGAGCAGTCAGTGTTTACCACAACGTCGAGTAAGGGCAAAACCTCTTTGAATTACATCTCTTACTCATCATGTTTTGTTCAAACAGTTGATTAGCATGTAAAGAGCCCTGGTAGTTAAGAGTACAATCTTTATGATGCATTCACAGTCTGACCGCGGGCCGTACAATCTCCGGTTCCCTCTGACGTCATTAACTGTCCTGTTAGACCTGTTCCAGAAAAGCCTTGAACTTGGGCTTGAAGTGTGCATCTAATTCTATCCTTACCATCAGGTCTCACTATCTGTTTCAAGGGGTCGACTTAACTATCCCAAAATGATACAGTATATACTCTAGCATCATGAAATTGGTCTACAAGACTTCCAACCATTTATATCCTTATCAAAAAGGGACAATGACTATTTCGCGGGGTAAATTACCCATTCAGGCCTGCAATGGTTTGTTTTGTGGGCGGCTCAATTTGGGGCAAAAAAGACAACTTGGACAAATTTAAATTGATTTAAGAAATAATCAGGTACACAAGAATAATTAATTAACACAAACAAATAATTTTACGAAAGAAAAGCATGGCACACCAAAATTGACTTTTAAAAAGCACACGTGCAAAGACGACCTTAGAAATAAAAAACTCCGGAATTTTAAATTGAATTGAATAAATGAAATAAATGAAATGAATAAACGAACAGCGGAATTGACTACTCGCATTGGACTCCGAGGTGCCAATGAAAAGCGGGATGCGTAATGTTTTCCCCAAGATGGGAAAGGCCACCATTAACATAAACGCGCGCTATTGGTTGCATTTTATCCAGACATGGTGAATTATTCATGATAATTTCGCGCACCGACATCTTTAGTACACGCTCGTGGTGTAGTCTAGTTACATTATGTAGGCCTACACACACGTACACTATATGTATACATAAATAATATACTGTACATAAAATATATAGTGTACGCTCAAATACTGGTCCAACCAAAGTCTTTGCTCTTTCATTGATTTACATTAGTTTGTTTGATTCATCTGATTCATTGAAATTCTGAATATATTGTCACTAAACAATACCTTATCGATTTGGCAAGGAAGCTTTGTAATTCTAAGATTGGTACAACCAAGATGATCGCTACAGAATAATTACGGTATTGGTCTCATTTTACGAGGTAAGGTACGTGTGTGCATAAGTCATTTCTCCGTGGAGCATTGGTATAACCAGCATCCAATCTCGGCAACAGCGAGCCACACACGCTATTATGCGGCCCATGGTACCCTCACGCCAACATGCCTTGAGCACTCTTTTCATCAAGCCACCTGCAATTCATATATGAATAGAAAATGAGTGAGGGTGGGTTTGAGAGAGTTGGGTGAACAGGGGAGAGAGTGGGAGATGTGTTGCGGTGAGTTGGGAGCGAGTGAATTAACTATAGACACATCACTGTAAACCGAGTTTGATATTATTACCGTACATACATACCTATGACAAACACTATGAAGCTCATGTTAAGGAGAACCAGTAGAACAGCAAGGATTTCCGTCCTTTCTTGGCGTTGAGTGCCTCAGTAGGAAGCAGACTTAGAGATGCTGCCAACACATTTAGGAAGATCGCCGCCAGTGAGCACATTTGTAGACGGTTGTCAGGGTTACTTAGCATTGGTCTTGCGTGAGCCTGAGCTACCAAGAAGGCAACGGATATGACGATAGTTGCGAACAACGTGAACGGATCCACTGGACCGAAGCAAAGCACCAAGAGTGCCTGTACAAATTTCCGAATGAGTTCGACCACTTCCCAATACCAGTAGTCAGGCTTGTAATTTGCGTAAAGCAAAATCTTCCAGTTGACCCCAGTTTCCCGGGGGTTTTCAGTACTTTCATTTCTTTCATATGGTGGTCTTTCACTTCGGTACAAAACTATAAGCAGTATTAATGGGAACCCAAGGACGTAACATAGTGCAGCAAATGCAGCATATTGAAACTTAACATGCTGGTCGGTGGAGCAGTCTATAGAGTAGTCGGTGCGCAGACGAGACGTGGTGTGTGAGCCGTCTTCATCCAGCTCAAAGTGAACACAACTTGACGGCAACAGCGTTAGAGTGGTTCTGGATACACCAGGATAGGACACAAAAAGCAACACGACCACAGCCAAATAACATTTCTGTCTGGTGTGGGACAACAGTCGAGAAGATTCCAGTGGAGAATACCCCTTTCTTGACAGAACGAATTTCTTGACAGCATACACTACCATCGGTACGCACAGAACGCACATCACAATAGACAGACCGAATATGAATTCAATGTGCGCATTTGGGTATGTGAAGTCGGTGATATAGCAACGAGGACTAATGACAAGTTGCACAATGTTCACTTCTAACCATTTAAAAAACACCCCAACTGCGGTCAACATACTGGGCCATGGAATGCTATTAAATGCTGACAATATCTGACCGACAACCTGGTAAAAACCAAGTAAGATTTTGATTCGTGACAGAAGCACATGAACAACAGACCTGCCGGAATGACGGTGTTGACAGACAACTTTCGCCATCACAATTATACTTACAGCCAGTGCAGCAATCACCAATGCCACCTCCAGAACGAACCACCGCCAATGGGGACATTTTAAACATCGTTTGAAGTGCGAATAAAACCCTACTCGACATTTTGAGCACAGCCAGCCCTCATAGCCATCCTGACAAATAGCAACAACACAATCGCCCGAATTCACGCAGGACTCCCTCCGAGGGCAACGGTGGACTCGTGGAAGCTTTCCCGTGAATGTCTGCGTTTCGTTGTCGTAGAAACGTGATTCTGTTTTCAGGTTCTGAACGAACTTCTGGAATAAGGTCTTGTCTTGGCCGGAGCCCCATTCCCAAGACCACCAATATCCGGGCTGCAGATGCTGGTATTCCCCTGCGCAGAAAACGCCCTCTGGCGGACAAGGAAAACACTGACCAAATCGATCATTGCGGTAGTACTTGTGCAGACATGGGCATGCACGGAATCCTGCGTAATAACTGTTATTAGTACCAGACGGGCATATGCCACAGTCGGCAGGTCGGGTGCCTGGACTTCTCTCCGGTTTAACGAACGTCCCTTTGTTGCACTTTTGACAGTTCAGACCGGTAGATTTGTCAGCAATCTGTCCAGTGTTGCTCTGGTAAAACCCACCTGATGACAAGAAAAAACCCAGACTAATCAGAATGTAACTTACGGCAGTTGATATTGACCCGGCAACGGCATTCTTCCGGCAAACGCTATTCTGCCGGTCCCTTAGTCTGATGGGCCAATTGTCATTACATCATGTTTATAAATGACGTTGGTCAATCCGAGTAAAAAGTGAATATGCCGTTGCAGGGTTGCCGGGTGAATAATATACACTTCCTTAACAGCATACTTTATACAAAAGACGAGTCTGTATATTAATACATGTATTGAGATTCTTGAGCAGTAAGGTAGAGGTGTAAATCAGGGCGATCATTCATAATGTATAATTACTCCATAATTTATGATTAGATTTAATTCCATTTCTAGCTTTGATATACCTGGTGGACATGGTTGGCAGCCATCTTGGGACCCATAGCGACCACGTGTGCAAGGTACGCACTCGTAGGTGTCAGCCAACTGCGTCATTTGCGTGCATGTGAATCCAGACGATCCAAACAAAGTGGCATCTTCCTTCGATACTTGAATTGGCTGAGTAAATCCATCACTGACTAATTCACTGAAATTAAAAAATAGAATTAGGCCTACAAGCTAAGCCTAATTGTTCATTTCACACATACAACCGAGTGTTATCCCTATTAAACTTTCCAACCTTTGTTTCCAAACTTTCCAACAAGTGTATATAGGCCGCATTCAGTTGTTTGTGGGCCACAAATGAATGATACCAGATGCATAAATCAATTTAAACTTAAATTGTGTTGGGTTCTTAACAGTTTCAATCCAGCCTACAGTAATGCCTGATAATTTACAATTCACTTGGGCATATGAAGTAAAAAAAGTACATGCCTACTTACATTTTTAAGTCACTTCGATTTATGGCCGGTGCATATTTCAGGGTGTTATCCATGGTTCTGTTGATGAAAGGACATCCTAAGCAGGTTGGTTTAAGACGCTATGACATTTTCACCTGATACTGGGATCAAACCGAATGGCATTTCATTTGAGAGTTTAGATTATAGTACTTGGTTACAAATTGTAAACCATAATTTTTTTATTTTTATTTAGTATGTTATTTTTGTTGATTATGCACTGCATCATTTGTTTGCTTTGACGATCCTACAAAATCAATCTGATTATCATGCCAGGCGTGACTTACACATAGCAATGGTGCCCAAGATCATACCAAACACTATTTGGCACCGTCAGCAAGGGATTGCCATACAACGACCTGTGGAAAATATAGATTGTGGTCATGTCGTTTTCACACTCAATGATATTAATCTTGACATAATATTACACAAGTATGGAGCCACTCAACTTGCAAACCATGGCAAATTAGTTACAGGAATTCAAAAATAGTCTGACATAATTTCTAGAATGACCACCCATGTAGGCCTAGATCGAAAGACTTCAACTCACATATGCTTGATGGAATTGTGAATGGTAGCAAACGGTCTCCGGCCTAGTGCAGTCATATTGGCGTGAAACATATACCTATGGAAAACAACAAATTAGTAGTTGTATCCAGGCCTACATTTTTTGTTTACTTAACACTGCACCACACAGTGCAATTATATAGGCGCCTGGATAAATTACTCAGAAATACTCAGAAATTACTCAGAAAGGGAGGAAAACACATACTCACAAACTTACAGATTTTCAAGGCGTGTGCCATAAAATGTCCAATCTGCAATTTCACTTATGGGATTACCAAAAACCATTCTGGAAATAAATAAACGGACAATTATACATTCCAGTTTTTGTTTTTGTATATACTTTTCAATTATATACACGGATATCAAAGACATATTAAACATGATGAATCTATGTAACATAATGATCATATGGAACAATACTTACAGCTCTTTCAGTGATCGAAGTCCTTTAAACATGTTTTCGTTCAACACTTTTATATTATTGTGCTGAATATAAAGTATTTCCAACACATTTTGACCTCGAAACAGGGTGTCTGGGATCGAATCCAATCGATTACGGGAAAGATCCCTTGGGAGAAATCACACATATTTTTTTTTCATTAGAGGAGGGTGAATGTTCTTTTTTCCCCTGAAATTTGATATTCTGAAGTGATAAAACCAAATTCACCATATTATAGGTATGTACGGTATTTGAGTCAGAGAATATCGAGGTTGGGTCAAAGGTCATATCTCTCGAATACTAGTCCAAGTTCCGAGTCATACAAGACGAAACTGAGTAATGAGTCAAAAAAAGTCGAGTCCATCTCGGGTCCGAGACTCAGAGTCAGCTTTTTATTAATGGAAACACATTATCGCCTGTGCATGGCCGCACTGGGCGGAAAAGATTCTTCACGCCCCAGCGCTTTCCTCAAGCTTATAAGCACCGATGCTAGTTGGAATCCTGCATTCTCCTGACGACGGGCAGAGTACACAGTACTCTTTTCGGAGCCACATTCTTTCTCAAAAGAGATGTGTTACATGGTGTCACTGCAAACCTTCCGCTTAGTACTTCCACCATGCAAACCTTCAAGTCTTATCCATATAATAGTGGAAGTTCTCAGCGGTTTCCCTTCTCATTGCAGAAGGTCTTCCTATACTATTATGAATTTGTGTTGACATACTTTGAATTTGCTCATAAATGAACAACGAATGTGTCTAAACCTGACCATTGTATAGATGGAGGAATTATAGTGAAGTTACTTACAGCTGTTTTGTCAGAGAAACATTGGCGAAAAGATCCTCTGGTAAAGTCAAAAGCTTATTGTTGGCTAGCCTCCTGTATATAATAACCGGAATCGATGAAAAAACACCAAGCAATTAACAGGAACCAAATCTCATCTTTGCATATAGCTTGTACTCTGAGTGCCCCTTCCATTGCATGTGGCAAAGTGGTGTATTTGCCATACGGAGTCTCACGTTATCTTCCCAACTGTCCGGAGTCCAATGTTCTGATTAATTGTATCTTGTAGGGAGTCAACAGGAATGAGTATAGTTGATGTGGGTCTATACACTGGCTATGAACCTATCCACGACGTACTAGAGGCAGTGAGTACTATCACCTTAATGCACTATCACCTTTATGCACTGTTATCATACAGTCAAAAGAGTAGTCAAAAACTCAAAATGATGTCTTACATAAAACTAGATGAATTTAGAAACAAATAAGATAATCAAAATTTAAGGATAGCCCTTACAGACTAACTAGTTAGGCAGAGTATATATGAGCTTTCATAGTAACCCCTATTCATCAGATGCAACGTTATGTTGTTGCTGCAAAAGCCTATGCACTCTACCAAGCTTGGTTAGTCCTTAAGTACTATCCTTAAAGGGCTGATACAACATTGGTTAAGGTCAAAAGAAGTCACGGTTTTCGCACCATTCTGTAGCATACGAAATTGTTTATTACTCGCGAGTAATAAAACTATTTGTCGATGTTTGAGTGAAGTTTCTCGAGAAGTAAAACATCACAGACCATAAGATTTCAACATGAGGACATTGCCATCTACTAATAATTATTAGTAAACTAGAAGGAAAACTGTAAATTAGAAGGAAATCAGTGGACATCGATGTTTTCCGATCTTCCCAATGTTGTATTGAGCATCTCTCGTTACTCATCAGTTAGACTAACAAGACTATCTTGACATATCTACAATATCTACATAATTAGTGAAACTTACAAACGAATTAACGCGTTGCATCTCCCAAAAGCGTCGTCTTCTATTGTGCTCAGATTGTTGTCGTGAAAATCCCTGAATCCAGACAAATTGTGTAGGAAATTGTGTACAAAACATTCGGAAAAATATTCGGATAGATAAACATATTTCTTTGAAGCGGCCATGGGACAGAATGAATGAAAGATGTACGCTTTGCTAGTGCTTGGAAACACCAGATATCTCATTATACACAAACGATGACTTTAATAATAACAGCTTTAAAACGCTGCTTACAGATTAAGGCATAAATTATACAAATTTACCAGAAGGTGAACCAAGCGAAAATCGGTTGAGCAGTGGAACTAAGCAGCACTGAAAATATTTAAGATTAAAGATTAAAGTTATGGTTTGTCCCACCAGTAATTCTAATTCAATAGTTTGATTAGAATGTGGTTTTGCCGAGGATATGGGAAATTATGGGATGGCTTACACTTCCTTCAGATGAACTCCATTCAGGAAGATTGGTTTCACTTCTTCTATATGATTATAACCGGCATGTCTGTAATCCAAAACAACCACAGAACCATAATTATTAGAGATGATTAACCGGTTCGTTGCTCTAAGCTGGGTCTGTCAATCTACATGGGAAGGTTCATCTATTTTATCTGTCTTCTTTGTCGCCAGGCTAAATGCTTATTCAAATAGGCCTATAGATTTGACATATCTCTAGCTCTTTTCGCACTACATGGTGGATCCCCGGGGAATTCCCGAGGATTTACACCAACGCAACCATTCACACTGCATGGACCCATTTTGGAAAATCGCGTGGACCCTATTTCCCCGTGGAAATCGTAAAACCCCAGGGTTTTCTCCTTCTACCCTACCCATGAGCAGGGGTAAAAAAATTCCCGGGGAAAAGCTTTCTTCCGTATAGCAGTTTTAATAGCCCGGGGGATTTTCCAGAAATCCCCTGAGATTTCGTCTAGTGTGAAAGCCCCTTAAAAGATGCTGTTTAACTGAACCATACAGAACATGTTAAGTTGATACATTCTGCCATTCGTATTGATGCCTATATACCACCAACCATTACGCCTATATGTTCGTTATCCATAAGGTTTTAGGATAAGGTACCAGGAGCTGTCACAGAGTATTATGCTTTACATTTTAAACATGTTCATAGCAAATTCCAATCCTAGAGTAATATACAAAATGACCGAAAGGTTAATCTCATAGGCCTAAAGTTAGAGGGCCTGAAGCTCCGATCCAAGCTGGACCTTTCTTGTCGTAGGACATTTTGAGAAAACTCCTGCTAGTATCGAAACGCCAGGCCTCCAAATTCACGAGCAACTCAAATGTTACTTCATTAGTGCTGAAGACTCGCCACATTATTTTCTACAGCATCTTTCATCTTAGCTATTCTTTGTTTTGTTTCATGCATAAAATGTTCATGTTATTTTTTTTCATTGTGCGATTTGATATGCTTATTGTTACGTGTGTGAGGGTGTGGGGGCCTATAGGGTTAATGCATGCATGGTTGTGTGTATTTTTTTTATAGCCTAATCCAATTTTGAATTTTGGTTTAACTTTGATAGCAGTGACAACACTATGAAGAATCACTACATTGATTGATTTCCATTTGTTGGTATCCCCAAGCGATGAGGTTACTTTGTCATGTCTGTTGTTTCCCTGCTTGTAACCCATGTCCCCTTGTTCCATCTCTTCGTGGTATTTGTTTTGCATTTGTTCAATTCTGAGAAATGATAAATGAATTGAAATGAGACGGGCCCTGGAGAAAGACACGTGAAAAACCTTCCAATGCATGTATATTGCACCCATCAAACATTGGACACACTAAAACAACGACAGCAACAACGTGGATTAAGCATGAAGCCCCATGCACCCGATGCGAATGCCTGACGGACAATGAATAGTGTGTTCAGAAGTAACTCAGACATGACTATTAGTTATATACACAGTGATATGCAAACATAGTGCAAACTGCTTACTGACTAAAATTTCAACAAATGCAAAAAAATAAAATAAAATAAGGAGGGCCTGACTTTTGATACTAGTAGGATATTATTTTGAGAAAAGTCCTGCTATAGGATCAAAACTACATGCCCTCTTGAATTGTTGATAGTATTATTCTATGAGCGTAAGGTTGCAAACTTCTTACTTGAAAATAAAATGTTGCCGGAGGTGTCGACCCTTGCAGGACCTTACTCAAAATAATGACAAATCCTGTCATTCATAAAGGCATATATAGGATACTTATATAGGCTTAGCATTTAGATTTCTTAGAAAAAGGGAATATCTGCCGAAGCTTACGAACAAGACAGAATTGTGATTATATTCATTTTAATATAGGTTATTGATTATGATAGTCCCGCAAGGAAGAACACGACAAAGTTGTAAAATGTATGAGATATTTGAAACGTAGGCCTACGTAAATCCATACGTCCCCTAAACGTTGTCTCAAACATTATACGGTAATACTTGCAAAGTAGTTACGGACGCCGGCAATTCAAAAGCTTTGGATATGGAGTTGTGTGTCAAAGACCTGATGAAATAAAACAGAGGATGGTAGAGTGAGTTTTTACAGGCGATCTTACAACCAACAAAGTCGCGTCTTGGTGGTTGGAAATGTTTCATTAGTGTAGTTGTAGCCTCAAAACCTGACCATGGGAACCCGTACACTGTACATGGTTTCTATGGTTCTATATGCCTACATAGCAATTAATGACGAACGAGAAGTCCATAATTTGTATTATGGTTGTTAACTCATTCTAACAGCTAAGATTTTATATATCTCACCGGTACGTACAATATAGCCAGGTCCTTTAACTGAAGCAATATGTCGAGAGGAATCTCTGTCAAGTTATTGTCTTCAAGAATGCTGTTGTTAGAAAAAAAAGCAGCTTTATTAAATGGAGAGTGAAACGAAATGAAGATGGTAAAGCGAGCCATCGTTATGGCGTAACAGTAATACCGTTGGTCCAAAACAGATACCGGTATAAAGCTAGTAGACAAAATTACTGTACAAGAGCGGCGTGCATGTAACTATGCAGAAGTGACGGTTTGAGTGCTTGCTATACATGTATGTATACATGTACATGTATCACTATGGGTCTTAAAACAGCTGCATTTGTCCAATATCATGGAGGGAGAAAACTCATCGGGGCTTACTCTTAAGTGACGACATCAGCGTTCAATTATTGAAAGAAAAATGCCACTCGACCACTTTTAGCTTGACCGACGAAGAAATATTTCTGAAACCGCCGTCCCATCATCGTTCTTGAGAAGAGTAGGCCTAATTGGGCTTCAAATCTCGGTATACTACCATATACATGCAATATTACCGGTAGCGTGTAATTATTCCATGGAGGAATGATTATTCATAGGTCTTTGTCTAAGTAATATCATCCGTCCCTTACGTGTACTTACAGTACTCGTGTGTTGTTGGGTATTCCACTAGGTAAGTGTCTCAGGTCTCTGTTCGTGCAGTCAATCAAGCGGGCACGGGGGTTACATTCACAAACATCACAGGCTTTTCTTCTGCCGTGGGAAATCATCCAAAGACAAGCGAATTGCAGAAAATGCAACAAAGTTATTCTACATTTGTATTTTTCCATGATCCCAACTGTCATTATTGAAGAAATAAAGGCAAATGTATGTATCATGTTCATTCCAGGAAATAAATTCAATCCATTTTGCAATAGGGGAATCCCGAAGTTTAACCTGCGTCTGCGTCTTCCCCCGGGCTTCCTGGGCGGTCTACTGGAATTACATTTAGAGGGAAATTAGGTTCTCTTCCCAGATTCTTTCCAACTGCAATGGGAGCCTATTTTATAACTGTATCCAGTAGAAAGTGTAAGGTATGCCTAGTAGGCCTAAATGAATCAATGTACTTGATCGAACAACCACGCAAGTCTTTAGGACAAACTGAAAGCTGTTCAAACGTGGAGCAAATCGGAATATTAATCCCAATTCTCAATGGTACTGGAGGCAAGCGTGTATGCACTTTCATTAATTTGCCTTGGACGGGTTGTTTCTCCTAATAGATGATGGTTCAAATAACCATCAAAGTTGTTTCACTATAAGATTTTTCTTTTCGAAAAGGCCTACCTTTGTGGCATTTCCTGTTGCATAATTTGAGGGTATCTTTACGGGGCACGCGAACGATTCCCTAAGGATGCAGATTTAACAAACAAATGGCAAAAGATCATCATTCGGAGAGGTTTGTTCGTCAAAAGGTCGAAAATTGATTGGGAAAACCTCGCCAGAGTTTCTCCCAACTCTCGGAATCTGTTTTGACGAAGCTTTTGGTTGTATAAAAAGGTGTAACAGTAGAATGATAAACGCGCGTATATATATAGGCATATGCAAATATTGCAGCTTCGAATGTTGGGCTGTGCCAATAATTATTTCAACATTTGCATCCTTCTCGGTTTGTGTGATTGTATGGTGAGGACAGAGGGCTGTACAGAAGGAACAATCTTTCGTTTGCATAAATGTGTGTATTATGGAGCAAGAAAACCTATATACCCCAAACCATTATGAATACCGCACAACTATACGTCTATTTCATATTTCACAGTGAATTTAGTTCACAATAGGCATAGACACGCATTATGGACACTCACAAATCAAGTGCTAATACATGTAACTGGTTTATATATAAAGCAACCTTCGCATTGTTTTACAGAGCACTATAGACCGTTTTATATAAAATTATTACATTAGGATATAATTGAATAGAAACACGAGGTGCCCTTGGCAGGGCAATGTATGACTTAATTCTTCGGTAAAACAGGAATAACACATGCAGTCATGTAGTTTCAATCCGACATAATTATCACTGATGGAAAGATCACATGGGCCCTATAGCATGGCGATCCATTTTCAGTTTCGTTTTCTGTAAACACCCTTTCACAAAATCTGTAGGCCTTAGATGTCATGGCAGGTTGAACAGGAAAACTCATTTGATGACAACCACAATTCACCATTTTATCGTGGGGAAAGTAGACGAAACATCCTTCATGCTACCATTTTATCATATTAATCTCTTGCAATGATGAAATAATTATTTCCACACCGATCCTTTGACATTCCTTGTACTATGTTGTGGAGAAAGTTTTAGAAACAAGGAAAATGTGTTTAAATAAAAATATATTTATAGATAGGCTTACTTGATAAATGTATTCAGGTTTATGTGAAAAGTTGGTTAATGTTACAAAAAGGCCTTTTCCCACAGTTTATAAAACATAGGTTTCCTTGCATTGACACATCCCTCTAAAAGCAATGGAGACCAATTTTCATCACTTTCCCCAACAGTATTCCAAGTTTTAAATGTCCGATTCTCTCATTTTTCACCTGACATTTGAAGTCCGTTCATATACAGTAGGCAATCACAAGTGTGCCTTTAGAGGACAGTGTACATGTACATTGGTTGCTCATGAATGCTCGGTACTTAACAAGACCTTCAGAGTGTTTCAGAGGTTTCGCAAGCGAAGGGATACGATTAGTGCAATGGATACGCCATCAATTATGACGTCATACGCAGACGACAAGGAAGAAACGCGTGGTAAAATTCGAATTTCTAGTAAATCGTCTTCATGTTTTTTTTCTTTATGTAGGCTAGTTGTAGGCCTGTGGTTTTGTTTAGAAATGAGCCAAACGGGCCTCTTTTGTGAGTTTCAAAGATTTTGAAATACAAAAATGCTAGTCTCAATGTCGGGTATCAAACGCAGGTACATCAGATGCTGGATAGGCCTAGAACAATACAAGTACGTACAAGTATACGTACGCGTATCCGTTCGCGTGCGAAACCTCTTTATTACTAGTTCACAGTATTCATGCAAGTGCAAGTATCCATGTATTTCCATACTGCAAAAATGCAAATGTATCAAACTGGCATCAAACGTTTATCATTTTGCAAATTATTCAGAAGTTAGAACAGCTCTACATTTGATGACATTATGACAACTAGGCCTACTACCATTGAATTTCGCATCCAAAATTCATAAACAGGGCAAAGATTTATGTACCTAAGACTAGTAAAACGTAAGACTCAGACAACACTATGGTGCAGATAACGTTAGTGTCAAACATCAGTGGTCTTTTAAGAGCAACATATACTTAAACAAATAATGTCCAATAAAGCACATTATGGCACACTATGAGTATGATATATACCGTATGCACTGAATGCAGTGTTCAACGGAAATGGGGTCCCAGATTTCACACTGCATAGTTTATACTTTAAGGGGGGTGGGTGGGTTATGTGGTTATGTTGTCAGGAAAAATACTAATTCAATGCTTTTAATTGGTTTCCAAACAATACCACATGTAGGGATGAGTGGCACACAAAACATATGGCCAATGCTACCTGCTCAGCAATACACAGGAATAAGAGGAATTAGGTTCCGCACAGATGAAGTCATGTCAATAGCTGATAAGAATCACTCCAACAAAATCATTATGAATTGCATTTTTCCTTATGAATATTAAAAAATGGATTAAGTTAGGCCTATGTGAATCACTTTCCAGGTTTAGTAAAGATCAATCAGTATCTTAAACATGGTTACTGCTATTGTATGTTATATTCATACTACATGTTGATAAAATGATAAAATGTGTTACTGTAATACTACCACAAGAAGCACCTTTCACACTTCATTCCACTTAAAATGGACATCCCCAAGAAAGTTCATTTTTCAGTGCAGCCAAATTCTTGCTAATGGTTTTCCATTTCTTGTTCCTCGTGGCCTTGGTTCCAGTAGGCCATTCATAGAAGGACATTGTCTTATCAATCACATACTTGTAGCTGTTGGGAAGAAAACCACAAAAAAAGAAATTTTCAAAAATCAACCAGAAATCCAAAATCATTCAGCTCAAGAGATCTGAGATAAGTCCAGATAAAACTGAAAAAACAAATCTGTAAAGATTGTCAATATGCAAAGATGTTAAAAACTGCTTACTAACTTGAATGACCTAAAATGCAAATCTCAAAAATGATGAGGGCTGATGTTTTGATCCTCGCAGGACCATTTTCAGAGGCAGAAAGATCCTGATTGGATTGAAACAAACATCAGGCCCTCTGCATTTCTGAGAAAATATAAATAGATAACACCTAGTGAAACAAATAGGGGAAATATGTACACATATGGATTCTCCTTCATTTCTTACAAAGAGTGGTAACTATCAAATTCATTTTCACAATCTATTTCGGTTGAAGAAGATAAAATACAGAAATACTACACAGCTACACACACTTAGCAAACATACAATAATTCACAAAATGTTGTGGTCAACAATGCTACATGCATTCATATTTCATAAGGGTCTAGGTCATCATTTGGATATCTGGTTAGTAGATATCCAATGAGAACGTGATTCTGGTCACCAAATAGTCGTTGGTATAGTCATGTTTGGAACATGAATTGGTCAATTGCTAAAAGAGCATTTTCTTATCTCAATATTTGTTGTGGTCTTAACCACTTGCGCCAGGACCTTCAAATTCAGAGTGCTAGTAATGCTGCTATTCACTGGGCCCTCAGAAACTTGAAACCCCTATAATAGTCTATGTTTTAAACAAAGAACAATATGCAGCGTGACAAAGGCAACACACGTCCAATTGTACCAGGTTTGACTCATTTGTACTGATTCATTTCACAGGTTTTTGTTGTTCCCGGTTGTTTAGCGAGTATTGAAATCCCCATGGGCACTATTAAGTGGTCTGGTGCAAAGTGGTTTAGTGTACAGTACTTTCTATGCAGAATTCCAAAAAGCAGCAGAATACTATACAAACCCACCTCAGCACGTCATTGTCATCTTTGTAGGCTAGGCCACCACTTCCAATTACCAAGTACGTCTTCTTCCTGATGTTTGGAAGTCCACAACTCATGCTCTTCCAGAATGTACGAGTTGCGTTTTGGGTCACATTGTCAAGACCTATTTGTACGAACAGTGATTATAGGACAACTTCAGTTTTATCATCATTTTTATGTCAAAACAACCTACGACAAATTACCAAAGAAAAAAAAAATGGATTTCTAAAGATTTGTTAAAATTGATCAAGAAAATTGAATACTGCATTTCCAATCCTAATTCAGCAAAACTATCCCAATGATTTCTTCAATCTCTGGTCCAAGGTTACATAAGTGCAATAAACTGACACCATCTATGGTGTAAACAACATCTAGGGTATGCATTATTGAGCTACAATTTTATGACTACTTCTTGTCTCAGGGGGAAGTTCTGCTACTGGATTTATGCAGATACATGTAGCAGCTGACTGACTGGTACATAAACTACTCAACTCGATTTCATTAAGTATGTAGTTTGAGATATTTACTCAATTTTTGAGAAAGGTCCTGCTAGGATCGAAACGTCAGGCCCACTAAATTTTAAGATTTACATTTTGGTAATTTTAGTCAGTAAGCAGTTTGCAACATTTTTGTATATCAATTTAGAAAATGGTGTACTTATCAGTCTACCCAGACACTGAGATATGAGTCAAAGCAACACAGATTGGACCAGATTTACATATTTAATTTGATCAGTTCCAGAGTCATGAATCAGTTTAAAAGCCACAGTCGTCAACTCCTATCAAACACTGACAATCACTTGTATTCAACTCACCATGTTTAAGTACATCAATGATTCTCATTGTGAAATACTGGAATGTACTTTTCCTCTTCACTGAAATCATCTCCACTTGATAAGCTGTACACAAACAAGCCAAGCATAAAACAATGTAAATACTGACAAAACTCCTTTGGAGCGATGAATCTGCATGACTTACAGTAGTGGCAGCATCATTTACCATAAGTGACAGCAGAAAGGTATGAAGAGCAGAGTTGCTGGGTATAATTCAATTCCCCAACTATCTGATCAAAGGAAACTTCATGCAACACTCACCAAAATGAGATACAGACAGGCAGGCATTCTCTTTGAGTTCACTGACGTCAAAGTCATTAGGATCAGTTGAAGGATTATCTGCACACCTCCCTACACAAGGTCAAAGGTCAAACATATACATGCATGAGAGATATATAATTGGATATGCTGAACAGTGTAATCAATATCAGTAAAACATCTTTACAGTAATGATGTTAAGAGAACAATGGTAATATTTGATGGAATTGATAAGAAAGAACTATTTCCTTATTCTTCTTTAAGCAAATGTTTTTAGAACTTTTAGTGTCAGATTTCTGTGTTGTCTTTTGATTTATCATGTTATCAAAGGAAGAACTGACTAGGAACTTTTTGAACAATTTTTAAAAATGGCCAAGAAAACTCGAGGACCGTTGCTTGAACCCTAAACCTCTGATTGTGTGTACCAGCACTCTTAGCATCTGAAATATCCAGTCCTTAGATGGTGACCTTCGTAAATAGTCAACTAGTCTTTAAAAAGCTGGTACATCACTGATGCAGGATTGGTAAACTTCCTCTAAATAACTTCAGGTTTGGCAGTTCACAATGAATGGATAGCCACAGCACATTAGATATGTACCTGAATAGGCTACTACAGCAAATATATCACTGGTATTCCAGCTAAGAACTTCCCTGTATGTACGTATGTACGCACATAAAACACCTTTTGGACGGAAATATATACTGCTGTACTGCTGTACATAAAGAGTATATCTCCAGGAATCACATCCCTGTTTTTCAATCAGATGCAAACAACAATTTGTTGTACACCTGGTTGAATGTTTGGAAAGATAGTCAACTATTTGGGAATTGGAAGGCTGTCATCTAAGGGCTAGATAGCTCAGGTGGTAAGAGTGCAGATTTAAGTTTTGCAATTTTTCAAAAGTTTCAAAATTGTTTTCAAAAGTTTCCTACTTTTTGTCAGTTTTGCTTTATTGTTTTGTGGGAGGGTATCTCAAACTGTAAAATTACCACTAACCTGCAGCACAGACACATGTGTCACCTTCACATAATGTACGCAGCATACTAGATACACCTACTTGGGGATGGATAAACTTCACACACTCTTCAGCTGTAGAAGAATAACAAGGTCAGAATGTGTTTGTGCAAAGTGCATATGAAGAAAATGGGATGAGCATTTTAGTACAGACATTGTGTTTGGACAAAATATCCCCCACTTTTCCTAGTATTACTTAGATTCGTTTTATGGAGTAACTTAGGAACATGGGAGATTTAATCTTAATTTCATGTTTTACCTCCCTTCTCAAACATGTCCCACTTTTCTCATCCTAGTTTTGAAAAGCATTTTGTCCTCTTGTTTCCTTCTAGAATTAATAGCAATTCGGAGGGTTAACCAACAAAACATTCACCCAGGGGTCATCAAAAACACACACAACAGGGTCAACACAAAACAGCCAGATACAAATC
Source organism: Luidia sarsii (assembly GCA_949987565.1). Taxonomy (NCBI): domain Eukaryota; kingdom Metazoa; phylum Echinodermata; class Asteroidea; order Paxillosida; family Luidiidae; genus Luidia; species Luidia sarsii. Next base: position 8,797,048 of record OX465111.1, read on the forward strand.
ATGTATGACTATTCTCTCTACTGAGTTGGGGTTACACCGTGCGTCCAATCTATCTGACAAAGTGTCAATATCTATTATTGAACACAATTGGAGTTTCTTAAAAAAGACTGAACCAATTTTGTAATATTGTTATTTCATAACTTCTTTCAATAATGGTTTGCTAAACTCAGCATGTATGCTCAGTGCTCTGCCCTGAAAAAAAAAATACAGGCGGCTTGGGTAAGATTCAAAACGTTGAAGCCAAGTTACATGATATTATATCTATGATCTATTATTTCTCCCCATCATTATACAGATTTGTATCCATCACATCACCTCAACCAGGACAGTGGTCCAGTGGTAAAAATGTCTACATTAGAAAGCAGAAGTTGCAGGTTCCAATTGTCTCTGAGTTGCTTGTATTTTTTCACCAAGCAATTGAGAAGCTCTGAGCATACAGTATAATTATGTCACGTCACATTGGGCAAACCCTTATTGAAGGGCATTCTCTTCAAGACCAAATTACATTTTATCTAGACTTACTTGGGTTGTAGAAGTCATACACATGGACAGCCACCGGTTGTGCAAGACCAACATGAAACTTTCGTTGAGTTGCAAACCTTATACGAATTAGCCCACTACTCTTTATCTGTAAAACAAACATTTCAGTTGAAAACATGAAAATCAAATTTTCTATTTAAAATTTTCAATTTCGCCTAAAAAAATTCATTAAGTGGAAACTACTTTTTCCCAACAGGGAATTAGTAGACCTTGTAAAATTGATATCTATAAATGGTAACATACATGTAATTAGAATACCCCCCCTTAAATTTGGGGTTAAGAATTGATACATAATGTGCCTTACTGTACCAAAATCTGTAAACTCGGCTATCAAGCTATGCATCTTGTGTCTCAATAATCACAATGATAATTTGAAGATGCATGCCGTGTACTCAGAGAACTATATCATACCCATGTAACAGCAGATGAGCTGCCAACTCGGCAGTAAGAAATTATAAAGTTTGATCTTGAGTACAAACAAGAATTTATATTACTAGCAAATACTCACACTTGAGAGATAGAAAATGACAGACCGATCGGTCACTTCAAAGCGTTGGATGAGTCCTTTGCTATTCATCTTCTCCTGGAATATAAATGGAAGGCAAACTTGAGTGCTGTCACTTAAGTGCTGTTTTAGCAAGTTTTGAAAAAGATGCATTGTTAGAAAAAAACCCTTGTATGGGGGTTATGGGTGCTTGAAAAACACCTGGTGCAAAGTGGTTAACCACTTCGCGCCGGGACCTCCGAATCATCCGTAGCTCTGTTGGCTTGACTATGCGACAGGGCCCTCCGAATCCGGGCACCACTATTGTCCACATTCTAAACAAAGACTCTTTTCAGCTTAGAACAAAGCAATACGAATCAGTACAAAGACCCTTTTTGACGCAAGTTGCCACATGAATTGCAAGATTAGCAGCAGTAATTGTGCAATTGTGAAACTTTTACTGTGGAGAATCGAGGGATACTGCGCTGCCACTGAAAGCACGCAGGGGGACATTGTCTTTGCATGCCACACAGCCCAACGGTCGTCGGTCAGGCATTGGAATTCCCTCCACATTCTTTACCGCAATCTGTACGCTCGGTTGTGGCCGACCAACTCAAAGATTTGACTGCCTGGAGTGGAGGCTGGAGTCTGCGGTCAGGGATTGACAGCACCTTACACACACACATACACACACACACAATTCAGTTACGCTCCATTGACGACGCACAATGGGCCCTTTTTCAAACGGATAATCTCTTGGCAAAAGCCACAACGACATCCGAAAAGTGGCAGGTTTTAGTCTCTTGTACCCATAGTATACCCTTCTCGATTTATTTCACAGAAATATATTGTTCCGATTGTTTTAGTGAGATTTGAAAATGATGCATTATTAAAAAAAAACCTGTAGGGCGGTCATTGGAACTGTAAAACCCTCCGCCGCGAAGTGGTTAAGGATAGTGCTTAAGCACTAATCACTTGGTAAGAGTGCATAAGCTTTCATAGCAATGACTACCATTGCATCTGATGAAGTAGTTGTTGCTATAAAAGCTCATATACTCTGCCAAACTGGTTAGTCTGTAAGGGCTATCCTTAAAGTTTGATTATCTTATTTGTTTCTAAATTCATCTAGTTTGATACATCATTTTGACTACTCTTTTGACTGTAAGATTAATAGTGCAAAAAGGTGATAGTACTCACTGCCATTAGCTCTTCATGGATAGGTTCATAGCCAGTGTATAGACCCACATCAACTATGGCCATTCCCGTTGACTCCTTTCTCAAATATCTACAAGGCAACAAAACAGCTGCTTAATATCCATTAAGATTCTGGTCATATACAATGTAGGATGGAGTTTCCAAGCACAAAATACAAATACTTAGGTAGTTCTGGTTTTTACAGGAAGGACCAATGATTTTCTTGGCTCTTGAAAACTGTTTGGTTACATTTAACTATTGCACAAAGATTTTTAAACATGAAAGCATACTCAGCAGTTTTACTTGTTTTGGTAAAGATTTTTAAGTCATAAATTAAATGATTTGGACTTCCATTTTCAATTTGATAGCTTTGGGGTTGCAAGCTTATTTAGCAAGGTCTTTTATATGCTGGCCAATGTTGTTGTCTGAAGGGTATTGCTGTATTTGATTAGGCATTGCGGGACTTCATAAGAAAATGTTTTTGTTTTTAAAATGTTAATGATATTAAAATATTAGTACAAGCCATGTTCCCACTCTGTTTTACTGCAATGTGGTAACTTAAAACGGCATTACGTAGAGTAACTCTACCATGCATTAATGCATTCCCATTGGCTCTTCACACTTTCTGACATGTCATCAACATCAAGAGAACATTTACTTGATGTAAGAAACTGGTAGAATACTACACATTGTGAACACTGTGAATGGGGATCTCTTGACATTCAATGCATTATGATTATTGCCGTGGTGTTCTCATGGTACAATGTTGTAATAACCTCACAAATTATGAATCGATCTATTCAGTAGATGCAATCCTTGCAACAAAGCAAGGGCTTTGTTGGGCAGTAGATCTGGTTTGCCATTTGGCAAATGGCTGAGGACTGGTTAAATCGCACTGGGTATGGATTCATTTGTAACGTCTCCTTTCCATAGGGATTGGTAACTGAGGGGGTTTAAGGGTTCCACTTACCGTACTTGGATGTCATATTCAAAGATGTAATCATCAGAGGAGCCTCCTGCACGTCCATTCCTTGCTGTCTCACTACCGTATGTGCTCTCATCACCATCAGTACTGGCTCTTCCGCGGTTAAAGGCACTTCTCTCAAGCCTACCAACTCTAGACCTGCTGTCTCCCTCATCTGAAATTGTCACCTCCCCATTCTCCTCACCATCACTCGATCTGCCCTCAACTCCATTCAGAATCAATTCAAAGTCACACTTTCTGCTGTCTGGCTCTGGGATGTGGTAGACGGACTCAAACTGTGACATACACAAAAATTGGCACCATGTTACCACAGTATATAAAACATATGCAATGATTAAAGTGACATATGAACATGTTATAAACTGCTTAAGCATCATAAATAGAATCTCAAAGTCATCAAGGACCTCAGAGTTTAATCCTAGAAGGACCTTTGACAAAGGCACGAAGAAGGCATTGCTTCATTCATCCCACTCCCCAACAGTTCTTTAATCAGGCCAGGTAGGTCCTGGCAATAAAAAGCAGAACAAATCCCAATGCTAAGTTTGCTCAAAAGGAAAAGACTTTACCAGATGAGAGGATGAAAGGAAATGCAAAGGAGATTGGAAGTTAGACCAACAATAAGAAGGATAACATACAACCCCAAGAAATATCAAGTCATGAACATTTTGTTCAAATTTTGAAAAAAAAGTGCAGACAAAATGATTGTTTAGATCAAACTAAGGAACAGAGAACTGATTGGGAAATTTCAAACAATCAACTAAAACATCAGAAGTAAGGAGGGCCTGATGTTTCAACCCTAGCAGGACCTGTAACGTCAGGCCCTCCTAAATTCTTATATTTGCATTTTGGACATTTTAGTCAATAAGCAGTTTGCAAGATTTGTGCATATTACTCATATCTACTAAAATAGCCAATAAAATTGTATTGGACCGGAATTTGAATCCAGGATTGTGGTTGTAACCTATGCTCTACCATTGAAGCTAGCCAGTCCTGTTGTCATTCCTTTCTACTCAACTTTCTTTGCTATGGGGGATGGACAGCACTCAAAAGCATTACAGCACGACTTGTCAACAAAAATGTACAGTAAAATACCTATATATTTTCAGTGTTACTTGATACTTTGGCAGAAATCATTCTGAGAGTTCGCATTATAAGTGAATATTTACTTTGAGTTGTCCGATGCCTTGGCCTTGTGAGTCAAAGAACACATGGAAATCAGGTACAGATTCTGGCACCTGGATGAAAAAAAAATGGAATGAGCTGATGGAGACATTCAATGCAATCAATCTAGAAAAGGATTTGCCAGAGAATGAATAACATTTACCTAGCATTCATAAATATTGAACCATTCCTGTAGTCTTATGAGCAGACTTGTATTGAAGGAACATAATATTGAGACTGAGTTTGTGCTCAAGTCACATCTTTCAAGTCCGAGTCCTGAGTCACCTTTAAATTTCACACTGCACTGGAAACTCATTTCCCATTCTTTTTTAGGTTTTCTTCACTCGCACACACTAGTAATTGGCATGCTCACACACTACATGTATATGACACCCCAATACAAATCTGTTGATTGCACGTCATAAATCATTTCATGGTATGTTGTCTTGCAAGTTGAGACGAGTTCAAGTCTGGGTCAGTTGGTCCAAGTATGAATCTCAGTCATTTGTTATTATGCCTTGAATGTGAGTCCAAGTCTGAGCCATGGAAAAAAAGACTCATATTCGAGTCCGAGTCAAAAACCCTCAAAAATGCCCCAAAAGTTTGAAACCACTTCAAGACCAGTTGCTATTAGTATTAGAGCTATTCTGTCCTTCAGCTTGCCTTCATGCTTCATTTACTGCATTTGTATTGGATCCCATTTGAAGGCACTCAAATGTCATTGAGTTGAAAAGATTGGCGCTTGAGACCTTTAAATCGGCGTATGGTAAAAATAATATCCTGTGTTCTGTTGATGAGTGCAACAATCTGGTTTTTGCTTACTAGTAGAGAAAATTATGTTGAATTAACTTTTCTCAATTAATCAATTAATTTTAAACTAAACATATGCATTGTGTAGTGACGGCAAATATCTGTTATCTGAATTTGTTTTTGGAGTCTTGAACTCCAAAGTGGATTTGTTTTTTTACAAACCTCAATATTGGCATGTTGTCTGACAATGGCATTCTCTCGGGTAAGCTGGAAGGTTTTCTCACACTTTGTCTCTTCACATGTAACACGACAGCTGATATCAATATAATTTTGTTGTGACTGTATGCCATATTGAGAGAGTGCTTGCAGAGCTATCACAGTGTCCTGTAGCAAAATAAAATAACAGTCAGTTGAGGAAACTCACAGATATGTTCATATTACCATTGAAAAATTAAAAACATTGAAAAACAAAACAAAAACAAGTCATTCAGCTCATGATATCTGAGATAAGGCCAGATACCGTACACTTGATACACACAAATCTGCTTACTGACTTGATCAACCAATATATAAATCTAAAAAAATGTAGAGGGCTGGGCATTTTGATTCAAGTAGGACCTTTCTCAAATGTTGAGACTTCTCCACAAGGAGCCCACCGGATGTGTCACAGGGATTACGCGTGGTCGCGGTAGTTTTACAGGGCGAAACTGTTTGCATTGGACTTTTTTTCGGCCCTGTCAAGTTACCGTGACTGAGCGGAGAGTTTCCGCGACGTCTTTCGCACTGTTAGTTTTACATCACGCTCGCGGTAAGTTGACAGGGAGGGTAGTTTTCCACGTGTCCGCATTGGATTTATTTTTGTCATTCTCCCGCTCAGCCGTGGTAGTTTGACAAAATTAAGTCCAATGCGAACAAGACTTAAGGTGAAGTATTGAGTTTGAATTCTAACATTTTGGAGGCTAATTCACCTGAATGACAAATCTAGTGCTTTGAGCATAGTGCAATGCAAATGTTTGAGTATTCATTATATTCATTGACAATTAACAATGCAGAATATGAGTTTTACAACTAAAAGAGTTTTGCTTTACCTGTGTGGAAACAAATCCGCCATCATAGTTGGATTGGTCAGTCAACCAATTGACAATAGCGTGTGTGTAATGTATGTCCTCCATCTCTAGCAGTGCTAGTAAGGCATAACTTGTCGTTTCTACATCAATGGCTGTTGGCTGGTTGCTGTACCAGTAGGGTTTGGGCCCATCGCCAAAGGAGGAATCGTCTGAGCCCCAGTGGCGGAAGTTTGATGCTGTCGACCAAAAGAACCAAACAAATGAGGGAAGGCTTCCATCTAAGGGCTGGGCAGCCCAGGTGAAAAGAGCACTGCTCCATTTAAGCCAGAGGTCTTGTGTTCAGTCAAATTCTCTTTGCTCTTTTTCAAATTACTCTGCCTTTGGGAAAGGTCCTGCTTGGATTGGAACATCAGGCCATTCAAATTCTTAACATGTTTTCAAATTGTTCAAAGAAAATTCCTTAACTCCATTGCTTTACATCGTTGATTGAAAACAGGAGTCAAATAAATAAGGGAAAAACCGACTGGGAACTTTGCCCACCAGCTCAGATGGTAAGAGCACTGGTACATCTGTTTATGTAAAAGCATTTTTTGTCAACGTTCAGCAGCATTTGGATTTCACTTCTTACCAGAGCAAATAAGGAAATTGTGATTAGATTTTTCAATATTAATAACATTAATACATGATTTGTTCAATCTTGTTACCGTACCTGTATCGTATGTCACAATCTCTTTCAGCATGTCAATGGCTTCATTAGCCAGGCTGCTCTGTGCCTTGGCAAGGGCATATGCTGTTATTGCAATGGCATATGGACGAGTCAGAGCTGGCAGTTCTTGTTCTAAGAATGTCCTTGCACCCTCAACAGCCTGACTTTTATCCTAAGGGGAAAAATACAAACTGGAAGTCATTAATAACCCGCATGCCTTACAATTCATGCATAAACCAAAGGGTTATGCTGCAAACTGAAATGGTTGATGGGAAGAGGTTAAATGTACTCCAACTATGTAACATAAAGCCAATACGACAATTGTCTTTGCAGCCAATGGTGGGACAGCACACTGTCATAAGGCAGTCTGAACCTACTTGATCATTAGACCCACTAAATCAGTCCATAATATCTCTGGGCATAATACAGAGCATGGCTAGTGAGGATGGCTCAGCCATTGCACACACAGTGTGACACAGAAGTGACAGATAGACAGGAGCCAACAAGCTTCCAAGCCATCACCCACTGGGCCTGGTTCCAAAACCTGGCCCAACAACACCTTTCCTACTGGACTCAGCACAACCAACCTGAAGATGCATGAAGATTTTGTTTCATAGTTGTACAGAGTTTCAGATTTGTTAACTGATTTTGAGAATGGCACCATCAGAATAATCTGAACAAATATCCATGAGTGCCAAACAAATGTCCAACTGAAAAGGTCCACCAATTTCAGCATTGCGTGATTAGTATTCAAGTGTGTGCTTACTATTATCTTGCAGTTGCATTCCAAGAGAGAGATCAATACATATGCAGTAAGAGAAGCCTCGCCTTGTACTCCACCCTGCACAAAGAAAACGTCACAAACTTACTGTCAATGAAGCAAATAAGGGACAACCTCATATCCTATGTTTGTATGAAAATATAGCATTGAGATTTGATCATGTGGCTGTTCCTCTAAACACTAGTGGGCCAAACAGCTGGCTAAAGGGCCAGTAAAGGTATTGGATGTGTATCCACTATACAGAGACCACTATAGTTTATGCAAGACTCACAGCAAGACGATGTAGTACCAGTAAGTCATGTGTGGAAGAACTAGGGAAGGCAGGTTCTGGTTATCACTTACCGTCATCTCTTGATGATGCACTCTGTACACCTCTTGGAATGAACCATCCTCCACCTGTGTCTCTTCAATCAACCATCGCATGGCCTCACAGGTAATCGTTTCATCAATGAAGGCAAACTGTTTGGCCTGACACATGACCTTGCTGACAAATGCCGTCAACCTGCATGCCACCAGGGGTTGATTTCATCAAACTCATCGTTACTTACAACCAATCACATGACAATGAGCACAGCACAGAAACCCTTTCACAACCTATGAAGGGTTATCCCTTGTTAGTTGAGTTCCCAATGCATTGTAAGGGTTTGTGAAATCCACCCTAGATCTTGCTAATTGTGCAAGCTTGTTTCTTTGGTTATCTATCTGTACTCATCACCATCCCAATTGTTTGAAATTCCATTTTCGTTTTTTAAACAGTTTCTAAAATATCCTGGGGTTTTCTTTGTTCTCCGACCCATATTCATTATCATAAGGCAAGATTTACACCAAGTCTCAAACATGCAAGCTCAATCACACATAGCTACACTAATTTTGCACTGAATGCACTTATGGCAGTCACATCTTTTAAATCTTCTGGATACTCTGGCTGTTTGCAAAAAACGGCAAGGTAATTGGGTGGTAATTGGGTACCCATGACAATTACTATCAGTGTGATCAAACAGTCTCATTAGGTGCATGCAAAGATGCACATGATGATGTCAAAGGAAACCAAAGCATGTCTAGCATAGTAAAAATAGTAAGTAAGAATAAGTATGACATGATGGTTTACTAGAGATGATACTGACCATGTGCTGCTAGGGTAAGAAGGATTTTCTCCCCAGACAGAGAAAGAGCCATCAGATCTGCGATGAGTCAATTCATTGGCAACACCTAAAAGGACATGCAGGAATTACATTTTAAAACTGCTTTTGTGTGGAAAAGGTGAAGAAAGATGAGTTTCCCTGTTTTGATGGTGATGCTGAAGGTGTTGGATGGAGGTGTTGGCTGGAGGTGTTTAACAGTCTAGCAAGCGTAGCTGTTTCTACCTATGTAATCATCCCCAATGGCCTAGCTCTTCTGTAAACCAAACTAGATGGTAGATACATGCATATTCATTATCAGTTTCTTGTCTATTCTAAAATAGTTTGATCCCACAGATGTCAAATCTACACATGTACACCAGGTGCCTTTAGAGCACAATAAAGTCAAATTCTATCATTCAGTAAAAAGGCACCTTGTATGCAAACACTGAATAAGAAGACACCACACTCAAATCTTGACACCCGAGTGCATTGACCCAGTCCCTTTCCCCCGGTATTACTTTTTGTCAGTAAATTTAAGGATTACACCTTACACTAATATTCTTCAAGACACCCTCTAAGGAGTTTGCGATATGAATATTAGCTTCCTCTACAAAAGTCGAAAAATTAAGAGCAAAAAAAATTGAGTATGAAAGAGATTAGTGCAAAGGACAGTATACCTACTCCTTTACTTCCTACTACATGTACCACCTTCACTACTAAAATGAAACAGATACAAACACTCTAGGTAAATATTAAGGGGTCTCTCACCATCCCCAATATACTGCATTGATGAGATCTCCTTTGCTGGGGTAAACTGTTTGGTCAGTTTCAGATAGGTATAAATGTAGACATTAGGGGCAAGGTACAGCATTGTCTGTTCCCCACAGCCCTTGGGAATCCTAAGCAGATCATCCAGGTTGTTGAGTACTGTCTCTATCACACTGCCCATCATATTACCTGAAACAACACAGCAAGCAAGTATCACACCTCTTAGAGAAGTAGCCATTCAGATGGTACGTTAATATGGCTTCAAAAATATTTGTATATTTGTATTCAAGAAAACAAAGAAAACAATCTACATGCCTGTAAGTAACATTATTTATAATTCTGAAATTAATGTTATACAAGTTGTGTTGTGAAACTTACTTTGAATAACATACACACCTGTTGCATACTTCTTACTGACTAAAATTATCACAATGCAAATCTCCAAACTGCATAGTGCCTGACATTGCAATGCAAGCAGGACCTTTCTCTAATACCGAGTGCCCTTATTCCTCAATCCCCCAAAAGTACAGAATCAGCAGAATTCTGCCTTTATACCTCTTTATTTTCAGATGGGCAGCACTTACCAATAAGACTAACATGGACTTGATGAGATCCAGGCACAGCTTCACTATTCAATGTGTAACGGATGACGTCAACTTGCTTGCTCACTCCCTCCTCAGGCCAGGTCTCTTTAAGTATAACAATTTAAAAAAAGAAAGAACGCAAAACAATTGTCAAGTATGTGTCATCATTTCAGGATTCTGTCAAGATTTTGTCATGCCATTCAAAGTATCAGGCAGTTTGTTTGTGAAAGCTTGCACTGTAACAGCAGACTTGACTCAGCCTCAGACGTGACTCTAATTTTCCATGAATTAGACTTGTACTGAGACTCAGATCTACTCACTTGAGCATGAGGTGTGTTCCCACTAGCACGAAAAAGCAATTCAAAATTGCAATTCAACAATTGATGCGTGAGTGTGAACGCTAAAATCTCGCAAATACATCGCAGTTCATCTTGCAATTTCCTGGAAATGGCAAGATTATTCGCTGGGTGCTGTGTGTGTGAACACTATCAAAAATATCAAATCAATAAGTTACATCCCACAATTCGGTGCATGCAGATAAACATCCAGCATCACCACAACCAGCTTTTATCTGTGCATGGCTGTGCACAAACCATACATTGTACATGCAAACCCAGCGAGTGCAGTCCAGAAAGTACATGCACCTCTAGGTGGGTCACATTCCAGGTATGCGTAGCCAGAATTTTGCCATCTCTGAACACCCCCAAAAAATAAAAAAGAAGGCATTTTTCAATCACAATCCCCTATTCGATAATTTTCCAAATGGAAATGCTATGGATCGACTTGTGTGACTATAGTGACTTAATGAAAAATAATTCATACTGCAAAATAATCGTTTTTGTGGCACTCATGCATAATTGGCAGCTAGTGACTTTCACAGACTCAATTTGGGGTATTGGGGTGTATAAGTTACCGTAGTCAAATGATTTTCTCTCGACAGGTTGATTTATTTCTGGAGTGGGCCTATCATCAGTAAATGGGATTTGAGAATTGGGTAAATATTTTTACAACGGTATTAATTCAAAGGTGACTTGTGACTCACATACGTCCTTGATGACTTTGGATTAGGACTAGGACACAAGATACATGGGACTCAGACTCAAAACTGTGTGAGCCGATTACAAGTCTGTGTAACAGTATCACTAAGAAGCAACTCAAACCTGTAAGCTTTGAAGCTGAAAGACATACTTACGAGTGTGTTGAAAGGAATGCTTCTGCCTACTGGTTCTATTGTCTCTGGTTGAAACACGGGTCTTCTGTGGATCCACCATAACTGATATAGTTTCTCTCTGTTTAAAACCTTCTTGCTGGAAGTTTAAAAACAAGAATAAACCTAATATCAAAAAAAGGAATTTATGACAAGCGGAATCATCCCATACCTCCTTAGTGAGGCCACAGTAAAGCATTCCAACTTGTCGTCGTGCATCCATTACATAGAAGTGCACATAGAAGTGTTTCTGGTGAAAGTACACTGTACAATAGCAACATTACAAAACAGTCAAAGTCATCATCTGTATGTAAAGATGCTTACAGTATAATACTATTAATTTTGTATTCTTTCCTATTCTATAAAATAATGTGAAATCGTTTTTAAAAGAAGGAAATTATTTTGAAGGCAGTGAATTTGTGACCATTACGGGTTGTCAAATAATGTCAAATTAACCTCCTTTTAATCCATTGCATTACTTACAGTTCTCAAATGTTTAAATGCTCACAAATTTGAGGGATTGAAGCTTAGATTTGTGTAGGACCTTTTTCAAGGGAAGAAAGTGTTTAATTTGTGTGAACAACAAGGCTCTTTTTGTAAAGCTTAACAAAAGGTCATTGGAAGCTGTATGGTAATATTACTACTACTACCAGTTGAAGGAACATCTACCCACAAAAGTACTTTCTCCAGACTAGCCTGTCTAGAAAAGCAGACTTTAGAATTACCCAGACCCGTGCCTCTCTTCAGCATGTCTACATAGGTGATGCAATGCCTACCACACCATCTAGCACTCAATTGAGATGGCTGGCAAGGAATGAGTGGACATGCAAGGATATTGGGATGTCTCAGACAATGCAGTCATCTTATGTTAATATTACTGGGTTTTGTTCTTTATACATCAATTTGTTGAATGTGATGAAGGTATCTTAATTAAACTTGTTCAAGGAATCTGCAACATAGCACAACTCCATTTGGTAAAGGGCTACAGGCCTCAATGATAGCTAAAGTTTTTGGCTCATCTCGTGCGTGCTATTTGTTTCATTTATATCTTCTTGTTGTTTCTGGGGTACATTTGGTGGGCACAACTTAGAATTGGTTTGCCCATTACTCCATTATAATGTTTAGTTCAGTTCAAAAGGGTGATGTAGTGCGCACATTTTCACAGCATCATAAATAAACAGAAACAGCTGAACTAATTGTTGATTATGACCCCACAAAATGCATCCTGGTTAATGCTGACAAAGTGCCAATTCCCAACCTACCAGAACATTCAGAACCTTGATAACACCATCACTGTAGTTTCTGGAAGAATTGGTGACAGCCACCACCTCCACAGGAATCGCCTTTGCCTCAAGGGGTACCAGGACAAACTTGACTGTTTCTTGCTGCTTTGCATGGACTGCCATCCTAATGCCCTTAGAATAGGTGCCTGGCTGGGCATCTGAACACAATCCCTCAACACCTCTCAGTTTAACAATTACCTAGGAAACAGGAAGAGAAGAATACTTCATCTATCATTAATCAGCTGTGTTTAAGTCACCTATACACAAGATGCAGACTATATTGAACTACTGAAAATAGTTTAGGCACAGTCATGTACTGCTTACTGACTTCAATGACCAAAATGCAAATCTCAATCACACAAAGGACCTGACATTTCAATCCTAGCAGGGTCTTTCTCAAAGGAAAGTCTTACTAGGACTGAAATATCAGGCCCTCTATAAATTTATAAAAGTAATTTAGTTTTGGAAATATCTGCACAAGTGTGTGCACATTAGTGCTGCTGAGAACTTTATTTACAAGTGTTCATTAATGTTGGCCAAGCCAAAAGCCACTTACCGTAAGGTATTGAAAGATGCCATCCATAAAATAAATACAGAGTTGCAAGCAAATACTTTGGAATCATGTGTATTGCAGTATTATTTGGTTGTAAGCATCTTGAATGATTCATAATCAAAGGTATCAAACAGGCATCATACAGGCTAGTACCGGTAGATGGAATCACACATTTCTGATTTTTCAAAAAAAAAAAAGGGCAGCCTGACCATTTGATCCTAGCAGGAACTTTCTGCCTTGGAGAAAGGTCCTGCTAGGACCAACACGCCATTTTAGATACAATCGTCATGTAGATACAATTTCAGTAAGTGTTATCAAATGAGAAAGCTTTGATTTCTACTTGCCTCCAAGTCTACCTCTTCATAATTGAAAATGGATACGATTATCTCAATCTGTTCAAAGCGCCGGACAGAACGGGGCATGTGGACATCAAGAAAAAATGGTGGCCTGACTTGTAACTTGACGGGATCAGCCACACACATGTCAAAATCCTCAGAGATACCAATAGCCTCTACCACCCATGTAGTTATACTATCTGGTAGAGTAGTTTGGTATCTGACATAGTCATTACCCCTGTGTGAAGATAAGATTGTAAAACATATTTCCTTCAATAATGCTGGAAATTTGCAGAGACACCATGTAATTCATCTCTTTCCAGAAGTAGCATGGCTTTGAAAAGAGCTGATCACTAGAGCTACTGGCTTTAACTAGGCCTATACAATTACTGGCTCTTGTCAGAACCATACTCCTCAATACAGATGACTTACATGGTGTCATCTAAGTATTTCCACATTGTGCTTCCTCCATGCAAATCTTTGAGTCTTACCGGTACCTACATGTAGGATATGATACATTAGATTGAAGAAAAAAAACCAACCCAACAACAACAATTGCCTAAAAGTAATTAAAGTACATCTGAGATGATATTGTACATGTACTATGAAAATAACAAAGAAGTTGGTGTGTGCCAGCTCCACTCAAGAAAGCAGAATCTGCAGAATCAGCACAGCTTAATTAAGCTAATAATGATAGCAATGAAAGGGGACCTACAAGTAATCTATTAGCTAAATTCAGACATTATATATAAACAAAATGAGTATGATTTCAAAGGAGTTTTAAAGTTTTCCAGGGAGTGAATTCTGCATTAATAATGATAATGAACATGATACATGTACATGTACATGCAGCTTTATCTATAGCAAATTTAATTCAAGCATAAGATTGAACAAATGTAATGTTTGGCATTACTCCCCAATCAAAGCCACCTTGGATCACTTACCCTGTTTCAACTTCAGTGAACATCCAGCTTTCAGGGAAGTTGGATCTCACTATGACATCATCAAGGTTGATTGCAAAGTCCAATTCAGCATAACCAATACCCGATCTCCCACGAGAATACTCTTCCATCTTTTCACAGCACTCAAGGAATGTGCGTATCTGGGTGGAATTTATGAAGAGGGATTTGCGTTTGGCAAATTTCCTGGCTCGAACAAAACATGACATTTCTTTTTCTGTGCTCGCCAGATTTTTCAGGCCTTTTTCACAGAAGTTGCGTTGATTTCCTTGATATTTGTTCACTGAAATACAACCACAATTTTAGGAGGAAAATAAAATGAAATAGCACTATGTGAATAGCTTGGACGTAACTAATATTCACAAATATACCTACCCGGTATGTGTTCTGTCATTTTAAACAATCTGATTGGCACTGGTTATGATAAAAACGTGTTCAGTCCATGAAGTAAAAATACTAACTAAACAGATGATGCAAAGGAGTATTCTGAATGGTGAAGAAAAACCAAACTAAAGTAAGAAATTTCAAGGACAATCTATACGTTTCTGATTTTAACAATGTATACAATTATAACTACACAAACACATTTCACTATGTGCTATCTAGAACTACATTTTGTCAACTGTAAAATTACAGATTTACCAACAATGATCAATATTCAAGGTTTGAACATTGTGATCCTGTAAGAGGCACATACCTATAATAATTATACTGAAGTGAATAGAGTACACATATACACAAGGGTCCATAGCAAAGGCAATTTTCATAAATAAAACCAATGGTAAGAAGATACAATTTTGTTTTGATGGTGGTCATGTTTCGAAAGGTAAATCCTAATAGTCAGTACTTACCGATTTGGTCATATTCTAATTTACTGATGGATCGTCTCCTTCGTCTTCTTTCATTTCTCTCACAACCTGAAAAGCAAAAGATGGTTTCAAAGTCTAGTTTTTTTTAATTGTGTATTAAAATGATCTGTATAGAATGTGATTATTGAAGAATTGGCATAGTATAAAATTCCTATTTAAGGCTGCAAAAGTTTGCCCAACCAGTGTGGGGGTTCGCAGGTTTGGGCGATTGTTCAAGTGTTCTTTTACGTTTGGGGAAATTAAAAAAACCTTTAAAAGATTGTGGAATCCAAAGGTTGTGATCTGCTCTTGATTTGATTTCCAAAATATCTAAAGAGCTTCACGCGCACAAGATATACTGAAGACAATTTGTGATGTTTGCAAATTCTCTGTGAAACACAAAGCAGATTCTGACAGTTTGGAGAATTTTCTCATGCATTTCTCCCAAAGTAAGTCCAATCATTTCTTTAACTAATCATTTCTTTAACTACTCGGGAACTGTTTGCACACTTCTTGAGAACAGGTGACATGGCCAAAGGAGAAAACCAGTGTCTTTCACAGATAAGCCCATTGTCAAAAGACTTCTCAAAATATTGGACTTTGCTACAGTGGTTGTCTAACAATTGCATCATACAGGAATATTTAACATGTCTCTACATGTCATGCTGTCTAAAATTTATTTTGTTGTAGTCTTACCTTCAATTTCTTCTGATATCTACTGGCATTTACTCCAATTTAACAAAATTCTTTTAGCAACAACATTCTTCAGTAACAACATTCTTAACCCTAACCCCCTAGGCTCTTTCACTAGGAAGCATACCTAACCCAGTAAAATCCAACATTTGGGCAGAAATTAGGAACCCATTGGTACCTAACCTCACAGAATCCGACAGTCTGCATGTGTTGGATTTTGTTAGGTTGAGTACCGATGCATTGTTGCATGAGTAGCATGACTACAGGGGCTTTATCCCTAACCCAACAAAATGCCACAATGTGTATGCTATGGCATGTTCTGGTCAGGTTTTGGAGTGTGTAACAGTGCACTACACTGCTTTTGTGGGTCAGATTAGTTTACCCACGAGCTCTTGATAATTTTTGTGGTCATGTGTTGGAGTGTGTGGGAGTATATTGACACCGCTTTCGTGGGCGAGTATACCCTCAAGCTCTTGGTCATTTTCTGGTGAGGTGTTGGAGTGTGTGGGAGTGGTACCTAATCCAACAAACTCCAACAAAATTCAGCAGCAGTATGCTATCCTTGGGGTACCTAATCAAACAAACTCTAACAAAATCTGGTGTTGGATTTTGTGAGGTTGGGGAACCTTAGGGTTAATAATATTTGTTAAGAAGAGCATGTCTAAAGTTAAGGTTTCTGATACCGAATTCACAGGAAGATCATGAATGGTTTGTTTTGCATACCATACCTTCACTTTGAGCAACATCTATGCTGAAATTGGACAAGATAGTCACTCCAGCATTCTGAAATGGTCAGCAATAACACACCATAGTTTACAAGGACTGGCAAGTAATCTATCTGATTATTCCTCATTCACATCAATACCCCTGTTCAAAATGACCCTTTATCATGACTCTTTTACAAATTAAAATCAAGTCCACCATGGTAAACAATGATTTTTCATCTTTAGTAGATCATTTTTATCATATCATTTCAGCAAAAGTTCACTAGCCACATAGGTAAGGTATTTTAAATACCATATAGTGCGTTAGTCACATGTTCAAACACTGTCCCATTTTCCTGAATGTTAGCCTTTAGGTTGAAGAGTAAGTTAAGTTGTTTGTATTTCTATCACATATTTTCAGTTAACTTTTGCCTACGTTCTATTAAAGTGAACTCCTAGCTTTCTACCCACATGGTTCCATACTTTTTCCAATTTATACTGAAACTTGAGAAATCCATATTTCCCTTCTATTGCGTGGCTCTAGAATGACAAAAGATGTGAATACAAACACAACCTTGAAGATGTCCGCTACTGTCTGACCTCCACCTGGACCACAGCCGAGATCATAGCCAGCCATTCTCTTCAACACCTGCAACAGTCATCAACAATTAGCACAAATCTTTTGTCAGTATGGTAGTACCTCATATAATATTATGATAAATAGTATCACTATTTCTGAATTCCCTGAAACAAATTGGCCAACAGAATTTATGCTCATGGCCCCATTCCCTACAACTGTAGAACTGTTTGAAAAGATAGAAACCAAGTAGGGTTACTGAGCATGGTCAGAGGCTGAGGTAGCAGCCCAAGACAGAGGCGTGTGGAGAAGGAAAGATGCTCATGGCCCCATTCCCCACAACTGTAGAACTGTTTGAAAAGAAAGAAACCAAGTAGGGTTACTGAGCATGGTCAGAGGCTGAGGTAGCAGCCCAAGACAGAGGCGTGTGGAGAAGGAAAGATGCTCATGGCCCCATTGCCCACAACTGTATAACTGTTTGAAAAGAAAGAAACCAAGTAGGGTTACTGAGCATGGTCAGAGGATGAGGTAGCAGCCCAAGACAGAGGCATGTGGAGAAGGAAAGATGCTCATGGCCCCATTCCCCACAACTGTAGAACTGTTTGAAAAGAAAGAAACCAAGTAGGGTTACTGAGCATGGTCAGAGGATGAGGTAGCAGCCCAAGACAGAGGCATGTGGAGAAGGAAAGATGCTCATGGCCCCATTCCCCACAACTGTAGAACTGTTTGAAAAGAAAGAAACCAAGTAGGGTTACTGAGCATGGTCAGAGGCTGAGGTAGCAGCTCAAGACAGAGGCGTGTGGAGAAGGAAAGATGCTCATGGCCCCATTCCCCACAACTGTAGAACTGTTTGAAAAGAAAGAAACCAAGTAGGGTTACTGAGCATGGTCAGAGGCTGAGGTAGCAGCCCAAGACAGAGGCGTGTGGAGAAGGAAAGATGCTCATGGCCCCATTGCCCACAAATGTAGAACTGTTTGAAAAGAAAGAAACCAAGTAGGGTTACTGAGCATGGTCAGAGGTTGAGGTAGCAGCCCAAGACAGAGGCGTGTGGAGAAGGAAAGATGCTCATGGCCCCATTGCCCACAACTGTAGAACTGTTTGAAAAGATAGAAACCAAGTAAGGTTACTGAGCATGGTCAGAGGTTGAGGTAGTAGCCCAAGACAGAGGCGTGTGGAGAAGGAAAGATGCTCATGGCCCCATTGCCCACAACTGTAGAACTGTTTGAAAAGAAAGAAACCAAGTAAGGTTACTGAGCATGGTCAGAGGCTGAGGTAGCAGCCCAAGACAGAGGCGTGTGGAGAAGGAAAGATGCTCATGGCCCCATTCCCTACAACTGTAGAACTCTTTGAAAAGATAGAAACCAAGTAGGGTTACTGAGCATGGTCAGAGGCTGAGGTAGCAGCCCAAGACAGAGGCGTGTGGAGAAGGAAAGATGCTCATGGCCCCATTCCCCACAACTGTAGAACTGTTTGAAAAGAAAGAAACCAAGTAGGGTTACTGAGCATGGTCAGAGGCTGAGGTAGCAGCCCAAGACAGAGGCGTGTGGAGAAGGAAAGATGCTCATGGCCCCATTGCCCACAACTGTAGAACTGTTTGAAAAGAAAGAAACCAAGTAGGGTTACTGAGCATGGTCAGAGGCTGAGGTAGCAGCCCAAGACAGAGGCATGTGGAGAAGGAAAGATGCTCATGGCCCCATTCCCCACAACTGTAGAACTGTTTGAAAAGAAAGAAACCAAGTAGGGTTACTGAGCATGGTCAGAGGCTGAGGTAGCAGCCCAAGACAGAGGCGTGTGGAGAAGGAAAGATGCTCATTATGGCCCCATTCCCCACAACTGTAGAACTGTTTGAAAAGAAAGAAACCAAGTAGGGTTACTGAGCATGGTCAGAGGCTGAGGTAGTAGCCCAAGACAAAGGCGAGATGCTCATGGCCCCATTCCCTACAACAGGATGCAAGGAGGTAAGTGGGGGAAGTCAGTATCAGTATAATAGACTTGATCAAACTGAGCCCTAGACACTCCAAGACAATCATCTGGATAAATAGCAAAGGGAGCAATGGCACGGTAATGGTCAGGCTGGTTACTTGGGGCGTAAGAACCATGCACAACCTATGTAAAGCAACTAGTTAGTATTAAACACAGGTAATGCAGAGGATGTATTGGAAATCGGACATATTACCTTCTTCTGTGTGAGTCGATGGTAGTTGCGTAAGGCATAGACAGCTTCATCCACAGCCAGCAACCCAATGGTGGTGTATTCATTGGCACCCACACGAAGCTCAACATTCTTATTACTTCCATCTGTCTTGAACCCATTAAGGTCCTTGGGGATGTTTTCAAATCTCAAATTGATCTTGCCAGAGAAATAATGATACAATATCATTAGCAAGTGATCCATTCAAAGTTTCTTCGCAATGTAGGGCCTTACCAGGGGTCAGTTTTCATGAGAAAGTTTTCATGATAATCATTACTAGGTCTTAAGTTTTTAAAATAGACATTTTACACATGAACACTACAGATGCAACTCTATGACATTATGGGCATGAAGCTTTGATTCATTTCAGCTCAGTGCAATCAGGCAAGTTTTCAAGAGAGTAATGAAATTAATGCAATATTTGTGTGTCATTTTTCTTGATAGTGCAAGAAAAGTTCTAGATAGCCGGTGGAGTGAGATGACAGATTGTACTAGACTGACACTGAAATCATTAGACTCAGTCCATGGTGTAGCGGATATTATGACTCCTGCTTACAAATATCGAGCTTTCCACCAACATACATGTACTACAAATGTATTTTACAAAAGTTGTTCACTTGTCATGGGAAAAGCCTATAAGCCAAAACATTTTGATATTCTAAAATAATTTTCTTTCCTTTACTACAGTGTCTGTACCAAGTAAATGAATTATAGATGCATGGAGAATTGTCTTACCCCATTTTCACAAGTCCCCTGGACTTCCATGTACAAAGCATCTGCAATAATTTGGTCTGTTTCTGTGCTCTTGTAATATGCAACCACGCGTGATGAAGGCACCATCTCATGTGTGATGAGGAACTGAATGCCTGTGTTGCTAATGAGTTGAGTCCTTGCTTCTTGGTAAATAATCCTACCACCAGCAATCACCTTTGTGTATTACGTGACACAAACATGGTATCAGTCTCATTTGAACAACACAAAAGCTACCAAAAACAAAGATCCTTTAAATACCAACTTTGCATTGTTCCTTATCCTCAGCATCTCCACAAAGAGGAAAATTCTTCCTAAATATAACAATTGCATATAAAACACCTCAGGACAGGAATCACTTCTAGTTGTTAACCTCATACATGTAGACCACCGTATCACAAGAACACTTTCACACTAATTAACCAAATAAGGGTGACAATAGCTTTTTAAAAAGTAGTACTAAGTTGTCAACTATTTAATACAAAACACATCATTATGTCTGCATTGATGAATCTGCCACTTTATGAAAATGAAAACGATATGAGTTCAGTACGCAAGTCAAATACTAATTCTGATAAGATGATTGTCTTTTTTATGAAGGAGTGTGGTAGCAAAACAAAATAATTAATGAAATCAAAT
Organism: Luidia sarsii; assembly: GCA_949987565.1. Lineage (NCBI taxonomy): Eukaryota > Metazoa > Echinodermata > Asteroidea > Paxillosida > Luidiidae > Luidia > Luidia sarsii. Next base: position 8,817,928 of record OX465111.1, read on the forward strand.
TCTGTTTAGCTGCTGGAACACACATTGTTGCACAAGACAATGACTTCTTAAACTTACAAAGATATGGAGTATGTTAGCATGTGTAGGATGTGTGAGCTGTACTTCAATGGAACTCTCCAAGCCAACCTGGTGATGAAATTAACAGTAAGGGAATGTGTGGTTTAAAATTTACTGATAACAACAAAACTAATGAATACAAATTCTTGTGTGTGATTCCTGAACTGCTGTAGCCAAGTTTACAGTAGATTGTTACACATACTGATATACATCACTTAACGGTTGAATTGCTTCTGACTGACGCCCCCACCCCAGGAAAGTCTAGTTGACTATTTGGGAAGGCCAACATCTAAAGGCTGCCGCACACGAGAGCTATCTCTGAGCAAAAAGTATCTCATGGCCGTTAGCTCAGCACGTAGCTCACCGTGTGCGCTGAACTTTTTGTGAGAACTTTTTGTGGATGATCGAGGGATACCGCGCTGCCGCTGAAAGCATGCGGGGGACATTGTGTTGGCATGTAACACAGCCCAACGGTCGTCAGTCAGGCAGTGGAATTCCAGCTACATTCTTTACCGCAATCTGTACGCTCGGTTGTGGCCGACCAACTCAAAGATTTGACTGCCTAGAGTGGAGGCTGGAGTCTGCAGTCAGGGATTGATAGCACCGTACACGCACACACACACAAGTCCATTACGCTCCATTGACGACGCACAAAGGGTCCTTTTTCGAACGGATAATCTCTTGACAAAAGCCACAACGATGTCCGCATTGTGCCAGGTTTTACTCTCTTGTACCCATAGTATACTCTTATCGATTTATTTCAGAGAAATATATTGTTCTGATTGTTTTAGCGAGATTTGAAAATGATGTATTGTTAAAAAAAACCCGTATGGCGGTCATTGGCTCTGTAAAAGCACCCGGCGCAAAGTGGTTAACATACCATAGTATCAACATCAATAGTACTAAATTAATAGCATCACTGCCATAGATAAGGATAAAAAATAGTCAGACTACAAACTCATCAAGTCCCTAAGAACAAGGTTTGGAATTCACTTCTTGCATTTGTGAATCAGAAGTATGCATACTGTCAAGTACAAATGTTGTCACTGTAACCAATCATTCCTCAATACAGGGTAATAGCAGGGGTATTCGACCGTTTAAGAAAAGCCACAAATTCGCCCAGCTCTGTAGGTTTTGTATACACTATACAGCTGGTCGAATTCCCCTCCTGGTTAAAAATACCTGCACTTACCCAACATGTATAAGGATTCATCATCTTGTTCAATCTATTATTCAGTTTATCCACAATGAATTCACACAAATGCAATACGTACTATAGTTCAACTGATTATCCCAGGAATTTAAATCTTTGCTTATTATATCCTAATGCCAGGAATAAATCTGTCATATTCAACTCATGAATACATGTACGGTGAGAGTTCTTGATTGACATTAAGCCTCCCAACTGGTGTGACTTTATTATTATTATTAATGATTGAATTGCTTCTGACTGGCGCCCCCACCCCGGCAAAGACTAGTTGACTATTTGGGAGGCCACCATCTAAGGGCTGGATAGCTCAGATGGAAGAGCACTGGTACGTTAGTCCAGAGGTCTCGGGTTCAAGTCACAGTCCAGTCAAAGTTTTCTTTGCCAATTTTTCAAATTGTTCAAAAGTTCCCAGTTAATCAGGCCACAACTACCCTTGGGTAACTGTACAACCAATATAGCTGTATGCACATGGTGTGTTAGGACCATTATACATGAATTTCAACTGTATGAACTAGCAATAATCCAATCTCTCCAGGCTTGACACAAATACTTAACCAACCTCTTGGGTTTGTCTTCTATTTCCATTTGAGCTGAGCCGCAGCAATAGGAATTCTCCATTGCTGGATTCCTGAGGCAACACATTGAATGTGTCGCTACTTTGTACTCCATCACTCAAGGCAGTATCTTCTGTTATCAGCTGTACAAAAAATATGACAAATGATAAAGTATGGTAAATAGGACAGTATTAATCTGTATAGCCTGTGCACTTGAATTAATGAATAGCAAACAGACTGAACTAGAATGAATAGAATGATTTAACAAACTCAAGAGCCTTTTTATGTGACCACATAATCTTTCTGCACTCAGACATTATGTTGTTAGTTTTGCAATGTACATCTTTACTGTCTTATTTTTTTAACAGAAATGGAACCACTGTACTGATGTTTCAGCAGCCTACATGTACATCAATTGAGTCTGAGTTTAATAACCACTTTGGACAAGAGGCCTTTTCACACAACAAACATTATCTGGCTAGTACATGTACATGTACATGACTTCAACCTGTTTTTAAGTGTCTGATCTGTTCACACTGCAAAATTTTAACATAGCATCAACCCATTTAAAGCTCTTGACCCATGATGAAACTAACCCTGCTCAGGAGGGGGGGGGGGGGGTTGAGAGCAGTTGATCCATGTTGAAAGTGGTCATTTGAATGCCTCCGTGTTACATTTCAACCTGTGAAATTGCAAGTCCTTTCCATGCCACATGCGGGTACTTATGCATGTGCTTAAACCAAGCAAATTATGGGAATTTTTCTGCTTGTGTCCCATGTACACTCGAGTAGTGTGAACAGATTAGCAACATATATGGATCAACACTTACACGTGTAGCGCGACGATTTTGTGTTGCGTAGTGTGAATGTGCACGATGACTGACCCGTGTTAAAATTTGGGTGGGTTGTAACAGGGTGGCCAGTGTGGATGCAGTGTGAATACTGGTAGGCCTTATGTCACTTGGCAGTGTACAGTTCAATATCAGGGCTGAACCCAACAATCTTTGATTTCCTTCAATGCAATTTGAGATGGCGGTTTGTTAAGCTATGTTCACACTGGACTAAAACATGAGAAATTTACCGGAGAAGAATTTCAAATGGGGAAATTTTATTTCTATCCACACTTGGAATTCTTTGAGTCAGTCAATTTACTGAGACAGTGGTTATAAGGTAACCAACTTGGCAATATAATGGCTCATAAGGGCACAGTGTGTAAGCATTGATGTTACATAATGACTTTGAAATAATACCACTTGCAGCAGCCATCATGAAGGTGTTTGATCTCAGTGTGAAGTGTGTACGCATAAACCACGCACAGTGCATGTGTATTCTATATAAACCTTTTTCACCCACGTGACCAAAACACGTAAAATAAAAACACTGCCGCCACGTTGGACCACTTTTTACAGAAAGTGTACGCACAACCATATGGTACAACTGATGTTTACACTGTACAGTGTGTACGCTGACATTGTAAGACGGTCCAGCATGACGTCACGTGAAAAAGGTCTATATGTACAGTCATGAAACATTCTACATACATGAAGAGTGACCGAGGTAGCATCTGATGGGATGTTCTGTGTGAAGTCCACTTCCCCCTGTGGTCCAGACAACTTCTTCTCAGGCTCAGCCAAACCATTCACCTGAGCAGCTCCAAGTGTCAGATTTTTACCATTTTCACGCTGCACAATTGCTGACACTGACACTGGTACACTAGCAGCAGGAAGGCCACTCATGAACTGAAGGTTAGCCTAGTAAAGCATAGAAAGAAAAGGAAAGGAAAGGGAGGACTACATTTACTGCAAGTGAACTTTTGCCAGTTCTTATAGCTATACGTTCCTGATTCCCTGGAGATATACAACAATTAATGGTTGAATGCTTCTGGCTGATGGTCCCATCCCAGCAGAGACTAGTTGACTATTTGGGAAGGCCGCCATCTAAGGGCTGGATAACTCAGATGGTATGAGCACTGGTGTGCCAAAGAGTAGTTGACTATTTGGGAAGGCCGCCATCTAAGGGCTGGATAACTCAGATGGTATGAGCACTGGTACCCCAACTCCAGTCAACATTTTCTTTTCCATTTTTCAATTTTGTTTGAAAGTTCCAAGTCATATTTTTCCTTCATTTCCTTTATTTGTTGGAGTACATACATGTATTTGGCTAGGGATAATAATGTTTCAGAATTTGAAGTACATTTATATGTACCGGTAATTATTTGATTGTAACTTACTGGTACCTTCAAAACCAAATTAGTTTGCTTTTCAAAAATGAATGAAATAAATCCTAAAATCAACTCTTATTGTATTCAATAGTCTTTGCCTATAAGCAATTAACCGGCAAATATTTCAAATCCTGATTGAATAATTAGTTACCACGTACCTTTACAGCAAAGGGTAATCCTTTCTTGAAGTACCTCTGAGTAAGATCCCAGTTGAACTTGTACGGTGTCCTACTGAATGTTACCATGGTGTTATTTGCAGTGATAATCTCTCCTGACGACCCGTCAGTAACAAAAGCCTGAATGAGCAGACGCTTTCCCATAAATCTCTCTGCCCAGTCTATCATGGTGACGTCAGACATCACAAGATCTGCATACCCAGTGCCTTGGTTATTAAGCTGCAATAAGGAAAGCATGATGCACAAACCATATATAACTTTGTGTACATTATGCACTCTTTGCTAGAGTACTGGTGACATTTGAACTTGTAACTGATGTGTACTAACAAATCTTGAATTTTCAAATTGTTTTCAAATTTCCTGCAAAAAAACAAGAGCTGCATCTACACTGTGATTTGTGATCCACGAGCTGCTGTAGCCAGGTTTACAACAATTGATTGTTTACATCTGAATGAAAGCCGGGGTGTGATCCCTGGAGGTATACATGTACGGCAGTTAATGGTTGAATGCTTCTGACTGGCGCTCCCAATCTGGCAAAGACTAGTTGATTAATTGGGAAGGCCACCATCTAGGGGCTGGATTGCTCAGATGGTAAGAGCAATGGTACGACGTGTATGCAAAACAAGAGGTCTTGGGTTCAAATCCTAGTCCAAACCTTTAACAGCATTGAATGTGGCAGAGTGTAAGCTTTTAAATCAGCAGGTGCAGATTTGTATTTTTAAAGAACTGCTTTGATTTCTCCAGAAGGCAATAATTCCATCTCAGCTCCTGTTACTTTGATAGGAATCAGCTTAAAAATGGAACAACCCTCACTGTTGGGTCACTGGCCACAATCCACATGCAAGTGAAACAGGCAAATACTAGGGGAGCATGTGTTAAACTGTTAACTCTTGAGCAGGTTTTGACCTGTTTAGCAATTGTACATACAATTTGTGTACATGCTAACAAATTGGTATCATTGGATAGAAAGGACAAATCCTTATGTACCATAAGTATATAGCAACACTGAATGAAATGTTGAGAGGGGTTTTACCGTTCCTTGCTTCTTCCGCAGAATTGTTAAATTCCCCTCATCAGTGAAAACGCCATACTTCACCAGGAATCCACCAGTCACAGGATCTCCAAATGTATACCTGTAGCCAAGAAATTATCACTTATTTCTTGGTCTAGGACTCAAAGACAACCGGTCAGCATTTAAAATGTTTGTTTTTAATTTAGAGGTCTCCTGAGAGTCTATGTTATCATTTGAACAACCACTTACATCTACCTATATGTAATACAGGTGCATGCATATACATCCATATCAAGCTAGAGGGATGTGAAAAAATGATGAAAAAACATTGCTTACTGATTCAAATGTAATTATTCAATAAATTGGTGAAAGTACTGTACAAGTATGTCTACATTTACAAGTGCAGGTAGAAATGAGGTACTGGTATACAAGGACTACTATGTCCAACAATAGACAACACATTTCCCCATCTGGGTTTTCCCTGTAAAAAAAATTGCTGACCCATTATGCAGATGTCATCATTGCCATGGCAACCGTGAGATGGCCATGTCTATTCCTATTCCTTATAGCTTGTCAAATTGACCCTGGCTTACTTCAGTTGGTATCACTTACTTCACAAGAGAAATGCAGTGCTGTGCACATACCTGGCATTCACATAGGTTATTAAGTTCTGGGTATCCGGTACAATGTAGTTCTTCTGGGTGTTGATTTCTACATAGAATGATGGAAGCACTAGCAAAGGGAAGAAATATAAATACATCTCCGAACAGTTAAGCAATTTTTATTCACAATGTAAAACAAACCCCAATAAGGTCCAGCTTGAACCACTGAATTAATTAAACAGGCTTATTAAAAAACATGCTCTATAAACTGTGTCAGAAGGATTAAGATCTGTTCATGCTTTCAGAGTGAAAATTGATCAAATGAAAATAAGTGAGAAGTGAAAATTGCTGCATAAAGGACTCATACTTGTTAAAGTTATCATGATACTTCAGTCATCAGGAAATTCAAAAGGGCAATGTGACACTGTTTTTACAAACTGATTGTATAACTGTTTTCTTACCATATTCTTTCACTTCAAATTGGACCGAGGTGTTTACTTCCATCTAAAACAAATCAGATAAGAATTCTAAAAAGTCACTTAAAATTTGAGGGAAAAAGAAAGGTTAAGAGTAATACTTGATTTTGTTTCCAGATGAGGTTCAATATCAATCCAGGCTCTAGGTCTTGTATCCCAGAGTGGGGTATTCTATGCCCTGATTACATGGTGTTATATCCAGTGTGGAGTATTCCATTCCCTGATTACCATAGTCTTGTATCCCAGAATGGGGTATTCTATGCCCTGATTACATGCAGTTATATCCAGTGTGGAGTATTCAATTCCCTGATTACCATAGTCTTGTATCCCAGATTGGTGTATTCTATGCCCTGATTACCATAGTCTTGTATCCCAGAGTGGGATTGTCTATGCCCTGATTACCATCGTCTTGTATCCCCGAGTGGGGTATTCTATGGCCTGATTACCATAGTCTTGTATCTCAGAATGGGGTATTATATGCCCTGATTACCATAGTCTTGTATCCCAGAGTAGGATATTCTATGCCCTGATTACCATAGCCTTGTATCCCAGAGTGGGGTATTATATGCCCCGATTACCATAGGCTTGTATCCCAGAGTGGGATGAATCTATGCCCTGATTACCATAGTATTGTATCCCAGAGTGAGGTATTCTATGCCCATATTACCATAGTCTTGTATCCCAGAGTGGGATGAATCTATGCCCTTATTACCATAGTCTTGTATCTCAGAATGGGGTATTATATGCCCTGATTACCATAGTCTTGTATCCCAGAGTGGGATATTCTATGCCATGATCATATGGTGTTATATCAAGTGTGGGTATTCCCTGATTACCTTGGTATTGTATCCCAGAGTGCCTAATTACACAAATTCAGTATGCAAAACTGACTTTGGTATTCATTCTTAATCTTCAGTAGACAAAGCAATGACAAATGCCCCAAACCCCTAAAACAGAATGTCTTACCTGGTAACCATAGCGGACAACGGCGGTCCAATTACCAAACACAGGATGTGCAGGGAAGTCAAACTGAAGGGTCACAAATCCATTCGCTGATGTCTTGTCATATCGGTGCACGATGATCTGAGCTGGATTGACAATGTCCACTTGTAACTTTTCCCCCGAAATGCAAATAAGGAGAAAATGGCCATTAACACAACAAATGCAATGAAACAAAGTCCTCATTATATCCATACATTTTCTATTTCTTAAATGAAATCCAATGTAGTATCAATTGCTCTACATGTATGATTAGCTGAGATTTTGTAACTACTCATGGCTGTGGCAATTTATATCCTACCGGTAAATCAAGAAAACAAATCAAGTTCAACTCGTAGCTAAGTTAAACAGCGCCTCTTTGCCCAAGATATCACATGATTTTTGTGTCAACTGTCAAGGAGAATGTACTTCGGGAAGGGTTTGCCCTATACTCAGTGTGTAATGAAACACCATACTTTCAGTGCTTTGCCATATTGCCTGCTTTGCCATATTGCCTGCTGATTTTTTTTTTTCTAGTCTAGACATCTTTGCCCAAGGTTGGCTAATACAGTAAGATTAAATGCCCTTTAACTCACCTTCAGTATGGATGGTGCCATGTCTTGATCTAGGGCTACAACACGGATGTCCACTGCAAAGAAAACATATTCTTTGGCTAAGCAAAAATAACCGCACTATCATCGTGGAAATGAAACTTTCTGGATGAGGTGTGTAGTCACAAACAAGATAATAGTGTCTTGTTGTGTTTCCTTGTTTATCTGCATATAATGTACCAGTATGACATGGGTAACCAGCAAATGTAATTTAATGAGGTTTTGCCCTTGCTCAATGTGATAAACAACGAGTATTAAGTGCTTTGCCAATTGCCTGATAAAAATATTTCAGGCAGCTCGGGTGGGATTTGAACCCGTGACACCCGATTTCTAATACAAAATTGCTGCAATATTAACCATCAAAAGGTCTTGTACTAACCCAGAAATGTTCGTATATCAGTCAAGAGTGGCACCAAATTTTACATGACAACCATGACCACATGAACAGATGAATGATAGTACACGGGCCAGATTGGTGTTTGCTCAAGGTTTTCCTACAGTGAATGGACTACAGATAGGTCCATAGACTTTTATCTTTGTCATTGTAAGATAAGTCTGAGGCCTACTCAACCATTTTGTAATTTAATTTTGCTTGAAAACTTCTGATCTCCATCGTTCTTAGGTAGATCTTACCTCTTTGGCTTGGAGTATACAGCGGCTTATCAGTCTGGATAAAGACAAATCCAGACTGATAACTCAGTGGAATGATGCGTCTATCATCAATGTGAAGATGATCTGTGTTTGCACTGGCAACCAATGTGATAGACCGCTGGTCAGCAGGTGCCAGCATCAGTTGTTTCCTTGTCATCCCAATGGTGGCCTTCTGTGAGACATCTGTGAACCACAAGGACCATCATGATGATCAAGAGTCTTCAAAATCTAATGAGGAACAAACGGCTTCTTGGAGGAAAGTAAGCTTTACTACCACCTCTGGGCAGATTAAGCAGACAAACAAACATAAAGCAGAGTATTTCCTAAAGTTAATGAAAACAGGTTTTTGCTTTGATAATGAAAGAACACTTTCCATTAACCATCCGTTTATTCATTCTGTTCATTACATGCACATAATGTTTTCAGTCTATGACAGTCTTTAATACTTCAGTGCTTTACCAATAAATGTATATCAAACTATTCATGTAACAGAAATTACAGAAACATTTCACAAAGAAATAGTTTCAACAAAAATAAAAATTAGTTGACTTTCCATTTTTTCCTCTATTCTTATTAATGAGGTTAGAGAGTTTCTCAAAAGGGCTTTCACCTTTAGTTACAATGACGGTGGTCTCAGAAAACCGCTGGTCACTTCCAGGCAGCAGGAAATAGAGTGTGACAGGCACTTGGAAATCGTCTGGAGTGTCATGGACATTGATCAAGATGGTCTCATCAACATCCACACGAATCACATTTGGTGCAACGATGAAATATTCACCCCTGTAGTAACGAGCACGAAAAAGTCCAAATGCTCAATCTGAAATAAATCTGAATTTCCTACAAAAAACAAACCAATTATTCAAGGTATTTTGATATTTTTGATGGTTCCCTTACTCCCAGTGGTGCTTTGAAACACACATTTCTGAGATTGCACTGTGAGCTAAACCTTCAGAATTGAAGAAATTTAGTTGAAGAAGGATAGGATAGGATTTTTATTGAGTTTTAGGTCTTTTATGCAATCACGCAAAAATAATGCACAACATGAAACTGCCAGCAATTGACCTTAATGGGCATTTGCTCTTCTCGGAAAACATGTATGTTTACAATACATGTATTATTACCTCATGCAGTGCTATTTATTCAACACAACAAGTACACTGAACCACGATTGAATCATAAGCCCCGTTTCCACTGGACTTATTTTGGTCAAAGTAACCAAGACAATGGCTACTTTTCCCATTTTAAGTCCAGTGGAAACGGCCCAGTTAAATTTCCTCTCGGTTACTTTAACCGAGCCGACTGGTTACTTTTACTGGCAAACCTCTGCCCAGTAAAAGTGACCAGGTAAGTTTAACCGAGCTAATTAGTCCAGTGGAAATGCACCACTCGGTAATATGCGACTTGGTAAAAAACCACATCCGGCCTATTGTGTAACACGTACATGCACTGTGTACAACGTCTGCTTTGTGTCGCTCGCTAAATGTACATTACAAACGTACCGGCTGACACTTGACCCTACCATCGTCTCGGTTAAATTGAAAACTCAAAAGTCCAAGTGGAAACGACGGTCAAATTTGACCATTAGAAATTAAACAGTCGTCTCGGTTGAATTTTAGTCCAGTGGCAGACTGGCGGCTTTAGCCACTGGAATGGTGTTGTCTATCTGAGCTGAGTGAAGCTATGGATGAAGCATCTTTAGACTATTCAACCCATTTGTACCTTAACATCCAGGAGGGTAAATTTTTTGCTCACCAGAATCACTTTTCTATTTAATCTTCTCTTATTTGATTCCTTCTGTACTGCTTGGATCTCTCTCTAGTCTCTCAGCAAGCTTTCCTCATAAGTCAATCTTCTGAAATGACTGTCTCGTACGACTTAGAATAGATCTAGTCAGTAATGTACAACTTATGGACAATGTCCTGTGGTACATGTACATGTACATGTATGATGTACGTACAAGGCAGTATGACATGTACATACGATTTAAATCGCATACCCACATAAGTTGTATGTACGACCATGGAGGAAGGAAAATAGAATTTTCCTTCCTCCATGGTACGACATATAAGTTGTACAAATTAAATTGCATACCCACGGGACATTATTCAATTAGTAATAGTAGTCTTACACACAACTTTATAAAATATACAAGTCATATCTACAAGTTATCAACAACATACAAAATATCAAGAGACTACCCCAAATAATTCAAGTTCCTACACGTACCGGTATTTGGCATTAGTGGGAAGGGCAGCAGGCAGAAGGGGTTAACCATGCTGACAATTTGTCATGGCATACTGGCTTTCTTGTGTTTCATAGATAACACAGAAGAATGATTAAAATATCTATTCATTGTCAGCATGGAGGTACAATTACAGTATGAACTGTAATCCCATACAGTATAGTTAATACATCCTTTTTGAGCACACACTGTGCACTGCCCACTAATTCCACATGTTTACACATAGGATTGAATAGCTGTACCATGTGTATACCAACCATGAACCAATTCACAAATACTTACTCTCCTTGCACACTAGCCAGCATTGGCAGGACTGCTCCAAGTAACAACAAAACATTCATCCTTGTAGTATCACCAGTGAGTTAAAAAAAACTCACTTCAGCTGTCTTTGCACTCAAACAATGTATGTCCAGGTGCCAACCCACAGACTACTGTAGTACTGTAACTTATCTGCGCAACTTTAGGGTTGGTGTACTTTGATCAAAACTTGATGAACAAGTGTCAATAAAAGGAGATAATGTAGTCAACCTAATCCTTGTTGGTTTGTTGGTTCACTGGTCAAGAATGAAAGTTTTCAGGAGCACAGCAGGCTTGGGCAGCCCACTTCTTATGAGTCTGACTGTGTAGGGATTCATTACCGGTACTTATAGTACCTTTCACTATTGGCTCAGATTTCATTGACATCACTAACCTTTTCAGGATTCTCCAAGTCCAAGAAAACAGGAAGTGGATTCTGCCATTATGTCCACATAGGGTTAAACACTGTAAGGGGAAACAATGCGGATGCTCTACATAGTGAATCCTTCCATTGTGGTGACAGCAATTAGGATACACTATTCAAACTTTTTGGTTACATTGGAACATTGACCTTGTTGAACATGGTTTGACCTTAGGGTAGAATTGTAAAGGCAATTTGTCTGCTTTAACACCCCTGTCCTATCACAATTGACTCACCCAAGTGGGCCATTGGGAAAGCCCTGCAGTCTGCATTACTTGCATGGTGTCTGGCTAGTGGGTCTAATCCCTCTTTACCTTCAGGCATTGTTATACTTATAAAACTACTTGCTTCCATGGTTCTAAGCAGACTAGTCTATTCACTTCAAGGTATTCCAATGAGAATCATGTGTCAATGCACAGGCAGAATTTCAGGGAATGAATGGAAGCAAATATGGAAACATACTACTTTTCAGTAGTTTCCTTGAACAGTATTTTGTGAACATGTATAGTACGTGCATAACTGAATAGCACTGGGCAAGTGGGCATTCTTCACTTTCTTTCACTCTGCAGTAATTTCCTATACTTGGCCTTCTAGAATACTACACACATCATCATGATACCAACAAATTACAACACGGCTTGACTAATTCATAATGAGCTTCATGCTTTTTTCGAATGTCATAATATTTCAGCTTTTGATAAAGTCGTAGTCAATTGAGATATATTTCTGCCTTTAGTTTAAACTGAAGGTCCTATGTGCTAGGATTGCATTTGCAACGTCAGGCCCACTCAATTTTGAGATTTGTATTTTGGTAATTTTAGTCAGTAAGCAGTTTGCAACATTTGTGTATATTACTCTAATTGAGATATTATTAAATTAACAGAATACACATTCTAAAGTGTATCATTTAGTATCTTCATCAAATATTGATCAATTATGACACATCATATTATCACATGTTGTGGTGTGACATAGAAAACCATTGCTTCCTCTCTGAAAAAGTTCAATTAATCAACAAAATAATGACAATGTAAAATCTAGGCTGACGCCATACAGTTGACAAGAACTGTGAATCCTAATCCTATATACAGTTACAGTCATACTTGGAAATGTGTCCCTGCAGAGTTAAGATTTCCCCTTACAGGCCCAATGCTGAATCATACATGTACATTTGAATAACTTAGCCTTGAACTTATTGATGTCACAAACTTCATACAGTCAAACTGTATCTGTGTAACCTGTAATTTCTGAGCACGTAAAATATCCCCAGTGTATGCAGGGTACTTCTAAAAGTACTCCTTTCCACAAATATCAAGTAAGCTGTTAGTTCAATCACTGCACCCCTGCGATAGATTCTGATTGGTCAAAGAAAAATCACCAACGCTGCACAAGTTGAATTTATGATCTTTAGGGTTGATCATTCTATGATCTAGAAATGGTGTTTCTAATCTCCAAGGGGTAGAGAGAATACAACACACATGAGACTGGCAATTAGACTTCACAACATGCTCAGGCTCCACATAGACAGAAACAAAACAGTAGGACATCCGATCTCTGTCATGTATTTGCCTTGTGCAAACCTTGACCTCCGAATTAGGGGGGCAGCCTATAGGTATGGTAATTGGATTGCAGGGTATTGGAAAAGCATGCATACAGGTAATCTGTTCATGGGAATAAATTGATACCCAGCAGACACATTACAAAAACATGCATTTGGTTGTGATTTCCAATTGGTTATATTAAAAGAAATAGACAAAGAAGCTTCCTTTGTTGCTGATGGTGTATCTTTAAACCATCAAACCAATTCTAGGCCTAACCTCAAGCAATGTTGAATAAATATTGTAAAATCATTTACTTCACTTCATCTCATCTCATTTCTCATCACAGTTGATAAAGTAGTTATAGAATATAGACCCAGACTTTTCCTGAACCTTGGCTTTGGTTCCATGTCTACTTGGTCTCACTAAACAGAGGTTTCTGGCTTCTGTTTCAAACTATTTTCATCAAAGAATCCTTCTTGCCTTTTCCAGCTCTTGGATAAAGGAGAATAGATGACAGATGAGATTTGAAGGTTTGCATGGTGAGAATATCAGGATAAATAGGTTTGCGGAGACACCATGTAAATTATCTTTTTTGAGTAGGTGTAGTTCTGAAAAGAACCGGAGGAACTCGACGTTTCAAACAGTATACTCTGCTCGTCTTCAGGAGAAGGCGGAGTCTCCGCAAACCCATTTATCCTAATAGATGACAGAGTAAAACAGGAACTCATGGTGCCTGAGCTGTGGTTTGCCGGAAGTGAGCCCACAAGTGAACCATTTGGAAATGGAAACCATTTCAGTGATTTGGAAAACTGCCAACTGTCCATCCACAAGTACAGCAATTCATAGAAGTCATCCCAGATCCTGTTCATTTCATCATGCAACATCAAGGTTGTTTAGTCATCCTTCAACCATAATTCTACACTTTTATTTTGCATTTCAATTTCAACAATATCTGTATCTGAGTCAAGGTTTGAGTCACAACTTTCAAGTTTGAGTCCAATTCCATGTCGAGTCTGAGTCTGAGGTATGGATCACCTCAGAATCTAAGAGAGTTTGAAAGATGCATGACTTATTCCAACAAATGTTTTTGACATCTTAGTCAAATGATGAGCTTCATTTTGTGTGTAGACAAATAAACCAATGCGAATTTGTATCACCGTACATTCTATTTAGTCAGAAGCAACGCCAGGAAGGTCAAATCCAATTACATATCTGGAGGCACGTACCAGTCTGAGTCTGGGACTGGGCCATAACTCTGTTAGCATCAAGGTCAATTCAAGGTCAAAGTTTGATTTTAGCCCAGTCTGGGTAAACTTTTTCTGACTCTGAAGTACAAATGTATATCTCATCACTAATAAACCTGGTGCCATGCACTATTTTACACCAAACTATGCATATTCCTACATTTCCTTTTTACCCACATGACATGCACCAACTTTGCCAATAAGTTGATTTACAATTCAAAAGATACAAAGTAATGTTAACTGGGTATTCTTGTAAATGTTAATCAAATTTAAAGTTAGAAGGCATGACCAAGCCAACTGGTGCTTGTCTAGGGAGTTTTTAGAATAAAAAATCTAGGGAGAGGTTATGGAACCCCTACAGTTTGGACTGGGGTGTGCTACTACTTCATTAGCACTAGCCTTGGTTACATATCACAAACCAGATATATAAAGGACACTTAATTATTAAGGACACTGAGCAGTACTAAGTTGAGGTAACAACAACTCATAGACAGCACTTATAAACCAGATAGGAAGAGTGCATAAGCTTTCATGGCAGCAAATACTTCACTAGATGCATTTTTCCCCCACAAAAGTTCATCACTCTTTCCAACTTGTTAGTTAGCAAGTGCTATCCATCAGTTGTTTATACTCATCATTAAGACTTACAAAGGGTACGTATCATACAGACAGCATTATAAATTCGCTAAAACTACCGTTTTAAACCGATTGAATTTAAAAAAGTGTGTCTGAACACTATGACACCATTTCAAATCTGGTTTAACTCGCCGCTAAAATGAAAAATTAAACCAGCTAGAGAGGAAGGTTTAGAGCTAAAACCAATCCAGTTTACCAGTAGCTGCTAAAATGCTATTAATTGGACACAATCGTCTTTCAACAACTGATTTTGGGCAGCATAGCTGCACAGCTTGCGTAACAGATACCGGTAATATAAATAATGCGTGATGTGTGTGCACAATGTGTGTGTGTAGCACGCGCTTTATGCATAAACGGAACTCCGTACTGGATGTGGGGCAGATAGAGTGCGTGACCTTTTTAAACCGAAAATCAAACCAAACCGGTTTTAACTACTTGCTGTAGGATGCTGTAAGAACACCCACACAAATGATCTGTCATGGTTGCCTTTCACTGGTGTGCGGATTGGACTTGAAGAGTGAATTGCTACAGCTGATCAATGATCTAAATGATGTGGAGTGCTAATCAACAATTTAGATGTAAATTCAGATTTCAAATTTTTGCCTCAAATATTGGTTGAAGATTTTGCCTTGTGGTGGTTTTATTTTAAAAGTGAAATTGAAATGAATACTCCCTAAAGAGGCCACCACACACGAATCTCTGGGGTCCATTAGCTCAGCACGTAGCTCACTGTGTGCAGTCAATATGTGGTGAGTTTTCTACCTCAAGAGAGATCATTGAAATCAATATCCATCTGGTTGGATATTTTTGCCTAGCATGGCGGGATAAAAACTCAGTGTGTGCTGCAACTTGAGCTATGTGCTGAGCTAAAGAAGGACAACTGACCAATGAAAGTGCACGGTCTGTTCCTGTAGTTCCCAAAATTTTGAGTATTCTTGAACAAAATAGGGGCTAGAAATTGCAGTATTACAGCTAGTCTTTCTCCTAGATTGCTGCCCCACATCTTCATATCCTTGAATAAATAGATGGGTCCACAATTTCCAACATCCTCTCAAATGACAGTCTCAGGCTATTTAATGGAAAAGCCGAAACCATGCTAGGATTTCTGCATGAACTTCATGCAAGTGGTTTGCAGAAACGTCCTCCCTCAACCTTCTCCTGAATCCATGTACTATGGTACTCAACGTTCTCCTGTGCACTAGTTTCTCCTCAGCTACATAAGTATTAAGTCAGCAGCAATGTCATTTCTATTTTCAATGTCATCAACATTGATGACGTTCCCCATGGTTGCCGCCATTTTGGAAACCATGTGAACAGAGCATGCACTTTCATTGGATGGAACAAACATGCCCACCAGAAGACCACATGAATTAACAACAAACCAATGAGTCTGTCATCTCTATATTATTCTCATCTTTAATTTACAATTAGGTACAAAATCAACACTGACTATAGGCACAACTACCTGGGGAAGGGAAAGGACCATGGATGTCACTTCTAGTGTATTAACCCTGGCAGTACCTTATTGCTTTTGTGCATGTGTGACTGCATTTTTATTGAAGGCAGATTTTGGAAAAAAATGTTTGGCATGACCTTTTAAGCCAATACAATTGTATTCATTTTGATACCAAACTTGTGATTTTTTACGCTTGCTACTCTTCTGCAAACCCTGTGGGTGGCAGTTTGTACCGATGGTGCACATGAGCATGGCCCATTGATGTTCTTGTTGTTAAATTTTAATTGCTCTGCACTGGAATAGAACAAGAACTTCCAAACTCCATACTTGAGTCGGCAAGTGACTCAGCAAGCTGTCAACACCAAGCGTAGCCATGATGGCAACGTCGCCTTACAAATCCGAAGTGACGTAAAGCTTTCCAAGGCACTTTTCTCATAAAGGTGACACCCCAGATGAAACATCAACAGAAGGTCGTGTCAATGAACTTTATGAAAATCAATTCAAGAGGGCATTGGGGGGGGGGGGGAGGGGGAGGAGAGGGGGTTGAATACAAAGCTTCAAAAAAACCACATGATCATGTCAAGTAAACTTGACAGTGGAACAGATAGAAGCAACATGGTGTGTGTGGCTAAGCAAACTCAACACTGGTACAGAAAGGGTTAAGTCACCAAAAATAGGCAGGCAAAGGTTTGGTAAAAAGTTTAAAATACCAGAGCAGGGGGAATGTTTTCTATAAAGTAAATGCATGTGAACTTAAGCACTTGATGCCAGGCACTTGATGCCATGTGACCGCAGCGGGTTTGAATAATACACCCTATTCAACATTTGCTAAATAATAAGGAACAGTGAGGAGTGCACTAGAGGTCGTTTCTCACTAACATCCAATCCCAGGGCGAGTTTGCCTCAGGGCGAGTTTGCCTCAGGGCGAGTTTGCCTCAGGGCTAGATTGCCTCAGGTCGAGTTTGCCTCAGGGCGAGTTTGCCTCAGGGCGAGTTTGCCTCAGGGCGAGTTTGCCTCAGGGCGAGTTTGCCTCAGGGCGAGTTTGCCTCAGGGCGAGTTTGCCTCAGGGCGACATGCCCTATCGATTCCCACTATAGGATCTTCACAAGTCGCCCCGGGGTTCGGCATGCTCATTTCTCACCACTCAAGTCGATCCTCCGGGGCGGCTCCTATTGCGTGCTGCGCATGCGTGTTTTTCGGAGCTGTGCAAATCACTGGAGAAGCACGCACTTTTGGTGACCTTTTGTGCCATTGCTCGCCCCAGGGCGAACTCACCCCTGCCCCGTTTCCCACAACAGGTTTTGCCCCGGGGAAAGTGTATTGCCCCATGGCTACAATGCTCAACTCTAGTCCCGAGCACGGTTGAACTTGTTCTGGGGAAAGAGCAATCTCAGGGGTGATACCGGGCGAAAAGTTCTATCGACAAACAAGGTTATATTATTTGGTGTGTGTGAATACTAGCACCCCCCCCCCAAAAAAGGCCGTTGAATTGCAATTCAATATTGCACAGTGGTAACGGGCCTAGTATCCCTCTATCACCTGCACAGTTCCACTATAGGAGAATTGATGTAGTATCATTTATGCTGATCCTGTTAGCTGGGTGGAATGTGCTTGGGACAGAAAAACTTGACATTGGACATATCAGTGGGAGCACTTGCAATAAATCCTAAGCATCTTGCATGTGCCCAGAAGGTGCAGCCTGGCTTCTGACAGGCTAACCAAGAGTCTTTCTTCTTGCATATAGCACAGGGGATTTTCTTGCTAGTGATTTGCTGGTAGGTTGTGCTAGTTCCCTGCATATCCTGCGTGGTGTCAGTTTTAACAGATATCTTCCTGGGGCGCCCTCTAGGTGCAGGACTTGGCTGCATGGTTACCATGGGCACTCCTGGTTCCCCTTCACACTGGTATTCACCTGATTTGTACTCATACACCTGTCCACCTTGAGACTTTAGCTTGATGCTGACAGATGCACCACAGATGGATGTTAGTTGGTTTGCCTGTCAATGCAAAATGAGACTGAAAGTCAATATTCATGTCCATGAGGACATACATACATGTATGGACAAGTCATTATGTGGGAAGGGTGACACTGTGACACCACATAAGTCATCTCTTTTGAGAGTTTTGAGGAGTGTGGGTCTGAAAAGAGTCAGTAACTCAACGTTTTGTGTGGGACTGATAGATACCAACAATTGATCGTGCTTATTCCGTAGATACAATGTAAGTGTACATGTAACATGTAGAAGTTTCCCAGGCTACATGTGACAGCTGGAGCATGTACACATATAGGTTTCCAAGTGGAGTGTTCATTGACTAATGTTCACCCCAGCCATGCCCCTTCCCCTAATGTTCACCCCAGCCATGCCCCTTCCCCTAATGTTCACCCCAGCCATGCCCCTTCCCCTAATGTTCACCCCAGCCATGCCCCTTCCCCTAATGTTCACCCCTGCCATGTCCCTTCCCCTAATGTTCACCCCTTCCCCTAATGTTCACCCCAGCCATGCCCCTTCCCCTATATGTTCACCCCAGCCATGCCCCTTCCCCTAATGTTCACCCCTGCCATGTCCCTTCCCCTAATGTTCACCCCAGCCATGCCCCTTCCCCTAATGTTCACCCAGCCATGCCCCTTCCCCTAATGTTCACCCCAGCCATGCCCCTTCCCCTAATGTTCACCCAGCCATGCCCCTTCCCCTAATGTTCACCCCAGCCATGCCCCTTCCCCTTATGTTCACCCCTGCCAGGCCATGCCCCTTCCCCTAATGTTCACCCCATCCATGTCCCTTCCCCTAATGTTCACCCCTGCCATGTCCCTTCCCCTAATGTTCACCCCAGCCATGCCCCTTCCCCTAATGTTCACCCCAGCCATGCCCCTTCCCTTAATGTTCACCCCTGCCATGCCCCTTCCCCTATTGTCCACCCCAGCCATGCCCCTTCCCCTTATGTTCACCCCATCCATGCCCCTTCCCCTAATGTTCACCCCTGCCATGCCCCTTGTCCACCCCTGCCATGCCCCTTCCCCTAATGTCCACTCCAGCCATGCCCCTTCCCCTAATGTTCACCCCAGCCATGCCCCTTCCCCTAATGTTCACCCCTGCCAGGCCATGCCCCTTTCCCTAATGTTCACCCCATCCATGCCCCTTCCCCTAATGTTCACCCCTGCCATGCCCCTTCCCCTATTGTCCACCCCAGCCATGCCCCTTCCCCTAATGTCCACCCCAGCCATGCCCCTTCCCTTAATGTTCACCCCAGCCATGCCCATTTCCCTAATGTTTAGCCCAGCCATGCCCATTTCCCTAATGTTTAGCCCAGCCATGCCCATTCCCCTAATGTTTAGCCCAGCCATGCCCATTCCCCTAATGTTTAGCCCAGCCATGCCCCTTCCCCTAATGTCCACCCCAGCCATGCCCCTTCCCTTAATGTTCACCCCAGCCATGCCCATTTCCCTAATGTTTAGCCCAGCCATGCCCATTTCCCTAATGTTTAGCCCAGCCATGCCCATTCCCCTAATGTTTAGCCCAGCCATGCCCCTGTGGACCAAGTCTGGTAGTGACCAACTCCTTAGGTATGTGAAGGTCCCCTATGACATCACGGGTATGGTCACTATTCAAAGAAAGAATGTCTAAGACAAAAGCATGCCCCTATTAGGAAAACCACTTTATCATTCATTATTCAGGCCACCGTCCACAATCCTCTTTAGACTTAGAGCAGAGCAGTCTTCTTCTCCTACCCTCTGAAGATCCCACACATAAGTTATAGTCTGAGATTGCAACACATCTCATTGACCCATTCTTTGTGTTCAGAGACTGTTCTTTGTCTCCAGCTCCCACACTTAAAGGTCAACTGCAATGCATTTTGGAATTCGTTTTTATTATTTCAAATAATACTATGGTGTCAGTAAAATACATCCATGCATTTTTCCCGAATTTTAAACTATGGGAAAGAGTTAAAAAAAATTATTTAAGTTTGGAAGGGGGAGCAGCCACGCCCCTGTGGAGGACGTCCTTGGTGACGTCAGCGGATGAAGACTCGCTCCATTAGTCTTGTCGGGGAACTATTGTATTGTACGTTCGTATATACCAACAGTCAGTGCATGTTTCTCAAGAGAACCAATTTCGGGAGTAAATATCGACAAACCATGTGACACGCCAGCCAGATTCGTTGTTGAAGATTGCAGCAGTGGAATAAACATGCATTTATTCCCTGACGATCGTAGAATAAGCCGCATTTTGACGTCAAAAATCACGCTGACACGACCGAAATAATCTGACCCGTCAAATCGTGCAGTGCAGTGTCCATTTCGTAGCTTGTTTTCACGGAGACCATCCGGGCTCATACGTGTATGGTTTGGCAACGTGTTCCCGTCTGTGGCCATAGGAAAACTATTTTCAGAATCTCTATTCTTGTTATCGACTTAGAATTCATCTGAATCCGAAGAAAAAGCTTGTCGACAGACGTCTCGGCCAACAAAATTGTCAGGTTTTTCTCGCCGAGAAAAAGACTGGTGCCACGCAAAAAAAACGTGCATTATCTACTGAACGCGTCAGGGAACCTCTCCGACTATCTAAGTGCATACGGCTTTCGCGGGGAGAGAAAAAAATTCTGCGTTCATCCGGTGACGTAAAGAACAGCGCCCTCAATAACTACGAGCATAATTTTACTTAATTAAAAAAGGCTTCTAATAAGCCTGAAACACAAAATTTATGTTTGATCTGGAATTACAATGTACCAATGAACATACATTGTATTTAATGCCAAATCAGGATTTTCTAATTTTTGCACGTCAGTTGACCTTTAAAGTTAGTCTGAGTTTAGAAATAAATCTGATCGACCCAATCTTGGTGTTCGGAGTCTATCACAACATCGTCTGCAATCTGCGCCACTCTACCGGTAATACCCAGGAACTAGGAGTTCAGACGACTTAGTAAAATCCGCGTGTTACACTACCAATATTGAGTTACCAGCACTTTTCAGAGCCTTACTATTTCTCAAAAACATCGACTTGCATGGTTTCGCAGCATACTTTCCACACTGTACTGTCAACCTTTCATTCTCATCTAAAAATATCTAGATAGACAGACAAAAAAAGCTATAATCTAAGTACATGTACTCCTGCTATAAACAATTCCTGTAGACCTGTACCTTATCAAAGAGTGTCTTCCTTCTTTTGAAAAAGGACTTGCATCTTCTCTGGCTGTCCTCTGCATAAGACACATCAATTGGACCTACATGGTGGTTGGGATGTCGCTTCTTGGCTGGGCAATCTTGATCAGACTCACTGAACTACCGGTATTTCAAATACATGTAATAACAAAAGCAAATTGTCTGTGGGTTAATTGCTTAACATTTCTTATGTTTATGTAGTACATGCTTAGTTAATATAAGAGTTGATACAATGTAGGATAACAGTCATTAGAATAAACAAATCCTTTGCATTTTACTTTCTTTGAATTCTGTCATGAAAAACAATTCAAAACCTACTTAAAATGACCTCCGTTCTAGTTTGCTAAAATGATGGACATCACAGTTGTTCATATTCTATAAAGGTCCAAAGTAAATGAATGCGTGTGAAAATGATAATTTACTTCCTTGGTGGTTATTGTAGGCCGATATAATATAACCCAGCTGTACCACTTCTATACCAATAGGAAATCCAATTCCTGCTGAGGAATCAATGGTGTGGTTTTGAGAAAGACAATTGTTGAAGTATGAAGACACAAACCATATGGTCTCCATCTGCTTGTTGATCACACACTTCAATCTGTTGGACTTCATTCAGGGCCTGTAGGAGTTCAGCCATCCTGAGGCTCTGTAACTGATGTATAAAGAATACATGCTATGAACATGAACAAAGAACCTCTTTAGCCATGTTCATACTACACTTTTTTTCTGGGGGGGGGGGTCAAACTCACAGAGATGATGTTTCTTTCACTTGTGCAGTCCAAACAACTCAGGAAACTTTTGTATGTTACTTTAACCAAGTCTACTGATTACTTTTACCAGCCAAAACCTCTAATCAGAAAAAGTAACCAAGTCATTTTGACAAAGTCGATCAGTCCAGTGCGAACGTGTGACTCAGGAGCCACAACTTTGGTTAAATCCACATCTGGGGCCGATTTCATAAAGCTCTGCGACACGTCACAACTCGGTTTGCGACGCGTAACACGTCGCAACTTTACGACGCATCGCAAATCCATTTCATAAAACTTGCGATGCGTTGAATGCGTCGCAAGTTCCTTGACAACGGTGTGAAACACGTCGTAAGTTAAGACGTGTCTGTGGGTTGTCGTAACTACAGTCTACATGCACAAACCATACAAATAAATGGCACTGATGCGAGTAACGGAACACAAAGAGTGATGGGCATTCCGACGAGAAAGGGCCTTTCGGTAAAGAAGGAATCCTTTGGATCAGATGAATACTGAGGAGATTGTATCGGCGATACCGCTTTAAGTTCATGCAATTGCAAGAAGGCATTTTTGAAATCCTTAATTTCAACATAAAACGAAGGTACAGAAAATCGAACAAGACATAATTAAGCCTACTCTACCTATAGAAAAAAAAAAGTAATTATTAATTGGAAGAGGTCCTTCTAAATTTAGGCAGGACTTTGTCCATATACAGTAAATTTACCTTGCTCAGCATGTATGCAGATAGGACCTACTCTAGTCTACATGCCCTGAGTAATCCAAACTACTGGCAATAATCGTGACCTCTCTCTTCCCCACAGTCACCTTGTTGAAATCATTATCAAAGATTTATTTTTCCTGAAACAAAAATGGTTTTGAACTAACAAGCAAAAAAAGAAATAATAGGGCTTGACCAAATATCTGATGAAATGGTTGAAATTGCACGAGCAACAACGTTTGATGGGGCTTGCTTTACGATACAATACAACCCCCAGGTCTACAACCAATGTGAGGTGGGTAAACACATGCATACGTATACATAATGTCCACGTACATGTGCCCATGACATGAGCCATATTGTGGCTACCCTCTTGATACTGGGTATGGGTCCTGTGTGCATGGCTATTTAAGATGAGGGTGTTACAATCGGGGTTAGAACTTAGACATAAGCCATGATACTTTTGTTTTTCTTTCAATCATAATTTCAATCAAAATTTTGTCTTTTTATCGTTTTCTAAAAGAAATCAACCATTTTTGGATACAACGGCCAAAAATCTATGTGGGCAGGGACAAGAAAGATTTTTTTTGTGTTACTTGGCCTTAAATCTTAATAATTTACTTGTTTTTTGCATCAAGGAGAATGTGATGGATGCTGTTTTATATTGTAACACATGCAATGCATATTTATGCAACCGGACCTGGTAGTGCTAGTGTTGGTACTCCCTCTTTAGAAATTATAGATTTGAATACATCACACAAACTCAACTAGCTCGGTGGCCAAGAGGTTACGATGTCTGGGGCTCAAATTCCTCTTGAACTGCCCAGATATTCTTCTTCAACATTCATTTCAAATGGCTAAGCAATGATTGAGCCATAGAGCATGATTGAGCTAGTACTTGTAGTGCTAAATTATCAACCAGTTGGGCAAACCCTCATAATCCAACATGTCCAAAAAACAAAAAAAATTGTCGCTAGTGCGACAGACAATCTCAAAACTCGTTTAAGGGGAGCTCCTAGTCCTAGCGGCCCAGTAAGTGGGACTACAGACACGTGTACCTAGTTTTAGTTCACGTAGTTGTACCTTTGCAATTGTGTATTGTCTTTGTAATTGAGGGCATTTTCAATACAATAAAATTACATACATTGGATTAGGAATAGGATCGATCTAGTCCGAGTAACTTGGACCTGACAAGTCAGGGAGTCACCCTTTTTTTATCGACTCAACATTTCAAAATTTGAAGAAAAAAAAAGTGACTTGTCGTGTCCAGGTTACTCGGACTAGGATAGATCAAAATAATTACAAAATTTACATTCCCTTTTGCATAGCTAAGGCTTATGCCGTTTACAAATTGAAGGCTTAGGCTCTGGCCTACCGCTCAATTTATCATTTATCCGTACTCGTTATAAAATCACAGGCATCTAAAATCAAGTATTTGGCCCCAGTTTCTTGGTGAATGCTCTGTACCTATCAAGCCAACAAACCTTCAAATTCGGAAACAAAACACAACCTGGATTTTCAGGTTTTGTCAGACAGAGACGAAGCCTGAGCCCGAGCATACGCCTTCATTTCGAATTCAAGTCTCCGCATGTCCATTTTGATTAGAACTAGAACCTAGAAGTAGAACTAGAAACATAAGTAGAAGGCAGGAAGTTTAACCGCTCACCTGCAACTTGGAAGGCTGAATTTCAATTTGTGACAAGCTATTCACTACAGTACAGTATACTTTACTTGTACTCAGTTGTAGTTGTACTGTTGTAGGCTAGGTACTGTATTTCTAACTTCTATTACATTAGTACTACTACTTACTAGTACTACTACTACTACTACTAGTAGTAGTAGTAGTACTGTATCAGCTGGTCTTACTAGTACTAGTACTACTGTGACTGAGTACTACTACTACTACTACTAGTACTAGTAGTAGTACTAGTACTAGTAGTAGTAGTACTACTACTACTAAATACTAGTAAGTAGTAGTAGCTAGTACTACTATAGTACTAGTAGTAGTAGTACTAGTAGTAGTACTCTAGAGTCTTGAGACTATCTTCAATCTTGCAACTGCAAGTTTAGTTTGTATCAAATCAATGCAATGTAACTTGTATTAAAAGAAGAAGTTGTTTTTGTGCGTGAAAACGTTGGCCCTGATACACGGGCCTCCTCCTTTTCGACGATTTTGACATTAAATTTTAACTTGTGTATAGTTAGTGTATACGAAAAGGTCATCAAAAGATCTGCATGATTATGGGAGAGGAATGGCTTTGGATTATTACGAACAATTGTCAACAATACCGTGACTAGTGTTTGTGTTACTGTTGTGATGTTACAGAGCCTATACTGGCTATAGGCTATACTAATAATTAGACTAGTAATTGTAGTATAGTCTATAGGAACACACATGTATCTGATACAGTACTTCACTACTTGGTGTCCGTCTTGTTTGAATACCAGACGTCGTTTCTTCTTAAACTTGCCTATCGTCGAAGAGGGCGGTATGTACTATTAATGGAGCTCAGCCACTGAATTAAAAATACGTTCAGTGTGCTCAGCTTTAGCCGTGGGTCAGAGCCGTAGACGTATGAGTGTACTAAGCTGTATGAAGCATGTGAAGCATGTGCGGGTTTCTTTCCTCCATTTTGAAATACAACTTACAAGGCAATCGGGAGGCCTTTGACGTTTTTGAATGTCACTGCGTTTCGATGAAAGAATCAAAATCTTCAACTTCAACAATGAACTCCAACATGTGTTTTGAAAAACAGAGACGAAGCCGGAGTCGAAGCCTAAGCCGGAAGCAGTGCACGAACATTGCGACTACAGTACATGTACATGTTATGATATGTATGTACTTACATGCTGACCACATAAACGAAAACATTATTTTGCAATGGCGGCGCCCAGTGGTAGCACGTGTCCCAGGATGGACACATGTCCTCCCACAGAAAGCAGCGTTCAAGACAACCTGGCACGCATAGCTGACAGTGAATTAACAATCTTAAAGTCTCTGCCTGCAGAAGTGCAAACATTCCTCAGTTTACACCCGTCACTGAATGTAATATTTTTAATAAGCCCGGAAAAGGTAATGCGAGAAAGGTGCTGCGGGGATTATATATTATAACTTCTGTTTTTACTTAGTCCGAGTAACTTGGACCCTTACAATCGCCCTTTATAAAAAAAAAATCAAAAAGGGCGATTGTAAGGGTCCAAGTTACTCTTACTAATTCGTCAGCACGGTCAGGCCTCCCAACCCAACCCCACTGTGACTGTCCACGCGTAAATAACATTAACTTGAG
This sequence comes from Luidia sarsii, assembly GCA_949987565.1. Lineage (NCBI taxonomy): Eukaryota > Metazoa > Echinodermata > Asteroidea > Paxillosida > Luidiidae > Luidia > Luidia sarsii. Next base: position 8,844,223 of record OX465111.1, read on the forward strand.
TTGATAAAGTAATTTAAATGCACATGGACGAGGTTTGTCAACAACAATTCAGAGAACCGCTTCATAGAACCGTCGAGGGTAAAACGTGCGGCCCTAAAACCAAAACAGTAAAAAAGCTCCAAGTCCAAATTCAAGCTCAGAGATTTATCCCATGCTTGCACTGCCAACTGCCGGTCATGCTAGTCCGAGTAACTTGGACCCGACAAGTCACCCTTTTGTTTTACTCACATTTGGGAAAAGGGAGAAATTTCCCCTCAGTTGATTGAGAAGATTCTCTTCCGTCCGACGAGCCAAAAGGCGGCCATCTTTGATTTCAAATTGAAACGGTATATACTGTACGCGTATACATACATCAATGACGTTTTGACAGGTCTGTGTGCACAGTGGGTCTGTGTGAGTCATGAGTACCCCCAGAACTGTGGGGTTCTACGTCGTCCGCTGCACTCCCGACCGGAACCCCACAGATAACTAGGCTTTTTTCCCATAGGCTTCTGTGTAACGTTCACAAGTGGTGTGGCATAGGGATCAGCAGGTTCAGCATAACTCATAAAATACTGCTTCATTTGGCCCAAGATTTCTAGCAAATGTGGTTTACATACCACGCACCTGTGTGCAACTGTCCATGTGGCGAAAATGTGTCGATTTCCCCCCCAAAATGGGCGAAAACCTCCCGGTTCGGTTGCAACATTCAAACGGCAGCTTCGTAACTGGCAGTTTGGTCCCTGTAGTACGGTATAGCGCCTTGCTGCGAAGACGTACCGGGGACCAGACTGCCAGTTGCGGTGCCGTTTGGATCTTGCGACCAAACCGGGAGGATTTCCCCCATTTTTTGGGGGGAAATCGACACATTTTCGCCACATGGACAGTTGCACACAGGTGCGTGGTATGTAAACCACATTTGCTAGAAATCTTGGGCCAAATGAAGCAGTATTATATGAGTTATGCTGAACCTGCTGATCCCTATGCCACAGCACTAGTGAACGTTACACAGAAGCCTATGGGGAAAAAGCATACCGGTAGTTATCTGTGGGGTTCCGGTCGGGAGAGCAGCGGACGACGTAGAACCCCACAGTTCTGGGGGGAAGTCATGAATGTGTGCATGCACGCGCACCAACCTGTCAAAACGTCATCGATTTACGTGTATTTCGAAAAAAAAAGGGTGACTTGTCGGGTCCAAGTTACTCGGACTACAGTCATGCCACTTGCCAGTCATGCAAGTGGTAATGGTACTGGTGGTACACTGGTAGTACTAGTAGTCTAGTACTCAGTAGTAGTACTACTAGTACTACTAGTACTAGTACTACTGCTACTACTACTAGTATTAGTACTTCTGAGTAGTGGTACATGTATTGTAGTGGTACTGTTAGTTAGTGGTAGTACATGTACGACCCATACTATCGTACCGCAGTAACGACTGGAGATCAGGGTTGTCATCATGATCATATCGTCATGAGTGATACACTGATGGTGGCAAAGTATGGAATTCTTTTTTAATATTAGTGATAGTAACCCTGATTTGTTACTATAAATAATTGTAAGATTTATCACACGTTGAGAATATTTTGAGATTCAACATTAAGTACACTTGGGAGTTGGGTATTTGGACCCGTCTGCTTGCTCCCTACTGACCCTAGCCAGCAGCACGGTCGGCATGTCTGTCTGCCGTGCTCTCTTGCTAGGTCACAGTCATGGCTTCAAAACATACCACAAACCACAACAGTGGGCCCTGTGCCGTCTTCCTCGACATCAAACAATTCTCCATCACTGCTATCATCTGAAGGATGTTCATTTTCACTGGAAGAACTCCACATTTTAATCTCTAAGTCTAAATGTACATAGAGCAAACTGATGCTGAATTGCACTGAAGCAAACTTTCAAATGAAACGCGTACAGTCAGTGTCCTTCGTACCCTGGCGTGGATATGTTATGATTTCTGTCCCACTGTGATGTCACAAGCCCAAAGTAAACAAAGTACCGGGTAATTGATCTCATGCTTTTCAGAAATCAGCATGATTTGGGGGTGAAAGGAAATGCGCCTTATTTCTCCCACTCTCATTTTCAGCCCATGAATCCATCCTGTTTGGGTTTTTAAATGACCAATCTGTCCATACCTTAAACAAATAAACAGCAACAGTAACTGTTTCCCAAAATGATACTCCTTTTTTAGCAATTTTATTTTGACATGTGGGAAACTTACAAATGATAGAATGATATTCATTTGTCTTGAATGCTGTAATGTAGGGGAGGTTGAGACCTAGTATTACTAGTAATGATATACATTACATTGCTGCTTAATGAAAGTTTTCATTTGTTATACAGGTGCGTTGTAATTTGACAGGCCATGAGATGCCTTGTAGTATGGCTGTTATGGAAGCCTACACCAGTGGTAGGAAATATCAACGGTTGCATCACCAGACTACCTTTGATTGGGATGAACACTTGCCTCATATCGTACCTAGCACAAAGAAAGGTCATAGGTAAGAATTGCCAATGAATGTCTCAGTAAAGAACTGAACAATGTTCCTTTGATTTAATGATACGTAGTGGCTGTTGTTACGGCAGTCATCCGTGTGGTTCCCTGACTTGATTGTATTTCGTCAGCATTGCAGGCTGGTTGAACCAGTCTATTAGCTGATAGTCTGGTTCCAAGAGCTAAACATCCTGACAAATACTGTGGAGTCAGGGAACCACATGGACGACTGCCGTAACAACAGCCACTGCGTTAATGATATCATCCATGTAGTTCATACACTTGCCCTATTACTGTGTGTTAACACCACAAATGAAATTATACTCACACTTAACGCTGCTAACATTCTCTTGCAACCTCCACACTCACTGAGAGAAGTTTTTTTGACAGTCATTATATTATTGAACTGAGCTTGTCCCAGATGATTTGAAAGTGGCCAAAGTTGACCCATCTTTGAAGATGGCTTTTTACAAGGATGTGTTACAATACCAACCAATTTCTTTTTGTTAAAAAAATGCGTATTCTTTATTTCTTATAATTATGGTAATTGATTTGTGTACTAGGAGACTTATGATCACACAAAGTGGAAGCCCTTTTTTTTCATTTCACAGTGAGTCAAACAAATGAATAGAAAACTGACTTGGAACTTTGGAACAATTTGTATGTGATCCCTGAACAACCAGTGTTCAGAGAAACTCTATGTACCTGAATGAGAAGTTCAGCATAAGCACAGAACAACTCTTTGTCATATGTTTCTTACGCGTTTTAATATGACAGGCATCTAAAAACAAGCGTTTGGCCCCAGTTTCTTGGTTAATACTAGCTGTACTTAAATCAAGCCAACAAACCTTCAAATTTGGATACAAACCCTAACCTGGATTTTGAGGTTTTGTCAGACGGAGATGAAGCCTGAGCCCGAGCCTAAGCCTTCAATTCGTAAATGGCCATAGTGTACATGATGAGATGACAAGCAGCACATTGTGAAATGCAGGCAATTTAAACAAAGTGAAAGGACAGTGAAAATTCTGATGCACCAGGCTGGCCAGTTGAAGACAAAGTTAAACCCTGATAATGTAAATGTGTTCGAATATCTATAATCGTCTAAAATGCTGACATTGAAGGTCAACATAATATTGATTTCATTGATTACAGGCACCAGCTATTCTGTAAGTTGACAATGAGGCATATCTGCAGGGTACCAGTTGATGTCCAAACACATATCAAGGGCAGAAGATACAAGAGAGCTGTAGCACGATGTAAGCTGAATGTAGACATGATGCTATAGGTTATTACTCTACCTGGAGGTAGAGTAATTGATATAGATACCATTGTGGAGAGTCCACAGGTTTACAGGACATTGTTCAAGAAATGTCAGAAATAAAGTGAAGAAATTCATTTAATTTTTGAGTGCCATTTTTGTGAATGTTTGCAGTCACACACTGCACTGTTGAAATCACTAGACATGGTTGACAGTCTAGTGGGTATTTGGACACTTGGAGCATGCAGATTTCCTCAGTTACAAAAGCCAATGGTCAGCTGTCATCTGGTGACAAGCAAATACTACGCATTACCTTGAACATTGAAATTAATCACCTCTCATTATCTCAATGTAAATTGAAACAATTTTGAAAAACAGCAAAGAAAATTTGACCACCAAAAGGGGACTTGATCCCGAGATCTCTAGGTTAACATACCCCGGCTCTTACCACATAACTATCCAGCCCTTAGACGACGGCTTTACCATTTAATTGAAACAGTTAAAATTTCTGTTTTCAACAGATTACTTTCTAAAATGTGAATGATGAGAAATTTACCGTACATACTCTAGCATATTTTCCAGAAATGACATCAGATTTCTATTGGGGAGGTTATGAAAATAAAAACTTTTGCAGATGAGACGTGTTTGTCAGAACATTCAGAATTTGATTTACAGCCATGTCAGCACAAATTAAACAGAAAGAGTTGTATTCTTTTTCTGAAGATGATGAGTGCCAGCGTGAAGGTATACCTTACAAGGCATTATGTAGAGTTCCTCTTAAAGACAAAGGCAAGAGAGACATGGACCAGGAGCCATCACAGACAAACAACACAGACTCTGACACCTCTCAGGAGTCGTCTGATGATAGTATGTCTGATCTGTATCCTGGTAAGTTGAGGAACTCTTTGCAGGTTTCTGTTTGTTTGACAGGTATCATCCATGAGGTCCGTTCCCACTGCACAGATAATTGCGATTTGAATTGCGATGCAGTGTACAGTGCATACGTGCCGCACTCTACAATCAAACCATGTTGCTGGCAGATATCACTTTTGTCGTTTTGTAAACAATTCTGGCAGATGTTGCCAATGTTGATGGGCATCTGCTTTGCTTGAGTGAAAGTGCATCATTCCCGCAGAAGGAATATTGCACTAGAATTGTTTGCCATCAAAAATTGTTGTCATGTATAGAATGATTGGTGACACGTCTGATGTATTCTTCTCTTTTGAAATAGTATTAGGTCATGCTGTGGTCCCTCATGAGCCGCTAAATTGCTAGTTCACTTACCTCAACCACAGTCTTGGTTCACTTTCTACCAACAGTAGACTTTACCCATTTAAACTTAGACCATTTTTCAAAGGCCAGTGTGAAATTGTGAATGAGGCTTTTGTCATGAAATGAGCCTGTGAGCCATGTGTTATTTCTTACCAGCTGCTGATTTTGAGGATGTTGGAGATAGAATGCAAACTGACATTGGCGAGGCAAGTGACATGAAAGAAGGCAAGCCAGCCACATCAGCTGTTAGGAAACAAAAGGTAAATCTTATTTTCTTGGAAAAGCATTACGTAAGCCATGCAAAGACAAAACAAAATTACTCACTCAAATAACTTTACACGATGATTGATGTTATCAAATTATCAAATTGAAAGACATAAGGCACATCAAAGGTTATCTGAAATGTAGTTTTTTTGCTTTATAAAAGTTTCATACAAATGATTAATTAATATTCACACTCAAACATGTCAAAAAGATAAAGCATTTATTTAGCCATGATAACATAGTCTTATGTACAATGAGTGCCACTCAGCTGCTAAAATATTTCACCACAACCGTGACCAGCCACGGGATTAAGTGGTTAAGATCCTGCTATGATCACAACGTCAGGTCTTCAATTGTTGATATATCTTACAGAACTGTTAATTTATTTTCTTTTTCTTCTTTGCAAAAAAGGGTTGATTCCATATGTAACTAATTTACCTTTGCAATGTATGTGACTTCCTAGTAAGCATAAATTTGCATATACATTATGGACACAAGTTATGAAATTCGGTTTTTGAAATTAAGGTGCAAATCTCATTTGATTGCAATTGTGTTGGCCGTTGAGACATGATTGATGAGCAGATGTTTGCATGGATAGATACCGTAGTGCCCTCACTTTTGAGTATGATGTATGCTTGTCACCTGTCTAGCGTGAGTTGAAACCATAACAGCTTACATTTCTTTCATAATCCATCGACATGTACTTCTAAATTCTCAGAATAGATTGTTATTTTTATTTCCTTTGGGGAAGATCCTGCTATTGTAGGATTACAATTTCAGGCCCTGTATATATTGGCGAAAATATACTTTATATATACTTTTATATTTTAAAATTGATAATTTTTTGTGTTTCTGTTTTCTATCCAGAATGCAGCTGTCTCCAAAAAGGGTACAACTAAGAAAAGTCGGAAGAATTGGAGCAAGGATCCATGATATTTCATTTCATTAATGGAGGTAGTGTATTTAAAATTTACCGTTCCTCAAATTTCACTTAAAACTAATGTACATGTACTAAAGGGATTATGTGATGATTTTTACACATTCATGTACAACGTGATTGTTTGTTGTGAAATTGCCATAGCATATTACACAGGGGTGATCAAGAAAAATAAAGTGCATTCAATGTAATAAAAAGCAAATCAATTTTGCCAAGTGCATGTATCACGCAAGATTAATTTTTGTTCTCTGCATGTTCAACATTTTGTAACAAGGACATTCATATCGGATTGAATTGGTCCAATGTGTTTGCTGCATTTTGAAACCAGAATTGTCCCCTGTAAATCATTTGCAATATTCTAGTTCTGCAATTGAATTAATGAACCAGGACAAAGACCTGAGAGGTCAGGCTTAAGATGGGTAGGTGGCAAGCACTGGCATGTGAAGTCAGAGGTCTTTGCTTCAAGTTCTGGTCCAGTCAAGTTTACATTTCCATTTTTAAATTTATTTGAACATGCCAGTCAGTTTTACATTAAGTTAAATACAAAAACTGTTGCAAACTGCTCACTTATTAAAATGACCTGCAATACACGAATCTCAAAAGTTAGAGGGCCTGACGTTTCGATCCTAGCAGGACCTTTCTTGGTCCTGCTAGGACCTGCTAGGTCAGGCCCTCTAACTTTGGGGTTTCACATTAAGATTACATTAAGATGTTTGGTGTTCTACAGTAAATTAACATCAGCATACCATCTGTAATACGGATTCACATAGTAGGTACATGAAGCACAAATGTGTTGCAGGTATTAACTTGTCATGCTTGTAGGCTTGTACTAAAACAAATCTGTGGCTTGTGTATGTGATCCAGGTCAGGGTTGTGCCAGTTTTCAATTTACAAAAATGTTGCAAACTGCTTACTGACTAGAATTACCAAAATGCAAATCTCTATTTTTTTTGGGCCTGATGTTTTGATTCTAGCAGAACATTTCTCTGCCATTGAGAAAGGTCCTGCTAGAATCGAAATGTCAGGCCCACTACATAGGTAGTTGGTATACCATGGGGGAAAAACACAGTTTTGGTATGGGTGTATGGGTGTATGGGTGCTGTGGATGTTGTGGATAGCCAAAGTGATAACATTCAGTGAGAAGATCCTATGGCCTACCGGTCATCTGTTTTGCTTCCCCACTGGGCAGAGTTGGGGAACTGTCCACTGACTCTACTAGGTACAGTAAAGACCTGTGTGAGACTGAGGATAAAGTGAAGATTCCTCAGGCTTTCATTTGTTCAATGATCACACTCAGAAATCCACATGAGACATATTTGACCTAAGATGGCATAATGAGGCATCTACTCCAAAAGTCCTTTTTGAGTAGGCCTAAACGGCATCAAAAGCCGAAGGATTGTAAAAATGCATGTCAGAATTTGTTTACATTTTCGGAAAGAGAATCATCTCTCTGAAGAAATTGTTCAACAAATGTCTGTAAATATTGAAAAATTGGGGAATATGTAAGTGTGTCTGCACATACACTGCAATCACTGTCGGAGTGTGCATGACCTTGAACTTTGGAGGCATATTTTCTTGGAAAGTGGTTTCCGTGACTGCATGTTGGCTCGTCGTATTTCTTGTGTTGTAACTTTACAACATATGGAAATATTTTTGATATTGGAAAGCTAACGAGTTACTCTTTGCAGTGGTGGGGAAATCTTAAAAACTCAAATTTGGATGAGAATCCTCATTATGCCGTACCGGGTTAAATGTACTACATGTATATTGTAATGATGACTTATAACTACACATGTCATACTCTGACTGTTTTTTGTGTGGTATATTTAAGGATTAAGACTTTTAACAAAGATTGATGAGAATTTTGCAACATTTTTGTATATCACTTGATGTCGAATTTCGAAAATAACATTCAACATAGTTTAGTTTCACATTGAGTGCAGTTTGCTCAATTTATGTATTCATTCTTTCATAAAATAATGCAATTTGTCGTCATTTTTACAAAGTGGTAAATCATTTGAGGACATATGTTAATGTACATTGTAGCAATTACATCCAAAGACATCAGTTTCACTTCATGTTGTTAACCCTATACTTTAGACCACCATATCCCTTGAACAAGTTTAAACCACCCAATAAAAGACTGGCAAAAAAATATGCTTTTCAAAATACTTCTATGCTGCTGTTTGGATGAATTCAGCTGTTCGTTAAAATGTCAGAATTAAAACTTTCTGAAAAATGCCAAATAAAACTTTTGACTGGACCGGGATTTGCACCTGTGAGTGATCTTATGTTTTGTGTACAATTGCTCTTACTAACTGAGTTATCCAGCCCTTAGATGGCGGCATTATTATATAGTCAACTAGTCTTTGCTGGGGTGGGGGAACCAGCCATGAGCATTCAACCATTAACTGCCGTATATCTCCAGTGTCAGTAGATTCTACATAGTACATACTACATACCATGCTGCATCAAATGTAACAAACTCATTAAAGGCCCAATACAACATCAGAAAACATGGATATCCACAGATTTCCTTCTAATTTACACAGTTTGTAGATGGTCATGATAGAATCTTCATGTTGAAATCTTACGGTCTGGGATGCTGTACTTCCCTAGAAATCTTCACTCAAATATTGACAAATAGTTTATTACTCGCAAGTAATAAACTATTTCTTACTCTACTGTCTCTACAGAATGGTGCAAAAACCATGACGGTTTTTTGCCTTTTTCTACTTTCTCAGATCACCATTTGAGCTAAAACTTTCGCAGGATTACTTTTTTGGGATGTTTAATGGTTTAACACAAACTGTGGCAATCTTTTGACCTTTACCAATGTTGTATAGGGCCTTGAAGTGTTTGTTCATTAGATACAAAATTAATAGCATATAAAGACAAGTTATAATTCATACTTAAAGCCTCTGCACAACATTGGTCGAGGTCAAAGAATAGCATCCATACATTGTCTGATCCAACATACATGTATGCCTGTGAACATTTCAGCTCAATCCGCCAACCGAGTCTCGAGAAAAGTGTGAAAACTAGCACTTCATTTGTTTCGCGAAAAATGCTGCATTCAAGTGATTCAACACTACTGTTCTGAAAAATAGCCAAGATCTAGGTGAGACGTAAACGATTTCTTTTACTCTTTTCTCCCAAAATACAGCATTTTAGGCAGAAATATTTCAGTGCGAGGTTTCTACTATAACCATCTTCAAACTGTATAAGTTTCATGTAAATCTGTGAACATTTCTGTTTTTCGATCTTACCAATGTTGTGTAGGGGCTTTAAACTTGTCAACTGAAAATGGTCCAAATTAGATACCATTCGACAGCAAGCTTGGGTCCAGATGAAAATAAGGTCTGCTTTCTGCTTTCCTAATTTCATTTAACACTTTCTTAGCTAAATAGTATAAAATATTGAGGACATTTTACTTTTTATTAAAGTATTAATAGCAAAATGATATATTGTATGCACAAGTCATTTACAACTCAGATTGGTAAGTTTGAGTTTGTGCTAAAAAACTTAATCTGGAAGGTTGCATTCAGTGTACGTGCATGTGTACATGTTAGAACGTATGCTTACAATTTATGTAATTATAATAGAGCTACCAACCTTATTTCTTATCCACCCTGCATATGTTGAGAGTTTAGTGTATATACCATATCGTCCCTCTATACCACAACCTTCTCCCCAGCTGACTATTCCTATTTGAACCCAGTGGTCAGAACCATCAATATTCATTTTCCTCATAACTGGTCCCCCTGAATCACCTTTGCAAGCATCTATGCCTCCTTCTGCGTAACCAGCACAGAAAGCGATCCTCGGCTTATAAGCAGCCACGGAGTGGCATTTAAAGCCATGATCTATAAAACTCTGCCTGCAGGCACTGACAGAAATGACAGGAACCACAACCTTTTGAAGGTGATCTGAGGTTCTGCGACGTTGTTCTCTACAATTATTGGTCTCATATATCTGGGTGACACCCCAACCTATGACAGTCGGGTGAGGTGGAACAGAGGTTGTAGAGTACAATTCACCATCTGCATAACAAAAATGAACAGAAATTGCAGAGTATACAATTATTTCTGTCGGTCAATTAATGAGGAAACCAGTATTCAAACAAAGAGAAGTATAATTGTATGCTTTGGGTTTACAGTGTGGTTCTGAGACTGGGACTGAAACTGGCCAGTATAAAGTGGATGTGTCAAGAGTGCAAGACTGGAGAGGTGAGCAGGTTCATGAGGGGAACTGGATTTGTTGAAGTGTGGCTCAGTATGCTAGCGGTGCATGGATACTGTGACTTCACTGATGTATAAAGGTGCTGGATCATGTAGAGGACTTAGGGTGCAGTCAAAGGGGGAAAGTTGGTTTGGAGAAATTGATACCCTAACACTTAGGGGTGGGGGTTGACATTGTACATGTAACTGTATTTCAGTTTTAGATATAGGGGACCCTTGTGTTCATGGGATGGGGGTGGTCTTGGAAGTAAGAATTAGTTCTAGAGGTGGAAACCTACACTTTGTGGAATAGTGTTGTGTCTGAAAATTGTAATGTTTTTTTCCCCAATTTCTTCTGGGAAGCCTGGGTGATGAGCTCTGTGTGGTCCCAGTCAATTATTACATGGTCTGATGAGTAGACATTTTTGATGATGTACACTTGGCAACATTCACATGGTATGTGCTATAACTGCTGGATGGCTGTCTGTCCTTATAGGTGCGAAGTAGTGTCTGCACTCTGCAGCATGTTTGGAATAGAGTGGACAACTCAGATGTTGGTTGAATGTTTGATATTACTAATCTTATGGACAGTGGGACCTAAGTAGGAGAAGGAAACTGTGGCCTTGGTGTGGTTGACCTTAGCATTGTGGGTGGGTGTTTTGACAGATTTATCTGCCTGAGCAGATATCCATTGAGTATTCATGTGTTGGAGCTCTTGCTGCAGGATGTTCTTGTTGCAGGTCTCAAAGGCTCTGCACATAGGATGTGGTTGGTTGGTAGGATCTTGGATGTAAATAATTCAGTATGGATGGGGTTGGCCTGGACATGGTACATGTAGTAGACAGTATTGTTAGATTGTCTAGACCTGTTTAAATCTAGGAAGGAGAGCTGGCCCTCTTGTCCTTACTCCATGGTAAACTTGATGACGGGGCATTGTTGGTTGAAGTACTCAAGGAATTCTGTGAGGTGGACTTGACAGTGGGACCATATGACAAAGATGTCATCAACATAATAGCACAACCAGAGTGTTGGTATGAGGTGTGCAGTGAGGAGTGACAAAGATTCTAATTCTTCCATAAGGTTGAGACTTATAGGGATCCCACAAGTAGCTTGATAAGCGTGATCGTGGTGGAGGAATGAGCTGTGCAGGCTGTGAGGGATGTGGTCATTGAATACGTCTAAACTGACCCTGATGTCTGTGGGTTTGAAGTAGAGGTCCCGCTGAGCTCTGTGAACTGGGTGAAGTTGGCAGTGTGGTGGATATAGTGATAACCACCAAAGGTTGAAGGACATCAAGAGGAAGTCTTGTGCATGTATGTATGGGAACCCTTGGATTACATGATTGGGCTGAGAGGAAGTCTGGCTGATGGATTCTTGGGTTGACCAATGAATGTAAGACAGGAGAATACCGACAAGCCTGTAGCATTGCAGTTCTACTGGTGTTAAGTCAAAATGGTGAATGATAAGGCGCTTGCTACTGGTGGGTCTCTCAATGGCTTGGATGAGGTCCAAGGGTAAAGGGCAGTAGGTGCTTGATGCAAAGATGTCAATAGACCTACATGTACGTGTTGGTGCTATGGTCAACAGTGTCATTGATCTCATTGGTCGTAGGGATGTGAATGGATATGTCTGCAGATATCTGCTAGTCAGGGCTTTGTGAGGTTGGTATTGGCTTGCTTGGCATGGCATGGCGTTGAGTCCTTTCAGAAACATTGAGCTCACACTGCTTGGATCTTCTCAGAACCGCATCTTCTTAAAGAGTCACTTCACATAGTGTACCTTCAAACCCACAACTTACATGTATGTACTGCATCCACCATGCAATTTCTTCAAGAATGGTCTTCATGAAGTCTCTTATTGTTAGAATTATATCATTCTATCTGTTTGATTAAAGGGAGGGTGCACCATTTGCAAAGTGCCCAATTTCTAGACATTCCAAATTTGAAAAATTACTTACTCATCAGAAAGTTAGTAATGGTATCAGACATTGAGCTCGAAATTTTTTGAGAAAGTACTGCCTTCTATGTCTGAAAAAGGTTAGCATTTAATTTCATTACCGTTTTTTTTTCTCATGGCATGGTTGATGGATTGAGCCGTAACTTGTGTTACTTTATGTATAGGTTGAGTTCGACAAAGTATGGAAGCAATTCTATGACTTTTGCAAATGGTGTGCCCTATATGTACATGTACCTCACACATTGCTTTGATCGTTTTTCTGTAATGGTCATCCTCTGATTGACTAGTCCTGCAAGAACAATCTCTATTTTATGGTAAATACTGTTTATTGCATTGCCATAGGACTTCTGTACAAGACATCCTTTATGCCGTATGTGTATTTTCACTAAGTATTGCAAATTCTGTGCATTAAGCAATTACCTGCCATGGAAGGTTGTGGCATGCAAATTGGTCTCAATTCCTCGCTCAATGTAACATTACGACTCAACTGCAAAAGGGCAATATCATTATCAAGAGAAAACCTGTCATAATTCTCATGTTTTATCAGGGCATCTTGACCATCAAGTCTATAAACAAGTGACCTGTCAATTCCTTTCAGTGATGCTGTAGATATATCAACTGTGCCTATAGAGAAAGAAATAAACAAATTAACACAAATGTACGTGAACATTTTATCATTTGTGTTTCTTATATGCTTATCCTCAGTACCAATAGGAGGCACAAAACATTATGTGGACATTCATGTAGTTATGATTAAATTGTATGCTTTATAACAGATGAATGAAACTGACTAGTTTCAAGATTTCTTATTTATGTAAGTATGCTGATCCACATTGGACATACGGAGCTTCATGCATAGTTGTATACCAAACAAGTTGTTAACATGCAGTTTACATTTTTTTATCCTCATTTCTTGTGTTAACCCAAACAAATACATCACATGTTCACCAAAAGGGAGACATTGTTGAAGCACATTTCTTAATTCTCATGACTATTTATAAGCAGTGATATTGCTCATAGCAAATGCATTTTGAAATGCCGGAGCCTCAAACCTATATTACATAGTTTAATAAGGACTACTGTAACCTTCATACACTGTTGTCAGTGTTGTGTATAATTATTAGTATCACACAGTCTAATAACATCTACATGTACTTGTAACCTACCTGTGTATATTACAACCTCTGACCATGTACAATCATCAAAGCAATGTGCTGCTGTCAACACAACGTTGCGACTAATGATACTTCCCCCACATAATAATTCAGGCTACAGTAGAGCAAAGAAAAAATATGGTTAGGAGAATTGCTTTTAATGTACAAATATGTTTAAATGGCAAATTGGAAACTGCTTTCTGGTTTTATGGCCAAAATGCAGATCTAAAAAAAATGTGACAGGCTGGCATTCCGATCCTAACAGGATCTTTGCCAAAGCAGGAAGGCAGGGACAGATGGCAAGAAATGGACAAAATAAAGGAAAGCTGGTAGACGGATTAGGGTGAGATCAAAGGGACGGGCAGGCAAGTTTTGGAGTTTTGATTATTCAAATTTCATATGGTTGAATTATGGTGGCGCAGAAGGGACATCGCAAATCGCAAATATCTGCAAAGATATTTGAAATTTGCACATTTTGTTGCAAATATTTGCGCACATATTTGCAAATCGCAAATTTTGTCGCAAATATGTGCGCATATATTTGCGACAAAATCTGCGAATTGCACATTTTGTCGCAAATATGTGCGCAATTTTTTTTTCAAAGAAGCTAGGGGGCCCAAACCAGTAGTGCCGTACTGTGTCGCATGACTCACTGTGCAGTGCCTTGGTCAAAGGTCGCGTAGTGCGATAGCATAACATGAAATGGGCCTGACACTGTGACTATAATACCGAGTCTCACGGTGTCATGGAACATTCACAGCCCTGTTCTTCAATCTCCGTGAATTATACCTTTCCATTCGTTTACAAAGTAAGAAAACTTCAAAAATCCGTTTGTGACTGTCAACAATACTCAGTGTTTACTCACCACTATTTTTTCGACAAGTCCCATCGTTGCGCCAGGTCTAACACTGTGTAGTGATCAGCTGTGGTTTCTTCTTTTTTGTGGGCCCCCTAGCTTCTTTGAAAAAAAATTACGACAAAATCTGCGAATTGCAGATTTTGTCGCAAATATTTCCGCAAATATTTGCGACAAAATGTGCAATTCGCAGATTTTGTCGCAAATATATGCGCACATATTTGCGACAAAATTTGCGATTTGCAAATATGTGCGCAAATATTTGCGCCAAAATTTGCGAATTGCAAATTTTGTCGCAAATATTTGCACACATATTTGCGACAAAAAGTGCGAATTGCAAATATCTTTGCAGATATTTGCGATTTGCGATGTCCCTTCTGCGCCACCATATTGAATGGCAATCACTTTTGAAGACGATATGTATATAATAGTCACAATTGAGCACAGCCCACTTGCACTTACCACACACTCACGGATGTCACAGCTGCTAACTTTTTGTTGAAAGATAGCCACTTGCCATGGCCATTCACCCTTCTCTACCTTACTACCACCTGCTATTCTGTGCCTAAACACCTGAGCCTGCTTGGCAATGTAGCCACATTCAGAGGGTTCTGTGGGAAAACAGATATAAGATCTTTACACACTATCTGACTATATATTATTCCCTGGGAAATTCCTGTGGGCGGTGACCACACCATCATTGTATCCTGGGTTTGCTGTGATTCCTAGAAATTGATCAGTAACATAAATCAACACAAAAGGCTTGAAAAAAGGTGGTGTGATTCATAAATGGGATGGTCCCTTGAAATAGCTGTGTAGTGAGTAATCTGCCTTCATTACATTTCTAGGAGCCCTATACTGATGTCACAATACGTACAGTGTATTTGCAATTAATCTTTTAAAAGCTAATATTTTTGGGAGGTATAAGAAAGAGCACTTTTCACTTTTTGGCACAGATGGGAAAATATGATAGGAACGTTGGAATTCACTTACACATATACTTCAATAAAGTGTCTGTGATCAAGAGCCAAAGCACTCAGGAGAATTTTTTGTATGTATTTGGTTGTAATGCACATTTTGACAATTGAGCCTGTGTGACTAAAAGTGGTGGAAATGGGCATACGTGTATTAACTGTTTTCTTGTAATTGTGTCTTGTAATAAAGTGTACATTATAATAGTAATGGTTACAAAAGAAAGTGTATGTGCATGATTTGTCTTTTATGAAATGATTAAGCAAAGAAGTGTCCATTTTTGAATCAAATGCAGGTTTCATTGTTTGAACTACATGCATTGACAAAAGTGCAACATCTGAAGTGTAAAACTTCTAAATTTGTGTCATCTGAATAGCACCACCCGAAGTGTAGCATGATACAGTTGAGTGATACACATTGTTCAGCTGTTTCTTTGAGTCAAGTAACTGGCACTATAAAATGGCTTAAGTCTGACGTAAGCAATAACATCTTACCCCATTCTTGTCCAGTGAGGATCTTGGTGAGCTGGTTAATATCAGGATAGTTTTTGATTTTAAAGAAGTGTTCAGCCACAGGCTCAGATGCAATATCATTGAGTTCACTGCTATCTATCTCTGTACCAATTCCAATGCAGTAAATCTCCATGTCATATGAGGTCTTCAGATATTGAGCTTCATCTGCAGGTATGGCTTCATTTCCTCCCATATTTGTCATACCTGATGGAGTCACAAAACCAAGTATAAGTGTGAGTTCTAACCAATTCCAAGTGCAATTGGTAACAGGGAAACAACAGAAACATGATTGATGCACATTGCTGCTAACATTCATAAGGATGTTAATACATCCATAATGTAGGCCTACTTAACATATAGACAGCAATGTACTACACAATGGGTAAACCAGACTTCTGTGCTTTAGACTCCCACCAGAACTTGGACTTGAGTCATGTTTGGGACTTAGACTTGAGTCATGTTTGGGACTTAGACTTGAGTCATGTTTGGGACTTAGACTTGAGTCATCTTTGGGACTTAGACTTGAGTCATCTTTGGGACTTAGACTTGAGTCATGTTTGGGACTTGGACTTGAGTCATCTTTGGGACTTGGACTTAAGTCATGTTTGGGACTTAGACTTGAGTCATGTTTGGGACTTGGACTTAAGTCATGTTTGGGACTTAGACCAGTTGAGTCATGTTTGGGACTTAGACTTGAGTCATGTTTGGGACTTAGACTTGAGTCATGTTTGGGACTTAGACTGAGTCATGTTTGGGACTTAGACTTGAGTCATGTTTGGGACTTAGACCAGTGGAGTCATCTTTGGGACTTAGACTTGAGTCATGTTTGGGACTTAGACTTGAGTCATGTTTGGGACGTAGACTGAGTCATCTTTGGGACTTAGACTTGAGTCATGTTTGGGACTTAGACTTGAGTCATGTTTGGGACTTAGACTTTAGTCATGTTTGGGACTTAGACTTTAGTCATGTTTGGGACTTAGACTTTAGTCATGTTTGGGACTTAGACTTGAGTCATGTTTAGGACTTAGACTTGAGTCATGTTTGGGACTTAGACTTGAGTCATGTTTGGGACTTAGACTTTAGTCATGTTTGGGACTTAGACTTGAGTCATGTTTAGGACTTAGACTTGAGTCATGTTTGGGACTTAGACTTGAGTCATGTTTGGGACTTAGACTTGAGTCATGTTTGGGACTTAGACCAGTTGAGTCATGTTTGGGACTTAGACTTGAGTCATGTTTGGGACTTGGACTTGAGTCATGTTTGGGACTTAGACTTGAGTCATGTTTGGGACTTAGACTTGAGTCATGTTTGGGACTTAGACTTGAGTCATGTTTGGGACTTAGACTTGAGTCATGTTTGGGACTTAGACTTGAGTCATGTTTGGGACTTGGACTTGAGTCATGTTTGGGACTTAGACTTGAGTCATGTTTGGGACTTGGAATTTCAGAGATTGTGAAATGTGTTACCAATACAGTATCAGAATTTAAAGGTACTCAGGAGTCAGGACTCAGACTCAAGATTCGACTTTTGTGACTCGTAATTTTGGCTTGACCTTGATGACGGAGGACTTGGACTTGGACTCATTAGATGTGACTTGGACTTTGACATTCAAATAACAGTCAAAGGTCAGGTATCAAAGTATCATAAATTTTTGATGTACAGTATCCTATTCTATTTTATGCTTCAACAATGCTTTTATCAAAACCATGATACATGTATGTGGAAAATAAAAACAGTAATAACCTCTTACCATCTGTGAAGAGAAACAAGATTTTCTGAGAATATTGTCTCCTAGATTGCAGAATCATATCTGTGTGAATTGTCTGAAGTGCTTTCCCAGTTGCAGTTCCAGTTCCTGTAATGAAGCATCAGACCAAATTACTATTTCTCACTGTTTAATTGTGCACGTCATAGATTGCATCCTAGTAGGACCCATCTCACAGGCACTCTGCCTCTGAGATGGGTCCTGCTAGGATGAAAACATTTTCGCAGGTCTGCATTTTGGTCATTTCTTTATAGAACAATAACGTTTGTGAGGGAGGAAGTCTAGAGCACTACAAATAAAACAAATCTGTTCAAATTTAAGTTAAAAACCGGTAAAATGGACACCCCTGTTGGGTATTTCTTCAATCTCCCTGATCATTCGATATCAGATATGAGTGTACTGGGCATAGAATCACTTGGTCACCGTAGTAATGCTGTCCGTCTTAGCCGTGAGAAAACGTGGATGAAGCATCTTCGGACTATTCAACCACATGATCTCAACATCAAGGAGGGTAATGACTAACACCATGCAGCTTTCTGATAATCTTTCTTTTGTGTTCACTCCTCAACACTTCTAGTCTCTCTTTGATCCCCCCCCTCTCACTTATCCCTACCCTACTCTTTGCCCTTCCCTTCGATCTCACCCTACCAGCTTTACTCTTTGTCCTGTGTTTCTCATCCGTGTCCTATTCACTCTCTCCCCCCTTCCTTCGTGTACATGTATCTGTTTTGTCCTTGTCACTCTGCCTTTGATAAAGGTCCTGCTAGGATCGAAACGTCAGGCCCACTAAATTTTAAGATTTGCATTTTGGTAATTTTAGTCAGTAAGCAGTTTGTAACATTTTTGTATTTCAAATTGAAGTGATTTAGAGCACCAAATTAATGTTGCAGTAGATGGTGTAAGGCACCAGCATATCCATTCTGAGGCCGTGAAAAAATGTCTCATTTACCTAGCCGGTTGTTGTGATGATGATCTGCCAATAGATCCATCTGAAGTAAGACATGATCCACTGAATTTTGTGGATGTGAGACATGAATAATTGGCTCCACATCAGATGCATAGATTGCAGCTCCATAACGAACACCATTTGTCTCGCTCCCAACTCCAATCTGCCATTGTATATCATTCATCAGACTCAAAGTCAGTATGGTACCCGGTATAATTATGAGTTCTTTCTGCCATTAACTAGATGTTTAGGACATGTATGCATAGATCATGGTGTAGGAAATTGAGGACAAATCACAAATGAAAAAGTTGACATTATTGGGCTCTTTTAGTTTGAGAAAGATTTTTGGTGTCAAACTTACTTCTCTGTAGAAATTCCAGATAATTATCACAATGAAGTTCAAAAGTAGAAACTTCAAACAGCCTTAAGATTTGTAATATTTTAGGGAACAATTCTTGCTAACATTATAGAAAATAGAAAGCCTTCAGAAGGAATTTCTACTGGTCTATCAACTGGCTTCCCCTCTTTGTCCATCTAATCTTGCCTCCAAGAAATTTCCAACTAGGATAATATCAGACCTTCATTTCAGTCAGTAATCAAATTATAACAAAAGACACACACGTTGAAAACTGGATCGCAATTGGAAGAAAAAAGTTGGGATTTTTTGTTGTTCACACACACATACAAACACAGATTAGTTTTTGAATCATGATTCAAAAATTGGAAACTGCATCACACTTTCTTCTCATGTCAATGCACCTGTAACTGCATTGCTTGAAGGAGAATTATTTGTAACCACGCATATATAAACACGGGGGTCAAGGGGTCACTCCCACCCTATTTACCTCTTTGATAAGTGCTTTGGCCAGATTGAGGCTTGACTGAAATTGGTTTGTGGTAATGCTGGCAGATGCGTCAAATAGGAAATATATGTCTCTGCCTCCGGTGTAGCTTAGATCTATAGCCCTTCCATATTGGGCTGTTATATTAGTGCTTTGGGCTGTGTTGGTTCTTTTGGATAGGTTGTCTGCTTTGTAAGCCATCCTCCTCGCAATGTCCGCTGGGTTATCGAAGTCATATGGTCCTATATATCAACAAGAACATTGAATGGGGTTCAGATCACAAAGAATCAGGATTACATAGATTATTTTTTTACCAAAATTGCAATGTCTTGCCAGAAATGTTGCGATCACAGGAAATTTTATTAGAATTATGACCATAATTTGATGGGTATTGCATAAAAGTGCCAACATGCACAAAATTCAGTGTATGTATAAGTGGCATTTTTTTTCTAAAAATTTGGATAACCATTTGAATTTTGTTTTCAATACATGGGTCCAATACATGTATAATCTAGTTATGATCCTAACTCTCCTATTTGCAAAGACTCTATTTGCAAGACACAATTCTTCTCCAACCAATATTTTCTCAGAAGTCCAATGTGTAGTTGAATATACCTTGACAAATTGGTGCTTCACCAGTCCATGTCCTTGACTGTGTACATTGACGTTGTGATGAGCCAATCAGAGCCCTGCTACCAATACATTCATATAGCACTGTTTCTCCCTCTCTGAAGCGTATTTCATGATGATTCATCATACGACCACCTATTGGTATGCCAGGGTTAGGGCAGTAGAAATCTGCAAAGCACAAATTGGATCATCATCATCTGAATTATTTAAAGACTTGATTTGAAATCATTTGTTGAATATTGCATACAGCTAAAGGTTATTTCTTACATTGTTTTGCTTTATGTGCATGCAAATTTCTTTCTTTACATTTTTTTTCATTTAAGTTTCATAGAACTTTAAACATTTATGTGTGTATATATAGTACCCTGTAATTATTAATTATTATCATTATATGTGTCACAATCAGCCTTACTTGTGCAAATTTCCCTTTTTTCCAAATGCATCATTAAAATATATCCATTTTGGGATCAATTAAACAAATTCGATTTAATTTGCTTTTGAACATTAATTATGGTCCAGTCAAAGTTTGCCATTTTTCAAAATTGTTTAAAATTTCCAAGTCTGCTTTTCCTTTAAAATAAAAAGCTGCGTCCACTCTGTGTTATCACGAAGCTGCTGTAGCTAGGTTTACAACAATTTGTTGCTTGCATCTGAATGAAAGCAGGGGGTGTGATCCCTGGAGATATACACACCCCGGCAGAGAGTAGTTGACTATTGGGGAATGCCACCATCTAAGGGCTGGATAGCTCAGATGTTAAGAGTGCTGGCACACAAAACCAGATGTTTCGGGTTCAGTTCCGGTCCAGTTTAAGTTTTCTTTGTCAATCTCACACTAGATTTTGTTATAAAGCTGTTACTGAGAAATGTCCATGAAGACATAAACAAATAAAATCATGTACAACATACCCTTGTGGTTGCAAGTAGTGGTTGATCCACTCCATTTCCCACTTGGTAGACAGTGCCTGGTGGCTGACCCATGTAACTGGTACCCTGTGTTGCAGCTAAATGTCACATTTCCCCAGACATGCCGAGACACCAAGTATTGACTCCCATATTGTATTCTACCAGGATCTGGACATAACACCTCTGTTGATACAAGGGGAAATACAGGGGGAAACAGTATTTAAGGTTTCATACACTGAGAAAATAAAAGAAAAAGTTACAAATGGAATGGTTGAAAACGGAAAAATTTGAAAAGTTGGAGAAAAGTAAATTTATTTGTTCTATGGAGGAGTGTGTCTAACATCCTCTGGTCTATTAGTCAAATATAACTTTGGAACTGTTGATGGTAGACCATAGTATTATTCCATTTTGACATGACTGCATATCAGTGCATGTCTATGCATGCTAGCCTAGCCTACATACATGTGCTGTGGACACGTTCCATTCTGCTGTTCCTTACCCCACTAATTGAAAATCACTTTTCTTCCCAACTTCTCTTTGTTTGTTTTTTCTTCAAAAAGCTTTACCTGTGCAGACTGGATCCAGCTTTGTCCATGTCTGGTGAGGTGATTGTGAGCTTGGTCCAGCACATACCCTGAAGGTCTTCCCATGGATTGCATAGCCATCATCGCACAAGTAGTCTATCCCTTCTCCCTGTTTGTAAGTCCTGTTTTCCATGTTACTATGGAGATGCTCAATCGTGATCTCATCGTCCAATAAAGAGGGGCAAATGATCTCTGTTAAGAGGCAATATAAATGCAATTCATGAACAGTGTCAATGTGTATCATATTAAACTCGCATGTTTGAATTGAGGATCAAAATGATCAAAAGTAATTGCCCATCAGATGCAAGCCTCACAATGGCAAAATGCCACAGTCTTCAAGTTATTTTAATAGTTTCCCTGCCCTGCCCTGTCTATAGTGTTATTCTGAGTGGTTTGGAGTATGTACTGTAGGTATTAGATCACACAATATGTCCAACAAGATAGTATTATTGGAGATCAAAATTCACCTTGGCATATAGGAAGATGTGGAGTCCATATTCCTGTCATATTACATGTACTCTGTGGGTTACCAAGCAGGATATATCCTTGGTGGCATGTGATGTTTATCTTGGTGTTTGGACTAAAGAATGGGTCATCATGATGGCTTTTCTCATCAGCATAATCTAATGTCCAGTTTGAAAAGTGTATCATTCCTGGGTTTGCACATGTGTGTGAAGCTGAAGAAAAAGAATGAATACCATAAAACGTTAACAAGTACAGTGAAACTATTTTCAGGTCAAGCAGAATTCATTGGCCTTGTTGATATTTTAGAAAAAAGGTTCAAAGAAACACCTGACTAAATGGAACCTTGAGCCATATCTGAGGTTTTTGTAGGACTTTAAGCAGAATTAAGCAGAATTTCAGGAGGATGAGATTTTGGGGACTGATGTAGTGGAAATCTAAGCATTCAATGCGAGACAACATAAGTGTTGAGTAGCTATTACAAACTTGTATTCCAGCTACACAATTTAGATTCAAAGTAATTGGTCACAAAGGTAGAATTTTGAGTCATCTTTGAATTTAATACTGCATTGCCAGGCCTACGGGAACAGCATATCAAATGACATTGTCAAGATAACCTTTGAGAATAAATCAGACAAATCTAGGCCTATATACCCCAATATTAGTGTGAACGTTGCTAGCTGACAGTCTATTAGACACAAGTGCCACAAAAACAATTTTTTGATGTGGTTGATGTGGTTGTTTTTCTCACAAGTTGAGTTCAAGTCAAATTCGGAGTTAGTAGGTCTGAGTCCTGGAATATGAGACTAGAGTCAGACTTGTCCTAGTCATACATGATACAAACCTGACCTGTGCATTGCGGGGTTCTTCCTTTCCACTTGAGGCCTTGCGGTGTCACTGCACACCTCCGACGTCTCTGGCCTTGTAGCCCGAATCCTTTCCGGCAGCGGTATGTAGCAGAGCTACCAATGTCTAATTGTTTTGAACGCACCAATCCATTCCATGGCCTTTTCGGTTTGGGGCACTTTGCATCTGTTAAATAAATTAAGTAGATTTTACTTTTCACTGTTGATGAAACAGTTTAATTATTTTCATTTTCATGATGTATAGGCATACCTCATTTTTATTTTATTTTTTACTTAAGTGAGACAAAAATGTATACATGTACTAAGGTACTAAACCAAAGGTTTACAAGACTCAAAATTAATGTTCAGAGGGCCAGATGTTTCGATCCTAAAAAGACCTCCCACAAATTAAATCAGACACAAATTTTGCCAAGATCGAATCATAAGCCTCTCATAGTTTTTGATTTTTTTGTTGAGATTTTGAATGAGCAGACTTCTACTTGTAGTTAAGTTTCTAGGTAGTTGTGTTACTAGGATCAAAGTATATGGCCCTCTAAATTTCAAAGCAGTTTTTATGCAAGTTTCAAAATTTAGTGGGCCTGACGTTTTGATCCTAGCAGGACCTTTCTCTAAGAAAGGTCCTGCTAGGATCGAAACGTCAGGCCCACTAAATTTTGAGATTTGCATTTTGGTAATTTTAGTCAGTATGCAGTTTGCAAATTTTTGTATTTCACTTTATGTAAGTTTGTCAAAAATGGAATTACTTTGGTTAAGATGGCAGTATGGTATTTCCGTCCACTTGGAATTGCTCGCACAATAAAAGAATGATCGATTTCCTGCCAAGAAAAATCAACAATAAATCAAAGTTAAAATAATATGACAACAAATTTTGCTCATTGAATTGCATCAATGTCTCATTTATTCAGGATTGCACAACTGATTTGGACTTTTTACCAATTTTGAAAAAGCCAAAGAAAACTTTCACCGGACCAGTACATATACCAGCGCTCTTACCACCTGAGCTATCCAGCCCTGATATGGTGGCCTTCTCAAATACCGTACGTAGTCTATTAGTCTTTACCGGGGTGGGGGCGCTGGCCAAATAAATTAAGTAAATTAATTCCTATCACACCACATTTTTATTCAAATGAAAGCAATAATTCATTGTAAACCTCAGCACATCAATTTAGGGATCACACAAAATGAATGCAACCTTTCAACTTCTTTTTTCAAACAAAGAAAGGAAAAAGATAACAATTCAAGTCATAATTTATGAGGAACTGAGACATTTAATGTTATTATTGAAAAGAGGTTGTAAAAACTGAAGAACGGTTCAAGTTTTCTCACGTCAAAGATTGACATTAATTCTTGCTATACCTTTTAGTTCGTAACCATCGAAGCAGAGGGTGTTAATGCTGGAATGAACAGGATAAAGGCCATTCTCATCAGCACTTGCGTCAAACTCATACCTGCCCCCAGTTAACGGTGGTGGCGCTAAGCACCCAGTCTCTGCAGCATGGAATACAGCAAGAAAACGAGCAATTCTTTACTATTACTGCAAAGTTATTCACTTGGTCGGTGCCTACTTCACAGAATGGCATTCTGGCACCTGATTGGTCAGTTTGGCTGTTCCATTCCCTGAAGTGAAATATTACTACAGACGTGAATGACAAAGTTCATGAAATATCCTTTTACAGCTAAAGTAAAAATTGATTGAAATTTTTGTTTTAATCCATTTCTAGTCATAACTTACATGCAATTCAACTCCATCTGATAATTTTTCACTCATTCATGTGACTATATAAGTGGAAATTATTATGACCACTCCATATACTAGACACCCTATGGTAAGTTTGAAGGGAGTGAGCCTTTCAAACTCAACAGCACTGACCAACAGAATAGGGAACCCTGGGAGATATTGTCGGATAAAAAGCAGGAGACTCATAACTAACTAGTTTGTTATCAAAACGAGGCAACACGAGCACAAAAATATCTACTAACGAATTTGTTTAGTCTTTTATTTGTTACTGTTTATAATGGCTAAATTCTGCCTGTGTGATTTAAAATGTTAGAAAAAATAGAAGAAGCTGCAACCCATGATAAACCTCCTTACCCGCACAATGAAGTAATAATAATATTAATAAACAGTGTTTTTCCATATATTATTTATATAGCTGGGAATTTCGATCCAAATTTGCCAATACTAAGGCCTAATACTAGTAAAT
Organism: Luidia sarsii; assembly: GCA_949987565.1. Classification (NCBI taxonomy): domain Eukaryota; kingdom Metazoa; phylum Echinodermata; class Asteroidea; order Paxillosida; family Luidiidae; genus Luidia; species Luidia sarsii. Next base: position 8,869,296 of record OX465111.1, read on the forward strand.
GTAGTAATACTTTAGATACTAAAAGTAATAGGAACCAACATACTACATAGTATCCACAGGTACATTTGCTGTTCCTAACAATTGTAGGTAAACTTAAACCCATATACAAACATAAACGGTTTTGGAGAAGGTTCAAGTCCATTATTTGAGTCGGAGCTGGTGATCAAATCTAAAGTAAACATGATAGTCGATAACTTTACCTGCATGAGCGGGTACTGCAGGCAGCAAACAAATGCATAAATACGTCATTAACGTGTACAGATAAGCAGTCTGAGATGTCCCCATGATGTCCCGTGCAGTGATACCGTCTTACCACCACTGCCTAGACGTCCGCCGATTGTGCAGCTCCTCGGTGTCAACTTGCTCTTCGATGTCAACATGCTCCCCTAGCTGCCTAAACATTATTCTCGGACCTTGCGGACCAAGCGCGCTCACTGTGCGGCACGGGTACTACCTGATCAAAGTATTGAAGGACTAGGGAGCATGTTGACTCCGAAGAGCGTGTTGACACCGAGGAGCTGCACATCCGTCTTTCAATGAGGAAACGCAAAAAAAAAATGTGCACGGGTAACGGAAGATCTACACGTGGGTCGGTATGTCAAATTGCGATACCAAAATTATGGCTTCACTATGGCCTCTGCATGGACTGGGGTGGGTGAGGGGTCTATTATATATAGGACGGCTTCTCGACCCCGGCTTTAATTCCACTATACCGTCTCGATCAAAATCCGCCCACACCATTGATCACTAGGTTTGTAAATTGCAAAGCTGTCTATCCGTCTCTCCGTCTGTCTGTTCAGTCATCTTCCAAGAATTGAGTTTTCTGAAGAAAGGTCCTGCTAGGATTGTAATGTCAGGCGCTGCACATTTTTTTAGATTTGTATTTTGGTAATTTTACTTTAATCTCTTACATGGTTTAGAATCTTTACAATATTTCTCTGATCTCATATTTCTCATAATCATGAATAACAAGAAATGGCAAAATAACAGAAATCCCCCCAGTTTTCATTTGTTTTAGTTTATTTGCTTGATTTTTGTACTGTCATTTAGAAATTAGTATGCGCTATAGATGTTTGTGCAGTGGTATGCTAGTTGGGCATTCAGAGCCTGCGTGCACTAGATGAGGTTACCGAAATACCTACCGGTATTATTTGATGAAACACTTTTGTAAGGCAATTTCGTCTTGTTCAGTCATATGGCTGAGCGATTTTGGTTTTGGAAAGCCCTTTTTTCAAATGTGACAATGAACGCCTTGCCCTGTATGTTATGCAGCAACCGATAGGTTTTACAGCAGGGCGAGTTTACGTCGAGGGATTCGGAGGGCGTTATCAGTTCCACATTTTGTTTTGTGTTGACTGCAAGTTAGCCATGCACGGAAGCATTGGTGTTCTAATTGTATTCCATGCAGTTGTTATGAAGACGGTTTGAAGACAAACCGTTCTCTGTACATGATGTTTTCCTTACAGGGAGGTTTCTGCGCTCATCTTCGGCAAACACAGCTCAGACGTGCGTTACCTGCAGACTCCTCGACCGTCTGCGTAGAAAACAAAACAACGCTTATTATTTAACCACTCAAACTAAGACAGTTGAGAAAGAACACTCAGAAGGGGTTATACTAAGGCAATTATCCATGTGTCGACATAATACCCACATCACTGTCGACTTAATCTACCTCAGTAAGTAATCATGGCTAGATAAAAACAAGCCGCGAAAAAATATGTTGCCAAATGGACTTGATAAAGGAAGGTTTGCGGTGACACCATGTATAAGGTCTCTTAAAGAAGAGGGGTGGTTCTGAAAAGAACCTGAGTGGTAACTCGACGTTTCAACCAGTATACTCTGGCCGTCATCAGGAGAACCACACCTCTTCTTTAAGGGACTTTATACATGTTGTCACCGCAAACCTTCCTATTATTGATTCACCCTATTCAAATGGACTTAGCTATTTATTTTTTTAATCGACCTGGCATGTTAATCTATCTCGCCATGACGACTTGGTTGATAGTCGACATGATTAAGGATATTGTGTTAATGCATATAGCTCTACAATAGAGCTATTTATGTGTTACCGACATGACAAAACATCTGTTCGTGTCGTCAAGTCGGATGGCACTTTGATGCTTCCGTATGTTATGAGACTCCTGGGAAGTGTGTTCCTGCTTATTCTCATGTGTATCCGCTTTTCACAGGATTGTTTGCTCGAAATGGCCGGGATGGGAACGGGGAAAACCCAAGAAAACTTCGTAGGCCTGATGGCTTCACCATATGGTGCACAGCCGTGACTTTGTAGATCATACAGTAGACGTAATTTATGGACTTTAACAACGTTGATAGCTACATTACAGGCGCTTTTCTTGTATACTACTACTATGGCGGGGAATTTTTCACTCGGGAAAAAACCTTTCTTGTCCCTCATAAACAGCACTGGATTCTTGATCTTAAAAAATACCTTCTTATTTACAATCATATCATATCAATGGGGGTTCCTTTTAAACAACGTAAAGGGTGCAGAGCTCGGCACGTGGTCATAGTGGTCATAATGGTCATAATTACATTACAATGGTTCATGTTTTACCCATCAGAATCAGAATCACAATAAGTCAGCGTTAAATTCGATAATCAATGATACATGTAACACATTTCCTTATTTCCCTCCAAAAAATAAACTCGTTTCTCGAACAGTTATGAAATAAACAAGTCAAAGAAATCTTCAAGAAAAAAAGAAAAGCCTTTGATCAACCCATAGGCCTACACTTGTTTACATTATCTCATTGTTTTCATCGATTAACACAGTTCCTAGCTTGTATGATATGTTTTACAGGGGTAAAAACCACTGGAAGGATAAGGCAGCAGAATGTGTCATTTATTTATTTATTTTTATTTGAGCGTGCAGAGTCAGGAATTTGAAACAGCTTGGTTGAGCTCGTTTGTGTGGGGTTATTTCCAAGACGATCATTATTCTGGGAAACGTTTTGGCGTTCCCTATCGTAGCCTGGCCCTGTTTATTGCCTATAAATCACGCGCATGAATTAGGAGGCATCTGCAACGCTATACCAAAGCTTTTACCCTGGCTTGACTTACTCCCTCTGGATCATTTTTAGAAATGGGGTAGACGTTTATACAACCCGAAAGTTATACATGTAGGCCTACTACCCACATTTCGACAAGGTTAGTGTGGACTAAATATCGAATGGCGCTGAATAAGAACACTGAAGGTACATTCTTGTTCAGACTGGTATATTTGGTGTAACTGTAACGCAACGATTCTGATTGCTGCGTGAGTTTATTTTCTCTGCAATACAAAACACAATATACTCGTCAATGACTGAACGATTTTAGCGCTTCGCAAAAACAGTCGCATATATATAGTAAAAGACTGGCGCATAGGGGCAGTGGCAGGTAACGATCGTGATGGGGTTCTACGTGCCTTTATTTCGGGAGATAAAAGGAGTAGAGCGAGACAGGACGAAATCGTAGCACTTTTCTGAAATACCTTTTAATGGGATGTAACATATTTCATGCCTTTCATGATGAATGCCAAAGTAATGCCTTAATCCTCTCGATGCTGTGCCGTCCTTCCTGGTACGCAGAATTCACGAGAATAACAGTTGTTTAAATCTTTTAATGTGTGTAGAATTTTAGAATCTTTTTGATCTGACCACTAGTATCGTTGTTTTTATGCCGGTAGTGATAATCACCTTGGCCCTATGCAGACCCGTGCGTCGCGTCACTCGCATTTTCCATGACTCGGACTTATGAGTGGGACTCCGACTTGAGCCTCCGTGACAAATGACTCGACCCTGGACTCGGACTAGACCCCAGTTTGTGACTCGACGAAAAGACCCATTCCCATCGCACTGGCCAGTTGGGCGTAGGCCTACTCCAAATAAATCCCCTTATTCGAGGAAGTCAATTCATCTCAAGTTGCTTGAAAGTCATTTTCTTCAATATTAAGTATGCTGAAAAGGGGAAGTGGCTTTGCAGTACTTAATTGAGAGGTGACCTTTCACTTGGACTGTTGGAACCGGACTCGTGAAAAGTCAGTCGCACGCGGACTCACGGTGTGATGACACGGTGTGATGACACGGTGTGATGACACGGTGTGATGACACGGTGTGATGACACGGTGTGATGACACGGTGTGATGACACGTACGGTGTGATGACACGGTGTGGTGACACGGTGTGATGACACGTACGGTGTGATGACACGGTGTGGTGACACGGTGTGGTGACACGGTGTGGTGACACGTTGTGGTGACACGGTGTGGTGACACGGTGTGATGACACGGTGTGGTGACACGGTGTGGTGGCACGGTGTGGTGACACGGTGTGGTGACACGGTGTGGTGACACGGTGTGATGACACGGTGTGGTGACACGGTGTGGTGACACGGTGTGGTGACACGGTGTGGTGGCACGGTGTGGTGACACGGTGTGGTGGCACGGTGTGGTGACACGGTGTGGTGACACGGTGTGGTGACACGGTGTGGTGACACGGTGTGGTGACACGGTGTGGTGACACGGTGTGGTGACACGGTGTGGTGACACGGTGTGGTGACACGTTGTGGTGACACGGTGTGGTGACACAGTGTGGTGGCACGGTGTGGTGACACGGTGTGGTGACACGGTGTGGTGACACGGTGTGATGACACGGTGTGGTGACACGGTGTGGTGACACGGTGTGATGACACGGTGTGGTGACACGGTGTGGTGGCACGTACGGTGTGGTGACACGGTGTGGTGACACGGTGTGGTGACACGGTGTGGTGACACGTTGTGGTGACACGGTGTGGTGACACGGTGTGGTGGCACGGTGTGGTGACACGGTGTGGTGACACGGTGTGGTGACACGGTGTGATGACACGGTGTGGTGGCACGGTGTGGTGACACGGTGTGGTGGCACGGTGTGGTGACACGGTGTGGTGACACGGTGTGGTGACACGGTGTGGTGACACGGTGTGGTGACACGTTGTGGTGACACGGTGTGGTGACACGGTGTGGTGGCACGGTGTGGTGACACGGTGTGGTGACACGGTGTGGTGACACGGTGTGATGACACGGTGTGGTGACACGGTGTGGTGACACGGTGTGATGGTGATGACAACAATCTGGCGCTATGCTGTCCGGCTCTTGGATTTCGAAGTTCGTGGAACCGCCATGGTCTAGCCTTACATGCACATAATGTAACTGTATTAATTGCTCCAATGACTGCGCAAATCGAGTCCGATCTTTTGTTAGCTGACTGAGTGCAGGTCCAAGTCGTACAAGTCTGTTCCCCTGCCTTTACTACACGATGATGGGTTTAAAGGGGTAGAATACATTGGAATAGCTTCAACCATTTGTGTTAAACCATTACTACAGTTTACTAGTGTATACCCCTCGAAAGGATACTGAAGAATGTGTGATTAAGAATTTTATATGAACATGTAGAGTCAGCAATAATTATTGCGTACATTTAATTGGAAACAACTTGGTTGAGCTTGTCAGCACTAAAAACATTACAAAGAAATTCATTTCACATAGGTGTAAGATCTGAAGGTTTGAATTGTGGAAGTAGAAAGAGGAAGATTTGCGGTGATAAGTCATTATTTTCTGAAAAGAGCCGATAACTCCACGATTCGGATAGTGTGTACTCTGCCCGTCGTTATGAGACTGCTGGATTCCAACTACCTGTACATGTATACAATACATGTATCATGCTTGCAATGCATTGTGTTGTGAAGAGAAATCAACTCATTTTAACTTTTCAAGTTTTCGTATAATTATATATATTCTAAACAGCTAGAAGAACAAATATACAAGTAATCATCAATACAAATCACACAAACACAAGGCAATTATCTGCATGTCGACAAACAAATGTATACAGACGTGAGCAACGAAAACAAAGATGTTTGCAGGGTGACTGCCATCAAATAGGCCAAGATGGCTCCGCACAGCTGATTATCAGTGTGTGGACCCACAACTTGGTTTAATCCCATGGTTTGATAAAGACCTTTTGGGGCTAAAGACAACCTGGGATTCGATGTTTGTCGAAGATTTGCGGTCCTAAATGTTGGACTATTTGACTGCGGACAGTGATGTGGTCCGAACACATGGGTCGGTGTGATGCTGGGACTGATAATACAGGTTTGCGTCTTCGTAAAGGGACACAAGCATTTGGTCGACTCGGCGGCCAAGGTCTAGGGGCCGCTGTGTTTCCTCCCTCACATGGCGCGTGGGTCTACGGGCCTATAATGGATGAGGTCAGGGAAGGAAGTGCGGTGGACCGGTGCCGAGGCCCTAAAAGCTCTATAAAGATCCGTGCTGACACCGCATAACTTCTTGTCTTCCAAGCTTTTGTTTTTTGCATTAGACCCATAGCTATTGATTTTAGTACGAAAATGTACATGCAAGTGGTTACTATCTTTTCTTTTCGACTTTTCCCCCTTGAATATCACATGCATTAGCTATATTTGGGCAAACTTTTGGAGCCTTCCACATACGAACTGGTGAGATTTCATGCTTCACGTGGTTATAAGGTTGCAAGTGAAGTATAGTTTATGTTGGTCTCTTGGATCTTCTCAGAACTGCGCAGGCATAACAATCTCACACGGTGTCACCGCAAACTATGCATGACGATATAATCATGCATTTTGACAAATTCTCTTCAGCCTGTATATATAAACCTTCCAGGATCAGACATTAAAGAAAAATACGTCAACTCATAAAACTTGCACAAGGGTCTACAGAAGCAATAAACTACTCCAAGATATACTCCGCGGGTAGCCGGTACCCAATGTAAAAAATACCCAATTTACAGTACCGTCAGCTAAACTGAGACACCCCCCCTGGTACCCGTGCGCGATTGAATGGGTGATTGTTTAGTGTGCTGCACCCGGAGAATGAGCATTACATGTTACAGCGCCCTCTGTAGGTGCTGGGGGTAATATTATTGACAATCTGCCACTCCCTGGGGGAGGTAACCCAGGCAAGTTGCTTGAATGATTCAGAAAGATTCCTGGGCTTCATGGTTTGTAAATATCTACAGATATAATATCTACAGTCTCCCAGAATAAACAATTAATACACATTTCCCGAACGTTCGGGTTATCGGATTGGATCGGTCGACCGCTAAATATTGACAATTTAAAAAACAACAACATTTTTTCTTTTTATTTAATTGGGCAGCAAGAGTGTTATCTTATCATTCTGGTCAGTACTCGGCGGTTGGATGGAAGACGGAGCCGAATCGTTGTGAAGATGAGGCCGTGTGTTTCGTTAGCACCTACTGTACTCACTGCCGCATTGTGTGTGCTTTTTACCGGATTAGCACACCTTACAGAAGCACAGTCCACAGGTAAGGTATTAGAAGCACGTCACCATTAAATATTACCCGGTACTTCCAAGCGACATGCATCAGGCCAGGGCTATGTTAGCTTGTCACATCTTGAGGCATCGTCTGCTCACCAGCATTTTGTATGAAATACCCTAGTGCCGGTTTCTCCTTCATGTATCTGACATTCCTTTGAAGAAAAATGCATCGGAATATTTAGACTATAAGGCCTATATCAAAGGATTCTGCACCCTCATATTCCATACCTTGCAATGACTCGTTCAACGAAATCAATACAAACTTACCTCGTAATAATTATGACCACATAGCATCCACAACCAATCTTTATCGTATATCCAGTATTTGTATGTGCTTGGTACATTCATTCGCTCTTTTGATAGGCTGTTCAGGCCCATGCCTGTACTATATTATAGACTCACCATGTAACTAACCCGTCGCCATGGAGTTGTGTCTTTTGAGTTGTGGTAGGTCTGAGATATTTAGGTCGGGAAGCTTTCGGGTAGATAGTTTTCCAACGTTAAATTAGTAATCTACCGATAAATTAGATGATACGAATGTCAAATACTTTTTTAGAATGACCGAAAACCGTCTTAGTATTGTTCACAACGTGTTAATTTTCCATAACCGATATTAATTAACTTTTCGTTTCCTCCTCTCAATCACCATCCTGTTCAAACCTTAATTCAATGCACTGACGTTTCGATGATATCGGGATCATTCTCAAAGTTTGTTTTTGTTAATTTTAGGCCATTTCAGTCTTGAAACAGTAGGTAACATTTTCTGGTTTTTGATAGTTAAGACGTTTGCACTAAAAACGTAGGAGTCACGGGTTTGAAATTGAATCCCACCCAAGCTGTCTGTATTTTGTCAGCAGGCAATCGGGCAATTCACTGGGCGTGAAGTGCTAATCCTACGTCCGTCGAGTTCACGACTCATTAAATCATAAAATTATTCTGCTCGACGCAAATAAAATGCTATATCGATTCCTTTTTAATTTTGTTCAATTCAATGCTCTTACTTTAGATTAACAGACATCTTAATGTAAGTTACATGTGAATTGAATTCTGAGTTTAGCAACATGGACAAATACACATCAGCCTTATTTTACGTCACCCAAGAAGAAAATGACTGACACGGACTTGGTTGGTATCTGGATATGTGGAGATGTGATCCCATGTGATACGATTGTGAATCGTGATATGTTTAAACTGCCCGAAACCCGGTAAAGATACCTGATAATTATTTGTTCATTAATTTATATAGGCCTATTTGCTATTCTCATTAATTGATACTTTTCGAAACGCCGAGTTAAAGCCCCTACACAACATTTGCACAAATCCAAATTTTGACCTGACGAATTTTGTTAAAGGGTCTGTGCAATGAAAATTGTATTACTCATATCCATGATACAGAACATTTTTGCAATGTTGCTAACAGTCAAACTGCTTTTAACACTCATTCTGGGGTGTATTAAGTATATATAAGTTTTTATGCTAGTGAGAATTTCAATATTCATGAGCAAATTTATGATGTTATCACATGATCATGCAACAGAAACTCACTTCGTTGTGTACAAAAGGTTTCTGAAATTTTCCTGCAGACCTATCCCTAAACCTGTTGATCGACTGCCAAAATGTATGCTTTATATTCAATTAGTGATCACAGAGGGAGTAATGCACAGTTTGAAAGTTAATGTTTTTCTTATGTTTTAAACTGTGGGTTTCTAACATGACCTTACAATAGCGCCCTCATTTTTATAAGGATTTTTCTAAAGGTGTAAAAGATGACCAATTTCTGACTCTACTAAAACAAAAAGCTTGCCAATATATTTGTACACTTCAGATCCCTAGATGAAAGCAGAAAATGAGCTTAACTGTGATATTCATTGCAAAGACCCTTTAAAGTAACTTACTCAAGTGGAAGCAACTACCAGTATCAGACCTGCTGTGAACTTTTACCGCTGGGAATGCTGACATTTTTATGAAAAGTGGAATTTTGTATGATTTTCCAACGGTGATTTTAGAATGACTTTTTGAAAAACAAAACATGCTTACCAGCCGTAAAGCCCCTACACACCATTTGCACAAATCCAATTTCCAATTACCGACGACTGTTTCGAGATTTGCTGGCAATTTTCCGTTTTAAATACACGGTGGCGGTATTGAAAATTCTGCTATTTTTTCTCGCGACACGGTCAACGGATTGAGCTGAAACTTTCACAGGTGTGTTATTGCATGCATATGCTGCTTAGACAAAGTGTGGACGCATGTGTGAGACCTTTACCAATGGTGTGTAGGGGCTTTAACGGTTGTTGTCAGAGCTTGAAGGAGATAACCACTTGATGGTGTAACCGCAATCCTTCCTTGTCATCCATTTTGAAATCCTCCTCGCTTTCTCAGAATGTCAAGGCCGGGACGAGTACTACTCTTTGCATCACATCTGCAAAGCAAGATGCAATGGCAACGAAGACTGCACTGGTGCTGAGCAATGCGCATGTGATGGTAGATGCGGTATGAGCTGCATTGATATAGGTGGGTACCAATGGACAGAGGCATCATATAGTATCCCCAAAAGTCAACTGGTTTGACCCATCTGTGTCCACTTTCAGCATGGTAGTCCCTGCTCCATTGGCTACTAGGTACAATTTGAAGCTGGTCTTGCTGAATTATTGTCAGTCTTTCTGTTTTCTTTTGTTTGGAATTGATGTCTCTCCTCAAATAATACTGATATTACCTTGATTGCCGGCCCCTCCTCAGAGATCTGCCTCTTGCTAGTTCCTCTTATTTGCTCGTAGCAGTATCAATGGTCAAGATCTTGAGGTCTCGCCTGTAAACATCTTTAAACCTTAATTGTATTCTGCACTGTGGTTTTGTCGTGTATACGCATTAAGACTGCTAACATTGGGTTTCTAACCCATCCCCAAACTACCACAGAAAAATGCTGCTATTTCCTACTAGTGCATGTATCTTTGTGCTTGTTTATAGTCTATAAAGAAAGTTGCTGTAGCACGAAGAAAACCTTTGTTACCTAATGGGTTGCGGGGGTCTGTTTGAACACCCCTTACTTAGCGATAGGTTTGCGATATAGACCTACGCGTTGAATGGAATTAGTGCAATGCATATCGTTCTATATCATGTCGTTAAATTGACCCCAAAACTGCTGTACTGTATTGCGAATCACATAATTTGGAATAGTTCCTTTGTAGTTCATTTGAATATAATGCTTGCTTGTAACTTGGTCACAACACAAGCAAACCGATTGCCAGTTTGTTATAGTTATGCAACTTTATTATTTTCTGTTCAATCTTCTCCTTCTCCTCAGACCAAACACCTTCATGTCTACCGTTTCCAAGCAGTCCAGCCAATGGCTTATCCTGGCTTACTCTACGCGCAGGATCCACTGGCGTGGGACTCTTCGGTTCAACGTTTCACTTTATGTGTAACGAAAACACGGTCATGATTGGTGCTTCACGAACCACGTGCATGTCCAATGGCGAATGGTCTGAGGATACACCCCATTGCGTCAATAGTAAGAAGCTAGGCCTGCCTCATTCATTCTGAATCAAGCTTATATCACGACCATGTGTCATTCCATAGCAGAGCAATGCATGGTTTGACCGAAGCTTTTCAGATTTTGAATGACTGCGCATGTAAATACTATTTGAGTAATAAATTAATAACATGCCAACATTATTTTGAATTTCTTGTGAGCATCGGAGAGGAATTCATAAAATTTATGCAAATTTGGTATTAGAATGCCATTAAAACATGTCATGAAATTGTCATGAAAGTTAAACAAATCTTTAAAAATCGGTCACCATGACCTTTTATCACACTTGTGTGGCCTTAGATAATTTTTTTAAACAAAGTATTTTTTTGAATAAAATATTACATGATCGTTGGTTCCTTCTCTCCTGGAATCCACTTAAATTTTTCTGGCTAATATACAAATTTTCGGTTCAAAAATTGACAATTTGTTTATGGAAAGGAGCTTATGTCTGAAACGGGTTGGTTTTATGTCTGACCAATGAGTATTCGGTTCTCACCAGCCACTGAAACGGGAAAATAATGTACAATAATATTGGATTCAATAGATACAACTATTGACACATAAAATGAATGCCAGGAATATCTGCTTTAATGCTCAGGTGAAAATGTAAACTTGGTCAGTTGTCGAAAAAAAAGAGATCCCATTATATTCCAGCAAAGAAATTCAAAGGGATGGAATGTCTACCAAAGTAAGCAAAATGATAAAAGCAAATGTTGGACTGCAATGTTAACTAAACCATTGTTACTCTTTACGGTTGGCTGTTTTACATTCTTTATTGATAATGATTGACATGCAAAATAAAGAATGCTACTAACTGCGCTATTTACAAACACATATAGATATCGCGAGTTGATCGTGGGAACATCTTGTCCGCAACAGCATACTGCGAACTTTTTATTTGGTTGAAAGTGGGGGTTTGTCTTCTTGGGAAATATCAATCGCTTCATGTAGCTAGGTTTTAAATGTTAAAAACCACCTTCGTGCAGTTAATTTGGCAAATCACCAAATATAGTGTTACGTGGAGTAGGGCAAACTCTCCTTGAATTGCATTTTCCTCTATACGCAAAATCATATTGCATCTGTTTCATTCATTAGATGATACAGAAAATACTTATGTTTTTGTGTGTGTGTGAATGTATCGATTATGTGTATTAAAAGCTACATTCTCTGACATGGGGTAATATGCTCCATCCCCACAGGTGAGGATGAGTCCAACTGCACTGAGCAACCTGCAGTAGTGGCAAATGCCGCCGTTCAAATAAACGAGCAGACGAACCTGACCAGTGCTGAATACCAATGTCACCAAGGGTTCACTCCTATAGGACGTCCACACCTTACCTGCATACCGGGCCTTGGTTGGCAAACTCTTCAGTTCCAATGTGCAAGTGAGTACCACAAATGCAGTAAGTCATTTGAGTATTTCAAACGGATAAGAAAGACATAGTAACACTATTATCCCGCTTATGACTTTAAGCCTCAGCAGGGAAGATTTGTATTCACAAACAACCGAGCTGATCGGGGTCGAGTGCATGGAGGATTCGAATAATGTGTTACATCCAGAATTAAGGGCAAACCCTCATTGAATTACATTCTCCTCGACGCAAACATCATGTTATATCTCGAATCCCACCGAGCTGCCTGAAATATTTTCATCAGGCACCGGGCAAAGCACTGAACACTGTTTATTACGTCCAGCATGGGCAAAACCTCAGTGAATATACAATGTAGTTTCAGACAGTAACAGTTTCAGCTCAATCCTTCCCCAGAGTAAGGAGTAAAATGCCAAAGACCATTCTGCTTTCATCAATGATTCTGTACTGGTTCATATTTTGTTGTATTTTCTAACGCTTCATATACCTTGCATTACTTGCCCCGTATTTCCAATTGGTTTGCATCTGCATTGTGATATTAAACTGGAAACTTTAACAGAACAAATTTGAAAATGCTGTTACACTTTTTATAGAAAGTGTAACAGCAAGCTATCTGAGGATTGCAGATAAACACGGAGTTCATTCTAAATTATTCTGCAAGGCACTGCGGTTGTGTTTCGTCAGCTGTGAAGAGTCGTGATACATGTCTGGTGACAGAACCGCTTATCTTAACATTTTCTTGCAATGTAGTATACACACACCGAACGTTAAGCTACATAATTATAAGAACGGCGTAAGGGGCTTAAGACTACCAATGACCCCTGCTCTACCATGTGCACGTATAAATCATGTATTTTAGAATGGCCTGCTCAGGAGTCCTTACAACGAGAGCCCTATACAACATTGGTAAAAGTCAACAGATTGCCACACAAACCATTAAACATTCCAAAAACGGAATCCTGCGAAGGTTTTAGCTCAAATGGTAACCTGAGAAAGTAGAAAAAGGTAAAAAAAACGTCACGGTTTTTGCACCGTTCTGTATTTTAAGAAATAGTTTAAGACTCGCGGGTCATAAAATATTTTGTCGATGTTTGAGTGAAGATTTCTCGAGAAATACAGCATCCCAGACCGTAGGATTTCAACATGAGGATTCTATCAAGGCCATCTACATAATGTGTAAATTAAAACTGTGGACATCGATGTTTTTCTGATCTTCCCAATGTTGTATTGGGCCTTTAAGAACCCTACTTTTCATTGTATACTTAATAAGGGTATAGACGGATATTCGACGCTTCTGACAGGTTTGTTCATGTTAGATAAAGACTGGTTACAGCAGATGGTTCAGGTGGTACCGGTACAAAAAACCAGAGTTCTCGGATTCTAGTCCCGGCCCTGTCAAATTTTGTCTTTTCCATTTTTTAAAATGGCAAAGGAAAAGTTGCCAGTATTTGTTTTTCCTGTATAATTTTGTTTAATGGTTAAACAATAGTTAGCCTATGTTCACAGGACACGCGAACGATTTGGGAAGACAGTGAATGAGGAAAAATGGGAGACTGCAGCATTCGTAGTTTAGGCTGCTGAAGTTTGCAAAACCAACCGGGGGGTCAGAAACGTTGTAAATTGTTGGGCGGGAATCTCAAAACTGTTTGCCATTTTCTTGCGAGCATTGCCACCATGCCGTGTAGTGATTTCCTCGTGCTTTGTTCCGTTCGAATTACGTGCGCACGACGCGGCGATGTTCGCCCCCCCCCCCAAAAAAGAGTTAAGCTCCAAACAGAATTTTCCGAAGACGTAAACTGCCCCCAAAACTAAGAGAGATACTGTTCCGAATGTTGTATTTGTTTCGACATTGGTATCCTTTGTGAATTTTGGCGTTGGCGTGCTCCGCCCCATGGAAACAAAGTTTTACTGGAGGTCCATTCCTCCGATCCCGGAAGGTCTGACGTATCTGTGTTCAATGTACAGACATTGCAATGCATACATCGAGAGGGCCAAACACCATTGATTGCATTGGGGTCTACATTCTTACCGACGCAAACTTCATACCTGTAGGGCCTATTAAGTATTATCCATAATTGAACGCGATACCCGCCGCTATATTGTTCTGTTCTGTTCCGTTCTGTTCTGTTCAGCCTATTTCAGTCCACTGCTGGACGAAGGCCTCTTCACCAATTCCCCAAGATAGTCTATCTTCAGCCAGTTGTTTCCACTTTATTCCATCAAGCCCCTTCTTGCCGTCCTCTTCCCCTTACGTACGTGTGACCTTCTTTCCAGTCTGTTATTTTGTTGGTCCATCTATTGTTCTCCTAGCGAGGTACCGTGCCCCTCTATACACACATTCAAATCAAACATACGACCTCGACCAGCTCGGTGGTAAGGTGGTCTAGCTGTACAGGATGGTCGAGGTTCCTACATTCGAATACGCAAACACTCACTGAATTACACTCTTATATACAGTTGTCAGTTCCCTAAATATCATTACTTCATTCTTTGTTCTGCCAGGTAGGAAATGTGACAGTGCAGGGGTACCTCCAAACGGGTTCCTTACCACACTGGATTTCCGTCTTGGATCAAGTATAACATACCAATGCTATGAATCCTACTCTCTGATCGGAACACCTCAGAGAACATGCATCGATGGAAGTTGGACCAACGACGTGCCAGTCTGCGAGGGTAAGGCCAGCACATCCCTGTATGTACTCTGTATAGTCTGACCTCTATACAAGCTGAGCTCGGCCTCGGCCTCATTAAATGCTATGACACGCCCTAACAGTCCACTCATAGCTGGCCACGGTGCAACACGAACAACAGTATCACAGTGCAGCCCGATTTTATGAATTATTATGCTCAAGCTCTTCTTCCACTGAACGGACTGTATGTATTTATATCAACCATGTGGTTTATACAAGCCATTTTAATGCCACTTTATATTACAATTTCCTCTGAATTTCTTTGAATTTCTTGACCGTAGCTCAGCGTTGTGCATCACTCAGCTCGACTACTACCACGGTCTCTCTCTCCAATGATCAACTGCTAATAGGGACTACTGCTGTCTACCACTGCCCTACAGGCTATACACGTCAAGGCTCAAACTCAGCAACGTGTCTGAACGATTTAACTTGGAGTAGTTCTCCACCTACCTGCCAAAGTAAATTTGATCTAATTTTTAAAAAACAAATCTCAAAATTTGGTTGGCCTGACGTTTCGATCACAGCAGGACCGTTCTCATAGGCAAAGTTTTAAAATCCTTAAAACAAATAATAATTAATTTAATGGATGCGAATGACGTGTCATAAGAGTTATTCAAAACGATAATTTTTTTCATTTTTCACCACAAAATTTTGATCAATCTGTAAATTCTTAAAATATTCCTCTGAATTCATCTTCAAATTCAAATTTTAAGCTCGTCTGTTAAGAAGCATCTAGATTTCAATATAAGCGAATATTGATGGCATTCCCCCCGAATTACCCTAAACCAATATAGTCACATGGTGGGATTGTTGGCGACATGACAGGACACTATTTCCAAGTGGGAATTCAATTCGCTAAGCTAATGGCTCACCATTGTAATTCAAATCATGTTTTTTTGCTTACGAATTATGCACACACGGTATAGTGTTTAATCCCTCACATTATTAAGTCAATAGATGAGTTGATAATGTGAGTTGCTATTTGGATTACTGATGTGATTTATCCTTGAATTCGCTAACCATCACAGTAAGAACTTGCGAGCGTCCAAGCATAAGCGCAGGTGGACTGGAATACTCAGCGGCTAGCAGTCAAAAGACTGTCTATAACTACCTTGAGACAATCACATACGCATGTGTCGAAAGCAGTAAAATGCTACATGGTGAAGCAACAAGACAATGCGATGAAGATGGACAATGGACAGGTGAAGAACCCAGCTGTCATGGTAAGTATGTCATATAAGACCAATTAATAATCTCCACTCATTTATGTAAATTTAGAAATTTTATAAAAGGTTACCGATAACAATCCTACTTTACATTGATAGCCATTTGACGCACAATGTAGGCTATTTAAAACGCTATTAAATTATATTTGAGAATGTCAAACATAATAAAATTATAAGTCTTGAAAGTTTGAGGTTAATATCCTGCGTTTATGGAGTCTTGTATAAAGTGGTTGTGATGTTTTTTTCTGGCTAAGTAGTAAAGTTTAATTTCTAATGCTTGTACTGTTTATACTGTAGCGAAAATTTTGCAGCTATGAGTTGTTACACTGAAATGAGAAACACACACATACGTGTAATCCCTGTATATCTTTTTATATATTATATTATCATTAAATCGAATGGCCATTGAACAAAGATTCGAATTCAATCATTTACTGTCTGATACTCCATGTGTACACGGAGCCGCTCCACAATATAACAATTGTCCTAAGTAGGCCTACATTTATTTTAATGCAATCCAGTTCTATCACTCCGTTCTGCCGATTCTTTCTGGTCAACGTGTCCCTTCTTGTGAGAAATCTGGAGGGGAACGGGTCTGAGCACATGCAGTACCCGCCCTTTGGAAAATATCAGCACAAGAGCTAAGACAAGCTTCCAAGGAGTGGTTTAACAATTAATCTCAAAAAATTGTTATTTGATGATCTATGGTTTTCTAATAATGTGATTTTCCTTGGCCTTTTTTTTTTCTGTTACCGGTACTTCATTTTTTTCTATGCCCCTAGCATATTTCCAAAGGGATTTTGCGCAATATACACCTGGGGCCAATTTCATAGAGCCGCTTAAGCACCAAAATTTGCTGAAGCATGAAAAATCTTCCTCAAAAGAATCAGGTTGCCAGCCAAAATTCCACTTGCATTTCACATGAAGCAACCAATAGTAGAATATGAGTCAAGTACAACAAGCATCAAGTGAAATATGGTTGGCAATCTCATTTTAACGAGGGGGAAAATTTCATGCTTAGCCGATTTTCATGCTTAAGCAGCTCTATGAAATTGGCCCAGTCCGTCAGATTTATTCTTCTAATTATTAATGGTCGACGAAATCCCTGAATATTACTTTTGCAAGCACCAGTTCATATAATGGTTTGTATTGAATAGCTCTTTGCAGTGATCTTCCTGATGAAATCACGGGTGGAGAATCGTTCAATCTACCATCGGCCTCTTTATATAATTGGCACGGTGGCCAGAAGATATACTTCTGTAATGAACATTTCACTATGAATGGTTCAAGTAATTTCTTCTGCCGTGATGGTGAATGGAGCTCCGATAATCTTCCTACCTGCGATGACGACCGTAAGTTTTTCTCCTTTCTTCATGCTTCCAAATACATGTACATGTACTGTGGAATTACGTGTGTATTTAAAGCATGCTTATGTACCGGCCACTTGCCGTTCAATTGAACATGGACGCTGTCACCTACAACTATATTCAAAGGCTATTTTCACAAAATTGAAGCTTGAGATCATTCCCGTTCTTTTACAGACAGCAGTGGATCCAACACGTTCGCTATCAGGTCATTGACACATTCCATTGTCGATGGCGTCTTGATGGTTAAACAACGGGAGAAAAATGTCGTCATTGACTGCAGAGTATCAACGTTCTACGGCATTCCACAATGGAAAAAAGATGGCCACAATCCGTCAGGAGTGCAGTATGCACTGAAACAAATGAGCAGGGGTAAGGCAAGAACTTTGCAGTGATGGAAATAAAGGATGATAATTGTGAATCCACTTTATTTCACTGTATTTGTGTCCCTTTCAAAACCATTAAGTTGTATGTATTATATCAGTAAATACACCTGAAGCGAATAGTATGTATAATTCTTATTCTTTGTTAGAATAAACCCCGTCTAAACAGTCGATTTTGGGCTTTCTCTAAGGGCTTCTCGACCAATTAGAAGGCCGGATTTACCCCCACGTGACCCTCATTAGCATGAAATGAAGAACGAGAATATTCCACGTAGCGCGTGGGTGTAGGTAAAGTTTGAGGGGGACTATTTTCAAACAGAAATAATAGACCGTATACCCTTGCGCGTATAGTTTATCTCCTATTATAGTATTACGGGGACAGCCCGAAGCCGACTGGTTAGTCGGGCTACGGTTGTAATCAACGTATCATAAAATGTATAGGGCCTACACCAAAAATCAAGCAAGCTTCTTTTTCTTAGTGTAGTCCGAAATTGGTAATCTTGTTTACCTTTAAAAATATCCTTGAGGGCACTATAGTCAGGAACCCACAGTTTAAAAAATGAATCTGAAGAATACATTTTGGGAGTAAATAAACTGGACAAGGGGGTGTAGGTAAGTTTTTGAGGGATTATTGAGGTAAGAGGTATGAAATATAGCATTTTTCAGAAACATGTGTACAAAAGTTTCTGATGTTTCAAATGCTTCTGCAATCGGGTTTCTGTTTCATGATCCTGTGACGACATCACAAATATGCTAATGAATACTGAAATTCTCATTAGCACAAAAAAATGATGACTTGCAAATGCACCCCCAGAGCGAGTGTTGAGAGCAGTTTGAATGTTAGCAACATTGCAACAGTTTTGTAGCATGGATGTGAGTGACGCATTTCTTTTTCATAGTAGAGACCCTTTAAGCAGAAGCCAACAAACATTTTGTTCATGGCAAGTTAGAGGAACGGATGTTCAGATTCAAGCAGAACACTTTTGAATGTAATTGAAACGGAATATCCAACCTCTAATCTTTTGTGATTTGTAGGTTTCACATACATGTAGTTGGTTCCAGAAAACTGCATGTTTCTTCTACTTTATCTTCTTTACCTGAAGGGTATCGTTGGTACCGCCTTCGTCTGGGTAATGTGGCCCAATCCGATGCTGGACTATATCAGTGTACAACCATTGACCGTACTGGATCCAGCAGTCTTCAAATACAAGTTATTAGTGAGTGATATTATCATTGCTCTCATTATGTGCCATGCTTTCCTGATTTTGTTTTAAAGTGATATACACAAAAACTTGCAAACTGCTTATACTGATTTAAGAGACCAAAACGAAAATCTCAAAAATGTCCTGAAATTGACATTTTGATCCCAGGGGAACCATTTGCAAAAATAGAAAGGACAACAATAGGAAGGTGTGGGATATAGGACACGGTTGATATGACGAGAGAGACGGAAGTTATGGACTCGGACGAGATCAAAGGAAAGGGCAGGGAGTTGGGCAGCGATTGGAGGGAGAAAGAAAAGACTTGAGAAGGTTTATTGTGTAATCACCATGTGGACAGTTTGCGATGACCCCATGCATGTATAGGCCTTAGTCATTTCTGTCCAGGAATATGCCTCTTAATAATGGCCGGCGCTTTTCAGAGCCATACTCCTTGAAAGAGACGACTTAAATGGTGTCAATGCATTACATTAGGAAAGATCAAAAGTGATATACACAAATGTTGCAAACTGCTAATTCTGACTAAAATTACCAAAATGCAAATCTCAAAATTTAGTGGGCCTGACGTTTCGATCCTAGCAGGACCTTTCTCTTTGAGAAAGGTCCTGCTAGGATCGAAACGTCAGGCCAACTATTTTTTTTCTCGGAAAGATCAAAGTAAAAAGAGAGTGTTACGCTGGGAAAGGTGTGAAAACAAAAGTATTATTGGTAAAGAAGCAAGGTGTTAATATCATTCCCCGTGTATGTGGATACCATGTGGCTGAATACCCTTAGACCAAAGACGCTACACATCAGAAAGATGCTACACTTGTAGACCCAAAAGGCCGCCGCACACGAGAGCTATCTGCTGAGCAAAAATTCTCTCGAGGTCGTTAGCTCAGCACGTAGCTCACCGTGTGCGCTGAGTATTCTTATTCTGCCTCAAAAGGCCGTGAGACCAATATCTATCCTGTTTGATGGACTCAACGTGTGCGGCGACTTGAGCTACCTGCTGAGCCAAACAAAACATAGCAACTGGCCAATGAAACCGAACGCCCAGTTCACGTGGTTGCCAGATTTTGGTCTCACCGCCTCGCGAGGCAGAAATCTCGCTCAAAGATCAGCGCACACGGTGAGCTACGTGCTGAGCTAACGGCCGCGACAGACATTTTGCTCAGCAGATAGCTCTCGTGGACGGCGGCCTATTGTGATAGATAGTGATATCGATAGGGTTTGGTTTCGCAAACGCATTAAACATTACAAACCTTGTAGGAGGTGAGGCATACATAATGTCTTCATGTGTTTTTCTCGTCTTTTTCTCTCGCCCCCTCTCTCTCCCCCTCTCTCTCCCCTCTCTCCCCTCTCTCTCCCCCTCTCTCTTCCTCTCCCTCTCTCCCCCTCTCTCCCCCTCTCTCCCCCTCTCTCCCCCTCTCTATTCTCTCTCCCCTCTCTCGCCCCCTCTCTCTCCCCCTCTCTCCCCCTCTCTCCCCCTCTCTATTCTCTCTCCCCTCTCTCGCCCCCTCTCTCTCCCCCTCTCTCTCCCCTCTCTCTCCCCTCTCTCTCCCCCTCTCTCCCCCTCTCTCCCCCTCTCTATTCTCTCTCCCCCTCTCTCTCCCCCCTCTCTTCCTCTCCCTCTCTCCGCCTCTCTCCCCTCCCTCTCTCTATTCTCTCTCCCCCTCTCTCGCCCCCTCTCTCTCCCCTCTCTCTCCCCCTCTCTCTCCCCTCTCTCTCCCCTCTCTCTCCCCTCTCTCTCCCCTCTCTCTCCCCTCTCTCTCCCCTCTCTCTCCCCTCTCTCTCCCCTCTCTCTCCCCTCTCTCCCCCTCTCTCCCCCTCTCTATTCTCTCCCCTCTCCCCCTCTCTCTTCCCCCATGAATCCTTGTAGCAACATGCGTTGATCCAGGCTATCAGGAGGGAAGGGTCACTAACCGTGACACAACAGGCGGGGTACCGGCTGGTCGCTTGGGATTCATCACGTTTACATGTGAAGAAGGTTACACAATGGTTGGTGAATATGACCTCATTGGATGCGATATCAATGGCGTCTGGAACCACAATCCACCCGACTGTGTGACACGTAAGTAGACTTGTACTCGAGCCACACAATGTTGAGTCCGAGTCACATCTCTCGAGTCTAAGTCGAAGTCCTGAGTCATCCAGAATGATTTCGAGTCACGAGTAACCAATTGAGCACTATTGTTGACACTATTACATGGAAAATGGATAGCTCCTTCTCAAGGGAGGCACCAAACTCTAAGCCATCTAAAAAACCTTGTTTTTAATATTTAGTAATCTTAACATTAAATTCTTTTCGAAAACACAAATACAAATGACATTATAAATCCTTCCCGAAAAAAACATTTTATTAATGTTTTTTGATGAAATAAATACCCAAAAGGTAATAAACAAATAGCACTAGAACCACAAACGTTAAAAGCCTGATAAGTATACCATGCTTTAACATCACCACTGAAAACAAGTTGTTGCTCTCTTAAAAGTCGATTTTCTCAAAAGTGATACTACAATTTGAAGCCATATACTACATAGCAAAGCTTTTTCAGGTATGAAATTTCATTTTATGAAGTCAATCCTGTGATGTAGTGTGTGTTGAGCTATCTCCTAAAAAGAGGGTTTTCAGAACTTCGCTCCTGGTCTAAAAGGTTCGATTGTTTTCTCGAATCACAGTCACTTGTAGTATCCTACTCGCAGAGAATATCAAATAGAATAGTCAAGTAAAGCATCGAGCGAAGATCATGCCATCTATAATCCATGAATACCCCGATACGAATATGCAAAAACATCTAGCCTACCACTGCAGCCTATCTAGGCTTGGGCGAATGTCGTAAAATACAATTTTTGGTGATATCTTTTTTTATCGAGTCGCAAAGTCGAAACCGCGTAAGAGACCGAGTATGTTCGAGTCTGAGTCACTTGTTATCGAGAGTCGTGTCAGAGTGTTGGAAAAAGAGACTGGACTCTGGCTGTCTAGTCCACCCTGTCCACTCACTGAACTTGATCATCCTGATCTGCTGACTTACCTCACCGACTGTCAGTTTGGATTCTATTTTTGTGATAATGGTTTGTAGGATCTTTGAATCAGGGTGCCATTTGAATCTATACAACCCATGTGTGTGATATTTTTTTCAGCTGATTGTGTGGATGCATCTATTCCCGATCCTGACAACGGCTTCAGTAACACAGTGCTGTTCACAGATAAATCCGCCATGAAGACATTTGATTGTGATATAGGATACCATATGTCATATGAGGGTATATCGGTATCAGCCTTTGCTCTAGTTTGCGAGAGGGGCGTCTGGAATGGAACATCTCCTTCATGTCTACCGCGTAAGTCATCCAACACTTTTATGTCGGTGTGACATTTGCGCAAACTGCTTTCCGACTAAAATGACTAAAATACAATTCGCAAAAACATAGAGGGTCTGACTTTTTGATCGTCGCAGGACCTTTTTCAGAAGCAGAATTTCTGGATGGCTTTGAGATCCGTCCTGCCGGTATCGAAACTGCAGGCCCTCTACATTTCATAAAAATGAGAAAATATATATATATCTATATATGTATATCAATATGAAAATTCAAACTATTTGTTGGATTATTATTATTATTGGTTTTTTTTTATAAAGGTGAAAACATGATTACGCTGACAACTAATGGCGCTGTGAATAGAAGTGACGTGACTGCTTTTGCTGGAGAATCGTTTGAAATGAATTGCACGCAGAGTGGCTTGGATCCTCAACCAAGGTGGTACAAAGTCACTGACAGTGAGGTAGGACAATTTCACCAGCATGACACCTACCCAGTTCACTTCTTAATATGTCAGGGGCCATTCGTGTCCAGACTACGAAAGGTCGTCAAATCAGCGTGACGGTTCGGAAACATCGTCTTGATCGCGAGGAGTGTCGTTTTTGCTTCAACTGGGATTTCAAAGAAGCTTTCAATTTCAACGTTTCCAGCATCTCGGGTGGTGGTCTGCTCGTGATTTGCTCTAAAAACTGTATAAAAAGCGTCGTCATTATGCGCACGATCTCACGACCTACGCGATGTTGGCAAACTCTTCGTCAAACCCCAAACAGATTCCGAGAGTTGGAGAACTGTTCGCGTACTTCTTGAGAACGGACGAAAGCCTTTCAGGTCGAGGCAATTGTCGCGCCATGTTCGGAGAAAATCTTCTCCGAATCATGTTCTCTGCCAGTTTCTTTTATGGAAATATTCTGGGATTCATTCGGGAATAGTTTGCTCGCCCCGCTCACGAAAAGAGAGCTTAAGCCCATGCTTTGATTTAAACATGGTAATTAATTACAGTATTAAAAGAGAGCTCTAAACGATTAATAACGTTTCTCAACAGATATTAGACCTGCAAATTGAAAGCAACGGTGGAGAGGTTTTGCTTCATTTCAGCGATTTAAGCCCATCTAATGCAGGAACGTACGAGTGCAGAGGCACAGATGAATCATATAGCGAGGTTGTAAGCCTGCATGTTGTTGGTTAGTATATTGAAGCATGCATGGAATGCATCTTTATTCATTTTCAAACTGGTGCTACCCGTTTCACGCAAACCTGGGTCGCTGCAGTAACATTTCGATTTCCTCTATACAGTCGTTTAGAACTACAACAAAATGGATGGCTCCAACATGATTGACATCTTACCTTCGCTTTGGTTGGACAATATTCCCGTATCAACCGGGTTGCAGACATCGATGCCACTATTTGTACTGTTCATTGTCATTTTGATAGTTACCCGTGAGTTGTTTGTTGTTGATAAGTACAAATCCCCGTGACAAAACCCAAATTGCTCATGCATCTGTAATGAGCTCTGTATTTTGTTTTACAGCTAGATGTACGATTCCTGTAATACCGAATGGTTCAATTGAACAGTGGACATTGCAGCCTGTCTACTATGACGGTAATGTTGTGAGCATTGACTGCGATGAGGGATTTTTGCTTCATGGTGCGAGTCAGTTCAAATGCACTTCAAGCGGCTGGACAGCAAGCTTTCCCCAGTGTGTGCAAGGTACATTGTACATTGACACTGCATTCATGCAACCCTAATTGTCTCTGTTTGTGGTATTCAAGTAATCATTGCAGTTCATTAACACTAATGCTCTCAAAATACAGTTGCCCTAGTTATTTAACTTTTGCCAATTGAAGCCGCGATGAAGAAAATCCATTTGATTTCAACACATTATAAATATTTTTTTGTAATCGATTTTAGTGTGTAAATGTAACGTATAATAACTCAAATATAGTGGTTTGAGGTGACACCGTGTGAAACGATCACTTTTGCGATCATTACATGTGATCCGACGGACTCAGGGTTTCGGGAAAGTACACTTTGTCGTGTCTGTCTTCAGGGGTCGGTTTCACCAAACTCATCATAGCTTGCGATTAATCGCACTGCGTTGAGCAATGCACAGAAACCATACGGTCCAACACAACTTACGATGGGTTATCCATCGTAAGTTGAGTTACGATTCATCGTAAGGCTTTGTGAAATCCAGCCCAGGAGACGCTATATTGTTCTGAAACGTTGAGTACAGGTGTGCAGTTTTATCGCTGACTATATCTTTCTTCTTTTTTTTTTTTTTTTCCAAACAGATGCAAGCCCAACCATTCAATTGGAGGGCAAGGCCGTACCTGAAGATTCATTGGTACAGATGGACTCTGGGTCCACGTTACTGCTTGACTGTGCGAATAGTTTAGTGGAGCACAATATTCTTGATATGTCACAAGCTGGTGAGGTTGTCTGGACAAAAATCTCTCCCGATGGACAAAGGTGGATAATCCTACTTGATGACATGTCAGGCCTATATAATTCCAATTACCAAGTCGATTGATTAACCTGTGTCATTCGTCCATGGTGGTATATATTTTCTAACCAAGTTGATTTAAATGAAAACCTTTTTGCTGAGTACTTTTGGCAACATAATTCAGCTCGATATGTCGATATCTAGTTTTATTAGAACTATAATTGGCAAGATATCTATCTAACTATGATGACCTATAAAAGGCGATAAGTCGACTTGGTAGGAAATTTTATTTGTATATACATGTTGACATAGAATTTCTTGTCGCATTGACAGCATAGATTATATTTTGTCGTGAAGCCATATATGGCATCCGGGAACTTCCTGAAAATAAGCCTTGTAGATATTTAAGGCATCTGCTAAATACGAAGTGAATACTGCAGAGACATATACAGTACACTGTTCATTCGCTGAAGGTTCGAAACAGAGTGGCCCCATCTACTATAATACTGCTACTAGTGTAGTGTGCTAAAATTAGAACTAATTGAATGAGCTGCGTGAGTCCAGTTGTGCACAAAGGAATCAATTTCTAAGGGCGTGGTTGCACAGAGATTGGTAAAGTAAAGAGAAATGCAGTGGGGGAAAACATGTACTAAAATAAAAGATATTTTAAGGTCAATCAGCTGATTCCTTGGCTGCTAGAAGAAAACAAAGTAGCACAATTATTTGATTAGATAAAACTATTGGATGAATAAAATTGATGAATAAAATCATCTACAAGCCTCGTGAACGAAATTATAAAGTATCATTGTTTCATGTGCAACGATATGTTCTTGAAAATTTTCATTATCAAGTATCCCTGATGTGAACAGAAGAATAGATTAGCTCAGACTGAGAAAAAAAAATGGCCAAGTTGAATGTTATCCACGGAACAAGTTTTAATTCAAATTTCTATTTATGAATATAGGTCATTGAGCTAGCCCGAAGGCTGGATTGAACACAAATTACAATCATAACATTTAATCATCATAGTACATAAATAAATAGATATTTTATAATAACAGGAGAAAACATAAATGCATGCAAAATTAAATGTCGTTAAAATATGCCACAGTTCCAGAAAGTAGTTTAAATTAGAGTTGTTTTGTTTAGCAAGGTGTAATATATGAAACCATATGCTTTATCTGCGTATGCAATCATTACATGTAGGATCAACCTGGCTGCTTATCAGTATGTTATTGTGGAAGGAGGCGTGCATTTCCTTCGCTTGGTGTTATCTGATCTCAACCCTGACTTCAATGGTCGCTATGCATGTGGCACAGTGGCAGAGGTCGCTATGGTCCAGCTCCTTGTAACAGGTAAGTACTTCTCTGGTCAATGCTTGGAACACATTCATGGATATGTGCGAGTGTTGAAAAGCTATATTGTTTATATCTGGGGGTGTCATGATGACAATGTGTATCACAATGTATGGGAAAGGAGGCTAGTTTGCACCGATGTAGAATGATTAATAACTAAACCACCAAACCCTTTTCTTGAAAATACGCTCTCACAGTTTTGGATTACTTTTTCGAGCAAAGTTGAAGCTGTGATTGACAAGTATTTTTGTTTTATTATTCAAATAATATTCAAATTAACAAATTCAGTACCATTCTCAAACAAATTAAATTATTTCATTTAAACGGAAATTCAGTCAGAAATTATAGATCGCGTAAATTTAATAAAAGTAAATTTAATCATTGGCATTTTAAAGTGAACATCGGTTATGTGCCCACAATGCTTTTTCATTCACCATGGCAAACATACAGCTGCTTGTCAGGAACCCCCAGCCATCGCCAATGGCAACGTGATCCTCTCTAGCGGCACGAGATACCAATCGCAGGCGTCCTATACGTGTACAGATGTGTATGAGCTGCAAGGAAATGTCCATCGTCATTGCCAGGCAACGGGCCACTGGAGTGGAGCGCCACCAACGTGTATCAGTACGTATACGCCAGACACTGACACCCGTATAGGTGGAAGACTGGTCATCACCCCCCCCCCCCCTTGGATACAACCATCCCAGAAAGCCCTGGGTGTAATCAGCTGACCAGACTGCTACAAAACTGCCCGCTTTGAACCAGTTTGGACATGTGGTGTACATATGATATTATAGAAAACATTAAGACTCGAATCACGCAATCTGCCCTGGAAATGCAGGTTTGACCTTGAACTTTGCCAAGGGTGTCTGAACTGCCAAGACAAATTACAATTAAGTAACAAACAGGGGAGAGTTTCAAGTACACAGGAATTTGCTGGAAGGTCTATTAATCTGGGAAGTACTTCCAATCAGATAGAGCGTTGCACCTATATGGTACAAGGGCCTCCTGTTCGTACAGGCATTCCTACCTCTATGCCACAGGTAATGAAGTTATACACCCAAGAAGTTGATCTTTGCCTCCCAGTCAAAAGTGGCACCAAGTCCCAGCTGTACGCAGTCCAGATTGGTCTTACGAATAATGTATGCTCAAGCTCTCCATACGGTGAACGGACTGTTAGGTTAAGACACAGCTGGCGTTCGGTGTGCTCATTTGACTCCATACGTGTCACCGAAGTTCGACTTGCTTACCTGAATCTGTCCCGAGTGGTTTATTAATGACATCAATCTTCACTTACACGTGAAAACCATGGTTACGAGTGGAAGGGGTGGGAACTTCCGGCTATGTACAAACAAGCATATCAAACGCCGTACACTCGTACAGTGCACGCGCATAACGCGAAAATGACATCGCGGCCACACGTTCGCAACGACTCCGAGTATTATGACATAATATGTTCATAATCTTCCGTTGCTTTTGGAGCAGGCTTAATCTGGGCTTAATGATTTTGACAGAAAGGCGATTGTAGAACGCTTTAAGACAACTAGGGCGCCATCGTCGTAAGGGGCGGAACGGGAGGCTCATGGGATAGATGAGGAAGGCCAATATGAACCGACTCATGTACATGCACATCTAAATGAATGTGTATTCATAGTCTGGAGACAAATGCGGCGTGATTCAGAATTGTATGTAGGCCCCTACTAGGAACGTGAGAAGGTCAATGAGTAAACAGTAGAACTGAAGTCCAGCTATAGGCCCACCTTTAGGCCTATGAATGATTGAAATACTGGTAGATGCTTGATATTGTCACGTTATTGTCATGATATTGTCACGCTATTGTCATGATATTGTCACGCTATTGTCATGATATTGTCACGCTATTGTCATGATATTGTCACGCTATTGTCATGATATTGTCACGCTATTGTCATGATATTGTCACGCTATTGTCATGATATTATCACGCTATTGTGTCCTGCATATGTTCCTGCAGTTGCATTCTGTCCACCACTGAGTCTTCCAAGCGGTGCTTCTGTACAGTCAGATGTGATGGGCACACCCGTTCGTCTTGGTAGCGTGATTGAGATCAGTTGCATAGAAACTATGGTACAGTCAGGCTCAAGGGACGTTACATGCACGGAGGATGGCACGTGGCTCTACCCACAAGGACCTTCTGTGTGTACAGGTAATGTGTGCAGAGTGTTTGCTTCCATAGAACAGTTTTATATTAGATTTTGAATGATTAGGCCCCCTATAACATATGGTGATGAATAGGTAAACAGAGGTCTGTAAATA
The DNA here is from genome assembly GCA_949987565.1 of Luidia sarsii. Taxonomy (NCBI): domain Eukaryota; kingdom Metazoa; phylum Echinodermata; class Asteroidea; order Paxillosida; family Luidiidae; genus Luidia; species Luidia sarsii. The sequence continues at coordinate 8,897,826 of OX465111.1, forward strand.
AATGGCCTGACACACAGTGAAGGGATGGCGGTGGTTTCTCCGATGCAAGGAAATTTGCCAGGCTGCAATCTACGTTCTTCGATGCTGGCCACAAATTTTTCTGCAAAATGTCTATGGACAATATTCAAAAATTCATAATCATTCCAAACAATACTCGATCAGTTCCAGTCTTTGGATTTTGAGTGTGCGGCTAAATAACTAGCTTCCCACCAAGTTTCAAGGTCATTGGCCAATGGCTAATAATTGTGTTTTAAAAATCTCGCATTGTGAAGACGTCATAATTGCGTCATGTCATTTTGGCTCCAGAAGGTGTTTCTGAATCATATCCACAAGAGATATTAAAGAAATAAATCTCGCTCCGTTAGCCAAATAATAATCGTCAATATGCCTTTTCCGTTAAGACAGAAAAACCAATTATTAGAAGAAAAAAGCCATAACGAAAACAAGAGCTGTTTCGGAAACACCGAAACAAGTAAAAAATCAAAGTTTGCGAGACAAGAAGTTATGCGGTGTCAGACCAAGCTTTCAGATCCCCGGGACCTCCAGGGTCGTCCCGTGTGCACGGATCTATATACAGCTCATATTGCCTCGGCACCGGTCCACCGCACTTCCTTCCCTGACCTCATCCATATAGGCCCGTAGACCCACGCGCCATGTGAGGGAGGAAACACAGCGGCCCCTAGACCTTGGCCGCCGAGTCGACCAAACGCATGTGTCCCTTTACGAAGACGCGAACCTGGATTATGAAGACAGTCCCAGCATCACAGCGGCACATCTAGTTGCGCCACATGCGACGTTGGTGTTTGTAGGAGATTTGTAAACACCTTATACTGCACGATCGTGCTGAGAAAAAATAAGTGAAAAATACCCCCGGGATCGAACCACGAACCTACACGTTAGCAGTCGAGCGCCTTTCGCACAAGGCTACTTGTGTTACGCAACAATTACGCATATCTTACACGTTAATAGGCGAACCAGATTAAAATTAAAGGGCATTGCCGTTGGCGGCGGGCTTTTGGATTTCTTCGCGAGTAATGGGTGCAGCACACTAACATACTTCCATACGCCATATTAAAAACACTCAAAACTAGAAACGTGTTTGTGGACAAACACAAACTGTTTCGCAGTGCATAGTTAATGACATGCACGTATAAATGTTCAAGTGTAAATGTTACCCAGGGTTGGCGTGAAGTGAAAATCATGTCAGTTAAATTTTACGAAGTTAATACAAAAACTGTTGCAAACTGCTCACTGACTAAAATAACCTGCAATACATCAATCTCAAAAAGTTAGAGGGCCTGACGTTTCGATCCTAGCAGGACCTTTCTTGAAGGCAAAGTGACGAGGAAATACACAGACAGTCAGGGGAAGAAAAAAGCCCTGACACATATGACAGAGGAAGGACAAAATGGAAGGGAGTGTGAAGCGGATGTACACCAAGGGAGGGGAGATTAGGAAAAAACAAGCAAAAGGGTAGGGAAGATGAAAAAGGGACAGGAAGGAGGTGGGAGATCAAAGGGGTGAGCCACAGGGATGATGAAAGAAAAGAGGTATTAATGAGGTGAGGATTAGTAATTCCCTTCCTTAATATTAAGGCCATGAGGTTGTATAGTGCGGAGACGCTTAATCCACAGTTTTTCCCTGCTGAGGCGGACAGCATCTTTCCGAACCTCTGTCATTCAGTGCAATACAGTTGACAAAAAACGTGTTTCAAATCCAATGCATTGATTTGAAGTATTTTTACCCCATTGCAATAGGGTAAAATTACTTCTTTAAAACGACGTATGCACAAAGTCTAGGGGACAATATTAACAAATTCACAATAATTAGAAACAAAAGTCGACCGGTTCCAATCTTTATATTTTGAGTGTGCGGCTAAATAACTAACGGCCCACCAGGTTTTAAGGTCATTGGCCAATGGCCATTTTTTTTTAATCTTGCATTTTGATGACGTTGTGATTGCGTCATGTCATTTTGGCTCCAGAAGGTGTTTCTGAATCATATCCCCAATAGATCTCGCTCCGTTAGCCAAATAATTATCGTCAATATTCCTTTAAAATTAAAGTCCAGGGATAGCAGCTACAATATAATTTAGATGCAATCAACAATTAGTTGTAAACCTGTCATGGCTTATAAGCTATCCACCTCAAATGGTATACCGCCGACCCGATAAGAGGCCGCTGGTTCAAGTCGCGTTAACTTCAGAAATAATTTTTCATCAGAATTTATAATATCCTTTACATCAGTATTAGGAAAAATGTTGCAAACTGCTTACTGACTTAAATTACCAAAAATGGAAATAAAAATTATTAAAAATGAGCAGGGCCTGACTTTCTATCTTAGCAGGACCAGTTCCTCCGAGGCCTTTTTCCTGCTAGGAACGAAACGTTAAAGCCCTCCTGTAGGCCTATTTGTGTACCCTTTACATACGTCACGTATTGATTATCAATTATATGATAGGCTACTGTTAGATTCAAGTTACTCTAGATTGAAAAACGTACAGTATATCGTGGAAGATTTTAATATAGGATTGGTATCTCATTGCTGCAGATCCTTGCATTGATTTCAACTGTCGCCTTGGATGGCGTTGTAGTCTTGTAGGCGGTGGACCTGCCTGCACTAGCTGCCTAAGTGAGAGTGACTGCCCAGTTCCTAATGCAGACGGGAGCAGCACTGTGTGTGGCAATGACGGCCAAGACTATCAGAACGAATGCATCCTGGGAATCACGGCTTGTCGAAATGGGCTATTGAGTCTAACCATGGCATTTGATGGACCCTGTGCGCACGGTATGCTATATAAATCACGATAAAGGTAACGAATTACAGTCCGTTCGCTGTATGGAAAGAGCTCGACCAAATTCTAAACACCAGGGCCCATTTTCAGAATTCTACGCTTACGGGAGCGCAGAATTTATTTCCTGAACAACGTAATCAAGGACTCGGCGCTTCAAGAACTAGCGCGGAATGTCTGTGCTTAACGGAGTAGTTTGCATACGCAACAACTGGCAGAGGAATATGACGGTCGTTCATTAAATTCGACGACGAGCGCGAATTCAGACAAACCCCCTGGAAATATTTTCACCGAAGCAGGTTTGAGTGAGGTAGGCTATAGTTCTCAACAGCTAACAGTTTGCGTTACCTACTTTGCTGCGATCAATTTGAAAAGAAAAAACCCCGAGGCAATTAGACAATAGACGACAACGCAAAGACATCTTTTACATTGCAGGCAGGGAAGCAATTCACGCATGCACGTATGAATACGTTAAGCACGGAATGTTTGCTTCCATGAGCGCCGATTCTACGCTTACGGTAAGCAGTCATTTTGGATGGGGGCTGGTGGCAGGCGAACAACTCCTGATAGATCAGCTGTTGGAGGGGGGCATACCAAAGCATTGATTGAGGCCGAGGTCGAGCATGAAGTGAACGGAATGTATTTTCCCAAATAATTATAGGGCGTATGTCAAAAAGTGATTTTAATCAAGCTGAAAGTAAAGCCGGATAGAGGCTGGCTCTAACCTAGACTGGTATGGAAGATGTATGCGCCGCAATATTTTTCCCTTGACAATGAGTAGCCTTAGACTGGACTCTAATTCAGTATCAATTTGTTTTCTCTTTCTTTAATTCCACAGTAAGCCCTTGTTTCCTCCGCCCTGTTACACTGGGGGAAGGATCACAACCATGCCCCCACAACACGAATCTCTTTTATTATAACTCCGATCCCACGTCGGTGCGTTGCATGGTTGTCGATAACAATGAATGCTTAACTGAGGGAGGCTTTGACTCGATGGCGCACTGCCGAGGAAACTGTACCAGTACGTTTGTATGTTTTTATTATGGTTGACATTTTCTTTCTGTTACTCAGATTTTCCCTTCAATGAAGGTGTTTCTTCGGATAAAACTATGAATCTAATATCCATTTTCAGTCCGTTGAGATTTAATTTTATAGACACTTTCAACTAAATGCGATTTTTCCAAGCAGACAATCGGATAAGTTCTGAAAAGCTAAAAGAAATACTCTGGAAAGAAAAATTGCATAACAGATATATCCCAAAGCACAGGGGAAAATGACTAGCAATATATTTCGAAGCCTTTTAATTTCTCTTTGCTGTATATTTATAATTATTCCTTTTGGAAACATCCTTTACAACCCTGGACACAAAAAAGGGAGCGCTCCTTTGCACTCAGCCAGGTTTTATCCGAAGTGTTGGGAGTTTCTGCTTTATTTTGACCAACTGAATCGATGGAATGGGCTGTTATCGATGGATGACAATCATGATCAGTTGATGTTGTGATCAACGGTGGTCCAAATATTATCCAAGAACGTGTTTACAGTGAACTGTTATGCGCCTTGCTCGAATAATATTATGTTGCTATGTGTGTCTGCATGCTCTACTCGGCAGGAAATTACTGCTTTGACACCCCTGGTGAGCCTGGTCCGTGTAGCATGGCTCTTACATATTACACTTACGACTCGGTAAGCAAGCAGTGCCAGGCCTTTACCTATGGTGGGTGTGGAGGCACGCAGAATCGCTTCCCATCTGTAAATGACTGCATCAGAAGCTGCTACCGTAAGTTAAAAACAAATGACCAGTCAAACTCGAGTTGGTCATTTTTTCAATACCCTTATGGGATTCCTTGAAACAGCTATTTTCCATTTAATTTAAGATACATTTAGTTCATTTAATTTCAAGGACCAAAGAATACATCCATAATAGGCCCGTGTATTCATTTAAGTATATTATTATCATTATTATTATGGGCCAGCATATAAAAAAACCAATCATTGTCTCCGAGTGTAAGCCACCTTACGTTCCTTCGTGATCATGTATTTTATGTCGGTGTGGCTTAACATTTTCATCAGTTCAGTTTAATAGAGTTTACATTCATGTTAACGACGCTGTACTTTACCGCCCTGTAATGAGGAAATACCATGAGAATAGATCCTTTCGATGAATACTTTTACAGATCAGGAGATTTGCCCACCCTGTCCTGAAACGATGACTCTTAGTAGTGCTTGCTTCTATGGCAAACACGGTAAGCGAGCAATTTATACGATGTGTAACAAAAGAGAAAAAACATTGCAGTTACTGACACCGTTACAATTACGGTTATGTTAAAGTGTGACTTGCAAAATACAAAAATGGATTATTTTTTTATTCTTCTTTTCATAATTATCTTGACTTGACTTTTAATCTGATCTCAACTACAGGTGTAAAACTGACCGTGAAAAAATTAGAACGTTTTCTGAGCAACGGGTTCATGCGAATAACCGTGGACATTGAAGGCATCCTCGCCACCAACCAAGATGGCATCACACTGGAAACAGGCAATGATCAACGAATCTACTATGACATACAGGATACCAGTCGCTGTACATGCCCACGACTCCTGCCCCTAGTGGAGCAAGCCTATATGTTTGTTTCTTCCTCCTACAGGGGAGAACATCTGACACTAGATGAGCATAGCTTCGTGGCTGAGTGGACGCCCGAGTTCGAGACTGAGTTGTTGGGAACTTCGTCGTGTTCAGATTGGGTTGCTAATCTCTACAATACCCCCTAAATGCACTCGGCAATAAGGTATAACCCATTGACGAAACGATATCCTGAAAGGACATTGACCGAATTTCCCTTTGCAAGTTGTGCAACACTTTTTTTCTACTTTGCGCTCACTTTACCGCATTCTTGTTCGATTCACTTTACATCACTTTACTAAATTTAAACATTGTTTTCGAATATTCATGCAAATTTAATCTAATTTTTCTTCACATTTCATGGTATTACGATTTATCTTATAATCTTTAATGTGAAGAATCCTTCGCGTCAATATCATAGACCGAGATTCAGTTATTGCAAATATCATAATTATTTCATAAATGAGATTTGCCTGAAATTACGAGTAAAAATGTCGTGCCCGACAATACGGACCTACTCCTTAATGTGAATACGTTAAAGCTGCCGTCGGGGTAATGGAATTAAATAATAAGTCAAGATATTCCTTTTGAAATCCGAGGGAAGCATATTATTAATATCTAACGGTACCTTAGGAATAACATTTCCAGATGCAGTGCAGTTGCCTGGTAACGATGCAGTTAAAACGGAATAATAGCATTCGCGCTCTTGAATGGCGTACGTAGTTGCGCTTCACCATCGCCTCTGATAGTTGGTGGAATGTCAAGAAGATATGAAGAAACTGTAGACACTCTAGCAGTGCACACTAGCAGAGATATCCAACCAAGAAAACCAACGTTTGTTTTTATCTCATGAAATACCAAGTTCAATTCGTAGCAAGCAATTTCTAACTGCTGTGAGTACCGTTTAATGAACTACTCTGCTGAACCAGTACATACCCTAGATTGAGACACTGTTCACACCGGACAGCCCCAACATTCCAACGTGTAATAAACGTGTAATACAGTGCCATGCCACACCAATAGGTATACGAATCCCTTTCACTGTGTCAGACCTATTCCACGCATAAAATAACTCATGATTCTAGGTATCATTTTGTTTTGCAAGTACGTGGTCTGGGACTGGTGCCGTTCTCTAAAGAAATAATTTCTTGACGCAAACTTTTCAGCGCAGTCCTTGTTAATTTAAATTTAAATTAATGGTAGTAGGCCTACATGTACATGTACATTGACTGTGAATCAATGAAAGAGCAATTATATGCACGACCAGTAGGCCTCGGCCTACCCTTAAAATATGCATACTACCTGCGACAAGGTATCACGGTATCCTACAGGTTGCTTTCTTCATAAAATACATACAGAAAGAAAATGATATACTGTATAGGCCTACTGCACGTATTTCCATTTCATGCATATAAAAGTTTATTAAGTAACTTTGATTTCATGAGGCATAAAATAATGTTCCCTTTGACTATAATAACAAAAATCAGAATATTTTCTGAGCAAGACAATGAAAATAAACCTTCCTTCCGGATTGGCTTTCTTTACCTATTGATATAATCAATATTCTATTCAATTTGTAATCGATTAACAATAAGGAAGTATTAACTTGGATTATGTGTGCATGTCGTTGCTTCTGTTGCTCCGTACATCTTCTCTTTCGGACAATGTTTGACTCAAATAAACTCTGCTTGGGCCACGCACTGCATGTGTTTATCGTCAATCATTCGGCTGAAGTGGTTTATACATTATACAAAACGATCGGGACCAATTAATACAACGCCAATGTCACAGAAGTACGAAGCTGTATTAGGGACATGGCGAAACAAATCCTCTGACCAAACTCGTACGTATGACATCTACATCGTACGTATGACTTATAACCTGCCCGTAAGTCGCAGCACGAGTTAAATCACTATTCACATGACATTGTTCCGACGCCGCACGTACATATACGACATAGGCGTCGTACGTACGAGTTAGGTAAGTAATGTGAAGCCCTAAAGCTAAAGCTACTGGGGGAAATGTCAACGTTTTGGGGGTTTTCGAGCAATGGCATGCAGCAGTCAAGTCAATTGATGTTTTCTTGCCGATTGAGCAGAATAATTCATGTTTGTGACGTAAAAAGAAGCTACAAATTCGTGAGATATTTGGTTACATATACCCGCCCGTTAATAATACAACTTGTACTGAATGAAAAATTATCTTACATTATCAAACATTATTGAAAAATTATCAAACAATGTTGGTACATGTATATACCTTTAATAACTGGCAGAAATACAGCAGGCATGGTCATAACGGTCATACCTGGCAGGCATGGTCATAACGGTCATACCTGGCAGGCATGGTCATAACGGTCATACCTGGCAGGCATGGTCATAACGGTCATACCTGGCAGGCATGGTCATAACGGTCATACCTGGCAGGCATGGTCATAACGGTCATACCTGGCAGGCATGGTCATAACGGTCATACCTGGAAGGCAAAGTCATAACGGTCATACCTGACAGGCATGGTCATAACGGTCATACCTGGCAGGCATGGTCATAACGGTCATACCTGGCAGGCAAAGTCATAACGGTCATACCTGGCAGGCATGGTCATAACGGTCATACCTGGCAGGCATGGTCATAACGGTCATACCTGGCAGGCAAAGTCATAACGGTCATACCTGGCAGGCATGGTCATAACGGTCATACCTGGCAGGCATGGTCATAACGGTCATACCTGGCAGGCATGGTCATAACGGTCATACCTGGCAGGCATAGTCATAACGGTCATACCTGGCAGGCATGGTCATAACGGTCATACCTGGCAGGCATGGTCATAACGGTCATACCTGGCAGGCATGGTCATAACGGTCATACCTGGCAGGCATGGTCATAACGGTCATACCTGGCAGGCATGGTCATAACGGTATAACGAATGCAATGACAGTCACTGAAAGCAAACACTATGATTTATCAAGCTAGAAATTGGAAGAAGTGGAACTACATCTGTGTTTCGTCAGTGTGGAAGCCGCCGACTTTGGCCGTCTGGTAAGCCTGAGAGCAGTTCCCACTTACTTGGTGAATCCAAGAGGAGAATTCACTGGTGCGAGTGAAGACAGCGTACCTTTCGATGTCTTTGCATTCCCTGCTGTAGGAGGACACGCCAGCAATGGCCCATAACCCATCCATTTGCTGACACACAAGAGGTGCTCCCCTATCTCCCCTACAAGCGTCCTGGCTTTGATATCTGCGTGGAAATCATTAGTTCCATTTGGTCACAGGAATGAGAAGGGTCCTGCTCGGATCGAAACGTCAGGCCCACTAAATTTTAAGATTTGGACAACTTTAGTCAGTAAGCAGTTTGCAGCAATTTTGGTATATCACTTTAAGAAATGATATAGGCCGGCCCTAGTTTGTTTGCATAGTTTTTCAAAGAGGTTTTTGCCCTTACTCGACGTTGTGGTAAACACTGAATGCTCAGTGCTTTGCCCGGTGCCTGATAAAAATATTCCAGGCAGCTCGGGCGGGATTCGAACCCGCGACTCCCGAATTCTAGTATGGACGTCGTTTTTTATCAGGCACCGGGCAAAGCACTGAGCATTCAGTGTTTACCACAACGTCGAGTAAGGGCAAAACCTCTTTGAATTACATTCTCCTAGACGCAAACATCATGTTATATCTATTTTGCATAGTTTGTTTGCTTAACTGGTTGTTTTTACTTCCATGTCTTATTAGGCTATATGTAAGACTTAAAACCTGGCACGGTGGACGTCGTAAATAAGTAAGGCTTACGGATACCCCATGTGGGTAACTACGATATACATTGTGGGCTTTGTTCAATGTGGTTCGTACACTAAATGAGCACATTAAGAAATTATACCAAAATACTTGATCATTGGGTGTTGTAATCATTGGGGATCGTTTGAGTTTATAATGTTAGTGTTTTAGAATCCGGTGTGTAAAACGGTTAATGCCAAATTCTAAATTGAATAATTGATACCTTGTGCCGGCGCATATCTTGTGTTTGCTGAACGGGTAAGGGTACGTCATGGCTGCTTTACAGTTGTCGTCATCTACCAGTGGACTCACATACTGCTTGGGGTAGATTGCTGGCATGCTTTCGTTCACTGGGTCCCTTATTGGGTCAACTATACCCCAACCAGCCACGTAACACAAGCTGTTAGATCTAAATCGGTAGTATTCAATTTCTGTTTCAAAAGCAAAAATATCTCTCGATCAGACAGATAATACTGTTTCCGAAATAAGCATTAAAGTCTTATTCAACATAATGGCTGATGCCATTCCAAATTCGCCTGTTTTGGCTTTCAGGCGCCCCCGTAACCTGCGTGACTTAATTGTCCGAGCAGAGGTTCCCCCTTTGGACTCTTCACCTCCAACCAAATTTGGTACATTTAAGTGTACCTCGAAATGCATTGTTTGCAAGACACATGTCAAGGAAATAGACTCTTTCAATGGACATTCTTCTGGAACTACCCACACGACCTATGGCTCTATCACGTGCACTACCTCTAACATCATATACCCCATCTCTTGTAAAGTTTGTAATATTCAGTATGTTGGCGGGACCAAAAACACCCTCAAAACGGATCTATGACCATAGGTCTACTATCAAAACCGGTAAAATGGACACCCCTGTTGGGTATCACTTCAATCTCCCTGATCATTCGATATCAGATATGAGTGTACTGGGCATAGAATCACTTGGTCACCGTAGTAATGCTGTCCGTCTTAGCTGTGAGAAAATGTGGATGAAGCGTCTTCGGACTATTCAACCACATGGTCTCAACATCCAGGAGGGTAATGACTAACACCATGCAGCTTTCTAATAATACTTCTTTTGTGTTCAGTCCTTCACACTTCTCTCTTTGATCTTTCCCCCTCTTCTCACTAATCCCTACCCTACTCCTTACCCTTCTCTTTGATCTTTCCCCCTCTTCTCACTAATCCCTACCCTACTCCTTGCCCTTCCCTTTGATCTCTCCCTACCAGCTTCACTCTTTGTCCTTTGTTTCTCATCCGTGTCCTATTCACTCTCTCCCCCCTTCCTTTGTGTACATGTATCTGTTTTGTCCTTGTCACTCTGCCTTTGAGAAAGGTCCTGCTAGGATCGAAACGTCAGGCCCACTAAATTTTAAGATAATAAAGATTCGTTAAAATGCTACTGGGTTTGATGATATGCCGTTGAATTGATGTCCAATATAACCCATCGTAAATGTCAGTGTGAAAATGGGGTCGCTAAACAAACATAACCAACGGCTTCCTGACTTGATGTGGCGAGCATTAGAATGAACCTGCAACGTTTACCTGTCGGTATGCACAGAGTGCGGACATTGCTGGTTAGGTTTGCAGACTGATTGAGTTTGATGAGAGCAATGTCATTGAAACGGTTGTATGGATCGTAATCCGCATGAAGATGAACTTCCAACACATTGAACTCTTGCTCGGTGTCTTTTCGCACACCAAGCTGGTACGCACCAAGACGAACTCGAAACTGCAACAAAATTCACACGATTGTTATTTGTTTGTTTTTTAACTTCCACGGTGTCATTTCTCTGTTTTTTTTAATTCATAGGGCGTAGGGTTTTCTTTGTGTTGCGCTAGGTAGAGATGGTGCACGCTGTAATCGAAGTTTGACTGGATTATTTGGACATTTTGTTCTAATCACTAGACGTTCTGAAGTCCTCTAATGTAAGATAGCTCAATGTATGAAGACAGCAGCAGGTCACACGGTTCAGACTCACCATTTCTGGTGGAAGAGCAGTGAAGTCTGAGCCATTGCAGACACAACTGCCTGCAGTAATGACCCAGTTCTGACATAGTAGAGCAGCACCACACTGCAACATGCGATCCTCGTCCATTCTCAAGAGCTGTGCGAGCCAAGGCCACGCCCCTGGGTTTGCGCTGTAGTCCTCACCCTTTGGCATGTCATAGGGAAGCTCCAGATTGCCCGCCCTCCCGCACTGCTTATATTCTAAAACACACAAGAAATTCTTGTCTTCACTTATTTTGGATATCGGAAGTAAAATAATACTTCTCTACCTCTCTATTTATGGCGCGTCAGGGGACATGACTTTTTTAAATTTCGTTCCCTCAAAATAACATTTGGTTCCCTCGAAATGATAAAAAGTTCAGATCAACAACTTGCAAAGGAAATGGAAAGAAGGCTTCCGACACGTTGTTTTGTAATTCTAATCGATAAACAGATATCAACAGTTCTTTAATAACCACTGGTATTAGCTTATGTTCCTGAAGGGATAAATCCCGTGTGGAAGCCTGTGCATTCTTTTCCAAGGAACGAAATATTATTTGGAGGGAACGCGGTATCGTTTCGAGGAAACGAAATTAGAAATAAAATGTCCCCTCGTGAGCACCGTATTTGATGAGGGGGATTGCAAAAGGGATAATTACCTGCCCCCTTTTCAGCGATGATCTGTGTTAGTTCGGAGAGATCCTCAAAGTTCTGCAGCAAGAAGACGTGCGTGTTGTACGGCTGGGAGGCAAGCTTGCGAAGCTTCTGACGGTCAATTCCCTGACCAATGGCCACCACAAATATTTCCACGCCCTCGTCCCGTCTGCAGTTTGGTGAATGTTAAAAAAAATATTAACCAAAGCGCACAATATGAGTGTATTGTGAATTTGAATTGAAAGTACTAATGTAAACTGACATAACTGAGCCTAATTTCATACCCCTATTAATTTTTCCCCCGCCCCAAGCAAAACAACTTTCAGCATTGTAAATCATTGAGTAGTTAATTGCATGGCGAAGTTAAACACTTCAGACGTGCTATATCAATCGCAGCTTGGAGTGTAAAGTGTGTACATACCTTAAACTCTCCGCAAGTGCAGCTGGATCTACACCGACGTTCCCCAAACCATCCGACATTAGAAATAACACTCTCTTGGAGCCATTGCGCATATCTGGGATGACGTCAAATACTTTGACTAAGGCGTCATCGAGTGCCGTGCCTCCGCCCAGTTTGTCCTGTTTATCAGTAGAAAACAAATCCATATCCTAAGTGTAGCATCAGAATAAGGTGAGAATGCTTTGTCAATTCAATGATATCGTTCATAATGCGATGTATTAATATGTAAGTACTTATTGTGAGTACATGCACACTGTAGGTGTTTTTGCTCCATACGGATGTGCTTCCTCCGGTCCATCCACAACTGACCTGTCAGGAGTAGTTATCGCCTGCCATCATAGTAGTTATCGCCTTGGCCACGAGAACGACAGTACACATTCCAGACCGGTGTAACTACACTAATGATTATGCTCGAGCTCTTCTTAGGGTGAACATTTTTTCTTACGAACTAAACGCAGTCGTTCGTGGCTATTGTGGTAAAGTCATTTTGTGAGTTAATGCTGATCAATAAACTCACTCTAGTTTTGAGTCCTTTTAATTCTGAATATAAATATCAAAATTACAATAAAATCAGAAAATTATGTTTACTTGTCATTGACGTGATTATATTACATTTCGTATATAGCACTTGAAAACTAACATGATTTTATTTGGAAGAGTGCATAAGCTGTCATGGCAACATATAGGGGGCCTATACTTCTTCATCATGCAGAAGCAAGGGAGCAATCTAAAAATAAGCCTTTTAAAGATGGGGCCACTGTTACATAACGTATATCAGTCTCAGACATTTTTGAGTCAATATTGATTTTGTGAATGTTGTCTCTTTTGGTAGGGCAACTCGCCTTTGAGTAAAAAGGCCTCATCCAATACGCTCAAGGAGTGGACGGAGAAATCTCCATGCAGGGTATGGCCTGATTGCCGTCCAGAATAACTTGTGGCTCCTCGTTGGGATTTGCATTGAAATACTTTTCGTTCGGATTGTAAGGCTATTACGTCACACATCCCTAAAAAAGCACAATCCATTCTCCTTTCGTGCCACGCTCATCATATTCACTCCCGTGTGTATGCTTCACGGGGGCAAGGCAAATAACGCAAAACCAGTGCACGACCATAGATAGCATTAAGCTATATGCTTAAATTTGTTATGCTACTCGTGGTACTGAATGGCAATGGTAGGGTTCGTAGAAAAGCATAAGTATGGCAATAAAATACCTTTAAAAGGTTTGTGCGGGCAATGACCTCTTCAAAAGTGTTCACATCAGACCCATATGTGAACTCAATTTCAGCTTTATCAGCAAAAGATATCACTGCAACACGTACACCTCCTGCGTTGAAAAAACACGGTTTTCAAACTTCGTGAGTGGAAAACTCTTACATTCATATAATGGCTAGTTGTAATTATTTTGTCAGTCGACTATGGATCTCATACTTAGATACGAAAAAGAACTGAGCAACACTCTAATATTAATGGTCCTTGCAAAATGGAAGGCCTTTTCACACTCCAAAAGTCCCCGGAATTAGTCAGCGCACCGTGTATCATGATATACTGGGGAATAAACGCTCTGGAAAATGACCGACTGACCTATGGTCAATATTGTTTCCGCTCTCGATATATAGTAGCGCATAACCCTGGCGTTTGCTGAGGGAAACCCCCTACATATGCATTGAATCCACATCTATTGCCCTTTGTGCCATACCCAACGCCATTGGTTGGTGCTCTATGCAAGCATCACACTCAACAACACCCCATCCAAGCACATCCAACCCCAGCCAGGTCATTGATTGGTCCTTTATTTCCCAGAAATATATGGGGCCTAATTGTTAGCGCGGTGAGAAAAGAGTTGTCCGCGCATAAGCACAGGGCTTAGACTGGTTGCATAGGCCGTTTATGAAATGAAAGCTTAGGCTCGGGTTCCGGCTTCGTCTCCGGCTTAAAAAAATATGAAAATCCAAATTGTTTGTTTCCGAAGTTGAAGGTTTGTTGGCTTGATAGGACACAGTAATCATAAAGAAACTTGGGCCAAATGATTGTTTTTAGATGCCTGTGGTGTAACAGCGAGTAACATAAATGAGACCGAAGCTTAAGCCAGAGCCTAAGCCTTCATTTCGTAAACGGCCATTATAACAATCATGCATTATCGCGTGGCACCCGAAATACCTTTGTCATAAGAAACTCCAAATTGACGGAGGAGGCTTGCAGTAAAATTGAGTCCTCTCTGGAAGTTGTCGCGGCGTAAGCTACTTGAAGTATCATAGGCAAAGACTAGGTCCAGGCCAATGTTGTCCGATACAGCTAAGCGACCACGGCCGGAGTGAGTATACACCTCAAGGTGGTCGATGAAATCCGTCTGCATTTTGTTGGCTATTTCTCGCACAGATCTCGCGATTGCTTCAGGAACAACGAGTGATAACAATTAGGCCCACAGTACCGCCGTAGTTGCATTACAAGTTACGGGGTATGTTCCCCAAACGTGTGTAAGAATGTAATTCAGCGATCACCTTATCAATGACCGCTATTTCTCTTCAAATTACTTGTCAAGCCAACATGCATGAACATGCTAAGGAAAGGAAAGAACAACTACCATAGCATGCTCATTAAGTGCTAAATCCCGTGTGTTATACAATTCAGTCAATACAGTCAAGTATGCATGGTATAGATCGTTTGCACCGGCGCCATCTTTGGGGCCTTCTAGTTTTATCAAAATTCAGTGACAATGCAGGTACAAAGAGTGCACTCTTGCCTATCCAAGGGGAACAAAGACTAGGCCCCAAAGATGACCACCGGTGCAACTGATCTAGGCCTAGATTAATTGATTCGTTCTAAGGTTTAAGCGAACAAAATAATCATCACAACCAGTAGGCCACACAAACATTGTTTTTGAAAAATGGAGGGAAATTGTTGGTTGGTGCGAAATGTAATTCTGCCTTTAAACCATATTACATTCTAAAAAAGAAAAAAACTTACGTCTGCATATCGGCTGGATACCAGACCAATAATCCGCTGACCATTTGTCCAATCCTTGAAGACACACCCTGTACAATGGTCCAGCCAGCTCATATCCCTCTTTACAGTTGAAAACTACTCGGCTACCTACCTCATATTCATCGCCAAACTTGAACCCATGTGTTGGTGTACCCGGGTTGCCACACCCAACCTCTGTGCGGAAAGAAAATTCGAAATTTTTCTCATACCTAATAGAATGTATAGTGGCGAACAACCACGGTGGGAGATTAACTCCTTTCATATCGAAATGTTTGTCATGCGTGCCATGAGCAATTGCGGCACCATTGTGATATGCTGGCGTGGTTTTCAGTGCTGGTAATCCTATAGGTCTATAGACAATAATTGATGTAGAACGTAAAGTTGGTGTGGTAGCAAGCTTTGAGATCGCGAAGGTCACCTAATACATTAGTGTAAGCTTATTGGAAGACAATGCAAAGTTACAAATACACTATGATATACCACATTGTCTCAAATCGAATGAATATTGTTATTGATAGCATGATTATGAATAGCATTTATAACGACTAGGCCTAAAACCAGTTGGAAAGAGTTTGTAGATGTTACTTCATCAGATGCATGATGAAGTAGTTGAAGCTACACAAGCGGTTAGTCTGAAAGCGCTTTAAAGTTGCCATCATTCATCAGGTTACCGTTGCAGATTGGATGCAGTCCATTCCATTGACCGTGTACGCACACACGATATGTGGCTCCATATAAACGGTAACCTTTATCACATTTGAACCACACACGCATGAGGTCACCTTCCATAGAGCCATGTGCTGGGGGTTCAAGGGAAGCGCAAACCATCTCTGGAATTTCTGTTCGGTTGAAAAAGGAAACTTATTCTTTCAGTTGCTCCTCCTCCCGTTAATGAACCTCAGTTAGTGGAAAAGATAAAGCCTGTCTACTATACGCTATCTGCACTATGCATTGTCTGCACTATAAACTGATTACAGTATACATTTCGCAGATGGATTCGTCGTATAGGCCTACATGTATAATGCTACTGTTTGGTGTACTGAGGGTTCCATAAAATAAATGTAGTTACAGAGTAAACCAATTTAACGATTGGAGAATCCTTTCCGCCTTTCATTCATCTAAATTTTTGTGTGAAAATTCAATTCTTAAACATGACAGATATCAACCCAGGGAACAAACTGCTTAGGATTTGACGACATCGTATAGTGAAAACAAGTATAGTTGGTGGGGGAATTCAGGGCATGGCTAATGATTTAAAACAAACACATTATCATCTAATTATATTGTATGCTAGATTTCTTGGGCTAAGTAATATGAGTAACTATATAGAAATTATGATATATATTAAAAGGGTGATAATGCAGTAAGATCAAACTCTCTGTTACAGAGAAGAACCTACAGTATAGCAGGAACTTACTTTGGCACGAATAAACGCCATCCCCTTGGAAGCCAGTACCACACTCACACCGATACGACCCAGCAGTGTTGATGCAATTAGCTAAAATGTGGCAATTAATGGATCTCAAATAAGCCCAGTCAATGTCCAGGGTATCTTCGTCTTCGCCATTCAAAGAAGTATCTGAATAAGACGACTCCAAAGATCCCCCGTCGCTGCTCGTAATTAAAAGCACGTAGAAACATTCGTCGATGTCTGAATTAGTAGTGGAGAAAACAAAAACACCTGTCTTTAATCTTTATACGCCGTCCGTCAAAAAGGACCGGATATCTACACGAGTGAGGGAAGGAGAATTGCTACTACAAAGAAATCGGTAGATACTGTTCGTGGTAGCTCGTTAACTGCTAAAGTTACCGAGGTAATAAGTTGGTATATATCAAACTCTTTACTAGAATGCATCGCAGAACACAAACAATACCTTCACAAATAGGAGGTTCTTGACTCAACTGGCCATTTGTAAGACATCGAAGGTACTGACTGCCCCTCCGAACATAGCCTTGGTTGCATCGTGCTTCGACGGTATTGCCAGCCCTCACGTCCGTGTCTACAATCTTGCCTGCGGTGTTTACGTAGTGGCCGTTTTCCAAACCATTGTCTATCCTACATGCTGTTTGAAGTGGACATATGATGATATTTAAGTGACAGAAATTCTCTTTAATTATTCTCAAATTATCCTATTGTTAAAAGAATCTAAAACATTGTTAAAAGAATCTAAAACATTGTTAAAAGAATCTAAAACATTGTTAAAAGAATCTAAAACATTGTTAAAAGAATCTAAAACATTGTTAAAAGAATCTAAAACATTGTTAAAAGAATCTAAAACATGGTTAAAATAACCTAAAACATGGTTAAAATAATCTAAAACATTGTTAAAAGAATTTAAAACATTGTTAAAAGAATTTAAAACATTGTTAAACGAATTTAAAATATTCTTAAAAGAATATAAAACATTGTTAAAAGAATCTAAAATATTGTTAAAAGAATCTAAAACATTGTTAAAAGAATCTAAAACATTGTTAAAAGAATCTAAAACATTGTTAAAAGAATCTAAAACATTGTTAAAAGAATCTAAAACATGGTTAAAATAACCTAAAACATGGTTAAAATAATCTAAAACATTGTTAAAAGAATTTAAAACATTGTTAAAAGAATTTAAAACATTGTTAAACGAATTTAAAATATTCTTAAAAGAATATAAAACATTGTTAAAAGAATCTAAAATATTGTTAAAAGAATCTAAAATATTGTTAAAATGATCTAAAACATTGTTAAAAGAATCTAAAACATTGTTAAAAGAATCTAAAATATTGTTAAAAGAATTTAAAATATTGTTAAGAGAATCTAAAACATTGTTAAAAGAATCTAAAACGTTGTTAAAAGAATCTAAAACATTGTTAAAAGAATCTAGAACATTGTTAAAAGAATCTAAAACATTGTTAAAAGAATTTAAAATATTGTTAAGAGAATCTAAAACATTGTTAAAAGAATCTAAAACGTTGTTAAAAGAATCTAAAACATTGTTAAAAGAATCTAAAACATTGTTAAAAGAATCTAAAACAATGTTAAAAGAATCTAAAACATTGTTAAAAGAATCTAAAACATTGTTAAAAGAATTTAAAATATTGTTAAAAGAATCTAAAACATTGTTAAAAGAATCTAAAACGTTGTTAAAAGAATCTAAAACATTGTTAAAAGAATCTAGAACATTGTTAAAAGAATCTAAAACATTGTTAAAAGAATCTAAAACATTGTTAAAAGAATCTAAAACATTGTTAAAAGAATCTAAAACATGGTTAAAAGAATCTAACAGCTACAATACATTTTTTTTTTCATATGCCCGCACCACAGTGTCTCATGTGTATAATTATAAACTTCTTCATATGACACATTGAACCATGATTCTGCACGTCCAGCCGGGATCGACAGATTGGAGATTTGTAGGTACATTTACATGAAGACCTAAGTGCAAGAGTTTTTGATGTATCATCTTCTGCATTTCTTTCTCTGCTCCCCGACTGACATCCTCTTGTTATTTATTACAGTATGTGTCTAGGCTTATCGTTTGTCCCTCTATAGGAGATGGTCGATTACCTAGACATCTTTCGATCGCTTTATCCTTTCTCCACCCATAGTTACATGAATTGGAACCGACTTTCCTTCCAATCCAAGTATATACTGTTAGTGCAGGTTTACTCTTCCATAATTGTGACAGTTGAAAGTTCAGGATGTGTTTTAAACGTTGTCTACTATTGCTGAGAACAAACTAATAAGTTTATTGATTTTTCCCAATTCAAAGATAAAAGAAAATGTCACTAGACCGGGATTCGGGCAAGAGGCCCATCTATGCCATTTTAGATATCAATGCCTATAGAAGATAAGGCTTCCCTAAATAAGACTTTTTGTGAGGGCGCCTGTCGACAAGAACAGGCCATCACGGTGCCGTGTTGTTGATACGTGGTGACTGCTGTCCACACCGTGCTTCGATGAGCAAATTAGTGGACGTGAGTTATTACGAATGCCCTAATTGGTCATAAAGAAAATGCTCACCCTTTGTGGCGGATACATTCTGGTTTATCTGCAAAATGGCGATGGTTCCAAGCACAGCAAGGAGAAGTTGTGACATTGTGTTGATCCCACATAGAAGACGTGTGTCTGACTGAGAGGCGTACATGTGTCTATAGGTCCTGTACGCTCTTATTGCATGTGCCAGTGATCAGTCAACGAGTACGCTGCCTCTGTCACACTACCTTGAACATACAATTTCCAATTTTATGTTCCATGTATTGGTTCACAAATTAACTACCGCTATAACGACCGTTGCAATCTAAATTGTTGTGACTTAATACAGATTTAGGAGTATTCAATGTATAAATCATATTGGATTTGGAACTTTAAAAAACACGGTGTTCATTAAAATGAGAGATCTACTATTACTATTATGCGACAACATAATTATAGTTTGAGAGTGTAAAACAATATTGTTTTGTAACATAACTTGAGATGGTGAAGTCGTACTTTTTAAAGCTACTGATAGTGTAATAAACACAACACTTATCGGTGTAGTGCTGAGTGCTATACCGCAGCAAAGCCTACAAAGGTCTTGTCTTGTATTGCATCTGGACCTGGGTGACTCTCTACCAAGTATCAGTTCATACGAGGTTCATCGACCGGAGGTTTTTTTTTTAGCAGAGGGAGTATCGTCGAAGAAACAACTTGCCGACACCTGTTCAGGCAGCTCTATATCATCTCTTGCCCAGACGACCCACACCGTGACCTTCTCAACCGTGCTGGCAAGTTCCAAGGATATTGTTGCACAAACATCCGTGATGATGTTTACGTACGTGTAAACACAGCACATGGGAAACTGCCTATTGTTGGCATGATTTCAACTTTCACTTTCGATACGGAAAAAATGGCTTCCCAAGCTGTTCCAGCTCCTGCACAAGGTCACGTAGTCACTGTAGAAATTACATGCCTACACATTCGCCTTCGTGACAAAACAATGACTTAACCCGATAATGTGAATCTGACAAACGAACAACTTCTTCATTTGGTCGTTCAACACGATATGGCTGATGATGAACGGTTGAAAACTGAACATTGGCGAAACCAGAGGTGAAACCAGCCTTTTCACTGGGAGACGGCAAAGAATTCATTCAATGGCAGGATTTTAGAAAAATTAAAACAAAAGAGATATGTCCGGTTACCCCACTGCCTATTATGTTTGGAGGCAAGTAGTGAGACCCATTAAGGCCCATTGATCGCGTTGTTTTACCAGTGCAAACAACAACTGTATTGACATGTAATGCCGATTCGAGTTATCCAATCCCAAACAACTTTGCAATGTAACGAGAAACCATACCCATGAACTTGATTACACTTCATTGAACCCCAAGACTTTGTGGAAGAATGACATCAGCTGACTTTCGGTTATCATACAAAAATCTCAAATCGGTACACATTATACCGAGTGTCGCATGCTTTGTTTGATCAAATTACACCCTGTATGAACCCAAACAAGCAGTGGTACCGGTATGGTGTTCCGGAATGACGGGAGTACATGTACAAGGATAGAGGCAAGGTAATCGTAACATTGTGGACGTTCTCTTCCCACCGTCATTCAATATCAGTTGTGTGGGTTCCCGGTAACGTAAGCTTGTGACGAGTCTCACCAGAGACTGGGAGGTTGGCAAGCATGGGAGCGATGAGACATGTGTTTCTTGGCGCTCTGCTCATGATGATCGAAAACAGCCATGCAGGTAATGTAACTGCCAGTGTCAGGCTTTGCGTGGTTAGGCCTATATGGCTTGTACATGACTTATTTTCGTAAGATACGAAGTGTCCTATAGGCCCAGCTTTTTTTTTTTTTTACATTAAACATAGAATTTAACATAATTCAGCTATAGTTAATGGTTGAATTGCTTCCGACCCCGGAGTTGACTAGGGGTGGATAGCTCAGATGGAAGAGCACTGGATGGTCTCTCCAGAGGCAACTGGTTAAAGTCCCGTTCCAGTCAATGTTTTCTTTGCCAATTTCTCAATGTGTTCAAAAGTTCCCAGTCAGTTTTTCCTTTGTTTGTTATAAACATAAAACAAGTTTCTAACCGGCATATAGTGTTTCGTGAAAAGCATGTGTGAATGATTACAATACACATTATAACTTGGCTTCTTTTTAAAATAATGTAGTAATTAATAGTATTGCTAACATAGAACCGTGAAGAGGGCACAGTACTAGGGATCTAGGACCTGATCACGAGTCTATAGCATCGGGTAACCACTGAGCTCCTTCGACCTCCGACATACACCTCGCTAGTCCGGAAGATTGCGCATGGATATGGATATGTACGTGTATTGCGATATGACTGGATCCTCGTGATAGACATGGACAGGGTCATCCCTGACTCTTGTGTGTGAAAATCAGGCGACGAAACAAATCTTTTCTCAATCTGTTGCTATCCTCTGAAACCTGTGTATTCGAGCACTTTTACCAAGGACCCCCAGTTACACTGTGGATTCCCTGAGCATTTATAATTGCCACTAGACCGAGCAAGTCATAGAAGAGTAGTATTATGTCACTCGAGTCACTCGTAGTCGTGCAGGTGAGTGTCAAGTCAGTGCGAGTGCGAGCTGATGATCGAGTATTTTGTGCTGCAGATTCATTGAATGTGTCTGTACTGTGCCAATTACTGTAATTAGCCTAAGAATAATGATTGAACATGAGAGGGACCTGTAAATTTAATTATCTCTTTCCCAAAACTGTAGTGTACAGAGGGATCTTGGTGAGGGGATTAGACCAGTGAAGGGAGAAGGCGGGATTCCTCTCACTGTTCGAAACGTCGAGTTCGTCCGGTTCTTCTCAGAACTACACATACTCACAAAAGAGAGTGTATATTATGTGTCACCGCAAACCTATTACTCTTTGTATTACCACCATGAAAACCTCCAAATCTCATAGGTCCTTTGCTACACCAAAATTCCATCAGAAGCAAGCTTCTCTCTCCTACAAATGTGTCATCACCGTTTCGTCGCACAAAATAATTTTTGCAGTTGCCGCGCGTTGGCATTTTCAGTTCCGAAATCTCCCCTTAGTATCCTTGGAGATCTCATTCTTTTGCGATCTCCCCGAGTGTGATAACCAGCTATTTGTCTAGGATGACTGCTCGTTACGTATGTAGGCATGCACCCAAAGAGGTTGCGTTGAAAAGCCATCTATACATCGATTTATGCAGAGTTTTAAGGGGCTTAATTTTATCATACGAATCGATGTGCCATATTTATAATATAGTTCAGGGCATGCCCTATTTTTACCTTGGCCGTCGTGACCTTTTTTTTTTGCATTGGTAAGCATAATTATTTGCAGCCACTTTCATCATTGATTACAGTTGTTTTGAGACTACATGTATTTTATTTGGATTATTGGGGAGCGCCTCCTTAAACGGTAATAAATAGTCGGCACACTCAACTCAAGAACGTGCGACCAAAATAATAGACGTCTAGACTTCTGAGTTTGGAAAATTGGTGCGCCAAAAGTGGGCGCCCTTTATTTCTTCTTCGGCCGGAATTTGAAAGTTTAATCTCAAAACAATTGTAAACGCGCCATTCCAAGAGGCCTGGCCGTTGGCTGCGTTGGACAGTGACCGCAATATCGAAACTTGCGCCCATAAAAACACGTGCAATATTGATCTGGACTTTGAAAGGTGGCTCATATGGACAAGATGCCGTTTATACAGGTGGCGGGATAAGCAGGTTTCACTGTCTGTATATCAAAAATGAATAACTTCAAGGCCTGGCCGCCCATGGGATTATTCTAGTTATAGTAATAATTATAATACTACTAATATTAATAGGCTTATTACACCAGTGAGCAGGAGCCGAGGCACAATGTTCAATTTGGTCAGCTCTTCTGTTCACCAAATAAACAAAATGTTTTGATCACCCTGTCTACTAATCAAAATGTTGCATAATGCAGGGTGCCATAATAATTATGATGGATGGGCCTGTTCATCGTGGGGCATTTCATCGTTGGGACATTGACAGAAGCTGTTATATTTCCTCTGCATTGAAAAACAAAATTCTCAAGGATATTTCATCATCCACTTGAATCGTGTCTTTATAGCTGAACGTCTGTATTTGACATTGCTTGCCAAGTTTTTTTTGTAACAAAAGTATTTTATTGCTTCAGACATGAAGTGGTTTTTTGTCTATTTCTGGGCAATATTGCATGCACCCTGTCTTTAATCTGGTCTCAATTGAAAATTGCTTGCAGTTAATTTGGATATTGGCTGCGCATTTAACGCAACTGCGGCTGAGAATACTGGAAGGACATGCGGCAAAAGGGCATGTATCGTAAGCAATGACGTCTGCCGCAAAGGGCAGCGGGAATGTGTGTGTGATGGCATGTGTGGATACCGCTGCATCGGAACTAAGAGTAGGTACCTTTTCACTTCTTCTAGCCAATGGAGCCAGAAATTATCTGTAAGTCTGTAACTGAATTACACAATGCTTGTCTAACATGCAGGTTTGATATATTGTAAGAAATTGGATGAACCCGGCAATGGATCTGTAGTTTATGCATCTGGTGATCAGGCATTTGGTTCTATTGCTACCTACAAATGTGACCGAGGATATCTGTTATCTGGATGGACGGAGTGGGTGTGCAATGGGGATAAAGAATGGACAACGGACCAAAATATAGCAGAATGTCGCCCACAAGGTAAAATGTTACCAGAACTCTCCCTTGAACTACAGTACTAATTTGTTTCTAGAGTGACAAGCTTTCTTTAAGTATCTTAAAGAAAATACCCAACAATAAATCTGCAGGTATGAGCATGATGAACACTTAAGCTTACATTCAGACTCTCAAGTTATTTCCACAATCTGTAATTCTTGACAGTCCTTTATGGTAGTAGCCAGATGCAGACTCTGGTGTCATTCAAACAATTCTAGTTGCATGTGAAGTGATTTTGAAATGATCATATCAGCTCTATGTTTTAACACCATATTCCCCTGGAAATTTTTTAATGGAATTAGGCTATTTCATCTGCTAAGAATTTAACATCAAGAAGCAACATTTTATCAGGGACATGAATGGAACCAGATGATATGTACATATACTTAACATTTTAACTGCAAATCATACAAGGTGTTGCTTGAACAAAAGGCTGTGACAAAGTGAAGCAGCAAACTGAAGGTCACCGACCCCCCAGAGTCCCTAGATACAGCAAGCTCTCTCATTGGTTGCAAGTTTTCCACCCCCTTTCCTAATTGGTGGGGGACTTGCATATTATTTGCATCTCATTTGCATTGCCCAAGGATTACCTTATATGGTAATGACTGTTCTGCTCTAGAACTTTCCAACCATAAACTCTACTTTTAGCTGCATTTACCCTTTAGGCATAGACTTGTTACTAGTCTCTGAGTAGCTGATTTAGCGAACCCTCATGTTCCTGAGTATAAATGATTTCATCTTCAATTGATGAAATATGTTATAATTCCAGCGTGTTTGAAACCATTATTTAATCATAGCGGAAGTGTGTCCTCGTGTCTTCAACTCATCTCAAACGGCGTTGAGTAACAGAGGCTGTGATGCAGCATGTGTCATTCGCAGAGACTGTGCTGATAAAAAGCAAGAGGATTGCTTATGTGATGGTGACTGTGGGATGAGCTGCCTACCAGTGTGTAAGCCCCTAAATATGAAATCAAATTTTATCATGAAGCATTATAGTGGTATCAATGGTTTACAAACCATTTCAAGAACAACTGATTAAAATCAGAGCATTGATTGTTTTCTTTTCAGATGTGCCAGGGTATTGCCCTGCCATAGAAGAGAGTGATTACAGTATTGTCCTATCTATGGCACCTAGGGGAAGGGTCTACAAATCAGTGGCATCCTTAGTCTGTAGGGAAGGCTATGAAATAGAAAGTGGAAATGACAAGCGTTCTTGCTTGATGAATAGGACATGGAGTGGTCATCCTCTTATTTGTAGACAAAAAGGTGAGATCTCGGCCAGAATAATATTTGAGTTTGAAATGGTGCTATGCAAGTTAGGCGTCTATCGGAACGTGTACCAAGTGGTTGTTAAAATTAATCTTAATTGTACTCAGATAATCCACAACTCTAATGTCTACATGTACATGTACATGTAGGTGTGGAAAATGTAGGCATGAAGTATAAGTATCATTCCAATGGTCTTTAAGCGCGCAAATGTATGGAAGTTTTAAGTAACCTGCAGTTTTATCTTGCATTTGTGTGCCAATGGGACAAACTAGATTGTTCGCAGTTTTGCAGTGAGTGGGTCATTTTACCTGTCAGGAGTAATCTCTTCCATCATTTTTTTGAAAATTTCCATATTTCAAATCATTGAAAAGCTTTTGAAAAAATAGTAACAAAATTTAATCCTGACTACACCAGGACTTGAAGCCAAGATATCTGAACGAAAGCAGGGATGTGATCCCTGGAGATATAATTATGGCAGATAATGGTTAAATGCTTGTGACTGCTAACTCCATCCTGGCAAATTATAGACTATTTGAGAAAGCCACCATGTAAAGCCTGGATAGCTCACACGGTAAGGGTGTTGCATGGAAAGCAAGCATGGTAAGGGGTGCTGCACGGTAAGGGTGTTGCATGGAAAGCAAAAGCAGAGGTCTTGGCTTCAAGGCCCGGTCCAGTCAAAGTTTCTTTGTCATTTTTCAAAATTGTTTAAAACATTCCTACTCTTTCCTTTAATTGATTGACTTCATTTAAATGATTGTTTACTTTATCAATTTAATTTAATTCTCCAAAATGTACAGGGGCTCGCATCTCAATCCTTTTCTCAAAAGTCCTGCCCAGAGAAAGGTCCTACTAGCAGTGAAAAATCTGGCACACTGCATTTTTAAGATTTACATTTCAGTTTATCAGTAATCAACTTCAAAATTCATATCAATATGATTAGGCCTAATAATAATTGAAGTCAATATGTATTGCCATGTACGTTTAGTGAAAACAATTGCAGTCCCCAAAAGGAAGAGATAGATATGTGGTCCCTTTTCTTTGATGGCGTTTTCAACCAGTGGAATGTCCTGCTCATCAGTTTTCAAATGTATATGTTTGTGCTTATTTCTTCTTTGTAACAGCTTCTTGCCCAAATCCCGTAATCATTGAAAATACTCACCAGGGTAGCAGGCAAGTGCCCTATTATCCTGGGGATACTATCACCTACAGCTGTAGACCTGGTTTTTATCGCTACCCAATGGCAGAAAGCAGCACTTGCCAAAATAACTTGACCTGGACACCTGTAGACATGAAATGCAACCGTAAGTGTATACATTTACTGAAGTTAGGCAAGTGAACAATGGCATGGCAGCAGGTAGTCTATCTTATGTACAACATATTCTATTGCCTGTCTATTAAGAAAACACACATAGCTCGATTTTGAAAATAAAAGCTTGGACTATCAAAATATTGTTGCATTATTCTAGTCGGATACACTTAATTAAAAAAAGGAATTGACACATTTGATTTTTATTATAATTTAGCTGTGAGTTGTGGACATCCAGGTTATCTCAGAAATGGATACAGAGAAGGCAGTATTTTCACCTTTTCAAACACTGTGGCATTCCATTGTAATGATGGTTATGAGATGGCTGGATATCCTTATCGCACCTGCATGTCTGATCAGGGATGGAGCTCAATCATGCCTATATGTAGGGGTGAGTAACTTTGCTTTATTGTGAAATAAATAAAAAGGGCTATTCTTTCAAGGACAAACACATTTCACCTATAGACACATTTTTTTTTTCAATATGATGTCATCACCCATATGATTTGCTTTTACTAATTTCTAAAATATTCAAGTAACATAACAACATGATGGAGAACTGATTTACTCCCAATAACAATGGGGTTTATCAGCACAAAAACACTAATTGGTAATATAATGACTGGATACACTTAAAGACTGTCCAGTGTGTAAACATTTGTAGCATCAACGTCTGTGTGAGATGTAAAGATAATCTATTGTGCATTGTCACACTGTCAATGTACACGTATACATCAATTTGTATTATATTTTTCATTGAAATGGCCGTATCTCGAAATGGCCCTTGCCGACTTCCGCCTGGTTTTGGGGTGGCGGGTCACATTTTATACAATCTAGGTTTCTTTTTTCCCCCAAATTGCCAAAAGAAACCAGCTCACTCTTGGCAATGGCTGCCATTGGTAACGAGTATTCACTGATAAATAATAATCTAAACCAACCTACTGACAGCAGTGATAAGATAACTGATTTTTTTTACCCTCCTATGCCAGCCATTGAATGTCAACAATTGTATGCTCCAGAGCATGGGACAAAGCAAGGAAACCAACTCACATACAACGCTCAGATCTTCTTTGATTGTAACAGTGGCTACATGCTAGTCGGTAGCAGAGTGAGGCATTGTCAAGGCGACAAGACATGGAGCGGAGAGGAGGCAACTTGTCATTGTTAGTACACTTTTGTTTTGTAAGACACTTTTTAATACTCTTCCATGCCACCAACTATAATTTGTCCCTGGTTGGGAAAAGAAGATTGTTGATAACTGATGTGGTATGTTTGAATGAAGAGTACAATTTTCAGTTTTAAATAAATGATTCAATTTGAAGTAAACTTTAACTTGTAAAGTTACTTTTTTTAAGAACTTCATTCACATATTTTCAATAACTGTATTTTCAAGTTGTTTGTCACTGTCAAAGGTCTGAACAGAACTGCTTGCTCTTAAGTCTAGTAATGATTGAGTGCATGTTTTCTTATGACAGAATTTCCTTCATATAAAGGAAGGAAAGTGAACTGATTGAGAATTGTTAAACAGTTTCATTTTGAGTTGAATTGGGCTTGACTCCAAGCCTCAGCTACCAACTGAACTATTGAGCCCTTAGAGATGGAGTCTTCCTAACAGCTACTGTGCGTATTGAATATTTAGAGGAATTTGATGTGATCGGACCTATTGTTATTTATTAGTGATAAGATGTCCAGAGCCTGAAACTCCTCAGCATGGCTACAAGATAGCACCCAGACGTGGGGTAAATGCTATTGTTCGTTTTGCATGCAAAAGTGGATACACCCTGTATGGGAATCGTACAGCAAGATGTACAGCTGAAGGCGTGTGGTCACAGGCAGTACCAGAATGCCAAGGTGGAGCTTTGACTTACTTACTAATACCATGCTAAGATAATGAACTGCCTTGTTATCGGTACAGCAACAATGTTGACTCATTGTCATCAATTCATGCATTTCTTGTATCATAGCACAAGCCAAATATTTTCAGGTTGTATTGATTGCATGTTAGGTTGACATGGTTGAGAAAGTAAATGAAGATTCAGCTGTAAATTAGGGCTACTCATTTTAAGCCTACCTCCATTTGTTTGTTTTACATTAATTCATCAATTATATTGAACTCTTTCAGTCAGTGCCCAAATATTGAAATGTGTATGAATATAAAAGGCAAACCTTTAACAATTCATATTGGCTTTGATTATTATTATTGGATACTGTTCTGGAGAGTATTATACTAATTTCTATCATACACCATTGAATAAGAAGATGGCATTTTATTATTTCAAGCAAATTCATAAAATACACTGAAATATGAATATTTTTTTAACTAAAAGTTTGGTTTTTAACTTTGGTTTTTACAGTCAGTTGCACTGTGCCATCACCACCTGCAAATGGTGATTACCTTTATGACATAGAGGAAGGTGATGTTGTCAGGCATGGAACACAACTGAAGGTATAGGAACAGTATAACTTGCTTTGGGTTTATTCATCTGAGACAAGAAAGTCCTAGTTTTGTTATGAAGAATTTGCACCAGTTAATTTATATGTCTTTAGTTATGACCTTTTTATCACTATTATGACCATTTACACTGTGTAAGTCATCATCTAGTGTAAGCCACCATCTAGTGTAAGCCACTATCAAGTGTAAGCCACTATCTAATGTAAGCCACCATCTAGTAAAAGACACCATCTACTGTAATTAGCCATCTTCTAGTGTACATGTAAACCACCATCTAGTATAAGCCAACATCTAGTATAATAAGCCACCATCTAGTGTAAGCCACCATCTAGTGTAAGTGTAAGTATTTACTTCCACTTGAGTAAGTTACTCTAACAAAGTTGATCAGGTCGAAAATTGGATATGTGCAAATGGTGTATAGTGTATAGGGGCTTTAACGTAACTAAGTAGTATAATTATAATACTGATATTATAGTATATGTATTTAATACTAATATTTAACGTTTATTATGTTTCAGATTGAATGTAATGGTAACTACAGATTGAACTCTGCAGAACCATACACATGTAGAAGTGGCGTGTGGTTGTTTGAACCTCAGTGCGAAGCAGGTAAACAGACTTGAATTTTAAATAATTGGTTACAAATTCCACTGACATCTTCTCCACCACCATGGTCACCATTCTGGTAATGTATTGTCATTTGTCATTGTCTGTTATTAGACAACATTCCTGTTGTATTGGTTTGCCTTCATGAAGGTAAACAATAAAAAAAATAAGATGTATGGAAACTATAGAATTTCAAATAAGGTCCATACCAACAATAAATTGCATATTTCCAGATAGGAAAAAAAAATCAAAAAATAAGGGGGTTTAATTTGGCAATACTAGGAAGACCCTTCTCAAAGGCAGAATGACAAGGGGAAACAATTTGGAAGGACTTTGTCATTGGACCTGTCTGTACTTATCTTGTCATTCTGCCTTTGAGAAAGGCTTAAGGGGTTGAAATACCAAACTCTACTTTTTTATTTTTTATTTTTTTAGATTTGTATGTTTTTGTAGTCAGGAAGCAGTACGTACCCAACGTTTTTATCAAAGCAGAAATTAGTTGGAAGTGAAAATAAACAGTAACACATTTCACAAAGGGTTTAAATCACATTCTTCTTCTTTACAGCTCCCTGTACTAAACTAAATGAGATAGAGAATGGAGAGGTGTCCTACCAGCCATATGTGAGAAGATCACTGGAGACAGTTCCCCATGGTACTACAGCATCCTTCATGTGTGCCTTTGGTTTTGACCTTAACCAATCCCTCCTGGGCTACAGTACACTGTGCAGATTTGGGATGTGGAATGAAGAGCCTAATCTACAATGCCACCCAAGTAAGCCATTGCCCATATCTACTACAGTAACTATAATGAAGTACAATAATAGATTAATTAATTTCATAAAAAGCGCGTCTCTAATGTTTTCCTCCCAGCAGATCATATTCTGGTAGAAAAATCCTGCTAGAATGTATAATGTCAAATGCTCCAGCTCTTTATGACCTGTATATTTAAGCCATTTTAATTGCTTTCAATCAGCATCAATGCAGTTATTTGTCTCTAAGAATCTCTTTTGACATGTACTTAATCTAATTGCTTCCTGCATTTTAAACTATGGATCTGTCATAAAAACAATTCTCAAGTTTCCTTAAAAGTTTTAGTATATAGCTTAAATTATAAATTAGTCAGCCATTAGGTCCATATGTCTTTATTTAGAAAATAAATAGAATGTAATAACATGTATGAAATTAACTTTTCATTCATCTAGAGCTATGTGAGATTGAAAATCTACCATACGGACAGGTCTATTACTCCAAGGACAACAAGTACTTTAGTTTGAACGAAGCAGTCCCCTACCATGGGGTTAGCAGATATTTTGAATGTGCTAGTGGTTACAGCTTGACGCCGCCATCATGGAGAAATTCAACATGTTCAGATGGACAATGGAGTGAAGCAGTTCCTATCTGCCAACCAGGTGTGTTGACTTTAACAAACAAGACTGTCTGATTCAAGAAATTATTCCACTTATAAAACCCAGTGTAGTTTTACTTTACTGAAAAGTAATGCTACTAAGAATGACTAGTTTGCCTATTTGCCATATATTTTTATTTTTCCAAATCACTTACATGTACAAGCTATAATTTGTTATATTATCAAATCAATATTGCTTTAATTATATAGACACCATTCCTCTTCAAGGCAACTACACCACAGATTCCTGCTCATATTCAAATACATTTCAGGTCCAGGCACTATTTTAGTTGCCTCCTCCATTGACTATGTTGCCAGATTGTATGAAGAATCAATCAATTGATTAAAGTTTATAAGTTTGTTGTTTGTTGGCAAATTACATGCCAATATTCCATTGTGTCTCCTCATCAGATCAGTGTCCAAAATTAGCAGACATCGAGGCTAACTTTGAATATATCGACACCACTTTGGACCATGGATCGCACGCGCTGCTATCATGCAGTGAAGGTCACAAACCAAGTGTTGGAAATGGAACGCTACAGTGCCATGCTGGCCATTGGCTACCAGAGGGTGTTCACTGCATACACCAAGGTACCTGTCTGTCTGTATCACAATTAATGACTGATGCTTCCATCCTAGCTTTCTGTTATTGAGATAAGGTGGGCACAGATATGAGGGACAGGATATGAGAAAGGAAACACCCTACACTCAACATATATAAGGCTTTATTGTACAGTCATCATCTGTGACATGTATCAATTGATGATGGACCACATAGTGGCTTTGTGTCAATCTACATTACTGTTGATCACTAGAAATGCACTGATCTATAGGGAGGCATAAGTGCTGTTCCCACTACGAAAATAATTGAGATTTGAATCGCGATTCAAAAACTGTTTTTGTTTTTTGTTGTGTCCACACAGGCCAAAAATATTGTGAGCCGATTTATTACGGTTAGCAGTTGTGGTCAAATGGTGGGTGTACATCCTTGAGGGTGGCCCATGCAGGGAGACATAAAAAACGAGCTTGGCACTTCCTGTCAATCAGAGCACGAGCGGTGCATTATGGGATTAAAAGACATGGTGCCGTCAGATTAAGTGGAGCGTTCCCACACACGCCGTGTTGCAAATAATTGCGGTTATTTGAAAAAGTCTCACTGATAGAGGAGTCTGAATCGCGATTCAAATCCCACTAATAATCCATTTATTGTGTCCAAACAAGCAAAAAAGTGGAGTTTGAATCGCGATTCAAATTGCGATCCAAATAATCACGTTTATTTGGTGTAGTGGAAACGGCCCTGTAGTTTGTTTATTGTAGAGAGGCAGGCAAAATGTGAAGATGTTGTTCATCTGTTAGATAATCTGATTTGTTACACGTGGAAAGTTTTTTATCAAGATGGTCAGTATTCCCTTGAGATGCTTTAACCCTGTGTGGTCTATCAGCTTCACCATTCAACGTTGCATATGGCAAACCAGCACAGCAAAGCAGTGAAATTGTAGGAGTGGAAAACTTAGCAACTGATGGAGATAGGAATACACAAAACATGCACCATGGCTGTGCTACTGTGGGTGAGTACTGAGTAGCAGAAATAAGTAGCAGGCTTTAAAGTTCCATAATGCATGTATAATATCATGCACATGCTTCGGATCTTCCCATATTTAGTGGGCTACAAATGACGAGAATGAGAGGAAGAAAACTACACAAGCTGATTATCTTCAAGATTCAAGTATTGGTTATGCAATACAATATTTATATACTGAATAATGCATACATGTACATGTGTAGGTACACACAGTACATGTACATAACATACTTCCAACATACAAGATGAAGTTCTTGCATCTAAGTAGAAAGCAAATAAAATATATTCAACAGATGAGTTCCTTCTTTAATAGCAATTGTCACTTGATGATGAAAAATGGCCTGTCACGCTTCATAATGACAGATTACCTACCACTCTTGATAATGACAAATGGCTTGTCACACTTGATAATGACAGATTAGCTACACATGTACCACTCTTAATGACAAATGGCTTGTCACACTTGATAATGACAGATTAGCTACACATGTACCACTCTTAATAATGACAAATGGCTTGTCACACTTGATAATGACAGATTATCTACACATGTACCACTCTTAATAATGACAAATGGCTTGTCACACTTGATAATGACAGATTAGCTACACATGTACCACTCTTAATAATGACAAATGGCTTGTCACACTTGATAATGACAGATTAGCTACACATGTACCACTCTTAATAATGACAAATGGCTTGTCACACTTGATAATGACAGATAAGCTATGTACACATGTACCACTCTTAATGACAAATGGCTTGTCACGCTTGATAATGACAGATTAGCTACACATGTACCACTCTTAATAATGACAAATGGCTTGTCACGCTTGATAATGACAGATTAGCTACACATGTACCACTCTTAATAATGACAAATGGCTTGTCACACTTGATAATGACAGATTAGCTACACATGTACCACTCTTAATAATGACAAATGGCTTGTCACACTTGATAATGACAGATTAGCTACATATGTACCACTCTTAAAAATGACAAATGGCTTGTCACACTTGATAATGACAGATTAGCTACACATGTACCACTCTTAATAATGACAAATGGCTTGTCACACTTGATAATGACAGATAACCTTCCACTCTTGATAATGACAAATGGCCTGTCAAGCTTGATCATGACAGGTTATTCTGTTACTTTAACAGATGAATTGTCACTCTTGATTATGGAAGTGGCACAGACCTGTTATCATTGACAAAATAATAATAAAGACAAGTGGGGCAACCATCTAAGGGCTGGATACATGTAGTTCAGATTGAAGAGCACTGGTACGTTAATCTAGAGGTCTCAGGTTCAAGTCCTGGTCCAGTCACAGTTATTTTTTGCCAATTTCTCAATTTATTGACAAAACAGAATACGTTAATTTATTGGCATTCACTGCGATAATTATTGACTTTTAAAGCTTGACTGCTCATTGTCTGAGATTAAAATAAATGTCTCTATTTTATCATTTTTCCCCCCACCCATTCTTCTCAAGAAAAATTGGGAGATGACCTATTCTGGAAAGTTGATCTTCAAGCTGTCTACAAGGTTTGGAATGTTGTCATCTACCATCTTGCTGGTAAGTGTTTGCAAATTATGTCATGAAAGAGAGTATTCGTTTTTGTTTTGGGCAGCCATATTGCTCTGCCATTTTCAAAAGCATGGCTACATAAAGTTCATGATTTTTTGCATTAATGCAGAACAGGCAACTGTCGCAAGATACAGAATGAATTATAAACTTGACAAAGTATAAGTGAAATATTAAAAGCATTTTTATTGAAGTTAAAGTAATATAAAACATGTTGTAAACTGCTCACTGACTTATAATGCCAAAGTGTAAATTAATCTAAAAGATGATCCATGACCCATAAATAACGTCTGTTAATTTAAAAGACAGTGAAAACATCCTGAATATGTAGGGCAGGGGGGGGGACTATATTAATTTAATGGCAGTTGTGTTATATAGCACTATAGTGCATATAGCACTATAGGCATGAGCACTGCAGGCATTTACCATAAGAACATGTGGCCTTGAACAGACCAAGGGTGAAATCACCATGAAAAGCTTGTTTAGTAATTTGCCTAATGTCTGGCCCTGAAAAAGTGATGAAAATGCCTGGAAATTTCTCTTCCGGGCAACATAACATTTTCACCAGATTTCAGGGTTCAGATGTTCACCATGTCAAGCCATACTATGATTTAGGTACACGCAAGTGACAAACTGTCATCAGACTGGCAAGGGGAATGAAAGAGAAAGCAAGAGAAAATAATGTTTATGTAGATATGACGCTCTTAATCCTTGACCCTCTTCATCAGTTAGAGCATACAGGCCAAGAAGACTGTTTGCATGTGTGAATGAGTGCAACATTATTCTTCCATCGTTTATCTTCTCCATCGTTTATCTTCATTATCTGAGCGTCACCATCATGTTTTTGCTACAATGTGTTTTTCCCCATCTTTTCTTTAGAGGAAAGCAATCTCCAACATGCATCTATAAGGGTTGGTTTCAGTCACATACCTCTAGAATCACACAGTCCTTGCGGAGACCCACTGAACAGTGTTACAGCTGAAGAAGAACCTATCCTCGTAATGTGCTCCACTGCTCCTATATCAGGTCAAGTCATAAGTGTACAACTCCATGAAAGTTTCGCTGAAAGTTTGCCCGAGAAAATGACACTGTGTGAGGTGGAGGTATTTGCTACGGGACCCTTACCAAGTAAATGCTCATGAATACTTATTAATTATTGATATAACAAAATGTTAACTTAATAGCTTGCAAAAGTTTGATTTTTTATTGTCCCCACTAACATGATCAATTATTTTATTAGAGAGCCCTAGGAATACATGTAACTTTACTTTTAAGCAGACAAATAACCACAAACAACATGTGCCACCTTACTATGTACTATCCAATTACTATCCAATCCCATCTGTAAGATGCCTAGAGGCAAGCTAAACAGCCAGACAAGAAAAAGTGGGCTTTCCAGTTGGTTGACATGTGGATATGTGTTGGCTTTGATTGTAGCATAGGGCTATAGTGTGGCTGGACGGTGAGGGGCTACAGTAGTTGGTGATGGGGGGCTAGTTGGTACTAGAGACTAGTTGGTGAGGTGATAGTCAGTGAGGGCTGTTATGTGAGAGTCTACATGTACATGTAGTTGTTGAGGGATAGTTGGTGAGAGACTAGTTGGTGAGGTGATAGTCAGTGAGGGCTGTTATGTGAGAGTCTACATGTAGTTGGTGAGGGATAGTTGGTGAGAGACTAGTTGGTGAGGTGATAGTCAGTGAGGGCTGTTATGTGAGAGTCTACATGTACATGTAGTTGTTGAGGGATAGTTGGTGAGAGACTAGTTGGTGAGGTGATAGTCAGTGAGGGCTGTTATGTGAGAGTCTACATGTAGTTGGTGAGGGATAGTTGGTGAGAGACTAGTTGGTGAGGTGATAGTCAGTGAGGGCTGTTATGTGAGAGTCTACATGTAGTTGGTGAGGGGCTAGTTGGTGAGGGACTAGTTGGTGAGGGGGTAGTTGGTGAGGGGCTAGTTGGTGAGACTAGTTGGTGAGGGGGTAGTTGGTGAGGGGCTAGTTGGTGAGAGACTAGTTGGTGAGGGGCTAGTTGGTGAGAGACTAGTTGGCGAGGGACTAGTTGGTGAGGGGCTATTTGGTGAGAGACTATTTGGTGAGGGGCTAGTTGGTGAGGGGCGAGTTGGTGAGAGACTAGTTGGTGAGGGGCTTTATTTGGTGAGGGGCTAGTTGGTGAGACTAGTTGGTGAGGGGCTAGTTGGTGAGACTAGTTGGTGAGGGGCTATTTGGTGAGAGACTAGTTGGTGAGACTAGTTGGTGAGGGGGTAGTTGGTGAGGGGATAGTTGGTGAGGGGCTTTATTTGGTGAGGGGCTAGTTGGTGAGACTAGTTGGTGAGGGGATAGTTGGTGAGACTAGTTGGTGAGGGGCTATTTGGTGAGAGACTAGTTGGTGAGACTAGTTGGTGAGGGGGTAGTTGGTGAGGGGATAGTTGGTGAGGGTAGTTGGTGAGGGGGTAGTTGGTGAGGGGGTAGTTGGTGAGGGGCTATTTGGTGAGGGGGTAGTTGGTGAGGGGGTAGTTGGTGAGGGGGTAGTTGGTGAGGGGGTAGTTGGTGAGACTAGTTGGTGAGGGGCTATTTGGTGAGAGACTAGTTGGTGAGACTAGTTGGTGAGGGGGTAGTTGGTGAGGGGATAGTTGGTGAGGGTAGTTGGTGAGGGGGTAGTTGGTGAGGGGGTAGTTGGTGAGGGGCTAGTTGGTGAGGGGGTAGTTGGTGAGGGGGTAGTTGGTGAGGGGGTAGTTGGTGAGGGGGTAGTTGGTGAGGGGGTAGTTGGTGAGGGGGTAGTTGGTGAGGGGGTAGTTGGTGAGGGGGTAGTTGGTGAGGGGGTAGTTGGTGAGGGGCTATTTGGTGAGGGGGTAGTTGTTGAGGGGGTAGTTGGTGAGGGGGTAGTTGGTGAGGGGGTAGTTGGTGAGGGGCTATTTGGTGAGGGGGTAGTTGGTGAGGGGGTAGTTGGTGAGGGGGTAGTTGGTGAGAGGGGGGGGTAGTTGGTGAGGGGGTAGTTGATGAGGGGGTAGTTGATGAGGGGGTAGTTGGTGAGGGGGTAGTTGATGAGGGGGTAGTTGGTGAGGGGGTAGTTGGTGGGGGGCTATTTGGTGAGGGGGTAGTTTGTGAGGGGGGGTAGTTGGTGAGGGGGTAGTTGGTGAGGGGGTAGTTGGTGAGGGGGTAGTTGGTGAGAGGGGGGGTAGTTGGTGAGGGGGTAGTTTGTGAGGGGGTAGTTGGTGAGGGGGTAGTTGGTGAGGGGGTAGTTGGTGAGGGGATAGTTGGTGAGGGGTTAGTTGGTGAGGGGGTAGTTGGTGAGGGGGTAGTTGGTGAGGGGGTAGTTGGTGAGGGGGTAGTTGGTGAGGGGGTAGTTGGTGAGGGGATAGTTGTTGAGGGGGTAGTTGGTGAGGGGGTAGTTGGTGAGGGGGTAGTTGGTGAGGGGCTAGTTGGTGTGGGGGTAGTTGGTGAGGGGCTAGTTGGTGAGGGGGTAGTTGGTGAGGGGGTAGTTGGTGAGGGGATAGTTGGTGAGGGGGTAGTTGGTGAGGGGGTAGTTGGTGAGGGGATAGTTGGTGAGGGGATAGTTGGTGAGGGGGTAGTTGGTGAGGGGGTAGTTGGTGAGAGACTAGTTGGTGAGGGGCTATTTGGTGAGGGGGTAGTTGTTGAGGGGGTAGTTGGTGAGGGGGTAGTTGGTGAGGGGGTAGTTGGTGAGGGGGTAGTTGGTGAGGGCTAGTTGGTGAGACTAGTTGGTGAGGGGCTAGTTGGTGAGGGGCTAGTTGTTGAAGAGCTAGTTGTTGAAGAGCTAGTTGTTGAGGGGCTAGTTGGTGAGGGGCTAGTTGTTGAAGAGCTAGTTGTTGAAGAGCTAGTTGTTGAGGGGCTAGTTGGTGAGGGGCTAGTTGGTGAGGGGCTAGTTGTTGAAGAGCTAGTTGTTGAAGAGCTAGTTGTTGAGGGGCTAGTTGGTGAGGGGCTAGTTGTTGAAGAGCTAGTTGTTGAAGAGCTAGTTAGTGAGGGGCTAGTTGTTGAAGAGCTAGTTGGTGAGGGGCTAGTTGGTGAGAGACTAGTGAGGGGCTTGTTCATGGGTTTTACTTTAATTTACACTATTAAATGCAACTTTTATTTTAGGTTGAACAATGAATATTGCCCTCATTATCAAGTGGAGGTATGTTGTAATCCCATGGTGTTGTGTTTTTCTCTTCAGCATGTACAATCCCACTCATTCCCAATTCAAGGATTGAGTACATGAACCATCACGAACTAACTCCCAACAGCAATGTTCCTGAAGGGGAGACCATCTGGTACCTGTGTAACGCAAGATATACAATGGATGGGAGAGGGGATAATTTTTGCATAACTGGTGGTGAATGGTTGTACCAGCATCCTTCCTGTGAACCAGGTAAAATTATACATTAAGTTTGATCTCCAGTCAGAATCACATATGGCAAGAAATCTGAACCATCAATTACAATGTACTTCTTTGGATTTTGAAGTGTTAGACTGCCAGACATTCTTTATCTTTGCATGATCTTTCTCAGCAAATTATCCCAAAGGCCTCCCAATATGCCTACATGGCCTAACCCCTCACAAAACCATTGAGTGTGAAACGTTCGCTAACTACAATAGAAAGACAGATTGACATGCAAAACAGACAAACAGTTAGTTTAGTGACACCACATGATTTGTTGGTGGTCTACTTAATCATCATGATAGAGTGCATTATTGTTATTTGCACTATATATATACTTGAGAAATTGAATTTAGCATTCCTGTTTCGTGTTCCCTCAGACAGATGTAAGGTGTGGGACCCATCACATGGCCGGTTGACAAGAACCACTTCCTGGGTAGATCATGGCACAGTAATACAATATGAGTGTGATTGGTATTATGAGAAACTGTATCCACGTGTTACCTGCAAGAATGGCCTTTTGATACCAAATCCTCCTACATGTGTCCAATGTAAGCTGTTAATGAATGATTATTAAAAGTTAACAGTTGGGTATTTAAATTCAAAATGCTTTCAAGTCGTATAAGTTGGGAGGGCCTGACGGTTTGATCCTAGCTAGCAGGACCTTTCTCTAAGGCAGAATTTTAGAAAGGTCCTGCTACAATAGAAACGTAAGGCCCACCCAATTTGTAAGATTTGCATTTTTTTCATTTCAGTAAGCAGTTTGCAACTTGTTTTATCTTTTATATATATTACTGCTTTTGATATATTTTAAGGACAACAGACAGGACATTCATCACTTATCATTAATTATGTAATTTTTTGTTTCTCACTAGTACGGTGTCGTTTACCAATGAATGACCTGAGAAATATTCTCATCAACAACCAGGAACCCACAGTGGATTCACTTGGAAATGCACTCATTCCTCATGGTACTTCCATACAATTCAGATGTAAAGAAGGATTTGAAATGCAAGATATGGATGATACGAGGCCACTTTGTTGGGAAGGGACGATAATGTATATGCAGCAGATGCCATTTTGCATACGAGGTGAGTTTGCTATATCACATCATAGTTATGTCAGATTTGTACATTTAGGAAGAGTCAATGGTTAAAAAAAATATTAGTCATTCGAGCAGAAATATTGGCCTTTAGGTGAATCAGTATTTACAGGATTATGATTTGACAAAATACTGTTACTGTTAACTTCATTCAATCTCTAGTTGCATAACTACAGTATGCAAATATTTAAATTGCCATGAGTGACATGAATATGATTTTTCATAAAATCTAAGGAAGTGTAAGGAGCAATCTGGCTAGTCAGTAAAAAGGATGTCGTAGGCAAATGTGTATTTGAAACTCTAAATATCCAGAACCTCTCTGGGTAATGTGAGTCGTACAATTCATGTCCGATTCCTGAGTGATTTCTGGAAGGGGAATCATTTAGTCTTATGAACCAGCCCGGATGTTTTCTTTCTTCAAACTTGTAAATGTGATTTGAGGAAAATGGAAAATGTGTTTCTTTATGGAGTATTCAATTTTAAGATCATTTGTGATTCAGCCTCAAGACTCAACCTTTGTGAACTGTGACTTGGACTTGACCTGCATGACTCAGGACTCAGACTCAAAAGATGTGACTGGAATCATTATGATTCATATATCCCCATACATTCAACAAATGAGTATTGAAATAAAATGAAACTGTCATTCCTTTCAACAATACATGTACATGTATAGCAATTTCTGAAGGATTACTAAAGGTTTACTTTTCATGGTGTTATGACTGCATCTCTATGGAAACATAGGAAACTTTTGAGTTTGTATGAATTCATCATCATGCAATAGAACATGCTAACCTGCATCTCAATGGAAGCATATCAAACTATTGAGTTCATATAAAATCATGATCGCCCAATAGAAAATGCTACCCATACCCATTTTTGTTTTATATTTACAGATCATTCATCATTACAATGTCATACACCATCGGTCCATAATGCTGATATTTATTATGAAGGTAGTAATATTGCTACAAGTGACATGGACATTGCCTTTGCAAAGGGTGACATTGTAAGTGTTGTCTGCATACATGGACAGTTAGATAATGGGATGTGGTCAGTGGTCATGGAATGCAATGGTGAATCATGGTATCCGCCATCACCGCATTGTGGTAAGATTAGTGGGAGTTATTATTTTTTTTCCCAAAATGCAGTTCAAGTGCATGTATACTAATTACTATTACTAACCCAGCGTTATGTGTGTGACAATGCTGCAGACTTATATGACTCATGATTTGGAACTGTTCCACTTGAGTGTAATTTTCCATAACTTGGACTTGGACTCAGACCTATTGACTCAAACTTGTATGCTGCATTGCTAGGTAGCAGCTTTTACAGTCTTATTGGTGGATATATTGGTAGTAGGCATATTATTAGCTTTTCCGCCGCTTCCAGGGAAGCGGAAAAGCTATATCTTTTGTTAGGCTTTTTCTTAGTCTTCTTCTTCTTCTCCCCCAAAGCCCATAGACAATGCACAGGGGTTTTGTAAGCACGACTTTGGTCATTGAACAGACTTGGATTTTTTTCAAACGTGGCAAATGCATAAAGCCCATGCTGAAATTGATCCTAAACACCTTGATGTCATCATGACGTCATCACGTGTCACGTGACCTTGCTTTGAAGGGGCAAATTTCAAAATCCATTAAAAGCAAAAGTGCAAGTTCGTTTGGTTTCAACTTTGCACTGTATCTAAGTTGGGAAAAGGTGTATCCAAAAATTGCCATCGATTGACCGTGACGTCATCTCATGAATATTTATGAGGTCATGAACTTTTCAGATTTTCACATTGAAATGAGCATATTTGGCCAACGGAGCGAGATTTTTTTCATTTTTTCTTTGATATCTATTGGGGACATGGTTTAGAAACACCTTCCGGAGCCAAAATGTCGTTACGCAATCATGACGTCATCAAAATGTGTGATTTTAAAACACATATACATTGTGTGTAAGGCATTGGCCGATCATCTCGAAATTTGGTATGTAGTTAGCTATCGTGCTAGACATTCGAAATCTAAAGTTTGGAACCGAAGGACCATTGTTTATATTTTTTATGAATTTTTGAATACCACACTCGAGTCCCATAGGCTTTGTGCACAAAATATGTACATGCGTTTTGGAGTAGGAATGGGGCTATTCTATGACTTGTTACAAACAGAAGCGGAAAAGCTCTATGCTCTGTTTCACAACAGACATATATTTCTCGTTATTAAATGTTATGGTATTCAAGAAAACCAATACCAGTACTTAAAGGCCCAATACAACAACACTGGGAAGATCAGAAAACATTGATGTCCACAGATGCTCTTCTAATTTACACAGTTTGTAGATGGTCATGATAGAATCCTCATGTTGAAATCTTACGGTCTGGGATGCTGTACTTCTCGAGAAATCTTCACTCAAACATTGACAAATAGTTTCACTATATGTATTTCTTACACAGATCAGTGCAAAAACCGTGACTTTTTTTTGCCTTTTTTCTCCTTTCTCAGATTACCATTTGAGCTAAAACCTTCGCAGGATTTCTTTTTTGGAATTTTTAATGGTTTAGCACACAAACTGTGGCAATCTTTTGACCTTTAAAAATATTGTATAGGGCCTTCAACTGAACCTAAAGGTGGCTTGTGGCAAGGACATGGCCGGACTCAATCTTTGTGACTCGGGACTCAGCCTTGATACTTAAATTTGACTCAGACTTGATATTTTGTCACTGTGTCAGTTGTTTTGCACATGTAAATGCACTGAATATTTCCATTCACATGTAAGTTTTAAGAGCATCGCTCATTTATGTAAACATTCACTTTTCCTTTTTGTGATATAGCCTTAGTGACATCATCCAGACGCAGCTGTTCCAGACCAGACATTCTTCAAAATGTAGTACAGTATGTCAATAGTCAGGTTAAACTTAAGAATGTTCAAGACATAGATTTGCCTGATCAGACAACTATAGAGTCACGGTGCAAGAACCCACTGACACACATACTGCAGACTAACTCAATCCGGACATGTGTGAATGGCAACTGGCAAGGAGAATATCCACATTGTTGTAAGTTTGTTGATAGCAGTCATTGCTTTTTATTTTGGAATGAGCACACATTTACTTTCCTCGAACTGGTAAGATAGGCTTACATGAAGGGGTTACCGGTACTTTGGAAACCAGAGAACCAGGGAGTTAAAAGATCTCTTTATAGAAACATGTACTGAAACAGGATGACAATGAAATGGATCCTAGAACAAAATAAGAAAACTGATAGAAAGACCATAAAGAGATAAAATGGATACTCAAGGAGGACAGAAGAGAAGGAATGGAAGAATGGACGATCGAATATGGAACACCAGAGAGAGGGAAGTAAAGGGGTGAAGAATTCTAAGCAGACATAACTTGTATGGACAGTACACGTGTATATGATTTTTACTTTGCCCCTTTTGCATATTGAGACTAGGGGCTCAGTCTATGAAGTTTGATGGTCTAAAGATGCTTCATCCATAGTGCAATTACTCCTGGTGTGATGGAATTCATTTCACAATATACTTTTCACCATATAGTCATTTTACCATATATATCACCTAAAACAATTCGGGTATACAAAATGGATGCAGCATTCTATTGGTATATATGTAGGGTGCTGTGGTGCTGCATTGCATTTAAAGGTAGCATGCAATTCTCAAAGTTACCCATGAAAAGACAAGCAAAGAAGAGGGCAATGCATGTGCCCATAGCATGCAGTGCTTCACAGGAAAGAAACTATTGTTCTATCCTCGTGAAGGTATTGTGATGTCAGAAATAGGAGGGAAATGCATGCATTTTTTTGATAGGGCATGTAGGGCAGGGGAGCAAATCTGAATGTCATCTTCCTTGGGCAGTTAAAGTCCGTA
This sequence comes from Luidia sarsii, assembly GCA_949987565.1. Taxonomy (NCBI): domain Eukaryota; kingdom Metazoa; phylum Echinodermata; class Asteroidea; order Paxillosida; family Luidiidae; genus Luidia; species Luidia sarsii. Next base: position 8,941,334 of record OX465111.1, read on the forward strand.
CATGTGGTGGAAGCCTTGATGGTCACTATCAAAACTGTTGTAGGAATCTAGTTTTTGAAATCCTACAAAAGTCAGATGTGTACGGACATACAATGGATTCTGATAAACAACTGGCCTCTCAATGAATACAGAAGTTGGGCAAACCATTACCAAAGATAATGGGTCTGCCTGGTTAATTACCCTTATGAATAACAATGATGTATTTAAGGCAAATTGTCAGATTCATTAAATCAGTTAAGTCACTGATGAGGATGTCACAGCACTATAATATAGTTTCTCGGTGTTTTTGTTTTCTGTTACAGTGCGTTCACAAACAACTTTTGCACTACCATTCATTAGTTCCATGATTTATCAGTACTTTCCAAATGGCACCATGCTTATCTACCCTGGTGTTGGCCAGCTGACTATTGATTGTTTGGTACCGGCTGGGTACAACCCTAGACTGAACAATCAAAGTGGTCAGTTTTGGAACAGCAGAAGAACTTCTTTTGGCTCACCGACTGAGCATCTTTCAGGGGTTTATACTTGTGCCACACTAAGTCAGCCAGACATTAACCATGTCCTTCATGTTCAGGTAAAAGGTAAGTTTTATACTTCACTTTTATACTGCACTTGCTTTGTTCCATATATCCAACTGAAGGATTGATTCTACTCTTATTAATTGCCCCTGCACATCATTGGTAAGATCGAAAATAGAAATGTTCACAGATTTACATGATTTACTTATACAGTTTGAAAATGGTTATAGTAGAAACCTCTCAATGAAATATTTCTGCCTAAAACATTGTATTTTGGAAGAAATGAGTAAAAGAAATAGTTTACGTCTCACCGAGATCTAAACTATTTTTCGGAACAGTATGGCGTTGAATGCTGCATTTTCTTGAAACAAATGAAGCATTTTTTTTCTAGACTCGGTTGGCCGATTGGGCTGAAATTTTCACAGGTGTGCTATTTCATGCATACAGTATGCTGGATCAGACAACGTATGGATGCTATTCTTTGACCTCGACCAATGTTGTGTAGGGGCTTTAAGGAATTTGGTTTTTTCAATTTTACAAAATTTGCATGCATTGACATCCATCCTGATATGGGAGGGAAATGTGATTAAGGGTTGGTTGCTATTGGTGACTAGGGTTGGAAGGATGGATGGAGTGATCATCCTACATGTTGGGCTTTGGATAAGTCTTCTTTGGATAAGTGTTATGGGTAGCGGTGGGATTACCATGTATCGGGTACATGTACATGTACATTCTAGAAATGCAGACAAATTGCCAACATTTTGTCCTCTCTCAGATTTATTTGAGCTAGAAACATGATTTGGGCAGTGGTCCGATTTCTGGATACAATTATAAGGTCTACATATTCCGTAGGGTACATGTATAAACGTACAGTACTGTACATGTAATATGTACATGTACATGGTTGAGCTTTGAATAATACAGCATCTGGATTATCTTCATCTGAGTACCGAGTTCTGTGGCACCATTAATGACACTATTAATTGTGCACATTTGAATGTGATTTAATCAGTTTAATGTACCATAAAGAGAATGGAAAGTTGGAAGCAGTTTGCTTTAGTAGTGCCTATCTACTGAAATGTAATAACAATGTGCTTGTTTTTTGTCTAGCTGTTACATGCCCAACTCTGATTCCACCTGGAAATGGACATCTCAATGGTGTGGACTTTCACATAACAAAGACTGTTTCATTTGAATGCATGGAGGGGTATGATCTTATTGGAAAATCAAAGTTGCAATGCAATCGTGGAACATGGTCAGGAGATGTGCCTAGTTGTAGAGGTGGGCTGAAATTGTGTAGTACTCACTAGTCGTGTTTATCCTACAATTTTAAGAAATTATAAATATTTTGGCTTAATTTGATAGATTTCTCCACATAGGTTTTTCTTTGCTCACGTTTTATCATTAATTGATTATTGTCTCAATTTATTTCAAGAGCCTGAAAGTATTCAAAAACATAACCGTTTGAAGTGAAGATGCACACAAAGTCCTTTTGTGAAATACTGCATACATGTCTGATGTCTTTATATCTGATGCTTCCTAATATCTTTGTACAATTTTAATTTCTTTATAACAGAAAATATTCTACTAATAGATTTTGTGTTTCATCCCATGTCTGTAGCTAGAAACTGCTCTGAGATACAACTGATCGACCGGAACTTAAACATGACAAACACGGGTATTACACCAGGTACAACAGTTGCTTTCTTCTGCCAAGCAGGCTACACACTAGTGGGAGACTGGGTTGTGGTTTGTCAACATGGGAGATGGTCCAAGCCAATCCCTCACTGTGAAGGTGAGAGACCAATCAGAGCAAGGTGCACTTTACTGAATGGATTTACTTAAGGGAGTGGGAGATGACGGGGAATTCCACCAGTAGTTAGTAGTTACGTGTCAAGGTTAAGGTTCTCCGTTTGGTAGTGGGTGTCTTATTCCAAAGGCATGTAGGGACTTAGCTTGAATCCACCACAGAATTAATGAAAATAACATCTCTCATTGTGTTGTGCAAAACTAACAGAATACCAAAAGGCACTTATAGCACACTAAGTCTGTCAGAATTGAAACTTGTGGTGTGATTGAGAGCTCTGCAGTGCAGCAATGAAGGCATAAACAAGTCTGTATTGAAACAAAGTCATCAAATAATGTGAGGTTTTGAAAGAGGTACTGTATGTTTGATGAACATTACCCTGAAAATTAACCCCTGTTTTATCGTACTCTCTGATACAGCTAATAGGATGCGTGAATCTAGCACTCCAGCCCCATGTCATTGTGAGTTATGGGAGAGGTGTTTGCAAAATGACGTTGGTAAACACAGCTGCATGTGCATACATCCTAACCAGTGCAAGGAAACTAACGAGGAGCCAGTGTGTGGAACAAATAATCAAACCTACAGCAGTCTCTGCAAGATGAAAGCCACTGCTTGTCTTCTGGAAACAACTATTGATGTTGCCAAGAATGGACCATGCCAGGAATTTTAGGGAAGGTTGTAGTAACATCACTTATTTACTTGCCCCTCAAAACATATTCAGTGTAGCCCTTGTTGGAAAATTACCAAACACTTCCTGATGTTGGTAAATGTGTATAATTATAGCAGGTGATGTCCTTGTAAATCTACTTATCAGTCAATTGAATAAGCATTGAATTTTAATATAAATATGCATGATTTGTCCCTCTTATAAGCATGTATGCATCATTGTTATAAAGGCATTGTTCCTGCATTCATGCATGTGCCATTGTTCCTGCATTCATGCATGTGCCATTGTGCCTGCATTCATGCATGTGCCATTGTGCCTACATTCATGCATGTGTCACTGTGCCTGGATTTATACAAGTCATTGGCTTTTCCGCTTTTATTTTCTGAGCTATATTTTTTGATCTGTTTTTATTTTTGTAGTTTTTCCGCTTGCTTCGGCAAAGTGAAGGTATTATTTCTTCTTCTTGGTCCAAAATTGCCATAGACAAAGCAAGGGTGCATTCTAGGTTTAACCAATTGGCATTAGATGTTCTTTGCCAAACTTGGGTGAATGTCCCAAAGATCTAATGGTGTTGAGAACTTTGTGTCATGATGACGTCATCAGATGTCACGTGACAGCGCCTAAAGGGCCAACACACTGCAAAAGTGATATCCTAGAGTCTGATTGGTTGAAACTTCTAAGAGGTGTATCTTAAAATTGTCATGACGTCATCATGACATCATGATCATCGATGCAATTCATAAAACTTATTTAAATTTTACAACAACAATGTTCAGTTTATGATATCCAGCAAGTGAAACAATAAATTTCAGAATTTGTATTTTTATAACTGTTGAGAAATGAAATGAGATAGATCAACATTGGGGTAAAAATACTGTGACATCACCATGATGTCATCATAATCCATGGATCAATCTTCTCTAAACTTGGTGGGCATTGTGAAGTTTTTATGTGAGTATTGTTTTGAATTGTGAATTTTGTTTTATTAGGCAAAAAAAAAATGTTCTGCTTCCTATTACGTGGCATTTCAAAATAGGGTAGATAGGTACAGAATTTTTGTGTGTATAATCATATGGATGCATCTGTATGTGGTCAAACCTTAAGGGTACAAGGCACAAGACTATCATTGTTTCTCGATAACAATTTTAGGGCCGCAGGCTAGAAATAGGGTTGGTCAGGTGCCGGGAAGCACCTGGTCTTATCAAGTCACATAGACTTTGTGCACAAAATGTGTGTGGGCATGGATGGCATGGGTTCAAAACCCAGAGATGACACAATTATAAGTCCTACAGGATCAACATTTAGCAGGTATCCATGTTTCGAAAAAGTGTATCCAAAAAAACTGTCAATGTGTAAACTGTCAAGCTATCTTATGAATACTAATGAGGTTATGAAATGTTCAGAGTTTCGCATTCATTTGAGCCTAATTTTTTTTTTCATAGCTACTATGTGCATGTTATAAAACCACCCCTCCCCTTTGGGCCAAAATTATATCTCGTAATCATGACCATTTTAAAACACATCTAACCAACTGGACAATCTCCCTGAAACTTTAGTTAGCTGGTTAGTGGGTATGGCATTAGAAAAGCATAATAAGAAATAAGCCTTTTGATTGGATAATGAATATTTGAATATTGTCCCTTAGACTTGCGTACGGAATGAGTATGCATTTGGGATTGACTTTTTCAATCATTTTTGAAAAGTAATGAACATGATGCAGAGAGGCCAATTATGCCCTCTTTGAGACAGAAAAATAAAAATGTTCAATGTTTCCCTTGCCTGTTTTTGCCTGTCATCTGTGCCCATACTCGAAACAGGGGACTGTTCTGTACACCTTTTCAGGAAGGTGGTTGGTCTGTGTAGACCATTGAGCTCTATAATTAAACTAGAGTGCCCTCTCATCGCGTGACGCATGCCGACAAGGGGACTTAGACGCCATTACCAATGAGGTGCAAATGCATGGATCTCTATGGGGCAAATTGGGAAAACTAATCCCAATTATTTACAAAAGAAAGTATGACATTAAAATTCGCCAATCTCTTGAGGTATTGATGGCCTTTTCTTTCATTACTAAAACCCATTTCTATAACATTTTAGTTTCCGCATTCACAACCTTTCGGGTATACCTTTCCCCGCTCATATTACGCGCGATCGCTACTGACATCCGGGCACTTAGAGCTGAAGTTGCTCTCTTTGGTAATGGCGGATGCGCATCCATGTCAGCACACGTTTGTACCGCGCGTTGATAGGGGAGTGCGCAGCCTAGTTTACTACAGTGCTCTATGGTCTAGACCCATATTTGGCTGGAGCAATCTTGGATTATTACTTTTAACACCTACAGCCACTCTTCAACAGCACAACTCTCAGAAAAGTTACATCTGTTTAACCAATTAGACATCATGCTTGCATGTGCCAATGATTGCATTGCTGCAAAGATTTTCGGAAACGCTGGATAGAGGTACACACGTATATGGTTTCAGAAGCAGTCAGCATTTGAGTTCGGTCTTGACTTTTATTCTCGACTGAACATGATTTTGTAACTAAAAATGTGTACAATCATTCCTGTCATTGTAAAAAATGACTGAGAAATAGCATAAGTTACTTTTTTTAAATAGCTTTATTTTTCCAAACCCGAGTGTAGATGTTTCAATATCTTACTTAAATTAAACAACCACTCAAATAAACACTTCTTCATGTGTTTGTATTAATACCTACAGGTACCATATCCTGCTACAAAGCATTTAAATATTATTGCACCCCTTTTTATGAAAATACATTTTTTCTGATTTAAAACATCTTATTTACAGCAATGTCTTGAAACTTGTTTCATCATCAAAATCTTTACAGTTTATTACATATATTCATACATGTATGCAATTCATACATGGATTTCTTCTATTGTGAGAGTATACATGTAGGTATGATAACAGCTGGTGTTTCAACATATCTGAATGTATGAGATTGTCCTATCCTGACAACAGGCAGGGTGTATACATATATACTGCCAGGAGTGTTGACTTAGTCTCTTCTCAGATCACAACTAGTACTATCTCAGAAGAGATTATGCACATGGCTTTATAACAAGGCTCCTAATTAAATAACATGATATTAGTTGCTAATGCCATCTGGCATTGAAACATTGACCCCCTGACTATGACCCTTCAGAGGTTGGCAAATGCCCAGTCTTACAGCTCAGTTCAAATGGGCAAATTTGCATGCACATCAAGGGGAAAGGACTGGTACTTGAAGCAAGGGTAGCATCTGATGTCAGGCTGATCTTTCATTCTTTGGCATTTCACTCCAACATGAACCAAAACATGTTGTAGTCAATAGTCAATTGTCACTTGGGGACTTTTTATTCAATTAAAATTGTCAAAAAGAACCTGTACAAGTAAAAACAAAAAAAATCAAAAATAGCACCACAACAGATTGTCCCTAACTCTATCGTCCTGTGAATCAGTAACTATTTAAAAAAAAAAATTGGTTCAATGAGGAAAAATGTACATGAGGTTGAAGTGCACATTCACTGCATTGCAATCCACATATTGTGTGCATTAACAAAACAGTCATCAAAAATCAGGGACCCAACCACATTTGGTACAGAGTTTGGGGCACGAGGACTGATGATTATGCTTAATGGGGCAGGCTGCCTTAGTACGTTCCACAACAGCAGGGAGGTTGGTATGGGTAGCATCACAAAATGGGGGGTTCTTGGTGTACTTGCACATACAGATGGAATAGACAGATTGTGGTTTATAAGGAACAATCCACTTCAGTGACTTGAAACCAGTTCCTTTGTGAGCACCTGTGTGTAAAAATAAACATTTGTAGAACATTTGTTTCAAATTCAGATTGCACATACATACACATATTGTACATGAACCAAAAGCATCAAAACTGCTCGTAACTCCATTACTGGGATTTGCCATTTTGGTCATTTAACCGTAGAAAGGCCAAAGTATTTCAAGAAATGTTATGGCTGAGGGGGGGGGGTGGCTATCTATAGATCTTTGCGACAGTATGTGTGCTATTCAAGTGTCATAGATATGATACAATGTATATTGCATCGAGGAATTTGTGCCGGTAAATGTACTTCAAAGAGGGTTTGCCCTACGATGTGTACAGTACTTAAACACTGCCCGGTACTTTGCACGATTGCCAGTTGATTTTTCTGTTAGCAAACCCTTCTTGAAGCTAAAAAAGTAAAGGGAAAACTTTTTTTTTTAAGTGCATACTCATTTTTACTATAAATCATTGTTTTGCTGTCATTGCTAAATAATTATGCAAACGCACGCAGACATTTTTGCACATGTACTGTACATGTATGAATCCCAAAATAAGGGCTGAAAAAAGGCCACGATGATGGTAATTTTGGCCGCAGATGTTCAGTTTGGTATTTTCACTAAGTAAACAACCAACAGCGGGATTTGAGATCTCTTATATTGTTTATTGTTTGGGAAATTTCTCTTATATTTCTTTGTTTCATATACAACTGAAATGCGACTGTCATGCCTTAACAAATTACACAAGTCTAATGCAACACGTGTACCATAGGTCCATGTCTGTATACTGTTAATAATGTCTACATATAGTGTATCTGTAGATGTTTTGCTTGTACTTTGGTCCTTACCATCGCACCAGGGTTGCTTTTTACTCAGTCCACAGGTACACCACTTCTTCTTCGTTCCTGGTTCAAGGCCTCTGACATTGGCAGGACCATACTGTAGAATTGGAGAGTGGTTGCACAACATTAGTTTTGTTTGCACTGGACATGAAAAACAGAAATTTAGTCAACTGGGAAGGTATTTAAATTTCCATTTTTGCCATTTGAACTTGACCTTTTTTTAATTTAAAGGAGTAAAATTGTACTGCATGGCATGTCAACAGAAACAATGCACAGCACATGCTATTGTAGTACTACAAGCCAACATCTGTCTAAGTGGCATTTTCCTCAGATACACATTTGATGATTTGCACTTGCCTAACCTTGGCAGAGGTTGGCCGGTAAAATATATGCTGGCCTACATGTACCTCCATTGGTAAAGTAATTGGGAGAATGCAAATAGCTAGATAGTTTTATCATACAATGTACAGTAGCTCACTATTACTTAGTAATAACGCAGGAAATGTACCGGTAGTTAAACTAGCTACAGTAACTAGCACCCTTAATTGTAATCTTTTTGACAACTTTGTAATAAAACAAATTTATAAAAGTCAAACAAACAAAGGAAAAACTGACTGGGAACTTGAATAACCAATTGAAAAATGATAAAGATAACTTTGACTGGATCGGAATTTAAACCAAAGACCTCTGGTTTTCCGAACCAGCACTGTTACCACCTGAGCTATCTAGTCCAAAGCCAGAGGTCTCCAGTTCAAATCCTGGACCACTCAAAGTCTTCTTTGCCATTTATCAATTTCAATCAAGTGACATTCCACTGTATTCCTTTTTAGTTTTTTAACTTTTTGGGATTTTAATCGTCATACGACATGATAACTTATTTGGATTTAAAAAAGTAAAAAAGAGGAGTAAAACTAAAAGTAAAACTAAAATGTAGGGGATACATAATGTACAGTTTGTAAGTTACCGGTACTCGACTTACTGTATGCTACCTACATGTATTCGTGAAGTTAAGACCTCTGACTAGCCTACGTGTACCATGGCTTAACCGTTTAAAGTAACGTTTTTAAGGTTATTATAAAGGCATTGTACCTGTATTAAGTGTATTATAGAGCCGGCTACCAGTGCCCATGCCACAAAAGCTTTTCAACTGGACCCTCACTTACATGTAGCTGGTGTACGTTGCCGCATTGCATTGCATTTAATACACGTGCTTACCAGTGTGGTTCCCCAACTTCAATGTGCATTACCAATAGGATAACTGCACTACTACCGTACCACTGTGCAACATACCGGTACACTTTTCACAACGGTACCCAACAAATTCAAGAATATTATTTCTTGCAGCAAGATCGCGCGCATCACTGATCGATGACATCCTGAATAAATAACGAGCGATCACATTTTTTGCATGATTTTTTAAGGAACATACAACTGAAGAATAATACAACAAGAAAAATGTTGTTATTTATAACATTTTGAACAAAAAGGCCATTGAAAATGAAATTTTATTGAAATACCGGTGAAGATTACGGTATCCATGAAAACCAATTTTACAACCATGAACTTTTGACATGCACTAGGCCTACAAGTACAACATATATCATGGAGGGCCCAGTTTTCGACGCAATCGATGGTACGCATTTTCGATGCTTGGCCTTCTAACTCACAGCGCACGATGAAAACAACTCCGTATAACGATCTCAGACTTTGTATCTTCCGGTTTATTTCCTGCTCTTGTCTGTCACCAAAAATTTGGAAAGTTAACCACTTCGCGCCGGGGGGTTTTTCAGCGCCGATGACCGCCATACGGGGGTTTTTGAACAATGCATCATTTTAAAATCTTGCTAAAACAATCGGAACAATATATTTCTGTGAAATAAATCAATAAGGGTATACTATGGGTACAAGAGAGTAAAACCTGGCACAATTCGGACGTCGTTGTGGCCTTTGTCAAGAGATTATCCGTTCGAAAAAGGGCCCTTTGTGCGTCGTCAATGGACCGTAACGGACGTGTGTGTGTGGGTTCGTGTATGCTGCTGACAATCCCTGACCGCAGACTCCAGCCTCCACTCCAGGCAGTCAAATCTTCGAGTTGGTCGGCCACAAACGAGCGTACAGATTACGGTAAAGAATGTGGGGGGAATTCCAATGCCAGACCGACGACCGTTGGGCTGTGTGGCATGCAAAGACAATGTCCCCCGCGTGCTTTCAGCTGCAGCGCGGTATCCCTCGATCCTCCACAGTAAAAGTCCCACAATTGCACAATTACTGCTGCTAATCTTGCAATTCATGTGGCAACGTGCGTCAAAAAGGGTCTTTGTACTGATTCATAATGCTTTGTTCTAAGCTGAAAAGAGTCTTTGTTTAGAATGTGGACAATAGTGGTGCCCGGATTCGGAGGGCCCCGTTGCAAAGGCAATCCAATTGACCTCCGGATTCGGAGGTCCCGGCGCGAAGTGGTTAAGGCTCTTCCGGTAGGCCAAACTCGTGTGATTCAAAAAGTTGCTGTTTTGGGGTCTATTTTCCTAGGTACAAAATTGACAGTTGCTTCATAGCTCCAGTTTTCTTTATTGTCGGTCCTTAAAAAAATCTTAGTGTACCATAATAAACCCCAACATATGTAGAAAAAAATATATCATGCAACTTGAGGCAGCCCGTTCAGGGTAAAAACTATGGAGGTTCCTAAAGGGCGTCTCGCTTATAAATATATCTTTTATTTTTTTTATAATTTTTTAAAGGCATAAAGTAACATGGCCTAATAAGGCTTTTAAAAAATTATAAAATAATAAAAGGGCAGCTAGAGAAAGTACCAAGAAGGAGGAAATGTGTCTCTTGAGTGACATTGGAAAAGGTCATAACTGAAGAAGCAGCGAGAAAGAGAATTGTGGAGTTTTTTTAAACGTCACAGAAGAAGACATCAACCAGATAAAAAATACAACCCCACCAAAAGGGCAAAGGAAAAAAATCTGCTTCCATGGCTGAATCACAATTAGCTTGGACCAAGCCAAACAATCACATCCTGCCTCGATGTATCTTCTGATGCGGATATTAACAAGGATGAGAAATACTGCGTGTGTCACTCAGATACCACCCTACCTTATGGTTTACTTGTTCAAGATCCAAATTCAAAAAAGTTAAAAAATATCTTTCAGTTAAATGAACTACTTTTAACATTTTAAGAATATTATTCTCAATTTGAATTATTCATTATGGTGATTAAATTTATTTCCTTATTATTATGAGGACAGTTTTGATGATTTGGAAAAGGATGGGAAAGGAGAGGGTAGCATGAAGGGAAAGGAGTTCTGTCCATAGGTGATAACAAAAAGTAAATCCAACTTCCCAATCTCAAAGTGGCTCAGGACAATGGGACACGATTAATGCAAACTAATAAATTATGAATGTTTTGGGGAAAGTGTTAGAAGCATTGTCGAAAACCCCCGTAAGATGAACAACAAAAAAACATACAGGGAGGAATTTTACAGTGCCACACAGCGTTTGAGTTAGTATTTTAAGAATTTATTTGCGTTTGGCTGCACTGGGACACCTTACTAAACACCACCGACGAAAATAGGTGACGATGCTTACTGCGCGGTGCGTCATGGACATCAACACAGCCGGGTAATCTTACGGAAGTGACAGAATTGATCAACATTCTCTATGATTATTCTAATAGTCTGTGGTGTGGAAAAAGTGACTGAGACCTCTTTTTAGTGTGATACTTTTGTTCACATTGGTCAGCTTGTAAAAAAGGCCTTATATCGTCGAAAACCGGTCACTGGAGTAGTTCGAGTAACTTGGACCCATTACAATCGGCCTTTTAAAAAAAATTGAGGTTTCGGGCGACAGTAGGGTCCAAGGGAAACTGCTCGGAGACCCTGTAACTAAGTAACTACTGAGTACTGTATGTGTTCGACTCCATGACTACCTCTGACCAAAACCCCCAGATTTTACCCCGAAAACACACGTGAAACCGTCCCACGCACCCATGAGAATCACCTATTTCAATTCTGGTCATTTATTTTACTCACGTTTGGGGGAAAAGGAGAAATGTTCCCTTATGTGATCGAGAAGATTCTCTCCCGTCCGACGAGCAAAAATGCGGCGGCCATCTTTGATTTTTAACGGCACACGCAACCGCTACACGCAAACGCTACACGCAAATCGATGACGTTTTGACAGGTCCGTGTGCGCAGTGGGTCTGTGTGAGTGTGTGCGCGACATTGATCTCCATAGATCAATGGTGCGCGCGCACATGTACACAAGCCTTGACCACTATGGTCGCGCAAAACGTCATCGATTTGCGTGTATACCTTTTCAATTTGAAATCAAAGATGGCCGCCGCATTTTGGCTCGTCGGACGGGAGAGAATCTTCTCGATCACATAAGGGGAAATTTCTCCTTTTTCCACAAACGTGAGTAAAACAAATGACCAGTATTGAAATCGGTGATTCTCACTTAATCCAAAGATGGGTGCATGGGAGTGGTACGGCTTTACGGGTGTTTCCGGGGTAAAATTCTGGGGGTTTTGGTCGGGGGTATAGTCATGGAGTCGAACACTAGTTACTAACAGAGTTTCCGAGCAGTTTTCCTTGGACCCTACTGTCGCGTGAAACCTATAGCCCATAGGTCCAAGTTACTCGGACTATCACTGGAGTATACCCCCCACACTCGTGAGCAAGCAAGGGTTCGGTGGAACAGCTTTTGTGGCACGGGCGCACTACTAAGTAATCATTTTAACGCAGTGGCTGTTGTTACGGCAGTCGTTCGTATGGTTCCCTGACTTGATTGTATTTCGCCAGCATTGCAGGCTGGTTGAACCAGTCTATTAGCTGATAGTCTGGTTCCAAGAGCGAAACATCCTGACAAATACTGTGAAGTCAGGGAACCACATGGACGACTGCCGTAACAACAGCCACTGCGTAATTTTAATAATATTTTTTAATAAATCAATGAACCAAGTTGATTTTGCTAGTAATGTAGTATCTTTTCTAATATCTTTTCTAACGCTATCTGACGTACCTGACACACTGCAGGACACAGACTTGCATCTTCTTCCTTAGTGACTTGCTCAGCCGCCATGACACTTGTCTTGTAGTGTACTTGTGGTTGTAGTTGTACTGTCGTACACTAAGTCACTAGTACTGAGTACTCGTAGTACTATTTAAGTATTAGTATTACTTATTAGTAATACTAATACTGTAATAGTAGTATTAATGGAGGATACTGGTTCATACTTCATAGTTGATACATAATTATAACCAGCGTGGTTGGGTTATCATGCACGGGCACTAAGTACTACGGTCTACAATACGGAGTACCCACATGTATCGTAGTTGTAGTGAATCGCCCTACTGCTGAGCGCTGGTACTGGTACTCGTACTGGTACTGGGTAGTGACACTGGTACAGTGGTAGTGGTACTAGTGATAGTGAGTAGCGGTAGTGAGTGGTACATGTACTGTATCGTGGGAACCCCCGTTTTCGACGTTACACGTTTTCGACGCTTGGCCTTCTAACTCACATCGCACGATGAAAACAACTCCGTATAACGATCTCAGACTTCGTATCCTCCGGTTTGTTTCCTGCTCTTTGTCCGTCACCGTGTGTGGAAAGTTAAGGCTCTTCCGGTAGGCCAAACTCGTGTGATTCAAAAAGTTGCTCTTTAGGGGTCTATTTTCCTAGGTACAAAATTGGCAGTTGCTTCGAAGCTCCAGTTTTCTTTATTGTTGGTCCTGAAAAAAATCTGAGTGTACCATAATAAACCCCAACATACGTAGAAACAAATATATCATGCAACTTGAGGCGGTCCGTTCAGGGTAAAAACTATAGGCTCCGATAGGGCGTCTCGCTTATATAATTTTTTATATTTTTTTAATTCATTATTATTTAAAGACATAAAGTAACATGGCCTAATACTTAAGGCTTTTATAAAAAAAAATGAAAAAAATAAAAGGGTAGAGAGAAAATACCAAGAAGGAGGAAATGTGTCTCTTGAGTGACATTGGGAAAGGTCATAACTGAAGAAGCAGTGCGAAAGAGGATTGTGGAGTTTTTTTAAACGTCACAGAAGAAGACATCAACCAGACCAATGAGTTTTTTAAGCATAAAATTATGAATGTTTTGAGGAAAGTGTTAGAAGCGTCGAAAGCGTCGAAGTGTCGAAAAAAACAAAAACAAAGATGAACAACAGAAGAAAAAAACATACAGGGAAGAATTTTAGCAAGAATTTTACAGCGCCACACAGCATTTGAGTTAATTTAAGAATTTATTTTGCGTTTGGCTGCACTGGGACACCTTACTAAACACCACCGTCGAAAATAGGGGACGATGCTTACTGCGCGGTGCGCCGTGGACATCATCAAAACCGGATAATCTTACGGAAGTGACAGGCTTGATCAACATTCTCCATGATTATTCTAATAGTCTGTGCTGTGGAGAAAGTGACTGAGAGCTCTGTTAATGTGATACCTTCGTTCACATTGATCAGATTGAAGAAAAGGCCTTATAATATCGTCGAAAACCGGTAACTGGAGGATACATGTATCCTCCAATAACCGGTTTTCGACGATATAAGGACTTTTCTTCAAACTGAACAATGTGGACGAAAGTATCACATTTCCTCCTTCTTGGTACTTTCTCTAGCTGCCCTTTTATTTTTTTCATTTTTTTAAAAAGCCTATTGGGCCATGTTACTTTTTGTCTTTAAATAATAATAAAAAATATATTAAAAAAATTATATAAGCGAGACGCCCTATAGGAGCCTCCATAGTTTTTACCCAGAACGGACTGCCTCAAGTTGCGTGATTTATATTTTTTCTACGGATGTTGGGGTTTGTTATGGTACACTCAGATTTTGTTTAGGACCAACAATAAAGAAAACTGGAGCTTCGAAGCAACTGCCAATTTTGTACCTAGGAAAGTAGACCCCAAAAGAGCAACTTTTTGAATTACACGAGTTTGGCCTACTGGAAAAGCCTTAACTTTCCACATTTTCGGTGACGGACAAGAGCAGGAAACAGTCTGTCAGATACGAAGTCTGAGATCGTTATACGGAGTTGTTTTCATCGTGCGATGTGAGTTAGAAGGCTAAGCGTCGAAAACGTGTAGCGTCGAAATCGGGGGTTCCCACGATACATGTACATGTACATGTACATGTACATGTACATGTATCCTCCAGTAACCGGTTTTCGACGATATAAGGACTTTTCTTCAAACTGAACAATGTGGACGAAAGTATCACACTAAAAGAGGTCTCAGTCACTTTTTCCACATCACAGACTATTAGAATAATCATAGAGAAGGTTGATCAAGCCTGTCACTTCCGTAAGATTACCCGGTTTTGTTGACGTCCGCGGCGCACCGCGCAGTAAGCACCGTCACCTATTTTCGTCGTTGGTGTTTAGTAAGGTGTCCCAGTGCAGCCAAACGCAAAATAAATTCTTAAAATAACTCAAAATGCTGTGTGGCACTGTAAAATTCTTCCCTGTATGTTTTTTTGTGTTCATCTTTGTTTTGTTTTTTCGACACTGCTTCTTACACTTTCCTCAAATCATTCATAATTTATGCTTAAAACGTATTGGTCTGGTTGATGTCTTCTTCTGTGACGTTTAAAAAACACTCCACAATCCTCTTTCTCACTGCTTCTTCAGTTATGACCTTTCCCAATTTCACTCAAGAGACACATTTCCTCCTTTTTGGTACTTTCTCTAGCTGCTGGTTTTTTTTTTCATTTTTTTTTATAAAAGCCTATTAGGCCATGTTACTTTATGTCTTTAAATTAAAAAAAAATAAAAAATATATATATATATATAAGCGAGACGCCCTTTAGGAGCCTCCATAGTTTTTACCCAGAACGGACTTCCTCAAGTTGCGTGATATATTTTTTTTCTACGGATGTTGGGGTTTATTATGGTACACTAAGATTTTTTTTAGGACCAACAATAAAGAAAACTGGAGCTTCGAAGCAACTGCCAATTTTGTACCTAGGAAAATAGACCCCAAAAGAGCAACTTTTTGAATCACACGAGTTTGGCCTAATGGAAAAGCCTTAATTTTCCACATTTTCGGTGACGGACAAGAGCAGGAAACCAACTGTAAGATACGAAGTCTGAGATCGTTATAGGGAGTTGTTTTCATCGTGCGATGTGAGTTAGAAGGCTAAGCGTCGAAAACGTGTACCGTGTGCCGGGGAGAAGACAACAAGAGAAGAGGGGGCCAGCAGCTAGCAGTTTGTGATCACCCTGATGGCTAAATAATTCATCAACCTTAACAATCATGTTGTACAAAAAGTACAACTCCTTGATGAAACAGACATAAAAAAATATTACTTCAGGGCAAATCTACAAAAATACCCCCGCCAATTTGTCCCTCCATGCTTCGTCTAATCAATTGTTTGTTGTGCGTATCTTCACCTTCGATATTAAAGACCATTGTACATGTATTATTTTGGTATTTGCTACTGGGATGTTCTTAGGAATGAACACAAGTCCCTGTGTCCTAGTCCGAGTAACTTGGACCCGACAAGTCACCCTTTTTTATCAAAATTTAATATTTGGGTCGGGAGACTGTAGGGTCCAAGGGCAAGGAAACCAGAGTCCAAATCCTATACTAACCACCATTTTTTCCTCTTGGACCCTAAAGTCACCCGACCCTCCAAATTTCTAATTTCTATACAAAAGGAGTGACTTGTCGGGTCCAACTTACTCGGACTACCTGTGTCCCATAAACATTAAACAAAAACATTCCCAAGGCCCGCCTCTTTCTTGTGTAGCTAGTTCATAGATATAACATGATGTTTGCATCGAGGAGAATGTAATTCAATTAAATTTTGCCCTTGCTCGACGAGATCAACACTGAGTGGTCAATGCTTTGCCCGATGCCTGATAAAGATATTTCAGGTAACTGAGGCGGGATTCGAACCTGTGACTCCCGCTTTTTAGTGCGGACGTCTTATATAACCACTTGACCACAGAGCTGGTCGAGCTTGTGTGGCGCATTCGAATATTGTTGACTATAGCGGCGGGTACCGCGTTGCATCATAGATGTAACATGATGTACGTTTGCGTCAAGGAGAATTTCCCAATTAAACGAGTGAAACGATTACTTGTGATAGGCCTACCAATAAAATGGTTGGATTAGTCCGAATGGATAGATGACGGCAAGCTTTAACAATATTAAATGTCTTGCTGGTCGGCAAACAGACCGTCATATTTGCTGTACAAATCCCAAAAATTCTAAAATTTGAGTTGGTTTAGAATGCGATTTTGTCTGATTGATGACAAAACCAAGTTCAGTCATAAGTGCACATCTAGATTTAACATTCTTTGCACATTCATCTATTGTATCCCCAATGAGAAGGAAATCGTCAATGTAATTGGCCGAAATATGGCCAATGTTGCGCATTGTTGCAATCACAGGTTTCATAACCTTGGTGAATATGCGCGGTGCACTTGACAGGCCAAAACACAAACAGGTAAATTGCCACAATTTGTCTCGCCACAGAAATCTCAGGAACTTCTGATGTTCTAGGGCTATTGGAATGGTAAAATAAGCATCTTTGAGATCTACTGATGCTAGAAAACATTTTGGACGAATAAGCGTAAGTGCAAACTCTAATGTTTCCATTTTAAAGTGGTGATAGGACACAAACTTATTTAAAAGTTTCAGATTGATAATAGGTCGCATAGAGCCATCACTTCTCGGTGTCAAGAAAATATTGGAAAGAAACTGCCCTTCACTGGGTTGAGTTTCGACAATGGCACCTTTTGTAACCATTGAATCTATTTCCTTATCTATCATCCTCGCTTCAGAATCCGAAAACTGTATCGGTGCTGGGGCCTTATGTTGAAAAGGTATTGATCAAATTCAATATGACAATGTGCCACTGAATCTAAGACCCACTCGTCAGACGTGATATTGGTCCAAGCCGAGACAAACTGTTTTAATCTTCCTGCAATAGGAATAAGAGTTTGAATAGTGTACTCACTCACAATACTCTCTTCTACGGCCAGTCATACTGTGGACGGCTTTGAGCCCAAATGGCTACTTGTAGACCGTGGCTGGCTCTGGGTAGTTTGGTAAGGGCCGAACAAACGGCTGGTTCCTGACCCTCGACTTCCGCGGTAATAAGGAGCCCTTATTCGGCGGTTGTAACTCCCTCTCCCAAAGGAGGGCCTATGACACCACTCTCCCAAAGGGCGTGGCAGGTTCGAGTATCTTCCTCTACGCCGACCTGCAGTTTCAGATCGTGCCTGTACTTTAGTTCCAATTTTATTGGAGTCTTGAATGCTTTTGCAAGACTGTGCCAAGTCGTCTCCAAATAGCAGGCTTGTGCATGGGACTTGTGAAGAACAAAGGGGGGCAAAATTCTGACTCAAATCTGGACGAATAGCGTCACGCCGACGCAAATTCAACAAAGAACTGCCATGCCCAAGAATTGCAACCGCATCAAAAAGAATGCGAATTAGTTTGGCGGAATCAATGTTGGCCTCCGTCTTATTGTTACGGGCTTTTAGTAATTCGTTAGCCACCATAGAGATGGCTACTGATCCATGAACAAGAGTTTTGAATCTTTTGTAGTTTGGCATCGCTGGATCGCGTTGCCGGTTTCAGTATTGACCAGATTTCTGGATTAACTCTGGTTAAACACAGGTTTGTGCAATTTTCTGGCTTGCTGTAAAGCTTCAGCTTTTTGTCAAGCTTTTCTGTTTGGATTTTTCCTCTGATTAAGGCATTCACTGTTTGAGCCAACTGTTCATTAATGGCTGGCCCCACTTTCTCGTCATTTTCGACCATGGCAGCCAATTCAGTAAGCAACTGGTCGTTCTCTTGCCCATGCAGGAGGGTGTCAACATCGCGGTCTGAAATATTGTCGCCCCTTTCGGATACGATACCGCTACTACCACAGTTGTCCCTTTCGGGTACAGGGTTTTCAGACAACATATAGTCAAGGTCTGAAACTTCGCCCTCTTCGAGCTCTTGAGTTATGGCAGTATGCCCTATAGCGGCCGCACGAGGATCTTTGCTAAAGCAGCTGAATGCATTGGCTAGTGAAACAACTGTTTCTTGCAGCTGACTTACAGTCGCATGTAGATTATCGGCCATTGTGGTCGTCAGCGGAGCAGACGCGGCCGGGGCATGGCTATAGAAGCAGCAGGAGCAGGTTCAGAGCATTTGCGTTTAGAAACGCGTTTTCGAGCAGGTTTAGCTGGTAGCTTGGCGCTAGTGCTCGCTTGCTGTGCCGGAGCGATTTCCTTCTCTAATTGCGGAAAAAGAGACTCGTCTTCGGAGGGTGAAACGTGAATAACGGCATCCTCGGCCATTCCGACTACAATATATAAGGCTACGCAAAAAGCAAACAACGCTGCAACAGTATCAGAGCGTGACCTACGTGCAGTATGCACCAGAAATACACTGGCGAGATTGTGTGGGGAGGGAACTTATATAGTGCCCGGGTCGTAATCACTTGCTTTGTTATGCTTTAAACGCGTGGTATGCTCCTACCAGACAATACAATCTCACGTGTTCTGAACGGAGGTAATTGTGAGGTAGAATGCAATTCAATGATGTTTAAAGGCTGAGTGCTCAGTGCATTGGCCGATGCCCGATAAAAATATTCCAGACAGCTCCACAGGAAGAGATCCACAATGACAACGCCAGTCGTTGGACGCTTTTAGAAACTCCTTTCAATGTCACTTGTTAGCTTACTCTGGTGGGATCTGGTTTAATTCTAGCTTAGGTCAATTACAGTTTAGGTCCAGACGGGCTAAGAGCAGTCGATCGATGATTATTGGTTTATTATTATTATTATTTATTATTATTATTATTATTATTATTAAAATTATTATTATTATAATTCTTTTTTTTATTTTTATTTTATTATTATATATATATACATTTTTTTTGGGGGGGGGGCTAAGAACAGTCGATCGAGGATTAGTGGTTTATTATTATTTATTATTATTATTATTATTTTTTTGGGGGGGGTGTCAGTCCATGGGCTTGTTTGATTGAGCCGTTCCTTATTATATTGGGAACATAAAGGATGAGGAGGCAGGATTAAAATAGCTCGAAGGTAGTTCCGGCATTGGGGCCACTGTCTTGGAAAGACTCCGTAGATATGTTGTCAGGCCTCTGAGCTTTCCCACGCTTCAACCGACCAACGGCAGTGGAGAGCACTTCAGCTGCGAAGGGTGTTGATTAGTGGCCGTCAGCTCTTACCGAGGTGCGGTAGTTTCTTGCTTGACATGCGTTAGAGATGATGCCTTAGTGGTTGCATTCTGTGCCCCTTCAAGGTCATCTCTAAGGAATTCGTTGTATTTGGCTTCATACTCCTCATCCTATGTGGGGATATACCGGTGACGAAATTCACGAGGGACGATACGTTTTGCTGCCAAAATAAGCATAGTTTTTGCAAAGGACTGAGTATAGGCCTAGCAGGGTCAGGCATTGAAGCAGAGGGTAGGGGTCGGAGAGGCTGTCAATATCAGAATCAACCAGCGTATAATGAATGAACTGATCCACCTATAGTCTTGCGGAAGTTCAATCTCTTTACTGGTTTGGTAGGTGTTTGAATGATGGGGTTATCTGGTGAGATTAGGGAGGGCCTGTGCTTCGATCTTGGGAAGGGTTCCAGGATGAAACAATACGGTAACGGTCAAGAAGGCAATATCAGGATTCGAAGACGTCCCCATCTGCCTGACTGGAATCTGTTTGGGGTCCTATAGGTCGTCCGCCGAAGAGCAAGTCCATCCGGTCTTGTAGAGCTTTAGGCCCAGGTGATGCTGGACAGTTCAAATCACAAGCATTGATACACGGTAATCTGAAAGCAGGGATGGAGTCTGTTTGAAGCTGGACTGAAGGAGGTTTGAAGACATTAATGGCATCCAGTGACAGTTTCTGAGGTGGATTCCTGAGAGGAGTTACCGATTGCTCCCCATTGCAGCGCATGAGATCTTTACAAAAGTAGCAATCCCATGAATTCCACTCCCAGTGTGTGCAGCTATAATGATAGGTTAAATTCAGAGGATAGCGAAGGGTTTTGGGGACTCCCTTATGTACTCGATGACTGACACTGATAGTAAGGCCTTTCTCGTTGAGCTGCATCTGAGCGATGCCATCCCGTATGGCAACTAATGGTACCTTCCCTGAAGGGCACTTGTTCTGGGTTGGTATCAATCTGCATACTCTGCAGGTGGATCTGTATACACCGAGACAAGGAATGATGTCGTTCGTATAGATTTTGTTATCGCTGCTGTTCTCTCTCACACGCACTATCTCTCTCGATTCCCTCTCTCCCTCCCCCCATCTCTCTCTATCCCCCCTCTCTCTCTTTCTTTGTCTTTCTCTCTTTTTCACTCTCCCCTCTCTCTCCCCCTCTCTCTCTCTATCTCTCCCCCTCTCTCTTCCCCGCTCTCCCCTCTCTCCACGCTCTCTATCTCTCTTTCTTCCCTCTTTCACACACTCTCTCTCTGTCTTTCCCTCTCCCTCAGGCCCCTCTCTCTCTCTGCCTCTCTCTCTCTCCCCCTCTCTCTCTATCTCCCTCCCTCTCTTCCCCCTCTCTCCCTCCTTCTTTTCACCTCTCTCTCTCCCTCTCCCCCCTCTTTCTCTCTCTCCCTCTCATCCCCCTCTCCCCCTCTCTCCCCCTCTCTCTTCCCCTCTCTCCCTCTCTCTTTGGTTGTTGTCATCGACAGACGAATCAGTTTCATGCAGGGCTCTCCGCGGGGTGGGTTGACTCTTTGAGCCATAAGCCCGGATTCCATTTTGTATAGCAAACAGCAATGCGTCATTTCTATGCCGTCCCTGCTTTTGGTTTAGACATTCTATATTGAATTATACTGAAAACAATTATCGTTAAAACCTGCAGTACCTTTTGGACGCCAGGGACGAAGCCTTAGCATGAAACCATTCATGTAGCAGTTTAAGCCTAACTCAAGCAATGAAAGATGAACAAATGGAATGATGATTCACAGTAGCAAGTATCTTTCATCTGCTGGTTATAAGTTATTATTCATCCGGTCGTGTGCTTCTTGTTGTGCTGCGAATAGCAGGCAATTGATTGCGGCGTGCTACTACAAATTATAATTATTTTTCAGAGATATTCCGTTGAGCGATTCTGATGTACACGATTGTATTTACACAAGAAACATTTTACACCGCAACCATTTTCGTGATAGTAAACGTTTTTTGTGCTTTGCATTTCTAATCTGTCACTACCTTTAAGAAAGGTCCTACTAGGATCGAAACGTCAGGCCCACTACATTTTGAGATTTGCATTTTGGTAATTTTAGTCGGTAAGCTGTTTGCCAATTTTTTTGTATAGGCCTATCATTAATTAATCTAATAAGATAAGAAATATTTGCACTTCATCATTTACCAGCCAAAATTGAACTGTTTAGATACAAAAACACCGGAAGAATTAACATCAGACTCATGGCCTTTTTGGTTATTTTGTCCTTGTCCCTTTTCAGTGCGATTCCAGCCATGCGGGACTATCCGCCTGCAGTGCAATGCCGCTCATCCTGACTTGTGATTATATCCAAGCATTATGCTGTACGTACGGATTCCAAGGCCTCGGGCTAGTACGATGTGACAATCTGCATGACATTTCCTGAGATCGCTGCCTTAGATACTGCTAGAGGACATGTAATAATCAGATCCCGTCTGCTCAAAACAAAACGTGAATGCCATAAGTGAAAATTAATATTTTGCATTTCCGTATCATATTATATAGATTTATTTCCCACAGTTTGTGCAAAAAAAAAAGCAAAACCAATGCATTTTAAGCAGCTAGCCTGATCACAAAGCTTGCCCGATAGCAAAAGCGTTAATTTAGCGTGAATTAAGGTTTCACCCAGTAATTCTTTAATAGAAAATGTTCTTCGTGACTGAACTTTGGAAATTGGTTATCTTTTAAAAGTTTATTCGGCAACTGAAGATGGACGTCTATGGTAATCATATAATCATATGAATTATAAGCGGTTTAAAACTCTTCAGTCATTACTTGGATAATAAATAATAATAATAATTCAATACACCTAACTATACAGATGTATTTTTTATGTCAGTGCGATTAACCAAAAGAATTACTCATCAAATTCGTCGAAGCACTGGCATTGTGATTTCATGGCGAATGTATTTATCATACCGATAAGAAACGATGGCAAAGGAATCTGTCGTTAAAATTACAAAAACCAAGAAGAGCAGACATAATTATATACAATGCTCGCTTATTCCCGGGCATGCATTATTTGATATTGTCTCTTAAAGTTATACCAAGATATTTACAATTTAAATATTATTTAAACAAAACAAGGAAAAACTGACTGGGAAAATTTGAAAATAAATGGCAAAGACAAATTTGACTACATGGACTGGGACTTGAACCCGAGACCTGTGGACTAACGTACCAGTGCTGTTCCATATCAGCTATCCAACCCTTAGATGGTGGCCTCCCAAAATAATAGTCGACTAGTCTTTGCCGAGGTGGGGGCGCCAGTCAGAAGCAATTTAAACATTAATGGCTGGATAGCTGAGATGGAAGAGCACTGGTACGTTAATTCAGAGGTCTCGGGTTAAAGTCCCGGTCCAGTCAGAGTTTTCTTTATTAATTTTTCAAATTTAAATATTCTCTCGACCAATGAATTAATTTTCGGCCTGTTAACACCAAATGACGATTTCGTTACGTTGCAGTCGTAAAAGTGGTGGGCAAAGGTACGCACAATAGATGAATACGTCTGCGTGTGATGTATTTATTGGTGATAAATACTAGAAACTGGACGGTTCACGGGAATCATTTCCACACTTCAATAAGCTTATTCGTTTACACAACTCCGTGTAAGCACGTGTGCACACAAGGGATATCTGCAGTACAAATAGATACATACTGTGATTGTAAATGTGACATCACACCTTAAATTTGCATGACCCATTTTTGTTAACTTTTATTTCAATCTCGTGGAGAAGCTTGTATGGAAATTAGGCACACACAAATTAAAGATACCTCAGATGACTAAAGAAATTACTCGCTCAGAAGCAATCTTGGCATCAGAGATTAATATCTCCCACGCTCCGCCGAAAGGCATGCAGTAGTTACAGTGCGGTAGCAGGTGGGTACAAAAAATAGTATAGGTGTGACGGTAGTCTGAGCAACACTTTGTAATTCTAATCAGGAGCCGCGCCTTCGTATAATAATGCTGATTCCTCAAAGGAAGGCCTCACTCTACAACATCGCCGTTGCTCTTATGATACTGGACACGGGATACCTGCACGGCCGATCGCTTTGTTGGCTGTGGTTAAATTGAATGGAGATTGTGTGCAATCAACAGTGAAATAGTACGGTTACCAATGGAACATAGCCAGTGTTTTCTAGCTTTGAACAGTTCTTTTAGTATCTAGTCTAAACCCATTTATTGCGGTGAAGGATAGGGATATTAAGTACGCGCGGAAGCAAATACAGCAGCTGCAGGTGTGTGCGTGCTTGTGACTGTGTAACACGTCAACTCAAATGCCCTTTGCCTTTGAACTATAGGAGGCGCACACCTTTCAGCCTGTGTTCAGTACGATCAGCGTTGGCTTAAGCGACGCACCCTGTATAACATTTGTTCAGGATATTTATCCAAATCGCCATGAACTGAACGATTGTCAGCATACACCTGCAGATTAATTATCCGGAATACTTAGGATACTTCTCTGGCGTAAATTACAGAAGAAGGCCACAGCGTGCGCAGCTACTGTTGTATGTATAGATTCTTCGTGAAATCTTGAATCACGTGCTAAATCCAAAACAGTTCCTAATAGATCCCTCTTCACAAAAAGGCACATTGACAGAAGCGCGACCTAGGTAAGTGACTTCTAATCATTCTTCATTCTGCCTGATTATTCAGAAGAAGTGGTTCCTAGTGTGATATAGTTATATGTATGTTTATCATAAAAGCACCCAAATTTGAATCACCGGTGCAGGGGGAGAATGTTTGGAAAGGGGTAACCCAAAATACTAAAAATCTGTACGGCTCAGCGAGTGGGCTTATGGATTGAAGCGTACGTCTTTTACACCAAGAGAATGCAAAATTCAAATTGTCTGAAAGGCAGAATGACAAGATAGGAACAAATAGGAAGGGGAAGTAAAATGATACGGTCAGTGGAAGAGAAAAGGTATAGGCAGACTGAAGGAGAAGGGCAAAGTTACAAGGAAAGCAAATCTGTATGGGTGATTAATGAAGGCAGGAATTGAAGGGAGTGAACACCAACAAGGATAAAGACGTCCATATTTTGGTAAACATAGCAGCAAATCAAAGTTTAAAACGCAGTGAAATAAAGCATAGTGCAAGTCATTACTGGCCAATGTTGAAACCATGGGGTTGATTTGTCTGAAGGCAGCCAACATCTAAGAAGCGTTTTCAATAAGTTTTTAGTTTCGATAACTTGAACATTGCAAGGAGAAATGTGTATACTATAAATGAGTTAGAGATTATACAGTAGTTGATTAAAATATTGATATCAAAATGCAAAACATAATCATGACTTGTGAGTGAAGGACATGTTTCATACTTCTCAGCTTAGCGAAAGGTAAACACTTCATAACGATTCGCGGAGATTGCTGTATTCGTTGTTTTAGTTTAATTCCTGAGACAAATATTAATACGTGTGTTGTACACTGAATTTGAAATTCAAAGACAGTTGTCTGATAATGAAAATAATATTATTGCATTTCATAATCAGTATCGTACAGGCAAATCATGGCGTTAAGCCACTGCACCTTTTACATCCGATGAAATGACGAATTCCACTTAAGAAAACCGTCAACCCCCTCAAAATCCGAAGGAGGTGTGAGATGCCTCTTCACGAGTCATGCCAGATGGTTTGAGGCTGTTGGAAAATTACGGTGCTTGAGCCAAGTGAGATTTCTTTTTTAATAAATGATCAGAAGAGAGGTGTAAGAAAGGGTATTTTACATATTTCCGCTTTAGATCCTGCAGATTGCCTGCCGTTTGCATAACGTTTGCAATAACGGAATGTTCTGACGTCCACAGAAGGCATTGATTAGCTAGGTATATATATATTAAGTGTGAGATCTGTGCGTTATCTGGTATGGGTCAGTGGATGATATTGCATATCACATATTTAATGGTGACTTTTACTTCCACTATTTAAGCGAACAACCAGGTTGGTTGCCTCCTCTCACCCACTTATATCTGTCCCTATATAGGTGTAGAACGGAGAGGTATCGGAACGGCTTCTTCCCTCGTTCTGCCTCTACCTGGAATTCCCTTCCTGGTTCTTGATTTCCCCATGCCTACGATCTTGCCCTTTTTTAAAAGTAATGTTATATTCCTATCTCCGGCCTTCCTGAGTCCCTCTCTATCCTAACTTTCTCTAGCCCTTAACCTTGAGTGGCTTTTCAGCCTTTTTGGCGCGATCTTGCATACAAACTATTGGCATTTGCACTCATTTCGTTTACAATTTCTATATAGCCTTATTATATAAGCAATTATTTATAGCCTGTCATTTTAATGGCCGTGTGGCATTTTTTAAAATTTTCTCTAGAATACATCTATTAATTTTGAAACAAAAAATTATGGAGCTCCATTTTTCATAGCAATTGGAATTATTTCAGGTTACATTAATCAATCCAATTTCCTGTAGTGGACATCCCAAATCGCAAAGATCTCCAAACATTTATACGGCCTTCAAACAATAGCACTTGGCAAATATTTGAGATGTTTCGATAATGGAAATGTATGAAATTTTAAGCCATTGCATACAGGCCTCAGTCAGATTAAAATACAAATCCAACTGACTGATTTTTGGTGGTGGATATGTCGTTGAATGGCAGCACGGCCAATGATGCTGTACACAATACCAGCCTAGCTATATGCACATGTAATGGGCTAATAACCCCTGCCATCCCTTCGACCCCACACTCGTTCCTATACACACACGCCATAGCCACTTACAAGTTATTAAAGAGACCTGCCACATGACCCTAGCAGGATCTTGCTCGAAGGTAATCATTCTTATTTATGTGATGGGGAAAAACCCGTGTTGTTACGCCTACTGCTGGTCTACTGACGCGTGTGGGGAACGGGGGCAGTGGCACACATTGAAGCAGTCAGCGAGTTGTAATAAACAGACGCACAAACGCAATCAATGTGGAAATCAATTCAGCCCACAAAACCACAATATATTTCCAATATGAGTGTATTGCATATATTCACATGAATAAGCCGGAATAAGCTGTGGATAAAGCATGATAATTCAACCTCATGGCCTCAACATCAAAAAGGGCAATTACTAAACGTACACCTTGCTATAATTGTACTGTGTTATCCACCCCCAGTGCTAAATGTCTGCCACGTGTCAATTCAACACTTTGCAATGATCTATCTACATTTTGGGCATA
Source organism: Luidia sarsii (assembly GCA_949987565.1). Lineage (NCBI taxonomy): Eukaryota > Metazoa > Echinodermata > Asteroidea > Paxillosida > Luidiidae > Luidia > Luidia sarsii. Next base: position 8,968,350 of record OX465111.1, read on the forward strand.
AGGCATTAATAATGAGGTATAGACCTACCCTTCATTTCAAGTTATTTCGCGTCATCTTGACGTAATCGCGTGTTATTTCATAAAGGGGCAATTCTTGCGACCTATTATGGAACTATAAGTCACATTATTATGGGTTCGAAGACTGTTTTGTTTTGTGTCCAAGTCGGAAAAATATATACACGCAGCCAAGTGGCTGTGACTTTATAATTAGGTCAAAAAGTATGAGACATTTAAATGTTCAGCCTCTTGGCTATATAAAAACGGGGTATTTGTTTTCTTAAAAAACTACCATATATACACACTGAATAGTTCAAACCCTCGCTGAAGTACATTTTTTCTCGATGCAAAATCCTACCATATCTATAGAAAATTACAGCTTTACGCGCATCATATTATTATGATGCACACTAAACTGTTTCTTTATACATGTAAATGGATATTTGCTTTCATGTATTTATCTTAGTAATTTGCTAAATTTTAATTTTCGGCCTGTTTTCTTTTTAGGTTCTATGATCAGCGGTCGTCTGTTCAACGGCCATGGCGTACGAAATCTACGCATTATCGCCATTGCATTTCAACCAGTCAATGGTTAGATATTCAGTGGGTGATATCTACGACCAGGCCTATGGCTATGACTACAATCTCTCCTTCGTTCCATCCCAGCTGTCAGTGGTTCCACAAGTTCACATCTCAGCCAAGATCCTTGTTGGTATAACCTATTGTCTTCTGATGAGCATCTGCGGCATTGGCAATCTGCTACTCTGTTACGTCATCTATCGCTTTAGACGCATGCGCTCTACCACCAATCTCTTGATTGGTAATTTAGCGCTGTCTGACTTTCTGGTTGCTGTTATTTGCGCACCCTTCAACTTCTATTTCTACATCTTCCAGACCTGGCCATTTGGTGGAGTAGTGTGTGTTGCCGTTGGCTACCTCAAGACCACATCACTATACGTATCAACAAACTCATTACTAGCAATCGCTATTGACAGGTGAGACAGTTATTCTTTAATTTCTTAATTTGTCTTTGTTTTCTCGTATTTCATTTTGCGATTGACTTCCTTTGTTCAAGACTGGGAGATTCTCTACCTGCCGTTTTACATAATCGAATCCACCAATTTATGACCTTGACCAGCTCGGTGGTCCAGTGGTTAAGGCGTCTGTACTTTACAGCAGGACTCGCGGGTTCGAATTCCGCAGAAGCTGCCCGAGTGTTTTGTCTCGGCACTCTGAAAAATCACTGACAATGCAGTACTTATCATATTTCGAGTAGGGCAAACCCTTACTTCATGTTTAAGACCTAGAAATGAATGGTATATTTGTATTAGTGGGGCACATGGGTTAGTTTTGTTTGCAGTGCAATGATGAAGCCTTCTTATGCACAAAGTACTTCAAGGTTAAGCATGTTTTCAATCGTTTCATGCTTTTCTGGAAAAAAACAAAGAATTTCAACCCCAATTAATAATGACAGAATTAGAAATCCTCCTGCCAGTAACATGTTCTTTTGTGAGGACACTGTGTGATAATGACAAGAAACATAAAAAGTTAATCCGTCCTCAAATGAGGACTTGCGCATGAGAGGGTTCTTTCCGATCTTACATAAAATATGATATATAACATGGAAACAAGAGGGCTTTTGTTAGTTCATTTCGAACACTCGATATTGAAATGGTGGATTTAGAAATCTGGTAAAATCTTACTATTTCTTAAAAGAAATGCTGAGTCGTGACGGTGGTATCAGCTTATACTGGCGCTCAATTTGGACCGACGTCTTCTAGCCATTTTGATTATTTTTGTCAAAATCTATAATAACTGCGACGGCAATTTAAAGGTCCATAAAGTTCTTTTTTCCTTTTGTTTTCATGTCGTGATGGGATTTTAAAACAATTTTGTTTTTGGCATGTATAAACTGTATGGCAAATTTATGGAGACACAAAAGACATTCCCAATTAATTTCACCGTATGGAAATTTCTATGCTACTGTATATACATGTACTTCGTCATATCAGTGATGATATGTGTATTTTGTAGTTTTGAAATGTGCAATTACTGGAACGAGCAATTGTTGACATTCGTATTGTATCGTCTTGGAGACTTTGATTGTGTTCGTCTTGCCCTGCATGCACTTACTGCGCAACCATGTGCATGTCATTGGTAGATTGGAGTATTCACCTCTCAATGTCCCTTTCGCTTTTCATCACTCACTATCTCCCTCTCACTCTCCCTCTCCCTCTCCCTCTCACTCTCCCTCTAATCATTCTGGAATGGTAATAATATGCAATTATATACATGTGTATATACATAATTATACATTTTGGAATCGATGCATAATTCCAAATTACGCACACGTAAGAAGACATGGTAGCCTCAGTTAACTCCCGTAGGGAGTTTTGCAAGTCGAATATCACAAGCAGTATATACCCGACAATTCCCCGTAACAGTCATGGCCTTGTGAACACATTGGCCTCGATGTAAACATTTGGGAGGAGACGATTTTTTACATAAACAGTTTAGATGAGTATTTACAGTGACGAGCTAAGAACCGAAGCATGATCATTGGGTCTAAGTAAGATTGGATTAATCAGGCATAAAACATTGCATTGCTGTAAGCTGCTTCCTATCAAAATGAAAGCAATTCCTTGCTGTATATTGACCATCTCACAGCCGAGGGGCAGATTCCCCCTCCGATCTCGGTCGTTCAATGATGGATTCAAATGATTTTGGCATGGCAATACAGAATTACATAATGAACATTTTTGTAAAATTTCATTTAAAAAAAATATTGTTTTGTCAAATTGTAGCTCATTAATCATTCATGGTTAATTAAAAAAAATTTTTTTTATTGACTTCGTATGTTTTTGATTGCATTTCTCCAATTTGAATACAGCAATATGAATGAGGTAATTGTTCAAAAGATTCCTGAAAAGAAATACCCTTTGCACCTCGGAAGCTATGCTTTTATGTAGTGTAAGTCAATGAAAATAATCCGACAAACTATATCTGGCCCTGAAAAATGTTCATCGTCAGAGAACAACACCTCCAATTTTAGTAAAATTAGTGTCGAAATGTGCCTAAGAAGATTGCCGAAAAAGTTATAAAGATTCAACACGCCCAAAATAATCACTGTGGCGCTATAAAAAAAAATATCCGCTTCCGGCTCTTTGAGGGTCAAAAAAAGTAGGGTCAACATATTAACACATGGACAGTCTTTATGAAGATGTAGAGACTATCAATTATAGCCTCATTTAAACTGTAGTATTTTCTCCTTTAAACATTAGGCTATTGGATGCATGGCATAACAATAGGTCATTTGGTCGGGTTTGCCCGGCTCAACGGAATAAGCAAACCTTTATTGGATTACATTCTCCTCGACGCAAACATCACGTTATATCAGTGTGTGGTAAAGGATGTTGTTGACAGCAAACGACAGGTGTTGTGCAGTTGTGTTTCCGGCACTTGTGGCGTATCCGTTCGCTCGCCCATTCATTGGTTTCTCCGTACACTCAATATACCTTGCCAAGTCACACCTATTGATAACGCCTGCTATTCGTCACTATTCCTATACAAGCCAAAAGCTCAACCTATACAGCTTGGTAAGAAGTTTCAATGTATATTGATTTCTCGCGCGGGATAAACTCGCATTAAAATATTAGATGGCGTAAATGCACATATATTTTTAGGGCAGTTAGGAAAAGCGTCAAGACGAATTACTCACGAACGAGCGCATTAGGATATACATGTATTACGCACAAAATGCGATTCCAGTTGATTTAACGCTTGCAAGGGTACCTTCGTCTTCAAAGTTACAGTGAAAAATTTCAAAGGTTAAATTATTCTGGCTAGCTCTGCCAGCACGTCAAGTTGACTAGTTGACTATTTGGGAAGGCCACCATCTAAGCGCTGGAGAGCCCGGCGATAAGGACGCTGGTATCCCATCCCTCTTATCATATGAGGTCTCAGGTTCAAGTCCCTGTCCAGTCAAAAAATTAAATGAAAGTCGGCATTTGAAAGATACAGAACACAGGACACCCTCCCATCAAAATAAACGTTTTTAGAAATAAATATATGCTAACATTCATTCAAAATAATATTTGATGTAGTGCTAATTAATGGAATTATTATCATTATTGTTATTATTATTATTATTTATTCGGCCAAGTAAAACAAACAAGAAGTACATTCAAGGTGGGAAAGGTCCTATAGTCTATATCATGGAAATTCAAGATAAGAAATAAATTGATGAATAAATACCCAAACAAGGAGAATATTATGCACATGTATCAGAGATGTGATAGGTCGGGATGAGAAGGGGAAGAGATGGGCAAGGACTGGGGATGAAGGGGAAGAGATTGGGCAGGAGGGTAAGAGGGAAGGAGTAAACAAGCAGAGTAAGGACAATCCAATCTAAGATGACCAGGAGGAACAAAAGTGAAAAACACTATGACTCAAAAGCCTGTTCCTCCAGTCCTAGGTTGGTGAATAAACAGCTAACTATAGTAAGCTTTGTAACTAAGTAAAAACAATCAAATACAAGTGAATGGCAATGATTAAGATAAATCTTGAATTAAAAGATGTTAATAATCATGGAAATGCAGGATAAATTGGAGAACTATAATAGATCTTAAAAATTAATGGGCCTGACATTTCGATCCTAGCAGGACCTCTCCCTGCCTTTGAGGAAGGTCCTGCTTGGATCGAAACGTCAGGCCCACTAAATTTTAAGATTTGCATTTTGGTAATTTTAGTCAGTAAGCAGTTTGCAACATTTTTGAATATCAGTTTAAATATAATAGATATGAATAATTTTACACGAAACAATCAGCTGAACAAGATAATAATAAAGATAATAAAGCAGTATACTCGCTGGCTAATCAAACAGCACACGTTGTGTCAATTTGGTCGAAGATGTCGTTCAGGTGAAACGTGCAAATTTAATGTTTCTCGCAATGAAAAAAGCTTCACTACATGCATGTATAGACAGAAAAGTGGTTGAAATTTCATATTTAGATGCATGCTTATTCAACATAAAACATTCTTTTTGGGATGATGATGTCAGTACATGCCCGTGACATGAAAGTCACATCTCACTGTTGGCAGTTGGAAGAGTTCCTAATGTTGTGGATTTATAGCACACAATCTATTGATAACGCCATCTTGATAATAGGTGCTGCAAATAGGAAAGATAAAGGTATATAGGCTTTTCGCATAGTTCAGGTCTATTTCACGTTGTCAATGTGCGTTTACATGCAGCTATGTATTGTTTGTCCCAAGGCCCATTTGGCAAACAGTGAAATTAACAATAACATTAATAAAATGCATGTTACGCAATACCATTTTGCATCACCATGACACCGTTACCTTATAAGGTAGGCCTATAGGGCCTACCGGTACAATTAGGAAAAATGTGTAAAAAAGACTCCCAGTAATTACGAATAAACACAAATAAATCATTCCACTCATTTTCTTATCTAGGCAACACTCTGACTCTGACAAACGATAATTATATCGTAATTTCTGACATTGTGTCCACTTTGAATAACTAAAAGACATATATAGGCCTAATACGTGTATTTCGACTGTAAAGCATTCAATTGGCCCTATTCCAAAGCAACACATCCTATTCATATGCATGTTTCTTGCGTTTCAATGATTTCAGTACAAGGTTATTTGCGCTTTGACAGGAATTTGTTGTGTTTAAATAATTCAATTTCAGGCTAAAAACATTCTCATACTTAATAATTGATTTTGTTAATCTTATTTACGATGATTTTCCAAAATCATTTAATTTCAACGTTGTAAATCACACACGCATACTTTCTTGAGCGCATACCTTCTTGATATCCAAACTTGCTTTTGAGTCACAAAATATCGAGTATGAGTCTCAGTGCGAGTCTAGATCCCGAGTCACCTGGGTCCAGTCCCAGTTTGAATTCAAAACTGCAAATAGGATACTCATTTCCTATTTTCGACAGTTTCCCCGAATTACTAGCTTACATAGGCTTATTCACATGGTATATCAAAATGATGGTCAGGTTAACCGTTGATAGAAACTTATTTTTAAACCATGTGTATGATGTGCCCCACCCAATAGGCAATACCAGAACATGCACTAGCCTGTATAATCCGTTCTATGGCGAATGCAGGCTAAAAGTGTGAGTGTCGCATATACCTTTGTTTTGGAATAATTGCATGTTTGCTCTGTCACATTATAGATCAAAGATTCTACCCACTCTCTCATTCCATTATCCACACTGGAAGAGACGTCGATGCCCTCCGAACTGTTATTATCTTAGTTGCCTTTAGGATTCTGGAAACTGGTAACTTAAGGCGAAAATGGATGGCTGCATAATTATAAGCTTCTGTGTAATTAGTCTGTCCTATTTTATTCAAAGTTACATAACGAGGTTCTAAAGGGCCTGTTTTCGGTGTCTTCGTTAAACGTATGCTAGAAATGTCAATATCTGATACATCCTCCGCGCTTGACGCTTCGTCATTAAATGCTAAAAGAGCAACGCCCTTCCTTCCTTGGAGTTTTTGCGCTACTAAGCATTGCAGCTTATCTCGTGAAATGCTGAGCATTGAGAATATGATAGAGCCACCACAAAAGCCAGTGTAGTGCGCCGATAGGAGGCTCTATTTTATTCAATAGACGGCTACACGTATCTTAAGTAGACGACTATCGTCCAGCGAGTTAAGATAACCATCCTGCATTAACTGCAATCCTTTGCCTCGCAGCAGGTAATCGTAGATAAGTTGAGGTCTTCTCTCTTTTTTCCATTTTCATTCACTATCTTAACCAATAAAAACCATTATTTTTTGCTCGACGTTAGTACATTGATCGAAGCTGTTGAAAGGTTTCTGGTCACAGATAAGCGCTTAAAAGGACTCTACGATCTTATAAGGCAAGTTGAATGTGTAATGCAAATCCTCCTTTATACATTTGATTCTACGCCTATACCAGCTAATACCCATTGCCATATGACGATAAACGCAAGCTCAACGTGGTCATAAACTCGGCCTAAATCATTTTCACTATTCCTATCTGTCTACGTACAAAGAGCCTTTTCGTACGTGTGTGTAACCAAACATTTTTATCTACGAATTAGCTAACAATGAGGGCCTAGCGTTTCGATTTTAGTGGCACCTTTCTCAAAGGTCCCACTAAATCACCATACATCATTTGAGAAGGAATTGAAGATGTGTAATCAACTGAGCACCAACGTAAATTAGAACAAGTGTATGCCACAATGGACTGTGCAAGTCTCGTGGTAAAAATCGTACACTTCCAGGCACCTCTGTTCCACTTAGTATGGGAGATTAAAGCGTGTCCGGCTTTTATTTCATTTTTAGTGAGAAGCCCAACCCCACAAAAAACAGATTAATTTTGTGGAATCAGTTTAGACATAGAATACGGCAGAGAAAACGAATGAATATAACCCGACCTTCAACTTCTGGTTGTAACCAGGTTATTGCGAGTACGGCCCGATTGTGGCACGCGACTCGAGCATTGCTACATATTACCGCGCCGACGTTTAGTGTGGTTCACGTACATTCGGGTCAGAAAAGCGTAGTTGAGTCAGTGCTGCAATGTCAACACCTCTGCGTGGTTTCGTTAGCCAGTACATGCATTTACATAAAGTACACGAAGGACAAGACTGGTCATCACCGACCAAGGGAACTGTGTCGTGCTGGGACGCTGCATATATAGAGCACTACCTAGAACTGTACGCTACCCAAAACGTGGTCACCGACTATTCGCAGACCAGCCAGTCGAGGAGCTCGACACCTTTCCATCATTCGACGAGCTTGGGAAAGCTCTGGAGCGGACAGCATGTCCCGTCGGAGATCATGAAGACTGGAAAGCCAGCCCTGCTGCAGCCTCTCCATGAACTCCTCTGCCTCTTCTGGAAGCTCGGCTACATCCCACACGTCATGAGAGATGATCACTTTGTATAAAAACAAGGGGGAAAAGAAGTGACTGCAACAGCTACCGCGGCATCTCTCTGCTCAGCATCGTTGGGAAGGCCCTTACCCGCGTCATATTGACCCAAATGCAGTGCCTTGCATCCCGTGTCTACCCCGTGGACATGATTATCTCCCTGCGCCAGCTGCAAGAGAAGTGTCGCGAGAAGCAGATGCCACTCTACATTGCCTTCGTAGATCTGACGAAGAGGTTCGACCTTGTCAGCAGGAGCGGACTCATCAAAGAGCTGCAGAAGATATGTTGCCCCTCACATCTCCTGGCCGTCATCTCATCCTTCCATGAGGAAACGCGCAGTAAAGTGTGCTTCAACGGCGCGACCTCTGAAGACTTTCCTGTCAGCAGCGGCGTGAAGCAGGGTTTTGTGTTGGCCCGTATACTCTCTTCGGCATCTTTTTCTCCATTCTGCTGCAGTATGCATTCCGAGACTGTGCCGAAGGAGTCTACCTGCACACCCGTACGGGCGGGAAAATGTCCAACCTTCCCGCCTCCGCTCCAAAACCAAGATTCGCAGAGTCCTCATCCGCGACGATGCAGCCCTTGCAGCGCACACAGAAACCGGGCTCCAACATCTCATGGACTGTCCGTCACACGCATGCAAGCATTTCGGGCTGATAATCAGCTTCAAGAAAACAAAGGCCTTGGTGCAGGACGTTGACGCTCCAGCGTCCATCACCATCGACGGGCAGACTCTCGAGGTTGTGGACATCTTCACATACCTAGGGTCAGCCTTGTCCAGCACGCTGTCAGGCGACGAGCTCAACAGCAGTACGGGGAGCTTGCTGGAGGCACCCAGGCCAGCAGGCCACCCCCACCTCTGCTACAAAGACTTTGTAAACGCGACCTAAAGCTGTCCAACACCAATGTCGACAGCTGGGAGGAGACTGCAGCAGACCGCTCTTCATGGAGGAGAGTGGTGCAGATGGGCATGGAAGCTGCTAAGGACGCCAGGGCAGTACACGTCATCCCAGAAGCGGGGCAGCCTCCCAAGCCCCCTCATCCTTCATCTGCCACCGCTGCAGCAGAGACTGCCTCTCGAGAGTGGGCCTCCAAAGCCGACGGCTGCCACAGAAATGACGAAATGATGCTTGTCTGCTGCTACTGCTGCTGCTGCCACAACTGCTGCTGCTGCTACTGCTGCTGCTACTGCTACTGCTACTGTTACTGCTGCTGCTGCTGCTACTGCTACTGCTACTGCTGCTGCTACTGCTACTGTTACTGCTGCTGCTACTACTGGAATGATACCACTTCTGCTGCCGCTCCTGATGCTTCTACTTCTATTGCTAATGCTTCTGCTATTGCTTCTGCTACTACTGCCGCCGCTACTGCTACTACTGCTACTACTGCTGCTACTATACTGCCACTGCTACTGCTGCTACTGCCACTGCTACTGCTACTGCTGCTGCTGCTACTGCTCCTGCTGCTACTGCCGCTGCTACTGCTACTGCTACCGCTGCTACTGCCGCTGCTACTGCTCCTGCTACTGCTGCTGCTGCTCCGACTGCTGCTGCTGTTATTGCTGCTACTGCCACTGCTACTGTTTCTGCTACTGCTGAAACTGCTACTGCTACTGCTCCTGCTGCTTCTGCTACTGCTCCTGCTGCTTCTGCTACTGCTGCTACTGCTGCTGCTACTGCTAATGCTGTTGATGCTGCTAATGTTACCACTGCTGCTGCCGCTGCTGATGCTTCTACTTCTATTGCTATTGCTTCTGCTATTGCTTCTGCTACTGCTGCTGCTGCTACTGCTGCTGCTGCTACTGCTGCTGCTGCTACTGCTGCTGCTGCTACTGCTGCTGCTGCTACTGTTGCTGCTACTGCTACTGCTGCTAATGACACCACTGCTGCTAATGACACCACTGCTACTGCAGCTGCTGATGCTTCTACTGCTGCTGCTACTGCTACTGCTGCTATTCCTTCTGCTATTGCTTATGCTACTGCTGCTGCTGCTACTGCTACTGCTGCTGCTACTGCTACTGCTGCTGTTGCTACTGCTGCTAATGACACCATTGCTACTGCCGCTGCTGATGCTTCTACTTCTATTGCTATTGCTTCTGCTATTGCTTCTGCTATTGCTTCTGCTACTGCTGCTGCTGCTACTGCTACTGCTGCTGCTGCTACTGCTGTTGCAGCTACTTCTGCTGCTGCTACTGCTGCTGCTACTGCTACTTCTGCTACTGCTACTGCTGCTGCTTCTGCTGCTTCTGCTACTGCTTCTGCTACTGCTGCTGCTACTACTGCTGCTAATGATACCACTGCTGCTGCCGCTGCTGATGCTTCTACTTCTATTGTTATTGTTTCTGCTATTGCTTCTGCTACTGCTGCTGCTGCTACTGCTACTGCTGCTACTGCTACTGCTGCAGCAGCTACTTCTGCTGCTGCTACTGCTGCTGCTACTGCTACTTCTGCTACTGCTGCTGCTGTTACTGCTACTGCTGCTGCTACTACTGCTGCTAATGATACCACTGCTACTGCCGCTGCTGATGCTTCTACTTCTATTGCTTCTGTTATTGCTTCTGCTACTGCTGCTGCTGCTACTGCTGCTGCTGCTACTTCTGCTGCTAATGATACCACTGCTGCTGCCGCTGCTGATGCTTCTACTTCTATTGCTTCTGCTATTGCTTCTGCTATTGCTTCTGCTGCTACTGCTACTGCTGCTGCTGCTACTGCTGCTGCAGCTACTTCTGCTGCTGCTACTGCTACTGCTACTTCTGCTACTGCTACTGCTGCTGCTACTGCTACTGCTGCTACTGCTACTGCTACTGCTGCTGCTACTTCTGCTGCTAATGATACCACTGCTGCTGCCGCTGCTGATGCTTCTACTTCTATTGCTTCTGCTATTGCTTCTGCTATTGCTTCTGCTGCTACTGCTACTGCTGCTGCTGCTACTGCTGCTGCAGCTACTTCTGCTGCTGCTACTGCTACTGCTACTTCTGCTACTGCTACTGCTGCTGCTACTGCTGCTGCTGCTACTGCTACTGCTACTGCTACTGCTGCTGCTACTGTTACTGCTACTGCTACTGCTGCTGCTTCTGCTGCTGCTACTGCTGCTGCTTCTGCTGCTTCTGCTGCTGCTTCTGCTGATGCTTCTGCTGATGCTTCTACTTCTATTGCTATTGCTTCTGCTATTGTTCCTGCTACTGCTGCTGCAGCTACTGCTGCTGCAGCTACTGCTGCTGCAGCTGCAGCTACTGCTGCTGCTAATTATACCACTGCTGCTGCCGCTGCTGATGCTTCTACTTCTATTGCTATTGCTTCTGCTATTGCTTCTGCTATTGCTTCTGCTAATGCTGCTGTTGCTACTGCTACTGCTGCTGCTGCTACTGCTGCTGCTGCTACTGCTGCTGCTACTGCTACTTCTGCTACTGCTGCTACTGCTGCTGCTACTTCTGCTGCTAATGATACCACTGCTGCTGCCGCTGCTGATGCTTCTACTTCTATTGCTATTGCTTCTGCTATTGCTTCTGCTACTGCTGCTACTGCTACTGCTACTGCTGCTGCTGCTACTGCTGCTGCAGCTACTTCTGCTGCTAATGATACCACTGCTGCTACTGCTACTTCTGCTACTGCTACTGCTGCTGCAATTCTGCTGCTTCTGCTACTGCTGCTGCTGCTACTGCTGCTGCTACTGCTACTTCTGCTACTGCTACTGCTGCTGCTTCTGCTGCTTCTGCTACTGCTGCTGGTGCTGCTACTGCTGCTGCTGCTACTGCTGCTGCTTCTGCTGCTGCTACTGCTGCTGCTACTGCTGCTGCTTCTGCTTCTGCTGCTGCTGCTGCCGCTGCTTCTGCTGCTGCTTCTGCTGATGCTTTTACTTCTATTGCTATTACTTCTGCTATTGCTTCTGCTGCTGCTACTGCAGCTACTGCTGCTGCTAATGATACCACTGCTGCTGCCGCTGCTAATACTACTGCTGTTATTGTTACTGCTACTATTAAGTAAAGTGCAACGAAACTACCTTCGCTAACTAGTGTTAAATAGGCTACATCGTTTGTAATTTTCTTTTGTTGAATCATGGCAAACCAAAAGCCAGGACAAAGCCAAAAGCCAAATTACTCTGAATTTCTGAAAGACCATGGGGTTTATCACTAAAAGGAGTTATAGCTTTCCGACGAACGGGTAAGTGAAATCCCAAGTAGACGTGTCATAGCGATCAGTCTAGCCTAGAGCGAAATGCACGTGTATGTTGTTACAACACTGGGTGAATAAAGACAGCGCCAGAACGTCATCCCTTTTATGATAAGTATATCGCATTACGGACCAGACGCGCTACCTTTGAAGGGCCAAGGCGCCAAGCCAGCCGATGTCGCTATGGATGACGGGAAAAGCAAAATGAACAACTTCGATGTGTGTATAGTTTCCGTTCATCATTGACATAGATCTTAAATTATATTTTGACAAATCAGCTGCCAATTAGTCTTCTTTTGTCACTGAAAGCGGTGACCCCCAGTATTTTGGTGCGACGAATGGTGGCCCTCTATCTAGCACCATTGTGCATTACGATATAATTATGATGTTGTTTTTTCCGAAATGGACCTAATGCCAGCATTGACAGTTACCGGTTTGAAGAAACCTTTACAGTAACACTTTTGATACACATTCCTGTCTGCATGCTAAGTATGCATTGGAGGTGATTATATAATGTTGCCTTCCGTTTGATTTCTTGGACGTTCTAACAATTTTCTATGGCCGTTCCGAGAGCGTTCTAAAACCATTTGAGGTAAATTCGTACATCATTGGAGGCACCTTCCAACCAGACTTAGGGCGGCATTCGGGCCGAACGTAAATCAGAACACCGCCGAATCGCATAAAACGATTGAACGTCAGTCTGCATTTCAAAGTCACCTGATCAACACCATGCCAAGAAACCCACCACTGGCCATGGAAGGGGTAGGGGAGCGCCTTCATTGTATTGGTATCCTGGTTCTATATTCTTAGCCACACTCTCTTCACAGACTCAAACATGACATGCTCCATCCTGAGGTACAGGTATTTGAAGAAGGACTGTGGACCTTCTATTCACAGCTCCTCTGTCAGTCTGGTGTAATGCCCATACAGCCTCCGCTCTTTTGCAAGCCATGTTCTGGTCTGATACCTTCTGGGGCTTCTCCTCCTGTTTCTTCTCCCGTCCTCCTCCACATCTTTCGTCAAGCACGTCTTGATGGAGGACATCAATCTTGAGCAAAGTAGCATCGTCCAGGAGGATAGCAATAGTCTCGGAATTCCTGGTTTCTTGCAACCCTCTCCTTGAACCACTACCTCCCCTTGTCCCTCCCCTCCCCCTCTCTTCACTCTCCCCTCTCCCTCCCCTCTCCTTCCCTTTCCCCTGCACTCGCCCACCCCTCCCCTCGCACACCCCTCCCCTTGCCCTCCCCTCCATATCCTCCCACACCGGTTAGTCAAGAGTTTTGTCAAGTCTATATCTCTCAGAGCTTGAGCTGTAGCCAGTCATCCGCAAGCCAGTCCCTTCCACTTCGTGACTTTGAATATGATCCAATACGCCTCACGGCCTCCCAAGAACGCGCCTTCCATCCAAGCTACTCTTTCCTTGCCTCAATATATAACAGCCTACGGGGAAATCGTCCACACTCTTAGTGTCTTCCCCTTCTGGTCGATTGGTCCATTGCCCGTCTGGTGGATGCAATTGTACCCTACATAAGACTAAAGTGAGAGAAGTCTAACTCTCGCATAGCGTGTCTCACACTCATCTCATTAAAATTGTCTCAAAAGAAGCACAGCCGCTACAATACATCCATTATAACTTTCGTAAAAAAAAAAATCCGCAGGGGATAAACACAATCACAAATATTTAAGCAATGAAAAAGCCTACTTCAAAACATGTAAATGACTGAGTTGGGTGTGTTATAGACCAAACACTCCCGGACAGGCCCCCAAATGTCACAACTAGACCCGAATCTGTCTAATTTAAAAATGTACCTAAGTTTGTTGGTCTACCCAAATTTTAGAAAATGATATAATTTTGTTCAGAGTCAAGATTTCGTTGTAGAAAATTGCAATATATTCTTTAGTTTATAATTATATACATATATTCAATTTAATTTATTACAAAAGTTATTCAAGAAATTAAATCAATAAATGCTATCGCACTCTTACTCTTCTTAGTGCTCAAACTTGAGATAGCAAGTTAAAGTAAGAAGTAAATACTTATTACTACTGAGTACTACTAGTAATCAAACTACCGGCATAGGCCATATCTACTACAGTACAGACTATAGACGGGGTACAGACTACATTATAATTATTGACTGTCAGGTTGACGGGAGAGTGAGGCTTATCATTTATCGGTATAACCGGTACAGTTCCTGGTGGTCAGGGTCCCGCAAACTGGTCCTTATCTTGAGGCCAGACGGGTGGGATGATCTCTCGGTTGGGGATGACCCTTAGGCTGCTGTGGTACCGGGGACTCCACCGTCAAATGAAGGAAAAACTCTTCTTCATGACTCGACTGTGACCGGTGCTGGTGGTGGTAGGGACTTGTATTATGGTGGTCTTCTACCAGTCAGGTAGTCACCCGTCTCCCGTGTAAGCAGCTTATAGGGGAGGTTCAGGGTTTCAGACTCTGGTGAGTTGCGCCCTCTCTTGACGGCAACTGGGGCCTATGTATAGGGTTGCTCAGCAACCCGGCTCAATAGAGAACGCCGTGGTTCTTCACCCTCTTGGTGGAATATTGAAGCCAGATGCTTCTATATGGGGATCCGGAATTTTCTCGGGGCTTGGCAAGGTTGCTTCCAACTTAGGAAAATTAAAACTACGCAAACGCATCAAGCCCTGTCTCCTCGGTTCACCCTTGAATTTTTCTCTGTCCCGCACCAGATTCCCCCGCGTCATGCCCGAGTAGGGACGGACAGGAAGAGTATTACTATTACGTAACCACGGCGTAAGAAAGGAAATGATCGCTGCTTGACACTTGAAAAGAATTTTAAGGACAGCTGCAAGAGGACAATGGACAATACAAGTGAAATCTGGCAGCTTCGCTGACAACCTATACTATAAGTGAATATGCATGTGTCCAAGCATACACGCTCTGTCTTTTCCAAGAGTGGTCTTTTATCACTTGACTCCTCAGGTCGAGAAACAATTACAAGCATAGTATACCCATTATACTATCTGATCTGAATTATTTTCTGATCTGTTTTTCGAAGAGACTCAAATGCCGTTTCGTTTCCATTATTGGAACTAAAGATGTATATAGGCCCCAAATATAAAACGTAGGCTATTGGCATACGACATTTATGTCATGCACCTGAAAGTTTTTCTGACGTCAAATGTACACGTGAACATCATGTGACAGCAGTTTATACGGTTAGAGAAAATGAGTGAAGTGCATGTGCTATTGGATTACCCGGGCAAAGGCGAAGACAATTGTGTGAATGTACCGGTACATCAGGATTGGATTCAAGTACGGTGTCCATGCAGTCATGCATTATAGGATCTTAAAGGCCAAGGATATACGAATAGGTGATTTTGGGGTGATAGGCTTTTGGAAGGCGAGGGTCGTCTCAGAATGAGTATGGGCAAAACAACTAACTCTCCCAAAAGTTTGAAATCGGTAAAGGGAATAATCAGTCATACTGAGGGACCTTGTATCTATAAGTGCATTACCAAAAGAGTTAAGTGAGCTTAAATGCACCAGACAAATTAAAACTAAAATTGTAGTAAAAGGTTTGTGTACTGCAACAGCACTTTATGGTGTACACAGAATTTCCTAGTCAGTATATATAAACCTGAAATATAGTATAGGCCTACACCTTTGACTATTTGAGGTGCTTCTTTGATCGGTTCTTATATCATGCTGCTATATAGAGCCCATGCATCATATGCATTTTAAATATCGCCAGAAATTAACGACAACTTGAACCACGGGGTAATTTAAAATTGGTTGAATAAATTCACACATAGAACGTGACGTGTTATGGTGTGACATTAATTATCTGGTCATTAAGTCATATGTCATTTCGGGTAAGGGATTCACCAAGACAACAGTGGAGAGTCCAACAGATGTAGTGGAAACAGTCCTTTCCAGGACATGAAAGTGGGCACTATGCTAAGATGAGTTCAGACCTTGAGTTGGATGCCTCCGTGATGCATTATATACACAGCTACCTAATATTTGGTTTGTTGTTTGGGGTTTGTCCTTATTGTGTGCCTGTTTGCTTCACTGATTGCACGGTAGCTTGGTAAACTCGATCCCTCGCTTCCAATTTCCTCCTCTTGAAACACTGCCTGCCTGCCTGCCTGCCTGCCTGCCTGTCTGTCTGTCTGTCTGTACTGTGTGTCTGTCTGTCTGTCTGCCTGCCTACCTGCCTGTCTGCCTGTCTGTATGTCGTCTGTATGTCGTCGGTATGTATGTATATGTATGTATGTCGATCTGTATGTCTGATTTAACGGTGTTATGTGTTTTTATAACACAGATACGTGGTTATCACATATCCTCTGAAACCAAGGATGACAAGAGGAACAACGGCCATATTGCTTACTTTCATTTGGTTAGTTTCTACATCAGTAACCATACCAGTTGCAATGCACATCGGTGTCTTCACTCTTCAATTAAAAGACGGCACAGAGAGCGTGCAGTGCGCCGAAAACTGGAAAAACAGTTACGCAATAAAGACCTACACCTTGTTGATAGCAACTGCCCAATTCCTCTTCCCGCTTCTAGCCATGTGTGTAGCCTACTACTTTATAGCGAAGACATTATGGTTCCGAGAAATACCTGGCGGGCACAACACGGAGGAACAGGAACAAGCAGCAGAGAGTTCAAAGAGAAGAACCATTCGCATGTTGATCCTTGTGGTGGCGCTATTTGCACTTTGCTGGGCCCCTTACCACGGATTGGCAATAACGCGTGACGTGATAATCCCTTATGATTCAGTGCCAGAGAATTACTCGTTATATCACACCTTGTACTATGTGGTTGAGGCGCTGGCAATGAGCAATAGCGTCTTCAATACAATGATATACATCGTTTTCAACGCTAATTTTCGCAAGTGTGCTATGCAGTTGAAATTCCCTATAGTGTTTCACTACAAGATGCGAAACACCAGCGTGAAAATAAGAACGTCCCGACCCACATCTAACTTCCGCATGATGACCTACCAACGATCCACAGGTCCAGAGAACAAATCCTTTTGTTACAAAAATTGGCATCGTTCACTGGTCTCTAAATTTCAGTCACAGGATGCTCAGTGCTGCTCTACCGACTCCCCTGAGGTGCGTAAATCATCTCAATGCTTTTCGCAAACTACCAGACTTAAGGGACCGCTTAAAGAAAGTGAATTTACTTCAGAGATCAGAGACAACTCTCGGCTACCCTTGGAGCAGGAATTTTTTAGCCACATGCCTGTCGTGCAGATACATCACGCCGTGGCACAGGGAAGGGAAACCATCGTTTCAGTTGTAAATGTTGAAAGCGGTGTAGGGAGTAAAGTATGAGACTAACGGCGGGTAATGATTACACAGCACGTCAACAAAATCCAACACGGTTAAATGTCACAAGAAATAAGTAATTTGAAATAGACAAGTGAGAAATTCCAAAGGAATAGTTTTAACATTTTGAAAAGGCCTTTTCCTAAAGACAAGTTCACAGCAATGCAAGGCAGGAATTGATAATTTGAAATCAACAATACAATTCCTGCTTGGTATAAAAGGTTTGTAGACTGGACTTTGAACAGCACACTATTTACTAATTTTGATTTTCAGCATACGTTCCTGTTTAAGTCCCCGATTCATTGTTTGTTTTTACGAACTGTTGAATCGTATTCGAGCGAAGCGAATTGCACCAATTGCAGCGTGGATGGGTTGGCCTGTTGGTGGCAATGCCGACGATATCGGTTTCAAGAGAGTAGTTCAGACAGAACCTTATAAGGCATTCACCGTTTCCTCTAACCTATACGGTTGCCTGATAGAAGATTGGGTATTGAGAATAAAGCCCTATTTTAACAAACGTCAAAAAGAAGAACCCAATTATTTGCGAATGATCATGTGGTCTGTATAATATACAGATGTATTAAGTGGCTTCTGATCATAAAAGCTTTGAGCTTTCTTGGTCGAAGAACGGTCGAGAACGAGAAAGAAACCTGGTGTTTTCAAAATGGACGAATTGCGACGTACTTCCTTGCTTCATTGCGATGAAATTTCAAGAGAGAATACCGTGAGAAAGAAAGTGTTCAGTAAACAAGAACATTTTCTCCATTATAAACAACCCAAAATATATATCAAAAATCGTAGAATCAAAGAATTAAACTCTGTATATACAAAGAAAACAGTTAGGAAAACAAATAGGATGGAGCATGTTAGTATCGATTAAATAAAATACGAACAAACACATTCCACTGAAGAAAAATATCTTAAACTAACTTGCTCGGAACATGCCTAGCCTAGAATTGATTAAGTACTATTAGATCTATAAAGTTTTTTGAAATGTTTTGCACCTATAAGATACAATCATGATGATAAAAATATGTAGGCCTACCCTTTGTCTTACGCCTTTGTCTTACGCCTTTTTATCTCCCAAATAGGAAAAAACGCAAAAAAAAATAATCCAGGCGAGCCCTCCTAGGACATCCACCGCCTAGGTGGATGTTTACGTTTTCTGGGGTTGGACTGCCCAGGGTAATCCGTCTTTGCCCCAGAGGAAAACAAACAGCTGTCTATTCACTCTTCTTGGCAAAGCTCCATACACAGCCAAGGCCATTATGGTTATGTTCAGACGAGGGACTGGCTCGGGTGTTAGTTTGTGGTTACTAGTCTTTCTCAGCGGGGGTTCTAGTAGCTGACTGCAAGTCTAAAATCACCTTATGCTACACATTCATTATGGTACAGCTGACACCAATGATAACGCAACCCACTAGGGGCCACAAACACCATTTTTGTATGTGTGCGATGTGGACTGGGTAAGCCTTGTCCAAGCAATAACACAGTGGGTGGTGGGTAGTAAAGGAACACCCACAGGGCATGGGGGCGGGAAAGGCCCTATCATTTTAAGGCTAAACTCAATCGGGTTAGTCTCGAATTTAGTCCCACGGTGCTTTAAATAATTGTGTCCAAACGACAACTGTTGTCAGTCGTAGGAGCTTACCCTATGTCTTTAGTGAAGATGACAAGCGCGTAAGACCAAGGGTTACATTTCAATTCACTATATTTCAGTATATTATTCTCAAAATTTAGTGGGCCTGAAGTTTTGATCCTAACATGATCGTTCTCAAAGGCCCACACAATTTTGAGATTTGAATTTTGGTAGTTTTAGTCAGTAGGCATATTGCAACATTTTCGTATATCAGTATATCATTGATAATAGAAACGATATTTTGAACGGGCCGGGACTTGAATCCTAGACCTCTAGTTTAATGTGCTTGTGCTCCAAGCACCTGAGCTATCCAGGTTACGGCCTTCAATATTCATCTAGCCTTGCTGCCGGTAAACCAGTCGGAAGTTCCTAGTCAGTTTTCTCTCTGAGGAATACCGCTTCCTGGGGGCTAGACAAGATGAGAGGAAAATAAGACTTAAGGCTTTGCATGTTGGGTGAATCAATATAGGAAGGTTTGTGGTGACACCATGTTTAAGGTCTCTTAAAGAAGAGGTGTGGTTCTGAAAAGAATATGAGTGGTAACTCGACGTTTGATGACAGCCAGAGCACACTGGTCGAAACGTCGAGCTACCACTCGGGTTCTTTTCAGAACCACACCTCTTCTTTAAGATACCTTATACACGGTGTCACCGCAAACCTTCCTATATTAAGTTTAGAGGACTTACATGTCAAGCCAGAGATATCCGATACAAGTCCAGGTCAAATAAAATTGTCTGTTTCACATAATTGTTATTGTATAAAAGTTTACAGGAAGTTGTCGTTTCCTTCCTTGGTTCGAAGATGTATACAATGTAAATAAATTGTTAGACTGTTTACACGATTAAGACAATATACTTTCATCATCATTCGCCACCGCCGCCACAGCCTCCACCACCATCACAATGTTTAACATCAACAGCTTTTTCTCAAAATTTAGTGGGCCTGACGTTTCGATCCTAGCAGGACTTTTCTCAAAGGCAGAGTGGACAAAACAGATGCAAGAAGGACGGGGAAAGGAGTGAATAGGACACTGATGAGATACAAAGGACAAAGGGGAAAGCTGGTAGGGTGAGATCAAAGGGAAGGGCAAGGAGTAGGGTATAAGGGATTAGTGAGAAAAAGGGGGAAAGTTCAATGAGAGAAGTGTAGCTTTTCCTCAGTCCACTGTAGGGCGAAAGCCTCAACATGATTGTGTAAGCTTTTTCCCAGAAAAACAAACTCTTTATGTAAGAGTATGACCGAGAAAAGAAACTTTGGCTTAGCCTATGGAAAATATAACATGAAGAGTATAACTGTGCAAAATGAGAAACGTATGCTTGCTGAAATACCAACACAATTCGGGAATTTTCATAACTATCTATATTTCAACGACAACGTTTTCTTTCTTTTATTTTGTTGCAACAGAAATCGTCATGAAAGCAAAGATGTTGTATAGTTAAGTGAAACCTAAATGTTGATTTGATCTTCATTTTATTAAGTTATTAAGGTATACTCCTAGCATTCCTCCGTTAATTTGATGTTTGTAATGTAAATACATTTTGAAGGGTAGTAAAAACTGAAAACTTGTGGATCATCCAGATGGTTTTGTCTCTCGTGATGTCAAAATAAATTCCAGGAAAAGTTGAAATCTTGAGTCCATTAACTTGAGCAATGACCCCCAATGCCTATGCCTAAGTTTGACTACATTGTAAATCCATTACGACGGTAGCGGGAGTTAAATGGGAATTCCCCTGGATATCACCGTACCCATGACCTTGAGTCAATATACAGGCACATGTTTATGTGCATATTTATGGGTTAGGTGGAGGCGTGTTTGTGATCACATCACTTTATATTCAAATGTGATAGGCCCGTGACTTTAGATGTACATGTATTGCGTTGCTTACGGGAAAGGTCAAAGATATACACTGTACCTGTAATTCGATACACCCAAGCACTTCCAGAAGACTATAAAGAGACAGCGTTCACATGAATCTGCAGTCTGAAGGTTGACTCCATAATACATGTACAAGCCCATCCGTCACTGTTGGTCTGGAGTTCACCACCAAGATGGCACTATTGCTCGTGTGCTTGTCTCTCGTCCTGTCCATACTTACCTCCACTCTAGGGTAAGTAGCTCTTTGCCTTTGTTGTGCTTTTACGGGGGAACATTAGGATGCAGGAGGCAAATATGGAAAGAGAAGAAGAATAAACAAGGCATTAACCAAAGGCTCGTGGTTCCTTTGAAAACTTACCTGCCGATATGGCTGGTATAGTAAGTGTATCTAAGCGCCTCCATTTCCCAGACAGCCAATCAAAGTAAAGCCATTTCCACACTTGGCCTGGCTTCGTGTGCTTCCGGAAATGTTTAGATTTTTTGGGGAGGGGGAGGAGGGATCTTGTGGAACAGGGCTGGGAGCCAATGGATGTTCATTGACGAGCAATCTGCAATATTCATTACCTACGTCTACGTCACGAATAGCGCCACTGCGCGATGCATTCAATGAGTAATTATCTTATTTTGTTTCAAACTAAGGAAAAACTGACCGGGAACTGTTGAACAATTTTAAAAATTGGCAAAGAAAACTTTGACTGGAAGGGGAATTGAAACCAAGACATCTGGACTAACGTACCAGTGCTCTCCAATATGAGCAATCCAGCTCTGAGATGGTGGCCTTCCCAATAATAGTCAACTAGTCTATGCCTAGGTGGGGGCGCCAGTCAGAAAGAAGGCGCCAGTCAGAAAGAAGTTTTCTTTGGCAATTTTTCAAATTGTTCCAAAAGTCCCAGTCGGCTTTTCCTTGGATTGTTTGAATTGAATTGAAAAAGCTGCATCCACTTTGTGTGATCCCCGAGCTGCCGTAGCCAGGTTTAAAATAACTAGTTAATTGCGTCTGAATGAAAGTGGGGTGCGATCCCTGGAGATATACCCTACTTTATGGTTGAATGTCTTCTGACTGGCGCCCCCACCCCGGCAATTACTAGTTAACTATTTGGGAGGCCACAATCTAAGGGCTGGATAGCTCAGATGGAAGAGCACTAGTACGTTAGTCCAGAGGTCTCCGGTTCAAGTCACGTTCCAGTCAAAGTTTTCTTTGCCAATGTTTCAATTTATTTTGTTTCAATTGCAAACTTACATGTTTAAATCAATTCACAATAAAAAGGTTTTACTCCTAAAAAGTACCTATAAAAGAGCACCCAGTCTATTTATAGGTTTACCGGACAATTTCAGCAAAAGAAAGATCATTTTCGTCAAAAGTGCATTCAGATTTGGACAGGTCTTTCTAATCTATGCATATTCGGGTTTCTTTTTCCCTTCATCGCATTGTATTTCGTTTTCTTGCATTCAAGATTATTGCTTTACCACTTAGGTTCGTTTCAGTGCGTTATAGTTCCTTTATAGACATTCAAGACCACACTTCCACCTTTCAAAAGTTGTATCTTTTCGGTCGTTTGACGATATAGGGGCAATCAAATTAAAAGCCACAGACGCGTGCACGGTCTTTTGTCTGCGCGTGCTTTTCTTTTTCGTTTTCAGTCACTCTATTTGGAACTTTTCTTGTTCACTTTAAGTGTTAGGTGGGTGAACCAAGTATTCTGGATATATTGGTGAAAGCGAGTTGTTGATGACACACTTCAAGATAACCTTATATCATTAACTTTATTTCAATACCTTACTCATGGACAGTACATTGAATTAAATACAGGTGGCGTTTCTTGTTTTTGCTCTCAATTCGTGTTTAAACTTTAAATCTTTTTTAGAAAAACACAAAGGGGTAATTTTGTAGGCCTATCTAGATGTTACACTTTCCTGTAATGACCAGGGGTCGCCATTTTTGCGCTAATTCTTGTTAAATGAGCCTTAAGCCTACAACAATGGACCCATAGAAATAGATTTTCCAGACAAATCACATGCACACACATTATAGAGTCATCACATGCACACACCCAGAGCAATGAATTTGAATTTACAATGCTTATTCAGCAAAGGGAATGTCAGCCAGATCGCCGTCGAGTCTTTGACGCTCTTGAGTGCACGACAGGGCTGTCCGAATCTGAAAGACCGTATTCGTGGAAAGTATATTTCAATAACGAATTCGAGGGACTTTCAAATTCAAACGCCCATAGGGACGAGCATTAATAATTAACGAATTTAATCGCGCCTCGTGTGAAGGTAAATTCTCCTTTGCTGAAATTGGCCTGGAAAACCTATAATAACAAAGCATTGCATAGGCCCTTTAATACAGTCTGATCTGTGAAAGTAAAGAACAGCTAACAGCTGGACTCCGCTACATGATTTGTGTGGATTTAGAAGTCATTTATAAAGGGTTCAGGTCGCATTGTTTCCCAAAATGCTTGTTTTTTCTCCATATTTATAGTTCTTTCCACAGAAAAGGGTATTTGAATGATCTTTGGCTGCACGATAAATGCCCAAACATTTGTTTGCAGGTAGTGTGTAGTTCACAAAACGAATTTGTCTATATTTCTTATGAATCAGTTAAGCAATATACTGTGAATATATCAGAGTAGATAAGATGCATTGTTTGCAAGACTTATGTCAAGGAAATAGACTCTTTCAATGGACATTCTTCTGGAACTACCCACACGACCTATGGCTGTTTCACGTGCACTACCTCCAACATCATATACCTCATCTCTTGTAGAGTTTGTAATATTCAGTATGTTGGCGAGACCAAAAACACTCTCAAAAAACGGATCTTTGGCCATAGGTCTACTATCAAAACCGGTAAAATGGACACCCCTGTTGGGTATCACTTCAATCTCCCTGATCATTCGATATCAGATATGAGTGTACCTGGCATAGAATCAATTGGTCACCGTAGTAATGCTGTCCGTCTTAGCCGTGAGAAAATGTGGATGAAGCGTCTTCGGAGTTCGGACTATTCAACCACATGGTCTCAACATCCAGGAGGGTAATGACTAACACCATGCAGCTTTCTGACAATCCTTCTTTTGTGTTCAGTCCTTCACACTTCTCTCTTTGATATTTCCCCCTCTTCTCAATAATCCCTACCCTACTCCTTGCCCTTCTCTTTGATCTTTCCCCCTCTTCTCACTAATCCCTACCCTACTCCTTGCCATTCCCTTTGATCTCTCCCTACCAGCTTCACTCTTTGTCCTCTGTTTCTCATCCGTGCCCTATTCACTCCCCCCCCCTTCCTTCGTGTACATGTATCTGTTTTTTCCTTATCACTCTGCCTTTGAGAAAGGTCCTGCTAGGATCGAAACGTCAGGCCCACTAAATTTTAAGATTTACATTTTGGTAATTTTAGTCAGTAAGCAGTTTGCAACATTTTTGTATATCACCTAGATAAGATGTTATTAACTTACTACAGGGGTGAATATTTCATCGTTGCACCAAATGTGATTCGTGTGGATGTTGATGAGACCATCTTGATCAATGTCCATGACACTCCAGACGATTTCCAAGTGCCTGTCACACTCTATTTCCTACTGCCTGGAGGTGACCAGCAGTTTTCTGAGACCACCGTCTTTGTAACTAAAGGTACTATATACGCCTAATAAGAATCGAGTAAAACATTTACAGAATAATGTCCGAGCATATGAAGCATAATAATTATGACGTTATAGAGCTCTCTGGGTACTCTCTGACATGTTCAGACTATCTGGGTAGGACAAGATTCTTCATGCAGAAACCTTTACATGTCACCCGTGATCAATCGGTCTTAGTAAGGGATGTCAATATACATATTATTGGGAATGCAAGAAAGATTAATTACAAATAGAGATTTATGTTTGTGTAGCGTTTTCAGTGGGGTTCATTGGTGACACCCTCAGAGGAAGAATATATTTGTTATAAAGGTTATGGAGATGTTTTCAGTGACTGGATATTAGTAAGGAAATACATGTCACGTTAAGATCAAAAGGTATTCGTTTCACAAAAGCTGTGTCTGCTTCAATAATCAAATGGACAATTGTACCGCCACGAACCAATTTGTATAAATCGGTTCGTGGCGGTATACATTTCTATCTCGTATTTCTATAATAATGAGTTAATAATGTAGGAACTTCAAGCGCACACACATAGCCAAATATTTGATCCAATGAAAACTGACTTGATCAACAAATGATAAAACAAACATGCACTATACATAACGATCTAAACGAGCGGTGCGAGACTGCCACGTTAATATCCCCTTTCCAGGATTGTGCAGTTTTATATGACATTTAGATATACGTGCATACATGCCAATAGTCTCCTTGATCTATTATACAGATAGACCAAAAAGGGCGATAATGCGAATTCCAAGCTCACCGGGCATCCGGTCTATCACATTGGTTGCCAGTGCAAACACAGAACATCTTCACATTGATGATAGACGCATCATTCCACTGAGTTATCAGTCTGGATTTGTCTTTATCCAGACTGATAAGCCGCTGTATACTCCAAGCCAAAGAGGTAAGATCTACCTAAGAACGATGGAGATTAGTGGGTAATTTATTTATTAACGGAATTGTCTTCTGCATGGAGAGTCTAAAGTTTGGCTACCATCATTTGGCTACCATCATTTGGCTATTATGCGTCCAATGTTCAGATACACAACTCCAGCGTAATATGCTTGCACTCTTGTTTTAACTGGGAATGTTTATGCTTAGCGCTTGAAGCTCTCTGAATTGAGCCAAGATGTTTTTTTCAAATAGGTTTAGTACCGAAGCAAAAACGATTAAGCTAGTCTCATGTCGACCTTGCAACCGAAAAGATTGTTCTTAGACTGACACTTAACGAGCTTCATTCTCGATGAGTTGGAAACACTGATGCTGGTTAGTTGTGAACCTGATGGTCGATATTAGGCGGAGAAATACGTACATCGTCGTGGTAGTAAAAATGGCTGAGAACATAGTCCGGAAGCCTGTTAATGCCAGTTTAAACTATTTTGACATGGGTGTAAATATATTTCTTCGCAGTTGCGGGAAAATATTTCTTTGACATCTGACATCTGTTTCGAAGAACTTTTCAATGATTATCTAAATAGCCTATACTTATACTTGGACCAGTAAAGTGACACATGACACAAGTATTGTTTGTCTCTTTGCCGCAGCCAAATGCAGCATTTAATTTGACCAAACAAGTGGTGCCGGATACCAAAGTTTATTTTCAACTTTATTTTCAACGGCACATGTTTTTCTATGGATTGGTTGGATCCCAGTCCCACTTCTTTTAAGGGGTTGGCCCACACGGCCGACACAAATATGCTCTCACGGCATGGACCCACACGGCCCTTTGGCCCACACGGCCGACACAAATATGCCCTCACGGCATGGACCCACACGGCCCTTTGGCCCACTCGGCCGACACATATTGCCCTCACGGCATGGGCCCACACGGCCCGTTGGCCCACACGACCAAAATAAAAATGCCAAAATAAAAAACACTGGAAAGGCCCAACGGCCGCCTCAAAACACATGGGCGAGTAGCATGTACCCGCTTAGGCCCGCATGGCCTAAACAAGCCTTGGCCCAGCGGCCACTACTCAAAACAAGGATACCACAGGTACCCGATGAATGCAAACACTGAATAATGGCCCAGCGGCCAGCGGCCATAGAGGATAACCGCTCTCGGCCTGTCAATCATTTTAACAATTGTGTATATGAACCGAGCACATAGCGTTTGACCTTGGTACATTCGTGCCAAACTATATCATTCCCTGTGGTACATCAGAGAAAGATTACAATTGTGCCCTCTTGAGCAACCTGTCATATGAAACCGAAGTAGTAATATAAATTGTATTATAATCAAGAATAAAACAAGCTATTGGCTTTCTGAATCCCGGCAGAAAATGGCCGATTTCTCTGAACAAACACCGGGTGAAAAATCCAGGAAACACATGCTCAATGATGCCAACTTGAGAGCTATAACCTGGAAAAACCCTGTGCATGCACAGAAAAGCCGTCATTTTAATGGCAAAATCACTAATCATAACTCAAAAAGGACATAAAGATAACAGGTGGTGGTTGGGGATGGAGGAGGGTAAAAAATTAAATTACAGAGTAGTTGCATTCCAAGAACCCCCCACCCCCCCCCCCCCATGGACACAGACCACATGTACACCATTTGCCTTCTTGCCACCCTGGAAGCAATTGGGGGTATTCTGGCCTAGTATAAAACATTTTATCCTTTAGTGATAAAATGAAATATATTTTAAAAACCACCGTAAGGTTCTTCGAAACAATTATGTGGCGACCGCCATAAAACTGCTATAAAAATATGCACACCCCATGTCAAAGAAATATTTTCACGCAATCGCGGAAAATATATTCACACTTTCATGTAAATAAAAATGATTTCACCTAGCACTAACGGGCTTCCGTATATGTAAGTGATTTTAGGTGGTGTTTTTTCTAAAGTGTTTCTGTTTCTCGTGACTTAAATGCTTTTTTGTATCATGAAAAACATTAAATCTTGGTTTTCTCCACAGTGGAAATTCGTGTCATAACTCTTGAACAGGATATGACATCTACAAATCGTAAGGTATGTGTCGATCAGTGCACTTCAACTATTGTTCATTCTGTCAAAAA
Source organism: Luidia sarsii (assembly GCA_949987565.1). NCBI lineage: Eukaryota > Metazoa > Echinodermata > Asteroidea > Paxillosida > Luidiidae > Luidia > Luidia sarsii. The sequence goes on from OX465111.1 coordinate 8,995,954, forward strand.
ATGTCCAATTAAACTGAAACAAAAGTAGCGGGAGCATTCAAGGTACCATTTCTGTGCACAATTTAAATGAGAAGCCATCTACAGCAATTTGCACTTCAAATAATTTGCCGAGAATAAAAACTGGACGTTTATTGTAAAGAATCTGACTAAGATTGTCCGGCAAACAATGATTGTATCCCGTCGTCACCGTAACTATTTTAGCGTCTGAAAAGAAACATTCAAATATACATTGTACTTTGATTTTTCAGTCAGGTACAATGCGAAGACATACTCTCAAAGCCGACATAATTGGTCAGGTATTTTGTACGGCTTATTTTCCCTTTTTATAGTTACGAGTGGACATTGTCAATCCAGATAAGATCATCGTGCATCGATATAACGAGACATCAGCGAATGGATCTGTGACCATTCAGTTTGCCTTCCCTTCACATCCTAGGTTTGGTAATTGGACTGTGAATGCTTATTATAAACACCTGGTAAGTAAATGCAAACGCATGACTATTGGACTTCCAACATATTTTAGAATGACCACATTTGCATTTAGGCGACAACCTAGTAAATGATGTGATCATTTGATTGATAATCCTTTTTGACCTGTTCTTAGTCCATCCGATCTATGTATCGTATGACTTCGAGAACTTATTTCACTAACTGAGTATGTCAAAAAAATGCCATCAGGCTGTCATATAAATAAAATGAAATTTGTGAATAATTTCAAGTGTGATTGCGATCTGTTTCACATTTCAGGATCAGGCACAATCCACAGTTAAGTTCGAAGTCAAGGAATACGGTAGGTAAAATAAGATCTCGCTATAAATGTAGTAGTTTTAATCGAAATACGAAAGTTTGATACAGAATAAGTAAAGGTTTTCCGACCAATTTCAGCAAAGAAGCATTCACTTTAGCATTAAAATTAATGCTCGTCCCTATGGTCGTTTGAATTTAAAACTAAGTCGCTGGAATTCGTTATTGAAGCATTTTTAACACGAATACGGTCTTTCGGATTCAGATAGTTCTGTCGTGCATTCAAATTCGTGAAAGGCCTTAAACGACGATCTGCCTGGTATTCTCTTAGGTGAATAAGCATCCACTTATTATACATGCAAATTCAAACGCGTTTTTGTCTATAATAGACCTATTCTTCCTTGAAAATGTATTTCTATGGGTGCATCGGCTCTGTAGGATTACGACTGAGTTAACACGATTTAACGCCAAAACGGTGACCCGTGGCTCTTACAGTAAAGTTTTATATCTGGATAGGCCTACAAAATTACCCCTTTGTGTTTTACAATTTTTGGTTAAAGTTCAAACACGAAATGAGAGCGAAAACAAGAAATGCCGCCTACACTAAATTCAAAGTACTATCCATGAGTGAGCTATAGGTATTGGCATCAAGTAAATGATAATTATTTTAATAGATACGAAGGGGTTGTTCTTCGCGGTGGTGTAGATAAGTAGAAAGGGTGATCAAAGTCACGCGATGTGTCGTTGCTGGTGGCGACGTTTCGGTTGCTAACTGCGAACCTTCATTAGGCAACTGAAGAATGCGCGCTGCGGCGTCTGTTTATATCTGCTTCGCCGGTTCCTGCGTATCGGTTTGCGGACGTCGTAGTAGTGATCGTGCGGTTTGGCCCGCGGTTCTGGCGTCCACTAGCGGCCCTGTCCGTGGTGGGTCGGCGGTTGTGGCATCTGATGGTGGGGGGCCAGAAACCGGGGATGTCAATGCCGCTGTCCCGGCTGATGTTGTTTCGGCGAAGTCGGATGCACCTGGTGTACCAGTGCTGTTCACAGTCGATACACCGCACATTGTCCCAATTGGGGCGGTGACCAGCTCCCCAAGCGTGCTCGGCTACCGCCGATCCGTCCACACGGGAGAGTCTCACGTCGCGTTGATGCTCCTTGATCCTCTCACCGATGGGCCTGCCGGTTTCGCCGATGTAGACCTGGTTGCACTCGCCACACGGAACATAGACGACACCTCCACGTCTTCGAATTCCCGAGGGACAGGGTCGTTGGGGTGGACGAGTTGGTTCCTCAAGGTGGTGGAAGAACGAAACACGGTACGGATACCGTGTCCCTCGAGGATTCTCCTCAACTTTCCGGAGACGCCGTACATGAAGGGAGTACAGTGAAGGACTTGTACTCAACCTGATCCCCATCGGTGCTCACCTTGGGTCTCGAAGAGCGACGGATGAAGGGGGATGGGTACCCGTTCGCTGTTAGGGCAGTGTGCACATGGCGTTTCTCTGAGGCCCTACAGCGCGGTTTGGTTACCAAACGTACTGCACGGTCAAAGAGGCACTTGGCCACTCCACGCTTCACAGACTCAGGGTGGTGGGAGTCGTAAGCCAGGTACTGGTCAGTGTGCGTGGGATTGCGGTACACGTGGGTTTGGGTTTGCGGCTGCCGTCGGGCTCCCTTTGGACCAATGTGTCCAGGAAGGCAATGTTGTTGTCCACTTCGACCTCGACAGTGAAGCGTATGGTGGGCCGGAGACTGTTCAGGTGGGAGAGCAGCTGGTCGGTCCGGTCAAGCGGTGCAATGACAAAGGTGTCATCAACGTATCGCTTCCATACTGAGGGGGAACATTCGGGAGGGCAACTCTGTAGAGCCTCCTCCTCAAATGCCTCCATGTATAGGTTGGCGATGACCGCGGACACTGGACTGCCCATAGCTGCTCCATTCGCTGTTCGTAGAAGGTCCCTTCGTGGAGAAAGTACGTGGACCGTAAGACGAACTCCAGCAGGGTGGCGATCTTGGTGGGGGAGAGGAAGGTTCGGTCCGACAGGTTCGGGTCCCCTTCCAGGCATTGCAGGGCTACTCTGCATGCGCCTTCAATGGGGACGTTGGTAAACAACGAAGTGACATCGAAAATTATCGAAAAATTGAAAAAAATATTATAAGGTTATCCGAAAGTATGTATCAACAACAACAACTCACTTTCACCAGAAATATACCACAAAATACCTGGTTAACCCACGTAACTTATAAACTGAAGATATAAATGGCAAATAGAGTTACGGAAAATGAACTAGAAAAGCACGCGCAGACAAAAGACCGTGCACTTGTCCGTTGCTTTTAATTTTATTGCCCCGATCGTAAAAAAAGGGGGTAAAACTTATGAAAGGTGGATTTGTGGTCTTGAATGTCTATAAACGAAATACAACGCCTCAAACGAACCTAAGTGGTAAAGCAATAATCTTGAATGCAAGAAAACGAAATAGAAAGCGATGAAAGGCAAAATGAAACCCAATTTTCCACAGATTAGAAAGACCTGTCCGAATCTGAATGCACTTTGACGAAAATTAATATTCTTTTGCGGACATTGGCAGGAAACCTATACTGCATCAGTGTATCATATAAAAAATGTTGTAGTGTAAACGATGAACAATTGATTCGTAATTACCAGTACTAATTATACTATACATTTGTGTATTCTATGAACAATTTTTATAATTATGCATTTCATTTCCTTAGTAAGGTATCATGGTCTCAGAAAAGTATTTTTTTTTCGTTTAATGTTTCAAAAATGAGGGGAAATTTATTTTATTGTTTCTTTACAGTATTACCAAAGTTTGATATCAAGATAGACGTCAGAGGATTAAAGTTCATCGTTCCAGAAACAGAGAGTCTCGTGTCTGTAGTCACTGCAAGGTACATGTATATCGAACGGTAACCGTATAGTCATACGATAGAAAATGCAAAGGCTTACTAAGAGTGGTACTAATTTACTTATGAAAATTAATTGCTTTGTAGCCTGTTTTCTTAATCCGTATGTCTGTATCAAAACACTTCAAAGCTAATCAATTTCTAAAACGTTTTCACTGTCAAAATTATTGTAAACTTTAGTATCATCCAACATTTTCTATTATCAAAACAAAGTTTTCAAAGCTGTCTTTTTCAATGCTATTCAATTACAGAGTCAAATTCAAGAAAAGAAAGAAAAAAATATCTTTGAATTTTTAAGCAATTTTGAAAATGCCAAAGAAATCTTTGACTGGACCGGGGTGTTATTCAAAACAAATTAAAAGCAAAATTAATACATGTAGCTATAAACCGCATAAATATTAGTTGTTGGACTTTTTTCTCTCCAATTTACTCTTACTTCTTAATATTTGTCGACATTGGGAGATAAGGGAAGTATTGACTAATTCATGTTATTCATGTTAGTGGATGGTGCATAACTATAGATCAAGCTGTTGTTATCTTTTTACAGGTATAATTTTGGGGACCCCGTCTATGGTTATTTCTTTATATCGTATGGAGTGGTGGAGGACGATGGAAGTCTGGCAGTTCTACAGGAGAAAAATGGACAGGTGAAAAGCAAACGAATGTTTTAAAGAGCAAACGAATTTTTAAAGAACAAATTACATAATTACATATTACAGCAGGCAGTCAGGCAAAGCACTAAGCATGCAGTGTTAATTACACCTCTAGCAGGGCAAACCCTCAATCACAACAGCAACCATGGAAAATTTGTTTTTCAAATTATGAAATTATGATATGAATGTGTTTATGATATTAGACAAAAGTCTAAATGAAAACATTTTGTGTATACTGGATCGCTGGAATCTTAAGTCAGCTGGATGGTGAGGGCAAGGGATATCAAGAACTAAACGTATGTTTGACTGGGAATTTTTTAAACAATTTGACTGCACTAAGACTTGAACCCAAGTTTTGCGTACAAGTGCTCTTACCATCTGACCAATCCAGCCCTTAGATGATGGCCTACCCATTTATTAGTTAACTAGTCTTTGCCGGATTGGGAGCGCCAGTCATAAGCATTCAATCATTAACTGCAGCATATCTCCAGGGATCACGCCCCCGCTTTCAATCAGATGCAAGCAACCAATTGTTGTCAACCTGGCTACAGCAGGAAATTTGAAAACAATTTAGGAGGGTTTGAGGTGACACCATGTATAAGGTCTCTTAAAGAACAGGTGTGGTTCTGAAAAGAACCTGAGTGGTAACTCGACGTTTCGGGGTCGGAACGTCGAGTTACCACTCAGGTTCTTTTCAGAACCACACCTCTTCTTTATGAGACCTAATACACGGTGTCATCGCAAACTCTCCTTTATTGTTTCACCCACCATGCAAAGCCTTAAATCTTATTTATTTATATTTTAAACAATTTGAAAATTCAATATTTGTTAATACACATTCAAATATCACCAGTACTGTAGCAATGAGTGCATAATGTACATAAAGTTATAGATCGTTTGTGCATCATGTTTTTATTATTGCAGCTTAACGATGGCACTGGGTATGCAGATCTTGTGATGTCTGACGTCACCATGATAGACTGGGCAGAGAGATTTATGGGAAAGCGTCTGCTCATTCAGGCTTTTGTTACTGACGGGTCGTCAGGAGAGATTATCACTGCAAATAACACCATGGTAACATTCAGTAGGACACCGTACAAGTTCAACTGGGATCTTACTCAGAGGTACTTCAAGAAAGGATTACCCTATGTTGTTAAGGTATGCTTCTTTTATTTGATATTGTTTATGTGGGAAATGTTCACATGTAAAATATGGGGAGGGGTTAAAATATATGAACTGAATATCTTTAATATTTTGTTTTTCAAAGGCTAGTCTTTATTACCTGAATGGTTTGCCAGCGGCTGCAATACCCGTGAAGGTGTCTGCGACGGTTCGTGTCGAAGGCAGAAATCTTCATTTGGAGGGAGCTTCCGGGCAGGGAGATGGTGAACGGGATCAGGTGGAGAAGACATCTGGATCAATGGGCGAGCTGGATTTTAGGATTGATGTACACCGTCAAGCAAGCCTTGTAACGATAACAGTAAGCTAAATCAGTTACCACGAGACAGACTATTACTGCATTGAGCTACACTGGTATACAAAACAAGTTATAATATCTGCTTCTTTAAAACATTGGAAACATTTGTCACTTTTGATCACTTTTGTCACTTTTGATCGTAACTACAGCTGGAGACAAAAGACCCGGCATTGCAGGCAGCTAACACCCGCAGTACATTCACTGCCCAACCACAAGGATCTAGTAGCCAGGAATATATGGTTGTTCGGCTGCCATCCGAAGACACCAGCCGACTACGTCAAATGGTAGGTCGATGAGGACCGGAAGTCACAATTCCCACAGCATTCTGTCCTTCAAAATGGTCCTACTTGGATCTGAACGTTACGCCTTCTACATCTCTGAAATGAGCAGTTTGTTCATTTATAAGAAGTATTATTTTAAGTGATATACAAACTGTTTACAAAATGATATACAGAAATGTTGTATTACTTTAAAGACAATCGTATTATCATCATCCAGTACTCAGTACAATTGCGATCTTGCAAGTCTAGCCTGGCCGAAGTTTTTGCTGTTAACATTTTACCTGTTAGGAATCGTCGGGCGCAGGTAAAATTATCCTGATTTGTTTCTTACTGGGAGTCTCCCGTGGTCATAGTTCGCAATTGCAATTATTATATTATGCTGTTTGTCGACGGATTACATATTACGTAGCCTAGGCGTATTATATTTAATTCCAGATATTTTGCATTTTTTTTACTTTGTTTTTACCAGATAGAAAGCCAGTGCTCGGTAGAGGTGCAACTGACGAATCCTGAAAATGTGGAAACCCTTAATTACTTTGTGAGTAAATTCAAGTAAAAAATGATTGAAAACAAGGGTTTTCTACTCCTCCTAACTTAGCTTATTGATCTGTTGTATCACATTGTGCTTGGAAAGACACAGCTGATGACCCATTTGTACAAGGCATAACGAACAGGGCATTCGACAGGGCATCACGAACACGCTATAATACAATGCATGATGTGCCAAACACAGTGTCTAATCTTACGTCATCAAGTGGAATATTTTGAACGCCACTTCATTGGCTGTTCCGTCGTCTGTTGATACATTCACGTCCCTACTATAATACGTAATTGGGTCAATTCATATGAACAGATTGAAATACAGCAGTTGACTTCTGAGCTAACTGCTACATACTAAGCAATAAATAATTATTGGTTTAAACAAGATGAAGAGACAATGATATCTTTCAGTAAATCGCGAGTGCATGCTGACAAAAGTTTGCTTTGAGAGCGGTTTTTTTCTTTGCTGTATTTAATTGGTGCCACCTCATTCGTCCCTGAAATGGGAATGTACTTTTCGAACAAAATTCCATAGTCATTATACACTTTAAGCAATGAAGCACATTGTATAAGCCCATGGTTCACACCGTATTACCTTCAAAGAAAACTGTATATCATGTGATTGACCATAATGTGATATTATGCATGCATAGGTTATTTCTGCAGGGAGAATAGTGCACATGGGAGCGAAAAATAAAGATGTTGTGAATCAGAACACTGACCTGAGTTTCTCAGTTACTCATGCCATGTCGCCCTCATCACGTGTCGTAGCCTATTATGCGAGTACTACTGGCTACATTATCGCTGATTCCCTCTACTTCGAGGTTGAGGAGAAATGCCAGAACACGGTAAATAATACTACTAATAAAATGCCTTTGAGAAATAGTTCTTTAAATTTATATAATCTCGAGAGTTTTCCCTTTATTTGTATTCGAATAATCAAACAACTGACTGGGAACCTTTGAAAAAATGAACATTTGGCAAAATAATTTTTTGACTGAACCGAGACCTCTGGTTTTGCGTACAAGTGCTCTCCATCTGAGCTATCCAGCCCTTAGATGGTGGTCTCCCAAATAGTCAACTAGTCTTTGCTGGGGTGGGGGCGCCATTCCAAAGCAATCCTATCATTAACTGCTGTACATCTGCATGGATCGCCCCCGTGCCGTTATTAATCAGATGCAAACGACCAATTGTTGTAATATAACTGGCCACAACAATGGGTTGTTTGCATCTGAATGACAACGGCACCATAACCATAGATCACAGGAGAGCCATGAAGTGTGGCCGATGTCATTTGACTTGCTGTAACATCTTACTCCTTGTATCCTTATTGCTTTTCCTTCATCAAGATCGGCTTGGATTTTAAAGGTTTGAGACAAGTTGGAGATACTTTCAAAACAGACGCCACTGACAAAAATATCGAGCTGCAAGTGACGGCTGAGAACGGAACTCGAGTGGGCCTTATTGCTGTGGATGAGGCTGTGTTCACCTTACGCAAATATTACCGTCTCAGTCAAAAGAAGGCAAGATGTGGAAATGAACCTTATTGTCCATAATTCTATCTTAGTGCTTTTTCAAATCCCAGAGAAGCTCACGAATTTCGCTATTGGTGATATACCTTTTTATAAAGAGGTTGGTTAGTATGTGAATATAATAGATATGAATTAAGTAAATATTTGTTGCTGCAATGGCCCGTGCGATTACTAATTCTATATGAAAATGTCTTAAGGTTAAATGTGTCACAAACACGTTGGATCTAAACTGTGTATCATACAGTCAATTATCTGTGCTGAGATTGGGGCGCTAGTCAAATGGCCATATTTGCTAGTTTTTACACATTCTGTTTTAACATGTTCTATAACAATTCTCAACTGAGTCTCTTCCTTTCTTTGATTCCTTTGTTTATCTGAATAGGTGCTTCAAGCAAGGTCAACCTATGACCTTGGCTGCGGTCCAGGAGGCGGGATGGATGCGGCAACTGTCTTCAAAGTTTGTGTGGTGTTTTTTTTCTTCAATGTGTTCAGAAGTTCCCAATTAGTTTTTCATTGGTTTGTTTGACTTGAATTGGAAAAGCTGTATCCACTTTGTGTAATCCCCGACCTGCTATAGCCAGGTTTACAACCAGTGGTTCGTTGAATCTGATTTGAAAGGACGGGGGACTGATCCTGAAGATATACGGCAGTTAACTGAGCCTCTCGGAGGTCCTCACAACTTATCATAATGGTTGAATTGCTTCTGACTGGCGTCACCACCCTGGCAAAAACTAGTAGACGAAGGGCTGGATAGCTCAGATGGGAAGAGCGCTGGTACGGTTCAAGTCCCGGTCCTGTTAAAGTTTTCTTTGCCATTGAAACAAAAAAATTGATTCAAAAGTTCCAAGTCACTTTTTCATTGATTTATTTGACTGTCATTTAATTGGTCGGAGGCCTATAACACCCTTAATCCATTAATAATGTATTTATTATACTCACTTTGAAGTACATTGTATATCAAATCCTGATTTCGTATTTTTTCCAGGATGCTGGAGTAACAGTTTTAAGTAACGCAAATCTCGTTGTTGATGTAGAAGGTAATGATGCTTTTATAAACGGTTTTCGTACATGATTCCTAAAACAAAATAATGTATTTAAAGAGGATTATGGTAACACCACAATATTGTGAAGACATCTATTTTCGAGAAGCGGTGTGATCCTGTCAGCTGTGCCAATCTGGACTATATATGCGACCTGTAGGAGCCTTAGCCAATACAATGTATGTGTCTGTAACAGCCTGATCTCATTATTGGCAAAATATGATTCTGCTTTTCTATTTAGGGTGTCAACATACTGGCCGAAGAGTTCGAAGGTCCCTGAATGATACTGAAATGGAAAGCATGTGTGAGGATTACTTTGACTTATAATACTCTACACGCCTAAATCATGCATTTGAACGTAGATTTCATTTGCTACTTAAAACATAGGCCGGTATTAGTAGATTTTCAAGACGATAATGATTCATATTTTAAGCCCGAGTGAGTTTGAATTATTAAAATGTTGATTTTATTTTGTGATTAAAACCAAATAGAACATTGAGACCTGTAATTTGAATATGACAGGGGACGAAAAATCATAAAAACAGTTTTATTCCAGAAACCAACAGTAAATGTTAATACTCCGTATTTTAATGGTTTGGAACGTTCATAATGTATTGTTGTATTTGTCATTAACATAGTGAAGAGATACGATGGTATTGAAAAGGAATACTGTCAAAAAGGAATGCGAAAACTTGTTAGCGATGAATACATCACATGCATCAAGCGAGCCAACCTTCTAGCGAGGAGGAAAAAAGTCCATCCAGCATCACCCGAGATCGAAACGTTTATCACATGCTGTTTAGCTATGCAGGAAAGTAGCCGAGGAAGGTCAGGTGACAATGATGTTGAGGAAATAGATGATAATGAAGTCCTTGATGTACGCTCATATTTTCCAGAAAGCTGGATATTTCCCGAAGTAGTGACAGAGTAAGTAGATTGCCTTCAATAATCAATTATATATTTATTCTTTGTAGCAGTTTACAATAACAGTAATACATATGTCATCAGATATTTTTTCAACGGTTCGTCCGTTTTACAAAGTGGTGAAGTCAATTTTATTCGTCAACCATTTGAGACGTTTTCGCCTGATTAAAGCTTGATTAACTTTTTATACTTTGTTTCCAATGAGCAGCCAAGGAAATAATTGAACAATTTGGTTAATAGCATTTTCTCGGTGAAAGTATAAGTGACATGTGGAATGATAATTTCCTTATTTCAACAAAAATGATTTTCTTTTCTTACATCTCAAACAGTGGTGACCGTTCTGCAGTATTAAAGGCAACTTTACCTGATTCTGCGACGACCTGGATACTGGAAGCTGTGGGTACCTCTGACCAGCACCCGATATGCGTGAATGACTCGGTCAAATTGGAAGTCCGTCCCTCTTTCTTTGTGGATCTCGGCTTGCCGTATTCCGTCCAACGGTTTGAACAGATTGAAATTATTGCCTCTATTTTCAATTATAACAGCGAAGATATACAGGCAAGTTTGATTCAAATATTCCTTGATATAGGCCTAGCTAACATCTCATTATCTATAAACTCCATTGTTCATCTGCAACCCATTCATCTTCTGAGCGTTGCCCTCTAAGAAATATATGCTATCGTATCAAACATCCTACTCTCTAAAATAATGCAGGGTGTGTTTATTCAAGTCATTTTAATTAATGAGCAGTTTGCAACGGCCCTGTAGCTAGAAGTAGAGTAGAACTACGTAACATACTGCCATCGATTCTTCGCATTTCAGGTGAACGTATATTTGAAAGGCGTTACAGGCATATGCTCCGAGGCACAGCCAAATAGCTATTCTGAGGCGAAATCTCTCCACGTTTTGTCAAAGCAACCCGGATCAGTGGCCTTTGTTATTGTTCCCCTTGATGTGGGCACGTTGCCTATTGAGATAGTCGCCCGTAGTACTGATGGACGCCACATCTACCCTATACGGAAGTTTCTTACTGTTCGGGTATGTTTTTGCTCATGTAATGATCAGTTGTCTTGAGTGTTGCCTGAAGCCCTTGCGTTTTGTGGCACGATAACAACGCGTTAATTCCAGGAAGCTGAGGCCTTTCGTGTAAAGTATAGCACCGACTTCCATGAGTCCATTGTACTCGAGTTGCGAAGACAAATTAATAGAACTGGGATTTGTGTCTTCTGAGATCGACATAAGGCCTCTTCACGCTACAACGAATTCACTTCGTACCAAAGTCACTTCGTATCCGAGTCAATTTGTATCCTATAGATTAAAACCCATGCATAATGTATGCAGTAAAATGATGGACAGAAAGTTCTTCTTTAATAATAATAAACTTTACTCCATTTTTCAACGAAATGAATTTATTTTCAAGATAGAAATGGCTATATAGAAGGCTTTAATTTAGAAAAATGACAAATAAATGACACCCAGTATCGACTGTGATTGCTTACACGTCTGCAACGCGATGAACTTAGGACAACTTGAAAGCAAATGATTCCCTGCACCATCGAGCAATACTCTGCAGCACAAAGGCCGGCCCTACAGGTACCAGGAAACACTGTGCATACAAAAACTTGACATGGTTACAAAGTGCCTCGCGTAAAAAGTGACTTGGGTACAAAGTGACCTTAGTACAAGGTGACTTGGATACAAAGTGACCTTGATACAAAGTGTCTTATAATAGGTATAACGTGACCTTGGTGCACAGTGACTTGGGTACAAAGTGACTTGGGTACAAAGTGACTTGTGTACAAAGTGACTTGGGTACAAAGTGACTTGGGTACAAAGTGACTTGGGTACAAAGTGACTTGGGTACAAAGTGACTTGGGTACAAAGTGACTTGGGTACAAAGTGACTTGGGTACAAAGTGACTTGGGTACAAAGTGACTTGGGTACAAAGTGACTTGGGTACAAAGTGACTTGGGTACAAAGTGACTTGGATATAATTATACAAAGTGACGTGGGTACAAAGTGACGTGGGTACAAAGTGACGTGGGTACAAAGTGACGTGGGTACAAAGTGACGTGGGTACAAAGTGACCTGGATGTATACAAAGTGACCTGGATGTATACAAAGTGAGTAGGCTATGAGTCTAGCGTTTTAGCCAGTAACAAATCGGCCCGATACGCTATTGAAAAATCCCGAGACACTTTTATTCTGGCTATACGCTATGCAGTTAAAAGATGCAACTCAATTAAGTGTGGTGTGATCCATATCTCCATTTCATTTGCCCTTGCAGCCAGAGGGGTACCAGCAAACTGACACGATTACAGGCATACTCGACCCCCAGAATATTCTAAGCTCCCCGGCACGCACTGAGAGCGGCGGAGGCAATCAGTCCTACCAACATATCCGTAAGCGCATTTCTTTTCTGTGTGTTGATCTCTTGACGGGAACGTTGAAAGAGGGTTGGTCCAAGTACCTGGTGTGAGATTACATTTTTGTTGATTTTTGTTTGGCAGATTTATTTCTTTTGGCCATCAAGTTGAGGAAATACATCATTCTTCCGTTCTGATTTATGATACAAATTATACATACTGAGCCATGTGTGTACATGAAACAAAACAACGCAGAAGAAACACCCTTTTGACATATAATTAGATTGGACTACTTTGCTGATTGGCTGAGCTGGGATTGATCAGTTCTTGGCCCTTTGCCAATACAGTTGTCTATGTTATTTGTTGGTACTTTTGTTGTAGAATTTTTTGCTAATGACGGAGAGAGTAAGCAGATCAACATCATCCACTACGGATTAAACAGCGAGGCTATCCCTGACACATACCGAATGCAAGTAAGCCTAATAGGTACGTAGCGTCTCTTGTGCAGATACTGGTTGTTTTTGCTTATCATACATTTGGCTGGAATCTGGCATTTGAGAAGTTGTGTATTTCATGTCATTCCATGAGATTTAACCTGTTTTTGTTTTAATATTTGCATTTTATACTTGATATCGGTGTTTCATTTGATGTTGGCGTTTACAAAATTATAGAAAAATTTCCCGAAGTATTTTCAGAATGTTTTTATTTGACCTTAAGATTCATGGATGATTGACTAAGGCGTGAACAAAAGGACAATAAGACATTCGAATCTTTGGAGTTAATGGGATATTCTATGGATTTAACACATGCAGGTAGCGTTATGGGTAGTGTGATTCACACAGTGATTGGAGGCTTGGACAGACTGCTAAGAATCCCAACAGGGTGTGGTGAGCAAACAATGCTTGGCTTGGCTCCTAATGTCTACGTGTACGCCTATCTCCGAAACACCGGACAAATGACAGCTAAATTGGAAAAGTCCGCTGAACAATTCATTTATGCTGGTAATTACCCATTTCTTGTACATGCATCTTGTAAAACTCCATGATTATCCTACACGAAGCAATGTGTGTAGAACGTGATTTTGGAAATTGTATGTTTGTGTATATAGGAAATATAAACTGTGTGATAGCCTAACTGATAAATATGAACGAGGTTCATATCTGTTGCAAAGATTGCATCAACATTCATCAGATGCAATCGATGAAGTAGTTTACTGCTTCTACGTAAAGAGTTGCTATGCAATCTTACCAACTGGTTAGCCTTTAACCATAAGTTGTTGTTATTCCAGAATGGATGAATTTGCGTATACACTTACTGCATTGGTAATAATATCCAGGAAACATAATCTTCATTCGAGGGAGGTTATTATTTGTATAGAGAATTAGTGAAAGCAATCAAAGCATGCCATGTTCATGATGCTTTCTGTGATGTATAGGTGTTGAGCGAGAACTTAATTTTCGCAAAGCTGACGGGTCGTTTGCAGTTTGGGCACACAGTACCAGCAGCACATGGTAAGCAAGTATACATACATTCATACAGTATAGAAGAACCACATGTCCTGCTGCTTGCACGTCAGCAGGCATGTATCATTGATCAAGGTTGAATGACACCCCAAAACCCTATGATGTTCCCAGCTCGAATGATCACCATGAAAGGAGAAGAGAACTAGAGATTGAGTCTCTGTTTGGGAATAGAATACATGGCTTTTCCGATTTCTTTCTCTTTCTTCTTTAGAAAGGAATTAACATTTCAAGTGGATAACATTTCCGGAATTTTTTTGGTGGCATGCGCTTCTATATTACACTCCGCCACGGACATTCTTCATTCCATCTGTGTATGCACACACACTTTCAGAATTAGATATCCAAGCTTGTGTCTGGTGAAGATATATGCTGACGTTATCGTGCCGTCATTGTAATAATAGTGTATGTACTTCTTTTCAAGTTGTTTGAAATACATGTATGTTGGAAATATCGTGGAAATGTATCTTCAAAAAATCTCAAAATTACAACAGGAATGTTCAATCCAGCCATTTTTGTTCTCAAGATTATATGCCTACGAAGCTTTCATTACTGACATTAGACTTTTACAAAATTATGTTCCCTTAGCGGCGAAAAAACTAAAGAAGTCACGTTTGAAATGAACCAGGTCGTTTTTATGGCCCCGTGAATCGCTTCAATTATACAAACTTTTTTTACAATAAAATTATATCCTACGTCCCAAGTGTCTACACTGTGGCTAATGTATACATGTATATTTATATGTATATAAATCATCTCATTTTTTGTTTCTCCCTGAGAGGCAGTGGCCCTCTGCATGCGAATCAAAACGTGTAATCCTCACTTTGGTAAACACAATAGCACTAATGATAATGAAAAAACTGCTTATATTTTGATTTTGGCATTGAGTCAGTAATTGTCAATGCCAGGAAGATTTTCTATTGTTTGTGTTAACAGGTTAACAGCTTTTGTCAGTAAAGTCATGTGTCAGGCCAGAGATTTTGGAGATATTGACGACAAAATAACATGCAAGGCCATGACGTGGTTGCTAGCACAGGCTCCAACACAGCCCCGAGATGGATCATTTCAGGAAAGTTATACAGTACATCATAAAGACATGACGGTAAGCTACTACCTGAAGCTTTAACGAATTTCACACTTTACAAGAAATGTATCGTAACTTTCGAGGAACTTTCTATACCAACATGGCCCTTCGGAAAGGCGTAATGACAAAATCATGCCCTACCTTTCATCCACCTTCTCTAAATATCAGCCTATGTCTGTCAATCTTCCCATCCGTCTATATATCTGTCCGTACCTTCACCTGTCTGTTTGTCTGTCTCGTTTGTATTTTTTCATATTGATAAATTGTTCATTGTTTCCCGTTTCCCGACATCAATAAATTTGAATTTCGCAATTAATTAATTTCCAGTGGTTCCGCAAAGAATTCGAAACCTCCTAAAGGGAACAAGGTTGCCTTCTGATAAAGCTCAGCTCGATACCCTTGTCTGGATGTGTAGGAATTATTAAGGTTATTGCAGGGGAGGCTGGCCAAAATAGCTGTTTGGTTGTAGGGGGGAAAAATTGCAAGTGCCCAAGTTCGCAAGGTTCAACTATAACAAATGGAATAAAGAAGGAAAAATATTTTTATAAAATACAAATAAACCAAAGCTATAGCAAATTGCGTGTTTAAACCAGCTTACACAATGTCTTTTTTTGACTATGTGATCTCATAATATTTATAGCCATATCAAACGTCACACAACTAGATCAAATAAGATAATTAGATTTCATTTTTATGGCTCTGAAGAAATCTCTGTGCCCTGAATACAATTACTGATGCCTATAATTTATGTCAAACGGCGCCTTCTGTAGGCCTAAGGCCTCTTGTCAAAAAGATCATCGGTTGGATATCAGATGATTTGACCCGTCCGATATCGTTCCAACTGGATAGCCATCGTGTATTTTTCACCCAAATACAATCCAGTACAGTCCAGTACAATCGGCCTTCTACCGGGGGAAATTGTGTCGGTCGGATGAATTCAACCGGCACCCAACCGATGATCTTTTTGACAAGAGGCCTAATAAATTCGGGGTTTTTTCTTAGCACTGTTGTTGGTAACACCCCGGTCGTTGCATAACTGAACATTAACTTTATCTTTTGTAGGGTGGAGTACAAGGCAAGGTTTCTCTATCTGCATTTATTCTCATCGCACTCTTAGAATGTGGTGAATGCAATAACATTGTAAGTTTGGCCATGAGCAATTCAAATATATGAAAATAGCAAAGACATCCCGGAGCTGTATCACATACATTTTCAATTTGAATTATGTTTGCCCCATTTGTTTGGAAATAAATCTTAAAAACTGCACTTTCTCATGGGGACCTCTAGATTGCTACTGCCAGGTTTACAATTTACTGTTGTTTGCATCTAAATTAAAAGGAGGTGTGACCCTCGGTGATAAAAACAATCCAAGTTCTTTGAGTGCTATTTCGAAAAAAGCTGATGATAGAAAATATTTTCATCCAAACAATGGTCCAGGCTATTGCCTTTATATACAAGTGATTGGTACATTGCATATAATTACGGAAATAAATGTAAACCCAACATAAGTCCCATTCAATGACCTCGCTAAAGGTATGCTTTAATTTCAACAGATCACTAAAAGCAGTCTCATGATGACGCCCACTTTGAGTTTACACATAGCTGGCACTGAGTGGATCTTAAGGTATACTTGTACATAACGATTTCGAAAGGCTTACAGCTTCTCGAAGTTACAATCCTTCTGTGTGTTCTTTGCTAATAGAACAAAGCTGACTCCTTGGCGTCCACTATCGCTCTCCTCGAACAAGAACTGCCAGGTCTGACTCGTCCATATGCCATTGCAATAACAGCATATGCCCTTGCCAAGGCACAGAGCAGCCTGGCTAATGAAGCCATTGACATGCTGAAAACCATTGCGGTTCATAACGACGGTATGTATATCGGATACCAACAATATTTCCAGCAATGTTTTATTTTAATAGCACCACCCTAGTGGCCCCACGTCGGCAAAGACTACTATGTATGCAGTTGACTGTTTAGAAATCCCTATCTTAGGACCATCTACGGCTTCATGAGAATTTCGTTCGAATACCGGGTAACACCAGGTTTCCATCCCTTGCACATTTTGAGTAGGTCTATTATTAGCTCTGGAATGCAGAACATATGGAGTTTGTACACAGTAAGTGAATTTGTATCGGGAATGCATGCCAAAGTATTCAGAATGCAATTACGAGTCATATACGAGTACAGTTTAATTCCTGAATGTGCCTTGAATGTTATACGAATTCGCCAAAGCCCCGGAATTACCACAAAATATGGTTTGAACGTCTAAAAAATCAAACCGATTGGAGCACGAATACTTAGAATCTACCTCGAACGGGCTTCGGAAGTAGTTATTATTTAACAGGAATGTCCCGGAATTGATTCATATATGAAATGTGTTCCATCATTGGATGCGATTCGGCCGTGTACTGAATTACGTCCAGGCTCACTCGAGATTAAAGATGGACGTTTCGACTGCATCCGAATCGCATTCAAAACAAAACAAGTGGACGGAATTCGGGGAGTAATCTAGCAGAGTTCGTTCAAAATCGAAATAAGGTTCCAGCAGCAATTGGAATGTATTCCATGCACATTTGGGATATTTTGGCAGGGTTTCAAGTGGCTTTTCTTTTCAATTCTCCCTCGAATGCGATCAGAATGTTTGGAATGTTGTCTGCATGTCAACATTCTTTTGCTGAAATTGGCCGGGAAAACGTATATTAAGTGTGTGTTCCACCAGTAGCTCAGAAATAATTTATGCAAACTAAAAATCCTCAATGATTCTGATAATTCTGCAAATAAATTCGGCATCATTCAAATCAAATCCAAAATAGGAGATTCGCCGAAATTTGTATTTGTAAATAGAGAAAATACCAATTATTAGCAGAAATTTACGTTGCGTTTTAATTTCGTCCAGAAAATAATATCTGTACCAAAGGTTTTGAGCTGAAAGTCTGCTTCGAAAAAGCTAGGTATGTAACAATGCTTTGCATTTTACCGACAATCGATTGGTTTAACAGTGAGGTTTTATTGGCCCTCGAGTTAAAATAAGACAAATTGTTAGGCCTACACGAAGTTGTGCCCCTGCTTGAAAATGACCGAGCTGGAATAAAATGTAGGTCTATAGGCCTATTACAAAATGTCAATTTGCTAAATATTTCTCGAAAACAGTGTGAACAATGCCCCATGTAAAATAGTTAAGTTGTTCATGAATGTATTTGGTGACTGAAAATTAATCAGGAAATTTCACCTGCAGATAAAAATTGTACTCGCTTTCCATTTATTTCCCTGAATGCAGTATCGAATACCCGTTTTTGGAGCTGGGACGATTCGGGGTTCGGCGCTGGTCCGAAACCTTACTGGTATAATATAAAACCTGTAGCAATTGAAATAGAAACGACAAGTTATGCCTTACTAGCACTGCTAGAGATGGAGGACATACATTACACACACGCTATTGTCAATTGGTTGACTGACCAATCCAACTATGATGGCGGATTTGTTTCCACACAGGTAAGCTTCAACTTTATGTATGCGAGGCTTGTTGGTACGGAAGGCCCGAAACACTATTCTACTAGATAAATTATCAAGTCGACAAAATATCCATATCGTTTTGCCAATTCCACTTGCCAACACAGTGCGTGCTAATGCACTCGGCTATTAATGCACTCGGCAAGCCAAACTATCTCTCGTTCGGGTGCTTCCGTATATGTTGGTGTGAGACCCATCATCTTAAAATGAACATTGATTCATGCACTTACTTGTAAACACATCAGATAAAGAGTAGGGCCTATTCGTTTTCTTCAACAGGACACCGTTATCGCACTGCAGGCTTTGTCTGCGTATGCTGCTAGAGTACAACAATATGACATCGACATGCAATGCACGGTGGATTGCCAAAACACCGACTTCATTGATACTTTGGAAATGAGGCCTGCTAATGCTATCGTTAGATGGGTCGCCCCAATTGAGGTAAATCAGTGGTAAACATCTTATGAATGAGCTAAACGTTACGTAATAAATGGGCGATTGCAAAGATTTTATTAGATGACACGGTTATTAAGAGTGTTCTCTTAAAAACCTCTCTTATCAGTTTCGTTTCTAGCCGCAAAATACCTTCCACTGAATGTGCAGCTTAGTCCATGCAATCCACTGAAAGCTTAGTCCATACATTCTACTGAATGTGCAGCTTAGTCCATACATTCCACTGAATGTGCAGCTTAGTATATACATTCCACTGAATGTGCAGCTTAGTCCATGCAATCCACTGAATGTGCAGCTTAGTCCAAACATTCCACTTTATGCGCAGCTTAGTCCATGCAATCCACTGAATGTGCAGCTTAGTCCATACATTCCACTGAAAGCTTAGTCCATGCAATCCACTTGATGTGCAGCTTAGTCCATACATTCCACTAAATGTGCAGCTTAGTCCATACATTCCACTAAATGTGCAGCTTAGTCCATACATTCCACTAAATGTGCAGCTTAGTCCATACATTCCACTAAATGTGCAGCTTAGTCCATACATTTGAATTTGTAGCTTAGTCCATGCAATCCACTGAATGTGCAGCTTAGTCCATGCAATCCACTGAATGTGCAGCTTAGTCCATACATTCCACTGGATGTGCAGCTTAGTCCATGCAATCTACTGAGTGTGCAGCTTAATCCACTGGATGTGCAGGTTAGTCCATACAGTCCACTGGAAGCTTAGTCCATGCAATCCACTGAAAGCTTAGTCCATGCAATCCACTAAATGTGCAGCTTAGTCCATGTAATCCACTGAATGTGCAGCTTAGTCCATACATTCCACTGAAAGCTTAGTCCATGCAATTCACTGGATGTGCAGCTTAGTCCATACATTCCACTGGATGTGCAGCAGCTTAGTCCATACAATCCACTGAATGTGCAGCTTAGTCCATACATTCCACTGGATGTGCAGCTTAGTCCATGCAATCTACTGAATGTGCAGCTTAGTCTATACATTCCACTGGATGTGCAGCTTAGTCCATACAGTCCACTGGAAGCTTAATCCATGCAATCCACTGAAAGCTTAGTCCATGCAATCCACTAAATGTGCAGGTTAGTCCATATAATCCACTGAATGTGCAGCTTAGTCCATACATTCCACTGAAAGCTTAGTCCATGCAATTCACTGAATGTGCAGCTTAATTAGTCCATGCAATCCACGGAATGTGCAGCTTAGTCCATACATTCCAATGGATGTGCAGCTTAGTCCATGTAATCCACTAAATATGCAGCTTAGTCCATACATTCAATGTGCAGCCATGCAATCCACTGAATGTGCAGCTTAGTCCATGCAATCCACTGAATGTGCAGCTTAGTCCATGCAATCCACTGAATGTGCAGCTTAGTCCATACATTCGACTGGATGTGCAGCTTAGTCCATGCAATCTACTGAATGTGCAGCTTAGTCCATACATTCCACTGGATGTGCAGCTTAGTCCATGCAATCCACTGGATGTGCAGCTTAGTCCATACATTCCACTGAAAATGTGCAGCTTAATCCATGCAATCCACTGAATGTGCAGCTTAGTCCATACATTCGACTGGATGTGCAGCTTAGTCCATGCAATCTACTGAATGTGCAGCTTAGTCCATACATTCCACTGAAAATGTAGAGCTTAGTCCATGCAATCCACTGAATGTGCAGCTTAGTCCATACAGTCTACTGAATGTGCAGCTTAGTCCATGCAATCCACTGAATGTGCAGCTTAGTCCATACAGTCTACTGAATGTGCAGCTTAGTCCATGCAATCCACTGAATGTGCAGCTTAGTCCATACAGTCTACTGAATGTGCAGCTTTGTCCATACATTCCACTGGATGTGCAGCTTAGTCCTTACACTCCACTGAATGTGAAGCTTAGTCCATACATTCCACTGAATGTGAAGCTTGGTCCATACAGTCTACTGAATGTGCAGCTTAGTCAATACAGTCTACTGGATGTGCAGCTTAGTCCATACAGTCTACTGGATGTGCAGCTTAGTCCATACAATCCACTGAAAATGTGCAGCTTAGTCCATACAATCCACTGAAAATGTGCAGCTTAGTCCATGCAATCCACTGAATGTGCAGCTTAGTCCATGCAGTCTACTGGATGAGCAGCTTAGTCCATGCAATCCACTGGATGAGCAGCTTAGTCCATGCAATCCACTGGATGTGCAGCTTAGTCCATGCAATCCACTGAATGTGCAGCTTAGTCCATTTGTTTGAAAACAATCATATATGTAGCTTTTAAATCAGGCTCCTCATCCGGATCCACAATCAGACGTCACGTGTGCCAAGTACTGTCTTCTGATTGGACAATTAGTCAACCGACCGACTATACAGATTAACTTTTTCAACTATTCGACGTATACCATGTGAATTAATATCCCCAGTTTATTCATGCCTAAGTTTATTCATATACGTTGTGTATCCCATCCAGTATATCATATAACTAGTGTATTTATATGCATACCTTGTGCATTCGTCAACCTTGCGTATTCATATAGGCCTACCTAGTGTACAGTTTTCATACATCTAACGTGTCAATATAATTATGTAGTACCCACTCTGGTCTATCAATATACCTGGTGTATTCATATACCCAGTGTAATGATATAACCAATGTAATGATATACATGTACCTAAAGTATTCAAATACCCAGTCTGTTCATAAATCTAGTGTATTCATGTACCTAATATTGTATTCATATACCTAGTATATTCATGTACCTAATGTATTAACATACCTAGTATATTCATGTACCTAATGTATTAACATACCTAGTTTATTCATATAAATTATGTATTCCTATGCCCAGTGTATTTATAATAGTACTGTATATTCATCATCATTTTTTTTCAGGTTCCAAAATTGAGTCAGAACATCAGTGTTTTTTTCGACACAAAAGGGAGTGGACTTGGGCAGTTTAAAGTAAGTAACTCATAGCACATTGCACATATAATGTACAGCGTAATGTTTTCACTATTCATCCAGCCGGATGGATCCCACTTGCAATTCGTGTATGTTTGTATTTTCGACTGGTAAGACGCACCCCTGTATTCCATTACGTTGGTTGGTCGATCGCTCGGTCAGTATAAAACGCTCATTTCCCCCATGTGTACAAATTGCGACACTGAGAAACACTCTTTGGGCCCAGGGAAGTGAGTCGAGGCATTGTTTGCGAGGGATCACGCTGCGCATGATCATTTGGGGGTCCACCAACTGCAAGTCAATTGCGTGAGCTGCGTTAGCTTTCCAGGAAACCCGTCACTTTTGTTCGGGCTGAATCACCGGTAGGTTGTAAAAATCCCACCCTCCCACCCTACATTGGAAGGGGTGTCTAGTTTGGCAACTTCTTGACACTAGCAAGTTCGTACTTTTTTGCGTACATTGAATCGTTTTGTGCTTGGAATACCAATATAGAGTGAAGTGGGGGGTAGGCCTGGTGTCCAATCGGGCAAAGATTGGAGGGTAAGACCAGTGTTCTTCTCTTGCTCTGCCCTTGGGTCTCAAATATTGCACAAGGTCTGGGGATGGAAATGTTCTCTGCGTACAGTGAGTCGTATATTGTGGTTGGAACAGCAAGATATCTCAGAGCGAGATATGAAAAGGCCAGGTGTCTAATTGGGAAAAATATTGGAGTGGTAGGCCTTTCCCTGGGTAGTCCAAAAGCGATACGCTGTTAAGACTGGGGAACCTGGGTGTCTGATGGCAATGCATGGAGCATGTTAAGGCTGGGATGTTTGCCTGGGTCTCAAATATTGGACAGGGGGCATGGGATGGAAATGGGGTCAAGTGGCGTAAGAACGGGTCCTATAATGGGCAATTGCTTTGAATTTGGACACAATCGGTCTTGGGTATCTTGACATGTAATTTACGGATTTTTGGGGGAGATCTTGCTAGGGAAAATCTGAGTGTTTCAATGGAAGGACTGACTCGCTCGAATTTTAGCTCTATTCCCATCGCTAAATTCGGCGCATCTTGCAGACCAATTGAAATTTAATTGAATTGAATATAAACTCAACTCTAGTTTGCATTTGCCTTTCAATTGCGTGATTGATCTCATGCCAGACTTGGTTGGGTTTTGGATCAATATTGTGTGGATCAATAGCCTAAGTCACAAATGTGCACGATGGGCAGAGTGTAGAGACTATACTCACTCTGACTCTGCCCGATGTCGCAAACTACTGTACGCATACCTGTTTCAAACGGGACGTACCTCGTTTCGGTCATATCACGTTTATCTAAAACAAAATCTTGAGATTAAATCATTATGATTTTCTTTTGTTCTCAAACAAATAAAGGAATGCACACTGACGTTTTTTTCAAGGGATAGGTAGGATAATTAGAGGGCCGGTACGTTAAATCATATGAGGTAGGTCGTAGGTTCGAGTCCCGATCCAGTCAAATGTTCTTAATTGGTGTTTTCTTATGTGATTATCTCCTACCGATCACTAGTATCATAACCATTTTGTACCCTCTAAAAGCAAACTAAAAGGCCATTACTGGCCGTGGACTGGTATAATATATCGCAAATGGGACCGGTTATTTCGATTAAACAGGAGACTATACAGTAGCGTCTTAAAATTGTGTATTTATCGAATTTCCACCGGGGGAATTGGAGCAATGATTTATACAGTACAATACAGTTCCATGCCCACATTTGTCTAGTTTTCATGGTAATTTTTTCAATTAAATTTCATTCAGTAGTTGCATCCTCCCTGGATTTCTGTTTTCGATTTGTCAATGCTACTGAGTGAACTGCCTTCTTCTGTTCGTCTTTTCACAGTTTGAGTCTGTGTACTATGTTCCTCAAACGGAAAGTAACGATTGCGACTTTGAATTAGTGATCAATGAAGGCGAGCAGGAAATGAACGAAGGCAAGGAACTTAACTATAACATCCGAGCGAGGTAAGCAGTCTTCACATTATGTGCATAAGTCGTTGACATTTCAACGTGCACCAACAATAAAGATGGACAAAGACACACTGATAGACAAACTAACATGAAAGAATTTGTGTGCGCTAACCGCGAATCTGTCGGCCTTGACGTCATTACACCTGATAAGACCTGAACGTTAACCAGAGTTTCTCTTGTGGAGCCTTACACAACTCGAACGCTCTCGTCTTGTATCATTTTATTTCATTTGTATACGTGGCTTGGGTCTAAAGCCGCGTTTCCACTGGACTTATTTTGGTCAAAGTAACCGAGACGATGGTTACTTTGACCAAAATAAGTCCAGTGGAAACGGCCCAGTCAAATTTCTCTCGGTTACTTTAACCGAGTCCAATGGTTACTTTTACCGAGCAGCCTCTGCCCAGTAGAGTGACCAGGTAAGTTTAACCGAGCCGATTAGTCCAGTGGAAACGCACCACTCGGTTAAATGCGACTCGGTAAAAAACACATCCGGCCTATGACGTAACACGCACATGCACTGTGCACACCGTCTACTTCGTATCGCGCGCCTAAATGTACACACGTACATTGTGTATCCGGCTGACACTTGACCTTCATGAGCCGTTATATTGCCAGCCCGGTTACTTTAACCATCGTCTCGGTTAAATTTGACTGATTCAAAAGTCCAAGTGGGAACGACGGTCAAATTTGACAATTAGAAATTTAACCGTCGTCTCGGTTAAATTTAAGTCCAGTGGAAACGCGGCTTAAGCCACGCATTTGAGCGTATCTTTTGCAAACGAAACGAGATGATTTTTTTTTTCTTTTGATCACAGTTTTGTGTGTAGCATAGGATATACAGTATACAGTATACAGTATACTGTATACAGTATACATGTAGTACTCAGCATACGTGTAGTTGAAAAAAGATTAGGTCACAGAATACAGCAAAATAGCTTAAATACCTCCACAAAAAAGCAAGAAAAATATAAAATTACACAACAAAATTTAAGAACGAAACGTTAGATTTGATCAAACAAAGTAAAGTCTGACTTTTGATTATGTTAAAATAAACGTCCCTCAGAGCCAAATTAATCCGAGTCACACTAGAGTAAGCCCGAGTGAGCCAGAATTCCGTGGTGATGAAAGATCTTTACACGTTTGTGCCTGTTCGAAGTGTAGAGTAAAATTTATTGTCACTGCACTCTAACGACATTCTAGATATCCTGATGTGATCCAAACACATTCCAGCTAATACGCCATCGGGTTGGGCTGGTTCTGTTTTATTCACGATTCTGGATTCGTTTGACATCACGGTGCCATTAATATTGTCTTTATAATAAAATCAGGTATTTGCGAGAAGGTAGAACAGGAATGGCTATCATAGATGTCGGACTGTACAGTGGATATAAACCTGTTGATGGAGACTTGAAGAATGTAAGTGCAACTATTAAACATTTAATTAGCAGAGCAGGAATAATAGGTTTGCGGTGACAGCGGGAACTCGACGTTATGAACAGTGTACTCCGTTCGTCTTCATGAGACTGCTGGATTGTAACTGGAAGTGAACTTATGTAATGTAGAGAGAGATCCCGCCTTCACCCTTCACTGGTCTAATCATCAGGATCCATTTGCTATTCCCACCATGAAAACCTTCAAATCCCATAGGCCATATAATAAGCATAGAAACATTCGTTTGCATCTATGATATACAACAAAGCTTTGGTCATTTTATAGAATCGCGCATGTATACATGTTTATACTTATATAATATAATGTTTACGATGCTATCTTTGTTTCTAGATAAAGGAGGAAAGTAATGGACGAATCCAGCGTTATGAGGTGACCGATCGATCAGTTGTGTTTTACATCGATGAGGTAAATAAATATTGGTATATAGGTAGAACAATATGGATTTGGAATTGAAATAAAAACATTGTCTTTGCTGATCAAGATATTCAGGTTAATTATTTTCTTAGTAAATTATGTTAATGTTTTACTTTTAATAGATCATGAATTTGAATGGAGTTAAAAATGTCTTGCATGCGATAAAAAAAGATGTTGAAGTGTTATAAAAAGAGAGCATCTGCTAATTCTGTCTCCCTAACTGCGTTTTACAGATCCAGAATGCAGAAGATACCTTCATACAGTTCCATGCTCTGCGTGAATATAATGTTAGCAAACTCCAGCCAGTAAAGATTCATGTATATGACTTCTACAATCCAAGTACGTAAACAATTATCCTGCATAATGAGGATTCAAGTCCAATCTTGAGTTTTGTGACATCACTGCAAAGAATATTCATTACCTTTCCTTTGATATCAATATTTTTCCGTACGTTGCCGAAATTTAACGTTAGGACGTGAGAAATGCATAGTTATAACGGAAACCACTTTTCGAGAAAACCGGCTTTAAAGTTTGAGCTCATACACCCGGCGCCCCGACAGGGATTGCAGCGTAAACGCAGACGCACTTACGAATGTCATGAATGAAAAAGATCATTCTGCTCATACCAAATATGCCCCCCAAAATTCAAGCCGTTTACTCTAAAAGGACTTTTATCTCTATGAAAAATAGAGGTTTCTCTATTACTCGATTAAAAGTCAACTTTTACGTCATCAATGTGATTATTTCTTGCTGGGACCCATAAATATTCATATGGAAATAATAAAGCATTAGGTCATAAACATCCTGAGTTGTTTTTTGACTTGGATGGTTCTATTTGTCTTAGAGCGCAACGATAGCTACTAATTTACCCGGGATCTTACTGAAACCTTTGAACAATTTTGAAAAATCGGAAAGAAAACAATTACTGGACTGGACTTGAACCCCGGCCGAGATGTCGGCTTTAGCGTACCTACAGTAATACTATTATTAAATAATGATGCATATATATATATGCCCTAATGGTACCAGTGAGAAATGTTCGCAGCTTGAAAAAAATCCTCATAACTTTTAAGTTAAAAGCAGTGAGGGGAGTATGTGTGGGCGACTCAATTTAAGGCAAACTTAGTTATTAATCAACGACAACTTGATGATTTTTGATTGCAGCTGTTGAGTGTGTGAAGTTTATCAGTCTCAACGAAGGCTCTGCTTTGCTGGGTACACTATGCACAGGAAACACATGCGTATGTGCTACAGGTTCGTTAAGAGTTACAATATACTTTTACGCGGCCATTCATAAACAGTATTTATCGCTTTGTGTGATATGTCACATATACCTATAGTCTGTGCATACTACAAGAAGCCTAATACAACGTGTGACGCTGCCACTTCTGTTCTTCTGTCCTTCCAAGATGATCTTACTATTTGTCACAATGTCTTTCTATCTATCTCTCTATCCCGCGGTGTCTGTCTACATCTGTGTCCGTTCTCTTTCTCTGTCTCTCTCATGTATCCCTGCGCGTCCATTCGTTCATAATTCTTTCATTCGAGATCCATGTCCAGATTCTAAAAACCTTTTATTACAATCAACAGGGAAATGTGCCCACGATCCATACTCAAACACAACTGACTTTCTAGTATACGAGATGAGGGACAAAGCATGCAAATCAGCGTCCCATTTCGGTAAGTATATTCTTGACATTGCCTTGTTTTTTTTAAGACTGATTAGAGTACACGAAGGTCAAAGAAGGTCATACTTTGTCAAACTCAAGGTATAAATAACATACCTGTGTAAGTTTAACCATGTCATGAGAAAAAACAATGGAAACGAAATTAAATTCTAACTTGTTCAGGTATATGCTACATGGTGGAACAGTCGTTGGAAATTTCAACAAATTGACTCTTTTCTGAAAAAGGCCGATTTTCGCGCCATAAAATTGCACGGAATGTCTGATTCCATTACAAACTTTCTGACGAGTAGGCCTATAGTTATAACTAAATTTGCAATGTCCGAAAATTGAGGACTTTGTAAATGCTCAACAATAATTGGAAATGATGAAATATTACTGGTGCCACCGAGAACACAGCTTGCATATTTTAAAAGGACTCAGACTTGGACTCGGATAGCAAGTACTCGGACTCGGGAGGGAAGCACTCGACTACTGCACTGACTGAGTTCAATAACATATTCATCATTCAGCGAAAGGGACTCAAAATGAGCATCACTATAATTATTGTTATTTACACTCGGACACGGAAAATGGCACAATCATACATTAGGTTATGTCTCTTTTCCGCAGCCAAATGCAGCATTTATTAAATTACAACTGTCTGGTCCGATCTGTATGCTGCTGAAGACTGCAACTGACTGGCCGTGTCCAGCTGGCGCCAGCCTTTATATACACGGACCTTGGGTGGTGCATACCACAAGTTTCAGATTGCCCATCTCGCTTGGGTAATTACCCATAAGGGTTTTAACCAACTTCCCGCTGCCGAGTATCAATTATTTTATCTTTAGAGATAAAATGGCTTATTTTACAGCGTACGAGGTGCGTGTTAAAAGTTGGAGAGATGAAGGGAGTTTTCGTATCTACACCATGACAGTCCTTACCCCACTCAAACTCGGTAAGATTCGACTATTTTTAAACAGTATTCTAGCAATACCCTGTGCTTGTACTCATATAAAGGTGCATATATTCGTTCTTACGACCACGTATTCGGTCACAGCACTGTTTTGTATCAATTCTATTACTAATGCGTAATTCCAGGTTTAGACAACGTATATAAGAGTCAGAAAAGGACCTTCTGGATGACTAAGTCATGTGAAACGACTAACATAAAAAGAAAGAAATATCTGATCATCGGAAGTGGAGGGCTGGCTGCTAAGAACAATAAGGGACAGACGGAGTAAGTATACATATTACGGGCTCAGTATTTGACACTCCCTTTAGAACTTAAAACACCACAATGTTTCAAAATGCATGCGATCCAGTGAAGTGATCTGTTGCCTTTCTGGTTATTTGTTTGTGCCATAGCTATGATGTGTTTTTCAATATATGTCATTACTATACGGCAGGTACAAATACGTCATTAATGAAGAAACATCAATATACGATTGGCCTTCTCCGAGGAGAATTCTGAGCCCAGGAGGAAAAGCGAAGCAAATTAAGAAGAAGCTGGAAGAGCTTAAGGAACAATTGATTGCCAATGGCTGTCCTACCTAAAGGCGACGTTTGCTGAACACTGGCTTCATCACACTTTGTATACTGTATTAGATTTAAAACCTTAAATGGTCTCTGAAATGAAAATAAAAAGTCAAGTTTATTTTCTACTATCATTTAGGGATCTGAGGTTTACAAACATATTGATAAGCATCTTTTTTTCTAAGTGCGTGCAGAACTTGGTCATCTTTTTTGGCAAGCTTCTTTATTCTTAGTGGAGTCAGAAATTGCTCATCTTCTTTCACCTTTAAAAATATATGAAAGATTTATTCACCTTTTAAAAATTCTCGTTAGCATAAAAACTAAAAACTTGCAAATACACCACCAAAACGAGTGTGAAATACGGTTTGAATATTAGCAACATTGCAAAACAGTTCTGTTACACTGATTTAAGTAAAAACAATTCTACTGCATATATCCTTTAATAGCGAAAGGGAAAATGAATTCCCAGTCAAACTCTATTCTGCTCATTTGTTGAATCATAATAAAGAAATGCATTAAATAATGCTACGCCTATAATATTAACCGAAGTAACCTGCGACATAATTTTGTTTCAGTCCAAGGAACATCTAGCTAAGTTAAGTATTTTAAGTAATTGAATGGTTGTCGAAAAATGATTTGCTTGCGTGAGCTGAAATAAATTATTACTCATTTTGTCATGCAAATAAAATCGTAAATAGTTGGATTAACTAGATAGAAATTGTTGACATTGTTGTAAAAACTTGGGTTTGGGAAATTTCATGTATGTTTTGAAGCAATGTCCAATATTGTTTCGCACCCTGTGTCAAAGAAGGATAATTTTTTCTGTTGGCAATCCGTCTTGAATATAATTTGGACCATCTTAGTGTCATTTCTTTCCTGTTTAACTCACGAACGCCTTAACGGATCATTTGCTGTAGCGTCGACATGAAAGCAGGGTGTGATCTCCATTAAAGCCACACTATTTGGGAGGCCACAATCTGGGCTGGATAGCTCCGATGGTAAGAACACTAGAACGCAAAACCAGAGGTATCGGGTTCAAATCCCGGTCGATAAAGACTCATGACTTGAACAAGACCTAAAATGGGCTTCAAAATTAACATGCAACATGTCTCCAATGTTCAATGATCTAAATACTAGCATGATTTCATATCTTTATTGATTACTTCAGCTACAAAAGATAGTAACAATGTATTATTTTACTAATACAGTATTACTTAGCAGTTGTTAATTGTTCTTAAGGTTATATAAATGAAATTAATGCATGCTCTGCTAAAAGTTTTCCCTTTTTAATATCAGTATGAAAAATATACGGCCTGACGTTAAACGGTTATGAAGCATATTTTTTGGCAGTAAATCAACAGGTTTAGGGATACGTCTGCAGGATTTATTTTAGTACACAACCGATTGGGTTTCAGTTGAATGATCCTATGATGACATCAACCATTTGCACATGATTTAGTGTTCTGCACTCTTTACTCTCTGACAACGAAATTCAAAAGCCCGCCGCCAACTGCCATGCCATTCATAAACCATTCGATTCCGGGGTGTGGCTGTTTTTCATTTATTTTTAAATCTTCGCACAAACCCTGAGTAAATAATAAGGTGTTTAAAAAACTGCCGTTAACATCAACGTCCCATTTGGCCCATCTAGATGGGCATTTGCATCATCTTTGCATTCGGCCTATATGGATGGGGCAGGGAAGGAAGTGCAGTGGACCGGTACAGAGGCCTTAAGAGCTCTATATAGATCCGTGCACACGGGACGACCCTGGAGGTCCCTGGGATCTGAAAGCTTGGTCTGACACCGCGTAACTTCTTGTCTCTCTGGCTTTCCGTATTTTTTTGTATTAGGCCCACTGATATTAATAGGAAATTATACATGTATTAAAGGTGCATTTTTTTAGTCAATTATTTTTTCCCAGTCCCTTGCCCCCCCCCCAAAAAGGAATAAATAAATGTTGTGTTTTCTGTAGGCAACAAGGTTGAGTCCGGCCCAAGACTTATTTTAGACATCGACTTCTTTTAGTGACTATACCCTAAATATTTCATCTAACGTTCAAGAAATGACTAGGTTCACAAAAATTGCCTCTCTCGGATTGATTTATTATATATGGACTAGGATGGTAAAATAATTGATATTACATGGACCTTAAATGGTTCAGGGGGAAATTTGATTTTAATTAGTTTGAGAGATAATTGTACTAGACACTTAAAGTAAAATAGTTTGGAGCAATTGGGATTCAAATAACTTGGGTGATAATTGGATTTCAATTAGTTCTAAAGATAAATGGATTTGACACTAAAACAGTTGGGCAATTGGACACTGTGCAACCTGATCTCTCTCACTCTCTACGTATAATTGAACAAAATTTTGAGTTACCTGGAAACAGCCGTCGTGCAACTACGCACGCAAAAGCCATTGAGTCAAAAGACTCACGTGTGGAAACTTCCACTGGTCATTCATTGACGAACGTGAATGTTAAACTCGGCTTCAGACGACCCGCGTGTTCAATGTTCGATTTCGCGTGTAATTTGGCATCACCTGGGCTTGAAAGGCGGCCCTATTTTATCTTTAGAAGTAGAGGGATGGATATGCAGAAATTCGGCGTGGACGCCTGCACACGAGTTGCCTCAACTTGATCATCGTCGTCTCGGCTGACATCCTACCGAGAAACCTAGCCCAACCTTCACCATACCCGTTGTTTCGGAATTAATCCGTCCCTAACTTATATCAAAACGAAATCAATGACTCGCATTCGCCGACCCCTATCTTGCTATCTTCACGAAAGATCCGTGACTGAATGTTGCTAATAGCATTACGGAATCAAAATTAACAAAATTTACCTTAATTGCGACCGAATTATCCCAATAACGCGCACTATTTTGTTTTGGTGTGTGCGTGACGAATTACATCCAAATGTGATAGCGGAAGCATGACCGTTCAGCTGGAATAGCGCCCTCAATACGTATAAAATACAGGTTACTTCGTTCTGATGCAGGATACGTCGATGCAAAAATACGTCTCGCGTCTGATCAATTCCCTACACTTTTAGAGTTTCCAGGGACAATTTCCACCGAAATTGCGAGACTCCCGTACGTAAACTAATGATTCAACGTGACTTCATTCGTTTTCTTTGGTTATTCTTATTGATGGTTTTTGTGTGTGTGGAAAAACGAGCCATGAAAGTAGGTTTAGTGCGCAGCGCTCTCTACCGGATCACAACGAAGTCCACAAGCTCGGCTGAAATGCCAGAGCCCCTTATTACACAGTTTGACTAAAGTGTTAGACGTGTGAACTTGTTACGCAATGCAGATGGCCTTGTGTAAAAAAAAACCCACACAAAACAAACCGCTCGTCTAACAGCATGTAGGTAGTTTGATCACTATAATTGGGGCACATTTTCATTTCCATGTTTTGTTCTGCGGGATTCAGTATTCTGCACTCTTTACTCTCTGACAACGAAATTCAAAAGCCAACTGCCATGCCATTCAAAATCCGGCTCGCCTATAAATGTATTAGTTGTGCTCAAAATAATGTCGCGTGAATCAGACGACCTTGCGCAAGAAACACAAGGCTAACAACAGAAAGGTTCGTGGTTCGATTCCGGGGTGCTGCTGTTTTTCATTTAAACTATACTTCACAAGTTCTATATATATTTATATAAAATCTTGGTTACGCCCAGTAGTTCAGTAAAGTTATGAAGCCTTCTCAGGCCTGTATTCGAACTTGTGAAGTATAGTTTAGTCAGCACCGGAGGATACTAGTCTAACCACGGAAAGAGTATGGTAATTCCGAAACGTTGATTCCCTTGGTTCTTTGCAGAAGAGCGCATACATGTAAAAAGATACATCTCAGACGGTGTAACCGCAAACTATTCCAAACAATATCATATTTATACGAACAATTTCGACAACGAAATCCCAAAGCAGGCCCCCAACGGCCATGGCCCTTATAATCCCGCTTGCCTATTAACGTACCGTATTAGCTGCGTAGACATGCTGCTTGATTCAGGTTGCCTGGTGAAAAAAACGCTTGTCTAGCAACCTACTTGAGTCCACGCTTGATGCTGTTCATATTGCTGCAGTGGTGCAGCATACTATTGCAATCCGAGATGGCTCCGCACAGCTGATTATCATAAAGTGTGGACCCACAGCTCTTTTTTTAATCAGGGGCCTTTGGAGTCTAATTAACTTATACATTGTAAAACATGTCAGGCTTAAGACGACCCGCGTGTTGAATGTTCGATTTCTCGTGTAATTTGCCATAATCGGGGCTTGAAAGGTGGCCCTATTTTATCTTTAGGAGTAGAGGGAGGGATATGCAGAAATTCGGCGTGGACGCCTGCACACGAGTTGCCGCAACTTGATCATCGTCGTCTCGGCTGACATCCTACCGTGAAACCTAGCCCAAGCCTTCAACATACCCGTTGTTTCGGAATCAATCCGCCCCCAACTTAGATAAAAACGAAATCAATGACTCGCATTCGCCAAGCCCTATCTTGCTATCTTCAGGAAAGATCGATGACTGAATATTGCTAATAGCATCACGGAATCAAAATCAACAAAATTTACAGTACGACCGAATTATCCCAATAACGCGCACCATTTTGTTTTGGTGTGTGCGTGACGAATGACATCCAAATGTTTGAGCGGAAGCATGACCGTTCAGCCAGAATGGCGCCCTCAATACGTATAAAATACAGGTTACTTCGTTCTGATGCTGGATACGTCGATGCAAAAATACGTCTCGCTCCTGATCAATTACCTACACCTTTTAAGTTTCCAGGGACAATTTCCACCGAAATTGCGAGACTCCCGTACGTAAACTAATGATTCAACGTGATTTCACTCGTTTTCTTTGGTCATTCTTATTGATGGTTTTTGTGTGTGTGGAAAAACGAGCCATGAAAGTAGGTTTAGTGCGCAGCGCTCTCTACCGGATCACAACGAAGTCCACAAGCTCGGCTGAAATGCCAGAGCCCCTTATTACCCAGTTTGACTAAAGTGTTATACGTGGGATCTTGTTAGGCAATGCAGGTGGCCTTGTGTAAAAACAAAAACACAAAACAAACCGCTCGTCTAACAGCATGTAGGTGGTTTGATCACTTGGGGCACATTTTCATTTCCATGTTTTGTTCTGCGGGATTCAGTATTCTGCACTCTTTACTCTCTGACAACGAAATTCAAAAGCCAACTGCCATGCCATTCAAAATCCGGCTCGCCTATAAATGTATTAGATGCGCTCAAAATAATGTCGCGTGAATCAGACGACCTTGCGCAAGAAACACAAGGCTAACAACAGAAAGGTTCGTGGTTCGATTCCGGGGTGCTGCTGTTTTTCATTTAAACTATACTTCACAAGTTCTATATATATTTATATAAAATCTTGGTTACGCCCAGTAGTTCAGTAAAGTTATGAAGCCTTCTCAGGCCTGTATTCGAACTTGTGAAGTATAGTTTAGTCAGCACCGGAGGATACTAGTCTAACCACGGAAAGAGTATGGTAATTCCGAAACGTTGATTCCCTTGGTTCTTTGCAGAAGAGCGCATACATGTAAAAAGATACATCTCAGACGGTGTAACCGCAAACTATTCCAAACAATATCATATCTATACGAACAATTTCGACAACGAAATCCCAAAGCCTGCCTCCAACGGCCATGGCCCTTATAAGCCCGCTTGCCTATTAACGTACCGTATTAGCTGCGTAGATATGCTGCTTGATTCAGGTTGCCTGGTGAAAAAAACGCTTGTTTAGCAACCTACTTGAGTCCACGCTTGATGCTGTTCATATTGCTGCAGTGGTGCAGCATACTATTGCAATCCGAGATGGCTCCGCACAGCTGATTATCATAAAGTGTGGACCCACAGCTCTTTTTTTAATCAGGGGCCTTTGGAGTCTAATAAACCTATACATTGTAAAACATGTCAGGCTAAAGACGACCCGCGTGTTGAATGTTCGATTTCTCGTGTAATTTGGCATAATCGGGGCTTGAAAGGTGGCCCTATTTTATCTTTAGGAGTAGAGGGAGGGATATGCAGAAATTCGGCGTGGACGCCTGCACACGATACGAGTTGCCGCAACTTGATCATCGTCGTCTCGGCTGACAACCTACCGTGAAACCTAGCCCACGCCTTCACCATACCCGTTGTTTCGGAATCAATTCGCCCCCAACTTAGATGAAAACGAAATCAATGACTCGCATTCGCCAACCCCTATCTTGCTATCTTCAGGAAAGATCCGTGACTGAATGTTGCTAATAGCATCACGGAATCAAAATCAACAAAATTTACAGTACGACCGAATTGTCCCAATAACGCGCACTATTTTGTTTTGGTGTGTGCGTGACGAATGACATCCAAATGTTTCAGCGGAAGCATGACCGTTCAGCCAGAATAGCGCCCTCAATACGTATAAAATACAGGTTACTTCGTTCTGATGCTGGATACGTCGATGCAAAAATACGTCTCGCTCCTGATCAATTACCTACACCTTTTAAGTTTCCAGGGACAATTTCCACCGAAATTGCGAGACTCCCGTGCGTAAACTAACGATTCAACGTGATTTCACTCGTTTTCTTTGGTCATTCTTATTGATGGTTTTTGTGTGTGTGGAAAAACGAGCCATGAAAGTAGGTTTAGTGCGCAGCGCTCTCTACCGGATCACAACGAAGTCCACAAGCTCGGCTGAAATGCCAGAGCCCCTTATTACCCAGTTTGACTAAAGTGTTAGACGTGTGATCTTGTTACGCAATGCAGGTGGCCTTGTGTAAAAACAAAAACACAAAACAAACCGCTCGTCTAACAGCATGTAGGTGGTTTGATCACTTGGGGCACATTTTCATTTCCATGTTTTGTTCTGCGGGATTCAGTATTCTGCACTCTTTACTCTCTGACAACGAAATTCAAAAGCCAACTGCCATGCCATTCAAAATCCGGCTCGCCTATAAATGTATTAGTTGCGCTCAAAATAATGTCGCGTGAATTAGACGACCTTGCGCATGAAACACAAGGCTAACAACAGAAAGGTTCGTGGTTCGATTCCGGGGTGCTGCTGTTTTTCATTTAAACTAAACTTAACAAGTTCTATATATATTTATATAAAATCTTGGTTACCCTCAATAGTTCAGTAAAGTTATGAAGCCTTCTTAGGCCTGTATTCGAACTTGTGAAGTATAGTTTAGTCAGCACCGGAGGATACTAGTCTAACCACGGAAAGAGTATGGTAATTCCGAAACGTTGATTCCCTTGGTTCTTTGCAGAAGAGCGCATACATGTAAAAAGATACATCTCAGACGGTGTAAACGCAAACTATTCCAAACAATATCATATTTATACGAACAATTTCGACAATGAAATCCCAAAGCCTGCCCCCAACGGCCATGGCCCTTATAATCCCGCTTGCCTATCAACGTACCGTATTAGCTGCGTAGACATGCTGCTTGATTCAGGTTGCCTGGTGAAAAAACGCTTGTCTAGCAACCTACTTGAGTCCACGCTTGATGCTGTTCATATTGCTGCAGTGGTGCAGCATACTATTGCAATCCGAGATGGCTCCGCACAGCTGATTATCATAAAGTGTGGACCCACAGCTCTTTTTTTAATCAGGGGCCTTTGGAGTCTAATAAACCTATACATTGTAAAACATGTCGGGCTTAAGACGACCCGCGTGTTGAATGTTCGATTTCTCGTGTAATTTGGCATAATCGGGGCTTGAAAGGTGGCCCTATTTTATCTTTAGGAGTAGAGGGATGTATATGCAGAAATTCGGCTTGGACGCCTGCACACGATACGAGTTGCCGCAACTTGATCATCGTCGTCTCGGCTGACAACCTACCGTGAAACCTAGCCCACGCCTTCACCATACCCGTTGTTTCGGAATCAATTCGTCCCCAACTTAGATAAAAACGAAATCAATGACTCGCATTCGCCAACCCCTATCTTGCTATCTTCAGGAAAGATCCGTGACTGAATGTTGCTAATAGCATCACGGAATCAAAATAAACAAAATTTACAGTACGACCAAATTATCCCAATAACGCGCACTATTTTGTTTTGGTGTGTGGGTGACGAATGACATCCAAATGTTTGAGCGGAAGCATGACCGTTCAGCCAGAATAGCGCCCTCAATACGTATAAAATACAGGTTACTTCGTTCTGATGCTGGATACGTCGATGCAAAAATACGTCTCGCTCCTGATCAATTACCTACACCTTTTAAGTTTCCAGGGACAATTTCCACCGAAATTGCGAGACTCCCGTGCGTAAACTAATGATTCAACGTGATTTCACTCGTTTTCTTTGGTCATTCTTATTGATGGTTTTTGTGTGTGCGGAAAAACGAGCCATGAAAGTAGGTTTAGTGCGTAGCGCTCTCTACCGGATCACAACGAAGTCCACAAGCTCGGCTGAAATGCCAGAGCCCCTTATTACCCAGTTTGACTAAAGTGTTATACGTGGGATCTTGTTACGCAATGCAGGTGGCCTTGTGTAAAAACAAAAACACAAAACAAACCGCTCGTCTAACAGCATGTAGGTGGTTTGATCACTTGGGGCACATTTTCATTTCCATGTTTTGTTCTGCGGGATTCAGTATTCTGCACTCTTTACTCTCTGACAACGAAATTCAAAAGCCAACTGCCATGCCATTCAAAATCCGGCTCGCCTATAAATGTATTAGTTGCGCTCAAAATAATGTCGCGTGAATTAGACGTTCTTGCGCATGAAACACAAGGCTAACAACAGAAAGGTTCGGGGTTCGATTCCGGGGTGCTGCTGTTTTTCATTTAAACTAAACTTAACAAGTTCTATATATATTGATATAAAATCTTGGTTACCCTCAATAGTTCAGTAAAGTTATGAAGCCTTCTTAGGCCTGTATTCGAACTTGTGAAGTATAGTTTACTCAGCACCGGAGGATACTAGTCTAACCACGGAAAGAGTATGGTAATTCCGAAACGTTGATTCCCTTGGTTCTTTGCAGAAGAGCGCATACATGGAAAAAGATACATCTCAGACGGTGTAACCGCAAACTATTCCAAACAATATCATATTTATACGAACAATTTCGATAACGAAATCCCAAAGCCTGCCCCCAACGGCCATGGCCCTTATAATCCCGCTTGCCTATTAACGTACCGTATTAGCTGCGTAGACATGCTGCTTGATTCAGGTTGCCTGGTGAAAAAAACGCTTGTCTAGCAACCTACTTGAGTCCACGCTTGATGCTGTTCATATTGCTGCAGTGGTGCAGCATACTATTGCAATCCGAGATGGCTCCGCACAGCTGATTATCATAAAGTGTGGACCCACAGCTCTTTTTTTATTCAGGGGCCTTTGGAGTCTAATAAACCTATACATTGTAAAACATGTCGGGCTTAAGACGACCCGCGTGTTGAATGTTCGATTTCTCGTGTAATTTGGCATAATCGGGGCTTGAAAGGTGGCCCTATTTTATCTTTAGAAGTAGAGGGATGTATATGCAGAAATTCGGCTTGGACGCCTGCACACGATACGAGTTGCCGCAACTTGATCATCGTCGTCTCGGCTGACAACCTACCGTGAAACCTAGCCCAAGCCTTCAACATACCCGTTGTTTCGGAATCAATTCGTCCCCAACTTAGATAAAAACGAAATCAATGACTCGCATTCGCCAACCCCTATCTTGCTATCTTCAGGAAAGATCCGTGACAGAATGTTGCTAATAGCATCACGGAATCAAAATCAACAAAATTTACAGTACGACCAAATTATCCCAATAACGCGCACTATTTTGTTTTGGTGTGTGGGTGACGAATGACATCCAAATGTTTGAGCGGAAGCATGACCGTTCAGCCAGAATAGCGCCCTCAATACCTTTTAAAATACAGGTTACTTCGTTCTGATGCTGGATACGTCGATGCAAAAATACGTCTCGCTCCTGATCAATTACCTACACCTTTTAAGTTTCCAGGGACAATTTCCACCGAAATTGCGAGACTCCCGTACGTAAACTAATGATTCAACGTGATTTCACTCGTTTTCTTTGGTCATTCTTATTGATGGTTTTTGTGTGTGTGGAAAAACGAGCCATGAAAGTAGGTTTAGTGCGCAGCGCTCTCTACCGGATCACAACGAAGTCCACAAGCTCGGCTGAAATGCCAGAGCCCCTTATTACCCAGTTTGACTAAAGTGTTATACGTGGGATCTTGTTAGGCAATGCAGGTGGCCTTGTGTAAAAACAAAAACACAAAACAAACCGCTCGTCTAACAGCATGTAGGTGGTTTGATCACTTGGGGCACATTTTCATTTCCATGTTTTGTTCTGCGGGATTCAGTATTCTGCACTCTTTACTCTCTGACAACGAAATTCAAAAGCCAACTGCCATGCCATTCAAAATCCGGCTCGCCTATAAATGTATTAGATGCGCTCAAAATAATGTCGCGTGAATCAGACGACCTTGCGCAAGAAACACAAGGCTAACAACAGAAAGGTTCGTGGTTCGATTCCGGGGTGCTGCTGTTTTTCATTTAAACTATACTTCACAAGTTCTATATATATTTATATAAAATCTTGGTTACGCCCAGTAGTTCAGTAAAGTTATGAAGCCTTCTCAGGCCTGTATTCGAACTTGTGAAGTATAGTTTAGTCAGCACCGGAGGATACTAGTCTAACCACGGAAAGAGTATGGTAATTCCGAAACGTTGATTCCCTTGGTTCTTTGCAGAAGAGCGCATACATGTAAAAAGATACATCTCAGACGGTGTAACCGCAAACTATTCCAAACAATATCATATCTATACGAACAATTTCGACAACGAAATCCCAAAGCCTGCCTCCAACGGCCATGGCCCTTATAAGCCCGCTTGCCTATTAACGTACCGTATTAGCTGCGTAGATATGCTGCTTGATTCAGGTTGCCTGGTGAAAAAAACGCTTGTTTAGCAACCTACTTGAGTCCACGCTTGATGCTGTTCATATTGCTGCAGTGGTGCAGCATACTATTGCAATCCGAGATGGCTCCGCACAGCTGATTATCATAAAGTGTGGACCCACAGCTCTTTTTTTAATCAGGGGCCTTTGGAGTCTAATAAACCTATACATTGTAAAACATGTCAGGCTAAAGACGACCCGCGTGTTGAATGTTCGATTTCTCGTGTAATTTGGCATAATCGGGGCTTGAAAGGTGGCCCTATTTTATCTTTAGGAGTAGAGGGAGGGATATGCAGAAATTCGGCGTGGACGCCTGCACACGATACGAGTTGCCGCAACTTGATCATCGTCGTCTCGGCTGACAACCTACCGTGAAACCTAGCCCACGCCTTCACCATACCCGTTGTTTCGGAATCAATTCGCCCCCAACTTAGATGAAAACGAAATCAATGACTCGCATTCGCCAACCCCTATCTTGCTATCTTCAGGAAAGATCCGTGACTGAATGTTGCTAATAGCATCACGGAATCAAAATCAACAAAATTTACAGTACGACCGAATTGTCCCAATAACGCGCACTATTTTGTTTTGGTGTGTGCGTGACGAATGACATCCAAATGTTTCAGCGGAAGCATGACCGTTCAGCCAGAATAGCGCCCTCAATACGTATAAAATACAGGTTACTTCGTTCTGATGCTGGATACGTCGATGCAAAAATACGTCTCGCTCCTGATCAATTACCTACACCTTTTAAGTTTCCAGGGACAATTTCCACCGAAATTGCGAGACTCCCGTGCGTAAACTAACGATTCAACGTGATTTCACTCGTTTTCTTTGGTCATTCTTATTGATGGTTTTTGTGTGTGTGGAAAAACGAGCCATGAAAGTAGGTTTAGTGCGCAGCGCTCTCTACCGGATCACAACGAAGTCCACAAGCTCGGCTGAAATGCCAGAGCCCCTTATTACCCAGTTTGACTAAAGTGTTAGACGTGTGATCTTGTTACGCAATGCAGGTGGCCTTGTGTAAAAACAAAAACACAAAACAAACCGCTCGTCTAACAGCATGTAGGTGGTTTGATCACTTGGGGCACATTTTCATTTCCATGTTTTGTTCTGCGGGATTCAGTATTCTGCACTCTTTACTCTCTGACAACGAAATTCAAAAGCCAACTGCCATGCCATTCAAAATCCGGCTCGCCTATAAATGTATTAGTTGCGCTCAAAATAATGTCGCGTGAATTAGACGACCTTGCGCATGAAACACAAGGCTAACAACAGAAAGGTTCGTGGTTCGATTCCGGGGTGCTGCTGTTTTTCATTTAAACTAAACTTAACAAGTTCTATATATATTTATATAAAATCTTGGTTACCCTCAATAGTTCAGTAAAGTTATGAAGCCTTCTTAGGCCTGTATTCGAACTTGTGAAGTATAGTTTAGTCAGCACCGGAGGATACTAGTCTAACCACGGAAAGAGTATGGTAATTCCGAAACGTTGATTCCCTTGGTTCTTTGCAGAAGAGCGCATACATGTAAAAAGATACATCTCAGACGGTGTAAACGCAAACTATTCCAAACAATATCATATTTATACGAACAATTTCGACAATGAAATCCCAAAGCCTGCCCCCAACGGCCATGGCCCTTATAATCCCGCTTGCCTATCAACGTACCGTATTAGCTGCGTAGACATGCTGCTTGATTCAGGTTGCCTGGTGAAAAAACGCTTGTCTAGCAACCTACTTGAGTCCACGCTTGATGCTGTTCATATTGCTGCAGTGGTGCAGCATACTATTGCAATCCGAGATGGCTCCGCACAGCTGATTATCATAAAGTGTGGACCCACAGCTCTTTTTTTAATCAGGGGCCTTTGGAGTCTAATAAACCTATACATTGTAAAACATGTCGGGCTTAAGACGACCCGCGTGTTGAATGTTCGATTTCTCGTGTAATTTGGCATAATCGGGGCTTGAAAGGTGGCCCTATTTTATCTTTAGGAGTAGAGGGATGTATATGCAGAAATTCGGCTTGGACGCCTGCACACGATACGAGTTGCCGCAACTTGATCATCGTCGTCTCGGCTGACAACCTACCGTGAAACCTAGCCCACGCCTTCACCATACCCGTTGTTTCGGAATCAATTCGTCCCCAACTTAGATAAAAACGAAATCAATGACTCGCATTCGCCAACCCCTATCTTGCTATCTTCAGGAAAGATCCGTGACTGAATGTTGCTAATAGCATCACGGAATCAAAATAAACAAAATTTACAGTACGACCAAATTATCCCAATAACGCGCACTATTTTGTTTTGGTGTGTGGGTGACGAATGACATCCAAATGTTTGAGCGGAAGCATGACCGTTCAGCCAGAATAGCGCCCTCAATACGTATAAAATACAGGTTACTTCGTTCTGATGCTGGATACGTCGATGCAAAAATACGTCTCGCTCCTGATCAATTACCTACACCTTTTAAGTTTCCAGGGACAATTTCCACCGAAATTGCGAGACTCCCGTGCGTAAACTAATGAGTCAACGTGATTTCACTCGTTTTCTTTGGTCATTCTTATTGATGGTTTTTGTGTGTGCGGAAAAACGAGCCATGAAAGTAGGTTTAGTGCGTAGCGCTCTCTACCGGATCACAACGAAGTCCACAAGCTCGGCTGAAATGCCAGAGCCCCTTATTACCCAGTTTGACTA
The DNA here is from genome assembly GCA_949987565.1 of Luidia sarsii. NCBI lineage: Eukaryota > Metazoa > Echinodermata > Asteroidea > Paxillosida > Luidiidae > Luidia > Luidia sarsii. The sequence continues at coordinate 9,038,624 of OX465111.1, forward strand.
AAGTGTTATACGTGGGATCTTGTTACGCAATGCAGGTGGCCTTGTGTAAAAACAAAAACACAAAACAAACCGCTCGTCTAACAGCATGTAGGTGGTTTGATCACTTGGGGCACATTTTCATTTCCATGTTTTGTTCTGCGGGATTCAGTATTCTGCACTCTTTACTCTCTGACAACGAAATTCAAAAGCCAACTGCCATGCCATTCAAAATCCGGCTCGCCTATAAATGTATTAGTTGCGCTCAAAATAATGTCGCGTGAATTAGACGTTCTTGCGCATGAAACACAAGGCTAACAACAGAAAGGTTCGTGGTTCGATTCCGGGGTGCTGCTGTTTTTCATTTAAACTAAACTTAACAAGTTCTATATATATTGATATAAAATCTTGGTTACCCTCAATAGTTCAGTAAAGTTATGAAGCCTTCTTAGGCCTGTATTCGAACTTGTGAAGTATAGTTTACTCAGCACCGGAGGATACTAGTCTAACCACGGAAAGAGTATGGTAATTCCGAAACGTTGATTCCCTTGGTTCTTTGCAGAAGAGCGCATACATGGAAAAAGATACATCTCAGACGGTGTAACCGCAAACTATTCCAAACAATATCATATTTATACGAACAATTTCGATAACGAAATCCCAAAGCCTGCCCCCAACGGCCATGGCCCTTATAATCCCGCTTGCCTATTAACGTACCGTATTAGCTGCGTAGACATGCTGCTTGATTCAGGTTGCCTGGTGAAAAAAACGCTTGTCTAGCAACCTACTTGAGTCCACGCTTGATGCTGTTCATATTGCTGCAGTGGTGCAGCATACTATTGCAATCCGAGATGGCTCCGCACAGCTGATTATCATAAAGTGTGGACCCACAGCTCTTTTTTTATTCAGGGGCCTTTGGAGTCTAATAAACCTATACATTGTAAAACATGTCGGGCTTAAGACGACCCGCGTGTTGAATGTTCGATTTCTCGTGTAATTTGGCATAATCGGGGCTTGAAAGGTGGCCCTATTTTATCTTTAGAAGTAGAGGGATGTATATGCAGAAATTCGGCTTGGACGCCTGCAAACGATACGAGTTGCCGCAACTTGATCATCGTCGTCTCGGCTGACAACCTACCGTGAAACCTAGCCCAAGCCTTCAACATACCCGTTGTTTCGGAATCAATTCGTCCCCAACTTAGATAAAAACGAAATCAATGACTCGCATTCGCCAACCCCTATCTTGCTATCTTCAGGAAAGATCCGTGACAGAATGTTGCTAATAGCATCACGGAATCAAAATCAACAAAATTTACAGTACGACCAAATTATCCCAATAACGCGCACTATTTTGTTTTGGTGTGTGGGTGACGAATGACATCCAAATGTTTGAGCGGAAGCATGACCGTTCAGCCAGAATAGCGCCCTCAATACCTTTTAAAATACAGGTTACTTCGTTCTGATGCTGGATACGTCGATGCAAAAATACGTCTCGCTCCTGATCAATTACCTACACCTTTTAAGTTTCCAGGGACAATTTCCACCGAAATTGCGAGACTCCCGTGCGTAAACTAACGATTCAACGTGATTTCACTCGTTTTCTTTGGTCATTCTTATTGATGGTTTTTGTGTGTGTGGAAAAACGAGCCATGAAAGTAGGTTTAGTGCGCAGCGCTCTCTACCGGATCACAACGAAGTCCACAAGCTCGGCTGAAATGCCAGAGCCCCTTATTACCCAGTTTGACTAAAGTGTTAGACGTGTGATCTTGTTACGCAATGCAGGTGGCCTTGTGTAAAAACAAAAACACAAAACAAACCGCTCGTCTAACAGCATGTAGGTGGTTTGATCACTTGGGGCACATTTTCATTTCCATGTTTTGTTCTGCGGGATTCAGTATTCTGCACTCTTTACTCTCTGACAACGAAATTCAAAAGCCAACTGCCATGCCATTCAAAATCCGGCTCGCCTATAAATGTATTAGTTGCGCTCAAAATAATGTCGCGTGAATTAGACGACCTTGCGCATGAAACACAAGGCTAACAACAGAAAGGTTCGTGGTTCGATTCCGGGGTGCTGCTGTTTTTCATTTAAACTAAACTTAACAAGTTCTATATATATTTATATAAAATCTTGGTTACCCTCAATAGTTCAGTAAAGTTATGAAGCCTTCTTAGGCCTGTATTCGAACTTGTGAAGTATAGTTTAGTCAGCACCGGAGGATACTAGTCTAACCACGGAAAGAGTATGGTAATTCCGAAACGTTGATTCCCTTGGTTCTTTGCAGAAGAGCGCATACATGTAAAAAGATACATCTCAGACGGTGTAAACGCAAACTATTCCAAACAATATCATATTTATACGAACAATTTCGACAATGAAATCCCAAAGCCTGCCCCCAACGGCCATGGCCCTTATAATCCCGCTTGCCTATCAACGTACCGTATTAGCTGCGTAGACATGCTGCTTGATTCAGGTTGCCTGGTGAAAAAACGCTTGTCTAGCAACCTACTTGAGTCCACGCTTGATGCTGTTCATATTGCTGCAGTGGTGCAGCATACTATTGCAATCCGAGATGGCTCCGCACAGCTGATTATCATAAAGTGTGGACCCACAGCTCTTTTTTTAATCAGGGGCCTTTGGAGTCTAATAAACCTATACATTGTAAAACATGTCGGGCTTAAGACGACCCGCGTGTTGAATGTTCGATTTCTCGTGTAATTTGGCATAATCGGGGCTTGAAAGGTGGCCCTATTTTATCTTTAGGAGTAGAGGGATGTATATGCAGAAATTCGGCTTGGACGCCTGCACACGATACGAGTTGCCGCAACTTGATCATCGTCGTCTCGGCTGACAACCTACCGTGAAACCTAGCCCACGCCTTCACCATACCCGTTGTTTCGGAATCAATTCGTCCCCAACTTAGATAAAAACGAAATCAATGACTCGCATTCGCCAACCCCTATCTTGCTATCTTCAGGAAAGATCCGTGACTGAATGTTGCTAATAGCATCACGGAATCAAAATAAACAAAATTTACAGTACGACCAAATTATCCCAATAACGCGCACTATTTTGTTTTGGTGTGTGGGTGACGACTGACATCCAAATGTTTGAGCGGAAGCATGACCGTTCAGCCAGAATAGCGCCCTCAATACGTATAAAATACAGGTTACTTCGTTCTGATGCTGGATACGTCGATGCAAAAATACGTCTCGCTCCTGATCAATTACCTACACCTTTTAAGTTTCCAGGGACAATTTCCACCGAAATTGCGAGACTCCCGTGCGTAAACTAATGAGTCAACGTGATTTCACTCGTTTTCTTTGGTCATTCTTATTGATGGTTTTTGTGTGTGCGGAAAAACGAGCCATGAAAGTAGGTTTAGTGCGTAGCGCTCTCTACCGGATCACAACGAAGTCCACAAGCTCGGCTGAAATGCCAGAGCCCCTTATTACCCAGTTTGACTAAAGTGTTATACGTGGGATCTTGTTACGCAATGCAGGTGGCCTTGTGTAAAAACAAAAACACAAAACAAACCGCTCGTCTAACAGCATGTAGGTGGTTTGATCACTTGGGGCACATTTTCATTTCCATGTTTTGTTCTGCGGGATTCAGTATTCTGCACTCTTTACTCTCTGACAACGAAATTCAAAAGCCAACTGCCATGCCATTCAAAATCCGGCTCGCCTATAAATGTATTAGTTGCGCTCAAAATAATGTCGCGTGAATTAGACGTTCTTGCGCATGAAACACAAGGCTAACAACAGAAAGGTTCGTGGTTCGATTCCGGGGTGCTGCTGTTTTTCATTTAAACTAAACTTAACAAGTTCTATATATATTGATATAAAATCTTGGTTACCCTCAATAGTTCAGTAAAGTTATGAAGCCTTCTTAGGCCTGTATTCGAACTTGTGAAGTATAGTTTACTCAGCACCGGAGGATACTAGTCTAACCACGGAAAGAGTATGGTAATTCCGAAACGTTGATTCCCTTGGTTCTTTGCAGAAGAGCGCATACATGGAAAAAGATACATCTCAGACGGTGTAACCGCAAACTATTCCAAACAATATCATATTTATACGAACAATTTCGATAACGAAATCCCAAAGCCTGCCCCCAACGGCCATGGCCCTTATAATCCCGCTTGCCTATTAACGTACCGTATTAGCTGCGTAGACATGCTGCTTGATTCAGGTTGCCTGGTGAAAAAAACGCTTGTCTAGCAACCTACTTGAGTCCACGCTTGATGCTGTTCATATTGCTGCAGTGGTGCAGCATACTATTGCAATCCGAGATGGCTCCGCACAGCTGATTATCATAAAGTGTGGACCCACAGCTCTTTTTTTATTCAGGGGCCTTTGGAGTCTAATAAACCTATACATTGTAAAACATGTCGGGCTTAAGACGACCCGCGTGTTGAATGTTCGATTTCTCGTGTAATTTGGCATAATCGGGGCTTGAAAGGTGGCCCTATTTTATCTTTAGAAGTAGAGGGATGTATATGCAGAAATTCGGCTTGGACGCCTGCACACGATACGAGTTGCCGCAACTTGATCATCGTCGTCTCGGCTGACAACCTACCGTGAAACCTAGCCCAAGCCTTCAACATACCCGTTGTTTCGGAATCAATTCGTCCCCAACTTAGATAAAAACGAAATCAATGACTCGCATTCGCCAACCCCTATCTTGCTATCTTCAGGAAAGATCCGTGACAGAATGTTGCTAATAGCATCACGGAATCAAAATCAACAACATTTACAGTACGACCAAATTATCCCAATAACGCGCACTATTTTGTTTTGGTGTGTGGGTGACGAATGACATCCAAATGTTTGAGCGGAAGCATGACCGTTCAGCCAGAATAGCGCCCTCAATACCTTTTAAAATACAGGTTACTTCGTTCTGATGCTGGATACGTCGATGCAAAAATACGTCTCGCTCCTGATCAATTACCTACACCTTTTAAGTTTCCAGGGACAATTTCCACCGAAATTGCGAGACTCCCGTACGTAAACTAATGATTCAACGTGATTTCACTCGTTTTCTTTGGTCATTCTTATTGATGGTTTTTGTGTGTGTGGAAAAACGAGCCATGAAAATAGGTTTAGTGCGCAGCGCTCTCTACCGGATCACAACGAAGTCCACAAGCTCGGCTGAAATGCCAGAGCCCCTTATTACCCAGTTTGACTAAAGTGTTATACGTGGGATCTTGTTACGCAATGCAGGTGGCCTTGTGTAAAAACAAAAACACAAAACAAACCGCTCGTCTAACAGCATGTAGGTGGTTTGATCACTTGGGGCACATTTTCATTTCCATGTTTTGTTCTGCGGGATTCAGTATTCTGCACTCTTTACTCTCTGACAACGAAATTCAAAAGCCAACTGCCATGCCATTCAAAATCCGGCTCGCCTATAAATGTATTAGTTGCGCTCAAAATAATGTCGCGTGAATTAGACGTTCTTGCGCATGAAACACAAGGCTAACAACAGAAAGGTTCGTGGTTCGATTCCGGGGTGCTGCTGTTTTTCATTTAAACTAAACTTAACAAGTTCTATATATATTGATATAAAATCTTGGTTACCCTCAATAGTTCAGTAAAGTTATGAAGCCTTCTTAGGCCTGTATTCGAACTTGTGAAGTATAGTTTACTCAGCACCGGAGGATACTAGTCTAACCACGGAAAGAGTATGGTAATTCCGAAACGTTGATTCCCTTGGTTCTTTGCAGAAGAGCGCATACATGGAAAAAGATACATCTCAGACGGTGTAACCGCAAACTATTCCAAACAATATCATATTTATACGAACAATTTCGATAACGAAATCCCAAAGCCTGCCCCCAACGGCCATGGCCCTTATAATCCCGCTTGCCTATTAACGTACCGTATTAGCTGCGTAGACATGCTGCTTGATTCAGGTTGCCTGGTGAAAAAAACGCTTGTCTAGCAACCTACTTGAGTCCACGCTTGATGCTGTTCATATTGCTGCAGTGGTGCAGCATACTATTGCAATCCGAGATGGCTCCGCACAGCTGATTATCATAAAGTGTGGACCCACAGCTCTTTTTTTATTCAGGGGCCTTTGGAGTCTAATAAACCTATACATTGTAAAACATGTCGGGCTTAAGACGACCCGCGTGTTGAATGTTCGATTTCTCGTGTAATTTGGCATAATCGGGGCTTGAAAGGTGGCCCTATTTTATCTTTAGAAGTAGAGGGATGTATATGCAGAAATTCGGCTTGGACGCCTGCACACGATACGAGTTGCCGCAACTTGATCATCGTCGTCTCGGCTGACAACCTACCGTGAAACCTAGCCCAAGCCTTCAACATACCCGTTGTTTCGGAATCAATTCGTCCCCAACTTAGATAAAAACGAAATCAATGACTCGCATTCGCCAACCCCTATCTTGCTATCTTCAGGAAAGATCCGTGACAGAATGTTGCTAATAGCATCACGGAATCAAAATCAACAAAATTTACAGTACGACCAAATTATCCCAATAACGCGCACTATTTTGTTTTGGTGTGTGGGTGACGAATGACATCCAAATGTTTGAGCGGAAGCATGACCGTTCAGCCAGAATAGCGCCCTCAATACCTTTTAAAATACAGGTTACTTCGTTCTGATGCTGGATACGTCGATGCAAAAATACGTCTCGCTCCTGATCAATTACCTACAACTTTTAAGTTTCCAGGGACAATTTCCACCGAAATTGCGAGACTCCCGTACGTAAACTAATGATTCAACGTGATTTCACTCGTTTTCTTTGGTCATTCTTATTGATGGTTTTTGTGTGTGTGGAAAAACGAGCCATGAAAATAGGTTTAGTGCGCAGCGCTCTCTACCGGATCACAACGAAGTCCACAAGCTCGGCTGAAATGCCAGAGCCCCTTATTACCCAGTTTGACTAAAGTGTTATACGTGGGATCTTGTTACGCAATGCAGGTGGCCTTGTGTAAAAACAAAAACACAAAACAAACCGCTCGTCTAACAGCATGTAGGTGGTTTGATCACTTGGGGCACATTTTCATTTCCATGTTTTGTTCTGCGGGATTCAGTATTCTGCACTCTTTACTCTCTGACAACGAAATTCAAAAGCCAACTGCCATGCCATTCAAAATCCGGCTCGCCTATAAATGTATTAGTTGCGCTCAAAATAATGTCGCGTGAATTAGACGTTCTTGCGCATGAAACACAAGGCTAACAACAGAAAGGTTCGTGGTTCGATTCCGGGGTGCTGCTGTTTTTCATTTAAACTAAACTTAACAAGTTCTATATATATTGATATAAAATCTTGGTTACCCTCAATAGTTCAGTAAAGTTATGAAGCCTTCTTAGGCCTGTATTCGAACTTGTGAAGTATAGTTTACTCAGCACCGGAGGATACTAGTCTAACCACGGAAAGAGTATGGTAATTCCGAAACGTTGATTCCCTTGGTTCTTTGCAGAAGAGCGCATACATGGAAAAAGATACATCTCAGACGGTGTAACCGCAAACTATTCCAAACAATATCATATTTATACGAACAATTTCGATAACGAAATCCCAAAGCCTGCCCCCAACGGCCATGGCCCTTATAATCCCGCTTGCCTATTAACGTACCGTATTAGCTGCGTAGACATGCTGCTTGATTCAGGTTGCCTGGTGAAAAAAACGCTTGTCTAGCAACCTACTTGAGTCCACGCTTGATGCTGTTCATATTGCTGCAGTGGTGCAGCATACTATTGCAATCCGAGATGGCTCCGCACAGCTGATTATCATAAAGTGTGGACCCACAGCTCTTTTTTTATTCAGGGGCCTTTGGAGTCTAATAAACCTATACATTGTAAAACATGTCGGGCTTAAGACGACCCGCGTGTTGAATGTTCGATTTCTCGTGTAATTTGGCATAATCGGGGCTTGAAAGGTGGCCCTATTTTATCTTTAGAAGTAGAGGGATGTATATGCAGAAATTCGGCTTGGACGCCTGCACACGATACGAGTTGCCGCAACTTGATCATCGTCGTCTCGGCTGACAACCTACCGTGAAACCTAGCCCAAGCCTTCAACATACCCGTTGTTTCGGAATCAATTCGTCCCCAACTTAGATAAAAACGAAATCAATGACTCGCATTCGCCAACCCCTATCTTGCTATCTTCAGGAAAGATCCGTGACAGAATGTTGCTAATAGCATCACGGAATCAAAATCAACAAAATTTACAGTACGACCAAATTATCCCAATAACGCGCACTATTTTGTTTTGGTGTGTGGGTGACGAATGACATCCAAATGTTTGAGCGGAAGCATGACCGTTCAGCCAGAATAGCGCCCTCAATACCTTTTAAAATACAGGTTACTTCGTTCTGATGCTGGATACGTCGATGCAAAAATACGTCTCGCTCCTGATCAATTACCTACACCTTTTAAGTTTCCAGGGACAATTTCCACCGAAATTGCGAGACTCCCGTACGTAAACTAATGATTCAACGTGATTTCACTCGTTTTCTTTGGTCATTCTTATTGATGGTTTTTGTGTGTGTGGAAAAACGAGCCATGAAAATAGGTTTAGTGCGCAGCGCTCTCTACCGGATCACAACGAAGTCCACAAGCTCGGCTGAAATGCCAGAGCCCCTTATTACCCAGTTTGACTAAAGTGTTAGACGTGTGAACTTGTTACGCAATGCAGGTGGCCTTGTGTAAAAACAAAAACACAAAATAAACCGCTCGTCTAACAGCATGTAGGTGGTTTGATCACTTGGGGCACATTTTCATTTCCATGTTTTGTTCTGCGGGATTCAGTATTCTGCACTCTTTACTCTCTGACAACGAAATTCAAAAGCCCGCCGCCAACTGCCATGACATTCAAAATCCGGCTCGCCTATAAATGTATAAGATGCGCTCAAAATAATGTCGCGTGAATCAGACGACCTTGCGCATGAAACACAAGGCTAACAACAGAAAGGTTCGTGGTTCGATTCCGGGGTGCTGCTGTTTTTCATTTAAACTATACTTCACAAGTTCTATATATATTGATATAAAATCTTGGTTACCCTCAATAGTTCAGTAAAGTTATGAAGCCTTCTTAGGCCTGTATTCGAACTTGTGAAGTATAGTTTTCTCAGCACCGGAGGATACTAGTCTAACCACGGAAAGAGTATGGTAATTCCGAAACGTTGATTCCCTTGGTTCTTTGCAGAAGAGCGCATACATGTAAAAAGATACATCTCAGACGGTGTAACCGCAAACTATTCCAAACAATATCATATCTATACGAACAATTTCGACAACGAAATCCCAAAGCCTGCCCCCAACGGCCATGGCCCTTATAAGCCCGCTTGCCTATTAACGTACCGTATTAGCTGCGTAGATATGCTGCTTGATTCAGGTTGCCTGGTGAAAAAAACGCTTGTTTAGCAACCTACTTGAGTCCACGCTTAATGCTGTTCATATTGCTGCAGTGGTGCAGCATACTATTGCAATCCGAGATGGCTCCGCACAGCTGATTATCATAAAGTGTGGACCCACAGCTCTTTTTTTAATCAGGGGCCTTTGGAGTCTAATAAACCTATACATTGTAAAACATGTCGGGCTTAAGACGACCCGCGTGTTGAATGTTCGATTTCTCGTGTAATTTGGCATAATCGGGGCTTGAAAGGTGGCCCTATTTTATCTTTAGGAGTAGAGGGAGGGATATGCAGAAATTCGGCGTGGACGCCTGCACACGATACGAGTTGCCGCAACTTGATCATCGTCGTCTCGGCTGACAACCTACCGTGAAACCTAGCCCACGCCTTCACCATACCCGTTGTTTCGGAATCAATTCGCCCCCAACTTAGATGAAAACGAAATCAATGACTCGCATTCGCCAACCCCTATCTTGCTATCTTCAGGAAAGATCCGTGACTGAATGTTGCTAATAGCATCACGGAATCAAAATCAACAAAATTTACAGTACGACCGAATTGTCCCAATAACGCGCACTATTTTGTTTTGGTGTGTGCGTGACGAATGACATCCAAATGTTTCAGCGGAAGCATGACCGTTCAGCCAGAATAGCGCCCTCAATACGTATAAAATACAGGTTACTTCGTTCTGATGCTGGATACGTCGATGCAAAAATACGTCTCGCTCCTGATCAATTACCTACACCTTTTAAGTTTCCAGGGACAATTTCCACCGAAATTGCGAGACTCCCGTGCGTAAACTAACGATTCAACGTGATTTCACTCGTTTTCTTTGGTCATTCTTATTGATGGTTTTTGTGTGTGTGGAAAAACGAGCCATGAAAGTAGGTTTAGTGCGCAGCGCTCTCTACCGGATCACAACGAAGTCCACAAGCTCGGCTGAAATGCCAGAGCCCCTTATTACCCAGTTTGACTAAAGTGTTAGACGTGTGATCTTGTTACGCAATGCAGGTGGCCTTGTGTAAAAACAAAAACACAAAACAAACCGCTCGTCTAACAGCATGTAGGTGGTTTGATCACTTGGGGCACATTTTCATTTCCATGTTTTGTTCTGCGGGATTCAGTATTCTGCACTCTTTACTCTCTGACAACGAAATTCAAAAGCCAACTGCCATGCCATTCAAAATCCGGCTCGCCTATAAATGTATTAGTTGCGCTCAAAATAATGTCGCGTGAATTAGACGACCTTGCGCATGAAACACAAGGCTAACAACAGAAAGGTTCGTGGTTCGATTCCGGGGTGCTGCTGTTTTTCATTTAAACTAAACTTAACAAGTTCTATATATATTTATATAAAATCTTGGTTACCCTCAATAGTTCAGTAAAGTTATGAAGCCTTCTTAGGCCTGTATTCGAACTTGTGAAGTATAGTTTAGTCAGCACCGGAGGATACTAGTCTAACCACGGAAAGAGTATGGTAATTCCGAAACGTTGATTCCCTTGGTTCTTTGCAGAAGAGCGCATACATGTAAAAAGATACATCTCAGACGGTGTAAACGCAAACTATTCCAAACAATATCATATTTATACGAACAATTTCGACAATGAAATCCCAAAGCCTGCCCCCAACGGCCATGGCCCTTATAATCCCGCTTGCCTATCAACGTACCGTATTAGCTGCGTAGACATGCTGCTTGATTCAGGTTGCCTGGTGAAAAAACGCTTGTCTAGCAACCTACTTGAGTCCACGCTTGATGCTGTTCATATTGCTGCAGTGGTGCAGCATACTATTGCAATCCGAGATGGCTCCGCACAGCTGATTATCATAAAGTGTGGACCCACAGCTCTTTTTTTAATCAGGGGCCTTTGGAGTCTAATAAACCTATACATTGTAAAACATGTCGGGCTTAAGACGACCCGCGTGTTGAATGTTCGATTTCTCGTGTAATTTGGCATAATCGGGGCTTGAAAGGTGGCCCTATTTTATCTTTAGGAGTAGAGGGATGTATATGCAGAAATTCGGCTTGGACGCCTGCACACGATACGAGTTGCCGCAACTTGATCATCGTCGTCTCGGCTGACAACCTACCGTGAAACCTAGCCCACGCCTTCACCATACCCGTTGTTTCGGAATCAATTCGTCCCCAACTTAGATAAAAACGAAATCAATGACTCGCATTCGCCAACCCCTATCTTGCTATCTTCAGGAAAGATCCGTGACTGAATGTTGCTAATAGCATCACGGAATCAAAATAAACAAAATTTACAGTACGACCAAATTATCCCAATAACGCGCACTATTTTGTTTTGGTGTGTGGGTGACGAATGACATCCAAATGTTTGAGCGGAAGCATGACCGTTCAGCCAGAATAGCGCCCTCAATACGTATAAAATACAGGTTACTTCGTTCTGATGCTGGATACGTCGATGCAAAAATACGTCTCGCTCCTGATCAATTACCTACACCTTTTAAGTTTCCAGGGACAATTTCCACCGAAATTGCGAGACTCCCGTGCGTAAACTAATGATTCAACGTGATTTCACTCGTTTTCTTTGGTCATTCTTATTGATGGTTTTTGTGTGTGCGGAAAAACGAGCCATGAAAGTAGGTTTAGTGCGTAGCGCTCTCTACCGGATCACAACGAAGTCCACAAGCTCGGCTGAAATGCCAGAGCCCCTTATTACCCAGTTTGACTAAAGTGTTATACGTGGGATCTTGTTACGCAATGCAGGTGGCCTTGTGTAAAAACAAAAACACAAAACAAACCGCTCGTCTAACAGCATGTAGGTGGTTTGATCACTTGGGGCACATTTTCATTTCCATGTTTTGTTCTGCGGGATTCAGTATTCTGCACTCTTTACTCTCTGACAACGAAATTCAAAAGCCAACTGCCATGCCATTCAAAATCCGGCTCGCCTATAAATGTATTAGTTGCGCTCAAAATAATGTCGCGTGAATTAGACGTTCTTGCGCATGAAACACAAGGCTAACAACAGAAAGGTTCGTGGTTCGATTCCGGGGTGCTGCTGTTTTTCATTTAAACTAAACTTAACAAGTTCTATATATATTGATATAAAATCTTGGTTACCCTCAATAGTTCAGTAAAGTTATGAAGCCTTCTTAGGCCTGTATTCGAACTTGTGAAGTATAGTTTACTCAGCACCGGAGGATACTAGTCTAACCACGGAAAGAGTATGGTAATTCCGAAACGTTGATTCCCTTGGTTCTTTGCAGAAGAGCGCATACATGGAAAAAGATACATCTCAGACGGTGTAACCGCAAACTATTCCAAACAATATCATATTTATACGAACAATTTCGATAACGAAATCCCAAAGCCTGCCCCCAACGGCCATGGCCCTTATAATCCCGCTTGCCTATTAACGTACCGTATTAGCTGCGTAGACATGCTGCTTGATTCAGGTTGCCTGGTGAAAAAAACGCTTGTCTAGCAACCTACTTGAGTCCACGCTTGATGCTGTTCATATTGCTGCAGTGGTGCAGCATACTATTGCAATCCGAGATGGCTCCGCACAGCTGATTATCATAAAGTGTGGACCCACAGCTCTTTTTTTATTCAGGGGCCTTTGGAGTCTAATAAACCTATACATTGTAAAACATGTCGGGCTTAAGACGACCCGCGTGTTGAATGTTCGATTTCTCGTGTAATTTGGCATAATCGGGGCTTGAAAGGTGGCCCTATTTTATCTTTAGAAGTAGAGGGATGTATATGCAGAAATTCGGCTTGGACGCCTGCACACGATACGAGTTGCCGCAACTTGATCATCGTCGTCTCGGCTGACAACCTACCGTGAAACCTAGCCCAAGCCTTCAACATACCCGTTGTTTCGGAATCAATTCGTCCCCAACTTAGATAAAAACGAAATCAATGACTCGCATTCGCCAACCCCTATCTTGCTATCTTCAGGAAAGATCCGTGACAGAATGTTGCTAATAGCATCACGGAATCAAAATCAACAAAATTTACAGTACGACCAAATTATCCCAATAACGCGCACTATTTTGTTTTGGTGTGTGGGTGACGAATGACATCCAAATGTTTGAGCGGAAGCATGACCGTTCAGCCAGAATAGCGCCCTCAATACGTTTAAAATACAGGTTACTTCGTTCTGATGCTGGATACGTCGATGCAAAAATACGTCTCGCTCCTGATCAATTACCTACACCTTTTAAGTTTCCAGGGACAATTTCCACCGAAATTGCGAGACTCCCGTACGTAAACTAATGATTCAACGTGATTTCACTCGTTTTCTTTGGTCATTCTTATTGATGGTTTTTGTGTGTGTGGAAAAACGAGCCATGAAAATAGGTTTAGTGCGCAGCGCTCTCTACCGGATCACAACGAAGTCCACAAGCTCGGCTGAAATGCCAGAGCCCCTTATTACCCAGTTTGACTAAAGTGTTAGACGTGTGAACTTGTTACGCAATGCAGGTGGCCTTGTGTAAAAACAAAAACACAAAATAAACCGCTCGTCTAACAGCATGTAGGTGGTTTGATCACTTGGGGCACATTTTCATTTCCATGTTTTGTTCTGCGGGATTCAGTATTCTGCACTCTTTACTCTCTGACAACGAAATTCAAAAGCCAACTGCCATGCCATTCAAAATCCGGCTCGCCTATAAATGTATTAGTTGCGCTCAAAATAATGTCGCGTGAATTAGACGTTCTTGCGCATGAAACACAAGGCTAACAACAGAAAGGTTCGTGGTTCGATTCCGGGGTGCTGCTGTTTTTCATTTAAACTAAACTTAACAAGTTCTATATATATTGATATAAAATCTTGGTTACCCTCAATAGTTCAGTAAAGTTATGAAGCCTTCTTAGGCCTGTATTCGAACTTGTGAAGTATAGTTTACTCAGCACCGGAGGATACTAGTCTAACCACGGAAAGAGTATGGTAATTCCGAAACGTTGATTCCCTTGGTTCTTTGCAGAAGAGCGCATACATGGAAAAAGATACATCTCAGACGGTGTAACCGCAAACTATTCCAAACAATATCATATTTATACGAACAATTTCGATAACGAAATCCCAAAGCCTGCCCCCAACGGCCATGGCCCTTATAATCCCGCTTGCCTATTAACGTACCGTATTAGCTGCGTAGACATGCTGCTTGATTCAGGTTGCCTGGTGAAAAAAACGCTTGTCTAGCAACCTACTTGAGTCCACGCTTGATGCTGTTCATATTGCTGCAGTGGTGCAGCATACTATTGCAATCCGAGATGGCTCCGCACAGCTGATTATCATAAAGTGTGGACCCACAGCTCTTTTTTTATTCAGGGGCCTTTGGAGTCTAATAAACCTATACATTGTAAAACATGTCGGGCTTAAGACGACCCGCGTGTTGAATGTTCGATTTCTCGTGTAATTTGGCATAATCGGGGCTTGAAAGGTGGCCCTATTTTATCTTTAGAAGTAGAGGGATGTATATGCAGAAATTCGGCTTGGACGCCTGCACACGATACGAGTTGCCGCAACTTGATCATCGTCGTCTCGGCTGACAACCTACCGTGAAACCTAGCCCAAGCCTTCAACATACCCGTTGTTTCGGAATCAATTCGTCCCCAACTTAGATAAAAACGAAATCAATGACTCGCATTCGCCAACCCCTATCTTGCTATCTTCAGGAAAGATCCGTGACAGAATGTTGCTAATAGCATCACGGAATCAAAATCAACAAAATTTACAGTACGACCAAATTATCCCAATAACGCGCACTATTTTGTTTTGGTGTGTGGGTGACGAATGACATCCAAATGTTTGAGCGGAAGCATGACCGTTCAGCCAGAATAGCGCCCTCAATACCTTTTAAAATACAGGTTACTTCGTTCTGATGCTGGATACGTCGATGCAAAAATACGTCTCGCTCCTGATCAATTACCTACACCTTTTAAGTTTCCAGGGACAATTTCCACCGAAATTGCGAGACTCCCGTACGTAAACTAATGATTCAACGTGATTTCACTCGTTTTCTTTGGTCATTCTTATTGATGGTTTTTGTGTGTGTGGAAAAACGAGCCATGAAAATAGGTTTAGTGCGCAGCGCTCTCTACCGGATCACAACGAAGTCCACAAGCTCGGCTGAAATGCCAGAGCCCCTTATTACCCAGTTTGACTAAAGTGTTATACGTGGGATCTTGTTACGCAATGCAGGTGGCCTTGTGTAAAAACAAAAACACAAAACAAACCGCTCGTCTAACAGCATGTAGGTGGTTTGATCACTTGGGGCACATTTTCATTTCCATGTTTTGTTCTGCGGGATTCAGTATTCTGCACTCTTTACTCTCTGACAACGAAATTCAAAAGCCAACTGCCATGCCATTCAAAATCCGGCTCGCCTATAAATGTATTAGTTGCGCTCAAAATAATGTCGCGTGAATTAGACGTTCTTGCGCATGAAACACAAGGCTAACAACAGAAAGGTTCGTGGTTCGATTCCGGGGTGCTGCTGTTTTTCATTTAAACTAAACTTAACAAGTTCTATATATATTGATATAAAATCTTGGTTACCCTCAATAGTTCAGTAAAGTTATGAAGCCTTCTTAGGCCTGTATTCGAACTTGTGAAGTATAGTTTACTCAGCACCGGAGGATACTAGTCTAACCACGGAAAGAGTATGGTAATTCCGAAACGTTGATTCCCTTGGTTCTTTGCAGAAGAGCGCATACATGGAAAAAGATACATCTCAGACGGTGTAACCGCAAACTATTCCAAACAATATCATATTTATACGAACAATTTCGATAACGAAATCCCAAAGCCTGCCCCCAACGGCCATGGCCCTTATAATCCCGCTTGCCTATTAACGTACCGTATTAGCTGCGTAGACATGCTGCTTGATTCAGGTTGCCTGGTGAAAAAAACGCTTGTCTAGCAACCTACTTGAGTCCACGCTTGATGCTGTTCATATTGCTGCAGTGGTGCAGCATACTATTGCAATCCGAGATGGCTCCGCACAGCTGATTATCATAAAGTGTGGACCCACAGCTCTTTTTTTATTCAGGGGCCTTTGGAGTCTAATAAACCTATACATTGTAAAACATGTCGGGCTTAAGACGACCCGCGTGTTGAATGTTCGATTTCTCGTGTAATTTGGCATAATCGGGGCTTGAAAGGTGGCCCTATTTTATCTTTAGAAGTAGAGGGATGTATATGCAGAAATTCGGCTTGGACGCCTGCACACGATACGAGTTGCCGCAACTTGATCATCGTCGTCTCGGCTGACAACCTACCGTGAAACCTAGCCCAAGCCTTCAACATACCCGTTGTTTCGGAATCAATTCGTCCCCAACTTAGATAAAAACGAAATCAATGACTCGCATTCGCCAACCCCTATCTTGCTATCTTCAGGAAAGATCCGTGACAGAATGTTGCTAATAGCATCACGGAATCAAAATCAACAAAATTTACAGTACGACCAAATTATCCCAATAACGCGCACTATTTTGTTTTGGTGTGTGGGTGACGAATGACATCCAAATGTTTGAGCGGAAGCATGACCGTTCAGCCAGAATAGCGCCCTCAATACCTTTTAAAATACAGGTTACTTCGTTCTGATGCTGGATACGTCGATGCAAAAATACGTCTCGCTCCTGATCAATTACCTACACCTTTTAAGTTTCCAGGGACAATTTCCACCGAAATTGCGAGACTCCCGTACGTAAACTAATGATTCAACGTGATTTCACTCGTTTTCTTTGGTCATTCTTATTGATGGTTTTTGTGTGTGTGGAAAAACGAGCCATGAAAATAGGTTTAGTGCGCAGCGCTCTCTACCGGATCACAACGAAGTCCACAAGCTCGGCTGAAATGCCAGAGCCCCTTATTACCCAGTTTGACTAAAGTGTTAGACGTGTGAACTTGTTACGCAATGCAGGTGGCCTTGTGTAAAAACAAAAACACAAAATAAACCGCTCGTCTAACAGCATGTAGGTGGTTTGATCACTTGGGGCACATTTTCATTTCCATGTTTTGTTCTGCGGGATTCAGTATTCTGCACTCTTTACTCTCTGACAACGAAATTCAAAAGCCCGCCGCCAACTGCCATGACATTCAAAATCCGGCTCGCCTATAAATGTATAAGATGCGCTCAAAATAATGTCGCGTGAATCAGACGACCTTGCGCATGAAACACAAGGCTAACAACAGAAAGGTTCGTGGTTCGATTCCGGGGTGCTGCTGTTTTTCATTTAAACTATACTTCACAAGTTCTATATATATTGATATAAAATCTTGGTTACCCTCAATAGTTCAGTAAAGTTATGAAGCCTTCTTAGGCCTGTATTCGAACTTGTGAAGTATAGTTTTCTCAGCACCGGAGGATACTAGTCTAACCACGGAAAGAGTATGGTAATTCCGAAACGTTGATTCCCTTGGTTCTTTGCAGAAGAGCGCATACATGTAAAAAGATACATCTCAGACGGTGTAACCGCAAACTATTCCAAACAATATCATATCTATACGAACAATTTCGACAACGAAATCCCAAAGCCTGCCCCCAACGGCCATGGCCCTTATAAGCCCGCTTGCCTATTAACGTACCGTATTAGCTGCGTAGATATGCTGCTTGATTCAGGTTGCCTGGTGAAAAAAACGCTTGTTTAGCAACCTACTTGAGTCCACGCTTGATGCTGTTCATATTGCTGCAGTGGTGCAGCATACTATTGCAATCCGAGATGGCTCCGCACAGCTGATTATCATAAAGTGTGGACCCACAGCTCTTTTTTTAATCAGGGGCCTTTGGAGTCTAATAAACCTATACATTGTAAAACATGTCGGGCTTAAGACGACCCGCGTGTTGAATGTTCGATTTCTCGTGTAATTTGGCATAATCGGGGCTTGAAAGGTGGCCCTATTTTATCTTTAGGAGTAGAGGGAGGGATATGCAGAAATTCGGCGTGGACGCCTGCACACGATACGAGTTGCCGCAACTTGATCATCGTCGTCTCGGCTGACAACCTACCGTGAAACCTAGCCCACGCCTTCACCATACCCGTTGTTTCGGAATCAATTCGCCCCCAACTTAGATGAAAACGAAATCAATGACTCGCATTCGCCAACCCCTATCTTGCTATCTTCAGGAAAGATCCGTGACTGAATGTTGCTAATAGCATCACGGAATCAAAATCAACAAAATTTACAGTACGACCGAATTGTCCCAATAACGCGCACTATTTTGTTTTGGTGTGTGCGTGACGAATGACATCCAAATGTTTCAGCGGAAGCATGACCGTTCAGCCAGAATAGCGCCCTCAATACGTATAAAATACAGGTTACTTCGTTCTGATGCTGGATACGTCGATGCAAAAATACGTCTCGCTCCTGATCAATTACCTACACCTTTTAAGTTTCCAGGGACAATTTCCACCGAAATTGCGAGACTCCCGTGCGTAAACTAACGATTCAACGTGATTTCACTCGTTTTCTTTGGTCATTCTTATTGATGGTTTTTGTGTGTGTGGAAAAACGAGCCATGAAAGTAGGTTTAGTGCGCAGCGCTCTCTACCGGATCACAACGAAGTCCACAAGCTCGGCTGAAATGCCAGAGCCCCTTATTACCCAGTTTGACTAAAGTGTTAGACGTGTGATCTTGTTACGCAATGCAGGTGGCCTTGTGTAAAAACAAAAACACAAAACAAACCGCTCGTCTAACAGCATGTAGGTGGTTTGATCACTTGGGGCACATTTTCATTTCCATGTTTTGTTCTGCGGGATTCAGTATTCTGCACTCTTTACTCTCTGACAACGAAATTCAAAAGCCAACTGCCATGCCATTCAAAATCCGGCTCGCCTATAAATGTATTAGTTGCGCTCAAAATAATGTCGCGTGAATTAGACGACCTTGCGCATGAAACACAAGGCTAACAACAGAAAGGTTCGTGGTTCGATTCCGGGGTGCTGCTGTTTTTCATTTAAACTAAACTTAACAAGTTCTATATATATTTATATAAAATCTTGGTTACCCTCAATAGTTCAGTAAAGTTATGAAGCCTTCTTAGGCCTGTATTCGAACTTGTGAAGTATAGTTTAGTCAGCACCGGAGGATACTAGTCTAACCACGGAAAGAGTATGGTAATTCCGAAACGTTGATTCCCTTGGTTCTTTGCAGAAGAGCGCATACATGTAAAAAGATACATCTCAGACGGTGTAAACGCAAACTATTCCAAACAATATCATATTTATACGAACAATTTCGACAATGAAATCCCAAAGCCTGCCCCCAACGGCCATGGCCCTTATAATCCCGCTTGCCTATCAACGTACCGTATTAGCTGCGTAGACATGCTGCTTGATTCAGGTTGCCTGGTGAAAAAACGCTTGTCTAGCAACCTACTTGAGTCCACGCTTGATGCTGTTCATATTGCTGCAGTGGTGCAGCATACTATTGCAATCCGAGATGGCTCCGCACAGCTGATTATCATAAAGTGTGGACCCACAGCTCTTTTTTTAATCAGGGGCCTTTGGAGTCTAATAAACCTATACATTGTAAAACATGTCGGGCTTAAGACGACCCGCGTGTTGAATGTTCGATTTCTCGTGTAATTTGGCATAATCGGGGCTTGAAAGGTGGCCCTATTTTATCTTTAGGAGTAGAGGGATGTATATGCAGAAATTCGGCTTGGACGCCTGCACACGATACGAGTTGCCGCAACTTGATCATCGTCGTCTCGGCTGACAACCTACCGTGAAACCTAGCCCACGCCTTCACCATACCCGTTGTTTCGGAATCAATTCGTCCCCAACTTAGATAAAAACGAAATCAATGACTCGCATTCGCCAACCCCTATCTTGCTATCTTCAGGAAAGATCCGTGACTGAATGTTGCTAATAGCATCACGGAATCAAAATAAACAAAATTTACAGTACGACCAAATTATCCCAATAACGCGCACTATTTTGTTTTGGTGTGTGGGTGACGAATGACATCCAAATGTTTGAGCGGAAGCATGACCGTTCAGCCAGAATAGCGCCCTCAATACGTATAAAATACAGGTTACTTCGTTCTGATGCTGGATACGTCGATGCAAAAATACGTCTCGCTCCTGATCAATTACCTACACCTTTTAAGTTTCCAGGGACAATTTCCACCGAAATTGCGAGACTCCCGTGCGTAAACTAATGATTCAACGTGATTTCACTCGTTTTCTTTGGTCATTCTTATTGATGGTTTTTGTGTGTGCGGAAAAACGAGCCATGAAAGTAGGTTTAGTGCGTAGCGCTCTCTACCGGATCACAACGAAGTCCACAAGCTCGGCTGAAATGCCAGAGCCCCTTATTACCCAGTTTGACTAAAGTGTTATACGTGGGATCTTGTTACGCAATGCAGGTGGCCTTGTGTAAAAACAAAAACACAAAACAAACCGCTCGTCTAACAGCATGTAGGTGGTTTGATCACTTGGGGCACATTTTCATTTCCATGTTTTGTTCTGCGGGATTCAGTATTCTGCACTCTTTACTCTCTGACAACGAAATTCAAAAGCCAACTGCCATGCCATTCAAAATCCGGCTCGCCTATAAATGTATTAGTTGCGCTCAAAATAATGTCGCGTGAATTAGACGTTCTTGCGCATGAAACACAAGGCTAACAACAGAAAGGTTCGTGGTTCGATTCCGGGGTGCTGCTGTTTTTCATTTAAACTAAACTTAACAAGTTCTATATATATTGATATAAAATCTTGGTTACCCTCAATAGTTCAGTAAAGTTATGAAGCCTTCTTAGGCCTGTATTCGAACTTGTGAAGTATAGTTTACTCAGCACCGGAGGATACTAGTCTAACCACGGAAAGAGTATGGTAATTCCGAAACGTTGATTCCCTTGGTTCTTTGCAGAAGAGCGCATACATGGAAAAAGATACATCTCAGACGGTGTAACCGCAAACTATTCCAAACAATATCATATTTATACGAACAATTTCGATAACGAAATCCCAAAGCCTGCCCCCAACGGCCATGGCCCTTATAATCCCGCTTGCCTATTAACGTACCGTATTAGCTGCGTAGACATGCTGCTTGATTCAGGTTGCCTGGTGAAAAAAACGCTTGTCTAGCAACCTACTTGAGTCCACGCTTGATGCTGTTCATATTGCTGCAGTGGTGCAGCATACTATTGCAATCCGAGATGGCTCCGCACAGCTGATTATCATAAAGTGTGGACCCACAGCTCTTTTTTTATTCAGGGGCCTTTGGAGTCTAATAAACCTATACATTGTAAAACATGTCGGGCTTAAGACGACCCGCGTGTTGAATGTTCGATTTCTCGTGTAATTTGGCATAATCGGGGCTTGAAAGGTGGCCCTATTTTATCTTTAGAAGTAGAGGGATGTATATGCAGAAATTCGGCTTGGACGCCTGCACACGATACGAGTTGCCGCAACTTGATCATCGTCGTCTCGGCTGACAACCTACCGTGAAACCTAGCCCAAGCCTTCAACATACCCGTTGTTTCGGAATCAATTCGTCCCCAACTTAGATAAAAACGAAATCAATGACTCGCATTCGCCAACCCCTATCTTGCTATCTTCAGGAAAGATCCGTGACAGAATGTTGCTAATAGCATCACGGAATCAAAATCAACAAAATTTACAGTACGACCAAATTATCCCAATAACGCGCACTATTTTGTTTTGGTGTGTGGGTGACGAATGACATCCAAATGTTTGAGCGGAAGCATGACCGTTCAGCCAGAATAGCGCCCTCAATACGTTTAAAATACAGGTTACTTCGTTCTGATGCTGGATACGTCGATGCAAAAATACGTCTCGCTCCTGATCAATTACCTACACCTTTTAAGTTTCCAGGGACAATTTCCACCGAAATTGCGAGACTCCCGTACGTAAACTAATGATTCAACGTGATTTCACTCGTTTTCTTTGGTCATTCTTATTGATGGTTTTTGTGTGTGTGGAAAAACGAGCCATGAAAATAGGTTTAGTGCGCAGCGCTCTCTACCGGATCACAACGAAGTCCACAAGCTCGGCTGAAATGCCAGAGCCCCTTATTACCCAGTTTGACTAAAGTGTTAGACGTGTGAACTTGTTACGCAATGCAGGTGGCCTTGTGTAAAAACAAAAACACAAAATAAACCGCTCGTCTAACAGCATGTAGGTGGTTTGATCACTTGGGGCACATTTTCATTTCCATGTTTTGTTCTGCGGGATTCAGTATTCTGCACTCTTTACTCTCTGACAACGAAATTCAAAAGCCCGCCGCCAACTGCCATGACATTCAAAATCCGGCTCGCCTATAAATGTATAAGATGCGCTCAAAATAATGTCGCGTGAATCAGACGACCTTGCGCATGAAACACAAGGCTAACAACAGAAAGGTTCGTGGTTCGATTCCGGGGTGCTGCTGTTTTTCATTTAAACTATACTTCACAAGTTCTATATATGTTGATATAAAATCTTGGTTACCCTCAATAGTTCAGTAAAGTTATGAAGCCTTCTTAGGCCTGTATTCGAACTTGTGAAGTATAGTTTTCTCAGCACCGGAGGATACTAGTCTAACCACGGAAAGAGTATGGTAATTCCGAAACGTTGATTCCCTTGGTTCTTTACAGAAGAGCGCATACATGGAAAAAGATACATCTCAGACGGTGTAACCGCAAACTATTCCAAACAATATCATATTTATACGAACAATTTCGACAACGAAATCCCAAAGCCTGCCCCCAACGGCCATGGCCCTTATAATCCCGCTTGTCTATTACCGTACCGTATTAGCTGCGTAGACATGCTGCTTGATTCAGGTTGCCTGGTGAAAAAACGCTTGTCTAGCAACCTACTTGAGTCCACGCTTGATGCTGTTCATATTGCTGCAGTGGTGCAGCATACTATTGCAATCCGAGATGGCTCCGCACAGCTGATTATCATAAAGTGTGGACCCACAGCTCTTTTTTTAATCAGGGGCCTTTGGAGTCTAATAAACCTATACATTGTAAAACATGTCGGGCTTAAGACGACCCGCGTGTTGAATGTTCGATTTCTCGTGTAATTTGGCATAATCGGGGCTTGAAAGGTGGCCCTATTTTATCTTTAGGAGTAGAGGGAGGGATATGCAGAAATTCGGCGTGGACGCCTGCACACGATACGAGTTGCCGCAACTTGATCATCGTCGTCTCGGCTGACAACCTACCGTGAAACCTAGCCCACGCCTTCACCATACCCGTTGTTTCGGAATCAATTCGCCCCCAACTTAGATGAAAACGAAATCAATGACTCGCATTCGCCAACCCCTATCTTGCTATCTTCAGGAAAGATCCGTGACTGAATGTTGCTAATAGCATCACGGAATCAAAATCAACAAAATTTACAGTACGACCGAATTGTCCCAATAACGCGCACTATTTTGTTTTGGTGTGTGCGTGACGAAATGACATCCAAATGTTTCAGCGGAAGCATGACCGTTCAGCCAGAATAGCGCCCTCAATACGTATAAAATACAGGTTACTTCGTTCTGATGCTGGATACGTCGATGCAAAAATACGTCTCGCTCCTGATCAATTACCTACACCTTTTAAGTTTCCAGGGACAATTTCCACCGAAATTGCGAGACTCCCGTGCGTAAACTAATGATTCAACGTGATTTCACTCGTTTTCTTTGGTCATTCTTATTGATGGTTTTTGTGTGTGTGGAAAAACGAGCCATGAAAGTAGGTTTAGTGCGTAGCGCTCTCTACCGGATCACAACGAAGTCCACAAGCTCGGCTGAAATGCCAGAGCCCCTTATTACCCAGTTTGACTAAAGTGTTAGACGTGTGAACTTGTTACGCAATGCAGGTGGCCTTGTGTAAAAACAAAAACACAAAACAAACCGCTCGTCTAACAGCATGTAGGTGGTTTGATCACTTGGGGCACATTTTCATTTCCATGTTTTGTTCTGCGGGATTCAGTATTCTGCACTCTTTACTCTCTGACAACGAAATTCAAAAGCCCGCCGCCAACTGCCATGACATTCAAAATCCGGCTCGCCTATAAATGTATAAGATGCGCTCAAAATAATGTCGCGTGAATCAGACGACCTTGCGCATGAAACACAAGGCTAACAACAGAAAGGTTCGTGGTTCGATTCCGGGGTGCTGCTGTTTTTCATTTAAACTATACTTCACAAGTTCTATATATATTGATATAAAATCTTGGTTACCCTCAATAGTTCAGTAAAGTTATGAAGCCTTCTTAGGCCTGTATTCGAACTTGTGAAGTATAGTTTTCTCAGCACCGGAGGATACTAGTCTAACCACGGAAAGAGTATGGTAATTCCGAAACGTTGATTCCCTTGGTTCTTTGCAGAAGAGCGCATACATGGAAAAAGATACATCTCAGACGGTGTAACCGCAAACTATTCCAAACAATATCATATTTATACGAACAATTTCGACAACGAAATCCCAAAGCCTGCCCCCAACGGCCATGGCCCTTATAATCCCGCTTGTCTATTAACGTACCGTATTAGCTGCGTAGACATGCTGCTTGATTCAGGTTGCCTGGTGAAAAAAACGCTTGTCTAGCAACCTACTTGAGTCCACGCTTGATGATGTTCATATTGCTGCAGTGGTGCAGCATACTATTGCAATCCGAGATGGCTCCGCACAGCTGATTATCATAAAGTGTGGACCCACAGCTCTTTTTTTAATCAGGGGCCTTTGGAGTCTAATAAACCTATACATTGTAAAACATGTCGGGCTTAAGACGACCCGCGTGTTGAATGTTCGATTTCTCGTGTAATTTGGCATAATCGGGGCTTGAAAGGTGGCCCTATTTTATCTTTAGGAGTAGAGGGAGGGATATGCAGAAATTCGGCGTGGACGCCTGCACACGATACGAGTTGCCGCAACTTGATCATCGTCGTCTCGGCTGACAACCTACCGTGAAACCTAGCCCACGCCTTCACCATACCCGTTGTTTCGGAATCAATTCGCCCCCAACTTAGATAAAAACGAAATCAATGACTCGCATTCGCCAACCCCTATCTTGCTATCTTCAGGAAAGATCCGTGACAGAATGTTGCTAATAGCATCACGGAATCAAAATCAACAAAATTTACAGTACGACCAAATTATCCCAATAACGCGCACTATTTTGTTTTGGTGTGTGGGTGACGAATGACATCCAAATGTTTGAGCGGAAGCATGACCGTTCAGCCAGAATAGCGCCCTCAATACGTTTAAAATACAGGTTACTTCGTTCTGATGCTGGATACGTCGATGCAAAAATACGTCTCGCTCCTGATCAATTACCTACACCTTTTAAGTTTCCAGGGACAATTTCCACCGAAATTGCGAGACTCCCGTACGTAAACTAATGATTCAACGTGATTTCACTCGTTTTCTTTGGTCATTCTTATTGATGGTTTTTGTGTGTGTGGAAAAACGAGCCATGAAAATAGGTTTAGTGCGCAGCGCTCTCTACCGGATCACAACGAAGTCCACAAGCTCGGCTGAAATGCCAGAGCCCCTTATTACCCAGTTTGACTAAAGTGTTAGACGTGTGAACTTGTTACGCAATGCAGGTGGCCTTGTGTAAAAACAAAAACACAAAATAAACCGCTCGTCTAACAGCATGTAGGTGGTTTGATCACTTGGGGCACATTTTCATTTCCATGTTTTGTTCTGCGGGATTCAGTATTCTGCACTCTTTACTCTCTGACAACGAAATTCAAAAGCCCGCCGCCAACTGCCATGACATTCAAAATCCGGCTCGCCTATAAATGTATAAGATGCGCTCAAAATAATGTCGCGTGAATCAGACGACCTTGCGCATGAAACACAAGGCTAACAACAGAAAGGTTCGTGGTTCGATTCCGGGGTGCTGCTGTTTTTCATTTAAACTATACTTCACAAGTTCTATATATATTGATATAAAATCTTGGTTACCCTCAATAGTTCAGTAAAGTTATGAAGCCTTCTTAGGCCTGTATTCGAACTTGTGAAGTATAGTTTTCTCAGCACCGGAGGATACTAGTCTAACCACGGAAAGAGTATGGTAATTCCGAAACGTTGATTCCCTTGGTTCTTTGCAGAAGAGCGCATACATGGAAAAAGATACATCTCAGACGGTGTAACCGCAAACTATTCCAAACAATATCATATTTATACGAACAATTTCGACAACGAAATCCCAAAGCCTGCCCCCAACGGCCATGGCCCTTATAATCCCGCTTGTCTATTACCGTACCGTATTAGCTGCGTAGACATGCTGCTTGATTCAGGTTGCCTGGTGAAAAAACGCTTGTCTAGCAACCTACTTGAGTCCACGCTTGATGCTGTTCATATTGCTGCAGTGGTGCAGCATACTATTGCAATCCGAGATGGCTCCGCACAGCTGATTATCATAAAGTGTGGACCCACAGCTCTTTTTTTAATCAGGGGCCTTTGGAGTCTAATAAACCTATACATTGTAAAACATGTCGGGCTTAAGACGACCCGCGTGTTGAATGTTCGATTTCTCGTGTAATTTGGCATAATCGGGGCTTGAAAGGTGGCCCTATTTTATCTTTAGGAGTAGAGGGAGGGATATGCAGAAATTCGGCGTGGACGCCTGCACACGATACGAGTTGCCGCAACTTGATCATCGTCGTCTCGGCTGACAACCTACCGTGAAACCTAGCCCACGCCTTCACCATACCCGTTGTTTCGGAATCAATTCGCCCCCAACTTAGATGAAAACGAAATCAATGACTCGCATTCGCCAACCCCTATCTTGCTATCTTCAGGAAAGATCCGTGACTGAATGTTGCTAATAGCATCACGGAATCAAAATCAACAAAATTTACAGTACGACCGAATTGTCCCAATAACGCGCACTATTTTGTTTTGGTGTGTGCGTGACGAAATGACATCCAAATGTTTCAGCGGAAGCATGACCGTTCAGCCAGAATAGCGCCCTCAATACGTATAAAATACAGGTTACTTCGTTCTGATGCTGGATACGTCGATGCAAAAATACGTCTCGCTCCTGATCAATTACCTACACCTTTTAAGTTTCCAGGGACAATTTCCACCGAAATTGCGAGACTCCCGTGCGTAAACTAATGATTCAACGTGATTTCACTCGTTTTCTTTGGTCATTCTTATTGATGGTTTTTGTGTGTGTGGAAAAACGAGCCATGAAAGTAGGTTTAGTGCGTAGCGCTCTCTACCGGATCACAACGAAGTCCACAAGCTCGGCTGAAATGCCAGAGCCCCTTATTACCCAGTTTGACTAAAGTGTTAGACGTGTGATCTTCAATTAGAAGGGTGATCAAAGTCACGCGATGTGTCGTTGCTAGAAGCGACGTTTCGGTTGCTAACTGCTAATCTTCATCAGGCAACTGAAGAAAGAGCGCTGCGGCGTCCGTTTATATCCGCTCCGTCGGTTCCTGTGTGCCGGTTTGCGGACGTCGTAGTGGTCACCGTGCGGTTTGGCGCGCGGCTCTGGCGTCCTCCAGCGGGCCTGCCTGTGGTGGGCCGGCGGTCGTGGCGACGGATGGTGGGGAGCCAGAAACCGGGGATGTCAACACCGCTGTCTCGATTGATGTTATTATGTCGAAGTCGGATATGAATGGCCTCCTTGACGCGTCTGGTGTACCAATGCGGTTCGTGGTCGATACACCGCACATCGTCCCAATTGGGCCGGTGACCAGCTCCCCACGCATGCTCAGCTACTGCAGATCTGTCCACACAGGAGAGTCTCACATCACGCTGATGCTCTTTGATCCTCTCTCCGATGGGCCTGCCGGTTTCGCCGATGTAGACCTGGTCGCACTCGCCACACGGGATCTCGTAGACAACACCTCCGCGTCTTCCCGGGGGGGACAGGGTCCTTGGGATGGACGAGGTGGTTTCTCAGGGTGGTGGAGGAACGAAACACGGTACGGATACCGTGTCCCTTGAGAATTCTCCTCAATTGTCCGGAGACTCCGTCCATGAAGGGGAGTACAGCGAACGATTTGTACTCAACCCGCTCCGTATCGGCGTTCACCTTGGGTCTGGATGAACGACGGATGAAGGGGGTAGGGTACCCGTTCGCTGTTAGGGCAGCGTGCACATGACGTTTCTCTGAGGCCGTACATCGTGGTTTGGTCACCAACCGCGACGCACGGTCAAAGAGGCACTTGGCCACTCCGCGCTTAACAGACTCAGGATGGTGGGAGTCGTAAGCCAAGTGCTGGTCAGTGTGCGTGGGCTTACGGTACACTGTTGTAGTTAGGCTGCCATCGGTCTCCCTGTGGACCAGAGTGTCCAGGAAGGCGATGGTGTTGTCTACCTCCAACTCGACAGTGAAGCGTATGGTGGGCCGGAGACTGTTCAGGTGGGAGAGCAGCTGGTCGGTCCGGTCAAGCGGTGCAATGACAAAGGTGTCATCAACGTATCGCTTCCATACTGAGGGGGAACATTCGGGAGGGCAACTCTGTAGAGCCTCCTCCTCAAATGCCTCCATGTACAGGTTAGCGATCACCGCGGAGACCGGACTGCCCATAGCCGCTCCATCCGTCTGCTCGTAGAAATTCCCTTCGTGGAGGGACGTGTCATCTTGTTACGCAATGCAGGTGGCCTTGTGTAAAAACAAAAACACAAAACAAACCGCTCGTCTAACAGCATGTAGGTGGTTTGATCACTTGGGGCACATTTTCATTTCCATGTTTTGTTCTGCGGGATTCAGTATTCTGCACTCTTTACTCTCTGACAACGAAATTCAAAAGCCCGCCGCCAACTGCCATGACATTCAAAATCCGGCTCGCCTATAAATGTATAAGATGCGCTCAAAATAATGTCGCGTGAATCAGACGACCTTGCGCATGAAACACAAGGCTAACAACAGAAAGGTTCGTGGTTCGATTCCGGGGTGCTGCTGTTTTTCATTTAAACTATACTTCACAAGTTCTATATATATTGATATAAAATCTTGGTTACCCTCAATAGTTCAGTAAAGTTATGAAGCCTTCTTAGGCCTGTATTCGAACTTGTGAAGTATAGTTTTCTCAGCACCGGAGGATACTAGTCTAACCACGGAAAGAGTATGGTAATTCCGAAACGTTGATTCCCTTGGTTCTTTGCAGAAGAGCGCATACATGGAAAAAGATACATCTCAGACGGTGTAACCGCAAACTATTCCAAACAATATCATATTTATACGAACAATTTCGACAACGAAATCCCAAAGCCTGCCCCCAACGGCCATGGCCCTTATAATCCCGCTTGTCTATTAACGTACCGTATTAGCTGCGTAGACATGCTGCTTGATTCAGGTTGCCTGGTGAAAAAAACGCTTGTCTAGCAACCTACTTGAGTCCACGCTTGATGATGTTCATATTGCTGCAGTGGTGCAGCATACTATTGCAATCCGAGATGGCTCCGCACAGCTGATTATCATAAAGTGTGGACCCACAGCTCTTTTTTTAATCAGGGGCCTTTGGAGTCTAATAAACCTATACATTGTAAAACATGTCGGGCTTAAGACGACCCGCGTGTTGAATGTTCGATTTCTCGTGTAATTTGGCATAATCGGGGCTTGAAAGGTGGCCCTATTTTATCTTTAGGAGTAGAGGGAGGGATATGCAGAAATTCGGCGTGGACGCCTGCACACGATACGAGTTGCCGCAACTTGATCATCGTCGTCTCGGCTGACAACCTACCGTGAAACCTAGCCCACGCCTTCACCATACCCGTTGTTTCGGAATCAATTCGCCCCCAACTTAGATAAAAACGAAATCAATGACTCGCATTCGCCAACCCCTATCTTGCTATCTTCAGGAAAGATCCGTGACAGAATGTTGCTAATAGCATCACGGAATCAAAATCAACAAAATTTACAGTACGACCAAATTATCCCAATAACGCGAACTTTTTTGTTTTGGTGTGTGGGTGACGAATGACATCCAAATGTTTGAGCGGAAGCATGACCGTTCAGCCAGAATAGCGCCCTCAATACGTTTAAAATACAGGTTACTTCGTTCTGATGCTGGATACGTCGATGCAAAAATACGTCTCGCTCCTGATCAATTACCTACACCTTTTAAGTTTCCAGGGACAATTTCCACCGAAATTGCGAGACTCCCGTACGTAAACTAATGATTCAACGTGATTTCACTCGTTTTCTTTGGTCATTCTTATTGATGGTTTTTGTGTGTGTGGAAAAACGAGCCATGAAAGTAGGTTTAGTGCGTAGCGCTCTCTACCGGATCACAACGAAGTCCACAAGCTCGGCTGAAATGCCAGAGCCCCTTATTACCCAGTTTGACTAAAGTGTTAGACGTGTGATCTTCAATTAGAAGGGTGATCAAAGTCACGCGATGTGTCGTTGCTAGAAGCGACGTTTCGGTTGCTAACTGCTAATCTTCATCAGGCAACTGAAGAAAGAGCGCTGCGGCGTCCGTTTATATCCGCTCCGTCGGTTCCTGTGTGCCGGTTTGCGGACGTCGTAGTGGTCACCGTGCGGTTTGGCGCGCGGCTCTGGCGTCCTCCAGCGGGCCTGCCTGTGGTGGGCCGGCGGTCGTGGCGACGGATGGTGGGGAGCCAGAAACCGGGGATGTCAACACCGCTGTCTCGATTGATGTTATTATGTCGAAGTCGGATATGAATGGCCTCCTTGACGCGTCTGGTGTACCAATGCGGTTCGTGGTCGATACACCGCACATCGTCCCAATTGGGCCGGTGACCAGCTCCCCACGCATGCTCAGCTACTGCAGATCTGTCCACACAGGAGAGTCTCACATCACGCTGATGCTCTTTGATCCTCTCTCCGATGGGCCTGCCGGTTTCGCCGATGTAGACCTGGTCGCACTCGCCACACGGGATCTCGTAGACAACACCTCCGCGTCTTCCCGGGGGGGACAGGGTCCTTGGGATGGACGAGGTGGTTTCTCAGGGTGGTGGAGGAACGAAACACGGTACGGATACCGTGTCCCTTGAGAATTCTCCTCAATTGTCCGGAGACTCCGTCCATGAAGGGGAGTACAGCGAACGATTTGTACTCAACCCGCTCCGTATCGGCGTTCACCTTGGGTCTGGATGAACGACGGATGAAGGGGGTAGGGTACCCGTTCGCTGTTAGGGCAGCGTGCACATGACGTTTCTCTGAGGCCGTACATCGTGGTTTGGTCACCAACCGCGACGCACGGTCAAAGAGGCACTTGGCCACTCCGCGCTTAACAGACTCAGGATGGTGGGAGTCGTAAGCCAAGTGCTGGTCAGTGTGCGTGGGCTTACGGTACACTGTTGTAGTTAGGCTGCCATCGGTCTCCCTGTGGACCAGAGTGTCCAGGAAGGCGATGGTGTTGTCTACCTCCAACTCGACAGTGAAGCGTATGGTGGGCCGGAGACTGTTCAGGTGGGAGAGCAGCTGGTCGGTCCGGTCAAGCGGTGCAATGACAAAGGTGTCATCAACGTATCGCTTCCATACTGAGGGGGAACATTCGGGAGGGCAACTCTGTAGAGCCTCCTCCTCAAATGCCTCCATGTACAGGTTAGCGATCACCGCGGAGACCGGACTGCCCATAGCCGCTCCATCCGTCTGCTCGTAGAAATTCCCTTCGTGGAGGGACGTGTCATCTTGTTACGCAATGCAGGTGGCCTTGTGTAAAAACAAAAACACAAAACAAACCGCTCGTCTAACAGCATGTAGGTGGTTTGATCACTTGGGGCACATTTTCATTTCCATGTTTTGTTCTGCGGGATTCAGTATTCTGCACTCTTTACTCTCTGACAACGAAATTCAAAAGCCCGCCGCCAACTGCCATGCCATTCAAAATCCGGCTCGCCTATGAATGTATTAGATGCGCTCAAAATAATGTCGCGTGAATCAGACGACCTTGCGCAAGAAACACAAGGCTAACAACAGAAAGGTTCGTGGTTCGATTCCGGGGTGCTGCTGTTTTTCATTTAAACTATACTTAACAAGTTCTATATATATTTATATAAAATCTTGGTTACCCTCAATAGTTCAGTAAAGTTATGAAGCCTTCTTAGGCCTGTATTCGAACTTGTGAAGTATAGTTTACTCAGCACCGGAGGATACTAGTCTAACCACGGAAAGAGTATGGTAATTCCGAAACGTTGATTCCCTTGGTTCTTTGCAGAAGAGCGCATACATGTAAAAAGATACAACTCAGACGGTGTAACCGCAAACTATTCCAAACAATATCATATTTATACGAACAATTTCGACAACGAAATCCCAAAGCCTGCCCCCAACGGCCATGGCCCTTATAATCCCGCTTGTCTATTACCGTACCGTATTAGCTGCGTAGACATGCTGCTTGATTCAGGTTGCCTGGTGAAAAAAACGCTTGTCTAGCAACCTACTTGAGTCCACGCTTGATGATGTTCATATTGCTGCAGTGGTGCAGCATACTATTGCAATCCGAGATGGCTCCGCACAGCTGATTATCATAAAGTGTGGACCCACAGCTCTTTTTTTAATCAGGGGCTTTGGAGTCTAATAAACCTATACATTGTAAAACATGTCAGGCTTAAGACGACCCGCGTGTTGATTGTTCGATTTCTCGTATAATTTGGCATAATCGGGGCTTGAAAGGTGGCCCTATTTTATCTTTAGGAGTAGAGGGAGGGATATGCAGAAATTCGGCGTGGACGCCTGCACACGAGTTGCCTCAACTTGATCATCGTCGTCTCGGCTGACATCCTACCGTGAAACCTAGCCCAAGCCTTCAACATACCCGTTGTTTCGGAATCAATCCGCCCCCAACTTAGATAAAAGCAAAATCAATGACTCGCATTCGCCAACCCCTATCTTGCTATCTTCAGGAAAGATCCGTGACTGAATGTTTCTAATAACATCACGGAATCAAAATCAACAAAATTTACAGTACGACCGAATTATCCCAATAACGCGCACTGTTTTGTTTTGGTGTGTGCGTGACGAATGACATCCAAATGTTTGAGCGGAAGCATGACCGTTCAGCCAGAATAGCGCCCTCAATACGTATAAAATACAGGTTACTTCGTTCTGATGCAGGATACGTCGATGCAAAAATACGTCTCGCTCCTGATCAATTACCTACACCTTTTAAGTTTCCAGGGACAATTTCCACCGAAATTACGAGATTCCCGTGCGTAAACTAATGATTCAAAGTGATTTCACTCGTTTTCTTTGGTCATTCTTATTGATGGTTTTTGTGTGTGTGGAAAAACGAGCCATGAAAGTAGGTTTAGTGCGCAGCGCTCTCTACCGGATCACAACGAAGTCCACAAGCTCGGCTGAAATGCCAGAGCCCCTATTACCCAGTTTGACTAAAGTGTTAGACGTGTGAACTTGTTACGCAATGCAGATGGCCTTGTGTAAAAACAAAAACACAAAACAAACCGCTCGTCTAACAGCATGTAGGTGGTTTGATCACTTGGGGCACATTTTCATTTCCATGTTTTGTTCTGCGGGATTCAGTATTCTGCACTCTTTACTCTCTGACAACGAAATTCAAAAGCCCGCCGCCAACTGCCATGACATTCAAAATCCGGCTCGCCTATAAATGTATTAGTTGCGCTCAAAATAATGTCGCGTGAATCAGACGACCTTGCGCAAGAAACACAAGGCTAACAACAGCAAGGTTCGTGGTTTTATTCCGGGGTGCTGCTGTTTTTCATTTAAACTATACTTCACAAGTTCTATATATATTTATATAAAATCTTGGTTACGCCCAATAGTTCAGTAAAGTTATGAAGCCTTCTCAGGCCTGTATTCGAACTTGTGAAGTATAGTTTAGTCAGCACCGGAGGATACTAGTCTAACCACGGAAAGAGTATGGTAATTCCGAAACGTTGATTCCCTTGGTTCTTTGCAGAAGAGCGCATACATGTAAAAAGATACATCTCAGACGGTGTAACCGCAAACTATTCCAAACAATATCATATTTATACGAACAATTTCGACAACGAAATCCCAAAGCCTGCCCCCAACGGCCATGGCCCTTATAATCCCGCTTGCCTATTAACGTACCGTATTAGCTGCGTAGACATGCTGCTTGATTCAGGTTGCCTGGTGAAAAAAACGCTTGTCTAGCAACCTACTTGAGTCCACGCTTGATGCTGTTCATATTGCTGCAGTGGTGCAGCATACTATTGCAATCCGAGATGGCTCCGCACAGCTGATTATCATAAAGTGTGGACCCACAGCTCTTTTTTTAATCAGGGGCCTTTGGAGTCTAATTAACTTATACATTGTAAAACATGTCAGGCTAAAGACGACCCGCGTGTTGAATGTTCGATTTCTCGTGTAATTTGGCATAATCGGGGCTTGAAAGGTGGCCCTATTTTATCTTTAGGAGTAGAGGGATGGATATGCAGAAATTCGGCGTGGACGCCTGCACACGAGTTGCCTCAACTTGATCATCGTCGTCTCGGCTGACATCCTACCGTGAAACCTAGCCCAAGCCTTCAACATACCCGTTGTTTCGGAATCAATCCGCCCCCAACTTAGATAAAAACAAAATCAATGACTCGCATTCGCCAACCCCTATCTTGCTATCTTCAGGAAAGATCCGTGACTGAATGTTGCTAATACCATCACGGAATCAAAATCAACAAAATTTACAGTACGACCGAATTATCCCAATCACGCGCACTATTTTGTTATGGTGTGTGCGTGACGAATGACATCCAAATGTTTGAGCGGAAGCATGACCATTCAGCCAGAATAGCGCCCTCAATACGTATAAAATACAGGTTACTTCGTTCTGATGCTGGATACGTCGATGCACAAATACGTCTCGCTCCTGATCAATTAACTACACCTTTTAAATTTCCAGGGACAATTTCCACCGAAATTGCGAGACTCCCGTGCGTAAACTAATGATTCAACGTGATTTCACTCGTTTTCTTTGGTCATTCTTATTGATGGTTTTTGTGTGTGTGGAAAAACGAGCCATGAAAGTAGGTTTAGTGCGCAGCACTCTCTACCGGATCACAACGAAGTCCACAAGCTCGGCTGAAATGCCAGAGCCCCTTATTACCCAGTTTGACTTAAGTGTTAGACGTGTGAACTTGTTACGCAATGCAGGTGGCCTTGTGTAAAAACAAAAACACAAAACAAACCGCTCGTCTAACAGCATGTAGGTGGTTTGATCACTTGGGGCACATTTTCATTTCCATGTTTTGTTCTGCGGGATTCAGTATTCTGCACTCTTTACTCTCTGACAACGAAATTCAAAAGCCCGCCGCCAACTGCCATGCCATTCAAAATCCGGCTCGCCTATGAATGTATTAGATGCGCTCAAAATAATGTCGCGTGAATCAGACGACCTTGCGCAAGAAACACAAGGCTAACAACAGCAAGGTTCGTGGTTCGATTTCGGGGTGCTGCTGTTTTTCATTTAAACTATACTTCACAAGTTCTATATATATTTATATAAAATCTTGGTTACGCCCAGTAGTTCAGTAAAGTTATGAAGCCTTCTCAGGCCTGTATTCGAACTTGTGAAGTATAGTTTAGTCAGCACCGGAGGATACTAGTCTAACCACGGAAAGAGTATGGTAATTCCGAAACGTTGATTCCCTTGGTTCTTTGCAGAAGAGCGCATACATGGAAAAAGATACATCTCAGACGGTGTAACCGCAAACTATTCCAAACAATATTGTAGCGGGACTGGGCAATGGACAACATGAAATAAAAAGAACTAAACAGGATTTCAGGAGAATACAATTACAATTTAATTAGGAACCCAAGAACGATCCCTAAGAGTAACAGAGTACGAATCAAAAATAAGGAAAAACAAACTTGAGACCCCAGAGCACAGAGTTTGAAAACTAGAGGAAACACAGCAGGAAATAAGGGCAAGGAAAGCAACTGGTGAAGGTTAAAGTAATGGAGGCAACTTACATCAAATCCCAGGCCCACTCAAGGTTCCTTCGAGGCTTCAAGCCAAAACCACGCCCTCCACCTCCAGTCGACCCAACTGCTGGACTCTCCCTCAAATTCCAGACGTCCCCGGTTTTATATTGGGGCAAGAGCCTATGCTCATGCAGGGATTATGTAAAGTGGGGATTAGGTGTAAGGAATTTAAAGGGCCCCCCACTCCCACAATGAACTTACACACCCTGCACCCACAATGGGTTACTATACCCCTCGTCCCACAATGTCTCCTCCCACTCCTCAATCCTCTGTGGCCTGAGCCATGCCCACAAGAGTGAAGTCCTCTGGACTCCTCCAAAATGGTTAAAATAGGGGTCTGGGAATGAAAATTCACTACACAGCCTCCTCCTCTGAAAGACGTGTCCCCACGTCTGAAATAATTTAGGACCAGGCTTAAAATTGTAGCAGAAAATTATACAAACAAATTTAACATTAATTTACTAATCAATACAAAATTATCACCCCTTCAGACGTACTCAGACGTACTCATTTGCATCTTTTCTGTTTGTTTTCCAAGGGCTCATTCAAGTTAGGGAAACTGCAGTTGCTACTTTTATACTAATTCATTACTTAAAAGTTACCTACAAAATACGCTAAATTTACTCCTACATTACAGTTACTTGTCTACTTATTATTAATTTAATTTACTGATGATCTGGTGCATTCACATTAAGAATACACTTTCTTTTCTTGTTCACCGTTTTACTCTACTTATTATTAATCTAATTTACTGGTGATCTGTTGCATTCACATTAGGAATACACTTTGTTCTCTTGTTCACCGTTTTATTCTACTTATTATAAATCTAATTTACTTTACACATGGTATCTACAATCACTCCGGAGTTGTGCCCAGATGGTAAAAACACTTCCCGTTTATATTACACAAAATACGGGGCTCATAATTTCTTTTCCACACTAGCGTATAAGGTCCCTACGTAGCTTTAGTCATACCCGGGAAACACAATGATTTGTCACTTTAATCCCATTATAATGATGACCCCTACCACCGCAAAGATCAAAATCGCCAGCTCGCATCCACACTGGGAGGTTGCGTCTGCGCTTCTGTTGTACGGGGCTAGGCTGTCCCACAGCACTATCATCTACACTACTCCAATAGTTATCTTCAGCAACTTCACCGTCCCAAGTATCGTTTCCTGTCACATCGTCGGCTGTCTTGCTCCTCTGGTTTAGGGTATCCTCCACATCCGATCTGATAGGAGTGTCCTCCAGATGAGTTGGTCTCTGCCGTGTGGGGTCAGAAGCAGGGCGAGCCTCATATGGTTTGAGTCTGTCAAAGTGAACAATCTGAGATCGTCCACCATGCACAGGTCTAATTTGGTAGTTTGCATCAGAGAGGTTTTGGTGAATCCGGAAGGGACCTTTCCAAAAAGCCTGTAATTTGGGGCTTCTCCCACGCTTTTTTCGGAAAGTGTACAGCCAAACCAGGTCCCCAACACCAAATGGACATCCAACCTGTTTAACATCATAGAGTCTCTTCTGTCGTTCCTGTGCTGAATGGCTGTGTTGCCGCACATGCTCATATGCTGCTAACATCCTCTGATGTATCTGATAAGCATGTTCATTTGTGTCTCGGTGGTGATCCCCTGGAATTTCACCAGCGAGGAGATCAGTGGGGAACTGGGGATGTTGGCCTCCCTTCCAAACATTAGGGAATTAGGGGTAGCTCTGGTTGATGCCTGTTCACTGGCCCTGTATGCCATCATGACATACGACAGATGTTCATCCCAGTCTGTTTGGTCCTCCTTGATGTACATGCTGATCATTCCTTGTAATGTCCTGTTGAACCGTTCGACGAGTCCATCCGATTGCGGGTGATAGGCAGTCGTCCTGGTTTTCCGGATTCCCAACAGCTCGCAAACAGTCTGAAAAAGTGAAGACTCAAAATTCTTCCCTTGGTCACTATGAATAGAGTAAGGTACACCATATCTACAAATGAATTCTTCTACCAGCACCCGGGCAACTGTAGCCGATTCTTGATTAGGTATAGCATAAGCCTCTGTCCATTTTGTAAAATAGTCAGAGACTACTAGCACATAGCGATTCCCCCTAGAAGACAGAGGCAAGGGACCCATAATATCGATAGCAATTCTCTCCATCGGAGCACCGACTGGGGCCAATTTTAGGGCTGCTCTACGTTTAGGATTCGGGGACTTTTTGCCTTGACACTTAGGACACTGCCTCACCCAGAGTTTCACATCATGTGCACACCCTATCCAATAAAAACGTCTTCTGACCTTTTGTACTGTTTTTGTAAGGCCAAGGTGACCACCACCAGACCCATCATGGGCCTGTTCCATTACTTCCGCTTGAAGTGTCTGTGGGGCCACCAGCAACAACTGTTGCTCTCCACCATCAGGGAGTACCCAGCGTTGATACAATACCCCATTATACAATTCTAATTGATCCCATTGAAACCAATATGCCTTAGTTACCCTATCCATCCCACTAATCAAAGACAATTCAGGCTTTTGTCCAGCCTCTTTCCATTTCAAAACGGGTGCCAGCAAAGGATCAGCTAGTTAGGCCTCCCTTAACTCATCTGTACCCCAACTAGGCATTTGGATAACATTGCACTGATCAGGTGAAGTTGGATAGCGAGACATCGCATCCGCATTACTATGTTTAGTACCGGGTCGATGAACAATAGTAAAATCATAAGTACTGAGAAATTCAAGCCATCTAGCTGTTTGGCCCTCAGGTTCTTTAAAATTATACAACCATCTTAAGCAACCATGGTCTGTGCGCAGGGTAAAGTGCTTCCCGTAGGCCCTACAAGTAGTGTTTAAAATGTCGTACATAGGTAACTACAGCCAACAGCTCTTTTCGTGTGACACAATAACGCTGCTCTGCTTTACTTAGGGTCCTGCTTGCATAACAGATAACTCTTTCTTTACCATTCTGTATCTGAGAGAGTACGGCTCCAATGCCTCTATTACTAGCATCAGTGTCCAAAATAAAGGGCCTTTCAAAGTCGGGATAAGCCAAAATTGGAGCGGTAGTGAGAAAATTCTTCAACTTTAGGAAAGCGGCCTCACATTCATCCGTCCACAAAAATGTTGAATTCTTTTGGGTTAGTTTGTGTAAGGGTGAAGCAATGTAGGCAAAATTAGCTACAAATTTCCGATAATAAGAACAAAGGCCTAAGAAACTACGTACATCTGAAATGCTACAGGGAGTTGGCCAATTCCAAATTTTGCTAACTTTATCTGGGTAAGTACGTACACCCTCAGCTGAAACGATATGCCCAAGATAGGAGACTTCTGGGCGAACCAACGAACACTTCTTTGGTTTCAATTTTAACCCAGCATCCTGCAATGCTGTTAACACCAAGGACAGTCTTGTTAAATGTTCCTCAAATATTCTAGAGTAAATTATCACATCATCTAAGTAAATAAGACAGATCTCCCAATGTAAACCATGGAGAACTACTTCCATTAGCCTCTCAAAAGTGCTAGGGGCATTACACAGGCCAAAAGGGAGGACATTAAACTCATACAATCCTGTCCCAGTGGTAAATGCTGTTTTTTCACGATCATCTGGATGAACCTCTGTTTGCCAATAACCCGAGGCCAAATCTAAGGTTGAAAACCAACGAGAACCGCTTAACGCATCCAAACTCTCATCTATACGTGGTAAGGGGTAGGCATCCTTCTTAGTAATTTGGTTCAGGCGTCCATAGTCTATGCAAAACCTTAAGGTTCCATCTTTCTTCTGTACTAAAACTATGGGGGAAGCCCAGGGACTATAGGAAGAACGGATAATGTCCTGCCTCAACATGTCTTCAACTTGTTGTTGAGCCGTATGGCGTTGACTAATAGGTAGTCGTCTTGCTCGTTGTTTAATGGGTCTAGCATCCCCTACATCTATCTTGTGAAAGAACTGATCAGTTCTGCCCAATTTTCCATCTTCACCTACAAATGCTTCTAGATGCTTTGCCACCAGACCATGCAGGGCGTTTCTTTGGGTGTTCGTTAAGCCCTCAGAGCTTCGCTCTAAAAGGTCTTCCAATGACGGGCCCAAGGTGGTCGATAAAGAGGAGGCAGTCTTAGCAGTATTTAGTGAGATCTCAGATGCATAATTAAGAAGAGCAACATTAGTTCCCTTATACAATATAAGATCTGACGAAGTTGGGTTAATAACTCTTAAAGGGACTACCATATTTTGAGGGTTCACTAAAGTTCTCGCTACTATGACACTATCGGGCTTGATTTTGTACTGAGAAGTTGCTTCAACAATACCCGTATCGGTTAATGTTCCTCTACCTTGAACTTTCCCTGGCAGCACAACTTCTGATTTTGCAGGGATTGTACCTGTCCTAGCAGCACTAACTCTGCAGCATTTAAATCTGCCATCATCCCTTTTTAGTGAGAAATTACAATCATCAATCGACAATTTTGATTGAGAGAAATCAATATTTGCTCGATGCCTCTCCAGAAAATCTGAACCCAAAATTCCTGTTTGTGTTATATCAGCAATTACAACATCCTGATTCAAATACATAGAGCCTAGCTGTAATTTGACTGTTAAGACACCTACTACATTCAGTGTATTCCCACCAGCAGTTACCAGGGGTGTGAGGTGAGGTCGAGTGTTTTGTTTCACCTCATCAGGAAATTGGTTCCACAATCTGGTGTGAATAATAGTGTGTGAGGAACCCGAGTCAACTAGAAATTCAATATCAAAGTCTTGTACATGTACTTGTACATACAATAGTTGACCATTTTTATATTGACAACTTTGGGCCTCTGTATCACCACACGACTGAGAATTGGCCCCTGTCCCAGCCGAATCTAGTTTCCCTGGTTTGTTTGTCCAACTCTCCCAGAGTAAGCTTCCTCGTTAACTTGATAATTAGTGGGGAATTTGTTCTTATGTGGACATTTAGCCTTGAAGTGTCCCTTTTCCTACAAATCCAGCATAATTTATCAGTTGGCTTTTGGCATTTCAAAGTCAGCTCCTTTACTGCTTCAGCAAGTTGCTCGACTTTCGTATTTATTTCTTCTAGACGACCCCCGGTATCGACTGGGTTCGTACTGAAATTACACGCACCCATAGTCTTATTCAGGGGCTGCATGTTAACTTTCTTATCCTCTAAGGAAACCAATGTTTACTCCTCAATGGCCAGAGCCAAAGCTTCGTCAAGTGTTTGCGGTTTACTACGCCTCACATGAAGCCGAGTACCTCGAGAGTCAAGACTCTCCAAGAATTGGTCCTTAGCAATATCATCACGCACCCACTGTGGCACGGACGGATATGCCCGGTTTACTAATCTACGAATGGCCCCTGCCATTTCAGAGAGATTTTCACCTGGTAACCGAACCCGGGCTCGGAGCTGAGCCTTATACAAATCGGTTTGTCTACTTCTGTCAAATCTGTTCTGCAGCGCTTTAACAACAGTCTCATAACTGCTTCTATCGTTAGCTGACAGGTCCGTATAGACATGTAAAGCAGCACCCCTCAACCTTACTGCAAGGAATGTGCACTTCTGACTGTCTGTCCAACCATTAATGCTACTGCACAATTCAAAATTTGTCAGCCAATCTTCAAGTGTGACAGACTGGCCGTTAAAAGCTTCAGGCATAACAATCGGCTTAGGTTCACTGGATCGTACATTCACATGCCCTGTATCAGACAAGTGATAAGAGGGTGGGGGTGTGTACAAGGGTCTCAACTTTGGGGTAGAGGTTTGAACAGGGTCCGTTTGTGGAATACGAGGCATCTGTCCAACTCCACCCTCAAAGGTAACTTGCTTGGTACAAGCGGGTACCGTCCTCTGACCTAGCAAGGGACTGGTACTTCGAGTTGCCCAATCTACGGAATGTCCCAATGGTGAGCCATTATCACCATGGGGCATTGCCGACACCCCAGTGGTGGAGCCAGCCTTGAGTTGGGAGGTGGAGGGCAGGCTTGGAGAAGAAACCATGAGGGAGCCACTATCAAATGCCTCAACACCAGTTGCTTGCACCTCCTCATAAGCCCTGTCTATATCCTGCTCTAATGCTCTGATGGTCTCTTTTAGGCTTCGGCACTGATCAGGCACAGGCAATACATTGAACCTGGCTTCGGCCATGATAAGTCATTCAGTGCCACCAAAGTGTAGCATAAGTCAATTATTGCCCATCTACGTTTTGATAAGTGACGTAGAATCCCACCGCTGCCACCAAATTGTAGCGGGACTGGGCAATGGACAACATGAAATAAAAAGAACTA
The DNA here is from genome assembly GCA_949987565.1 of Luidia sarsii. NCBI lineage: Eukaryota > Metazoa > Echinodermata > Asteroidea > Paxillosida > Luidiidae > Luidia > Luidia sarsii. Next base: position 9,081,087 of record OX465111.1, read on the forward strand.
CCGGTAAACAGGATTTCAGGAGAATACAATTACAATTTAATTAGGAACCCAAGAACGATCCCTAAGAGTAACAGAGTACGAATCAAAAATAAGGAAAAACAAACTTGAGACCCCAGAGCACAGAGTTTGAAAACTAGAGGAAACACAGCAGGAAATAAGGGCAAGGAAAGCAACTGGTGAAGGTTAAAGTAATGGAGGCAACTTACATCAAATCCCAGGCCCACTCAAGGTTCCTTCAAGGCTTCAAGCCAAAACCACACCCTCCACCTCCAGTCGACCCAACTGCTGGACTCTCCCTTAAATTCCAGGCGTCCCCGGTTTTATATTGGGGCAAGAGCCTCTGCTCATGCAGGGATTATGTAAAGTGGGGATTAGGTGTAAGGAATTTAAAGGGCCCCCCACTCCCACAATGAACTTACACACCCTGCACCCACAATGGGTTACTATACAAAATACTATGCAATACTATGCAAAATAGGGGGAAACAGCACCCTACTGTGCACATGACTTACTAAAAAATGTGCATTATATGAACCCCAAGGTGGCAAATATTGGAAACAAATACCAATGCCTTTGCGACAGGCAGACACATCATTACTTGATGGGATGGGATTTTGGAATCGTTTGGGGTCAAGGAAGACATCTATTATAATGGGTTCCCTGGGAAGGAGTTCCATAAACATGTACATGTACATGTATGGGCACTGGGCAGTGCTTGATAATACCTGTGCATCAACTGTATCAAACCAGCATCAAATTTCAATGTACAGTAATTCAAAAGAAATATTTCAACCCTTTTCCCTGAGTAAATTACACTGTTTAATGCAGCAGTAAAGGTACTCCTGGAAACGATTAACGGCATTCATATATGGGAGTGGGACTATTTCATTCAACTTAAAAATTCTTAGAATTCAATATACATGTAGTTGCTTTTGTCACCATACCTTTGAGCTGTTGTCTCGTTCTTCATGAGTCCTTTCCTTTCTTTTGGCATGTTTATCCCTCATCATGCAAGTAATCTGACTCCGAAGAGTGGTAACGAATGGCACACCATCATTGGAGACAACACCTTCAGCTTCACTGGCATCTGCAAACCAGATGCACTGATGAAAAACGTGGGACAAACAAAACCAAAATCTTTAATCAAAATACTAAAATACTACATGTAGGCCTACCTCTTAACAATGTCCCAGCGACAAAATTAAGGCCACCAATTGAGGAACATAACTCAAGTGTCATCTTTTTTATATCAGTCTACTCGTGCCAAGTAGCCAACCGAAACTCTTTTGAATTTTCATTTCTTTTTGTAATTTAAAAAAGATCAGTATGCTAGCTGATTAAATTATAATTAATGGTATTTTTTGCTTGAAAAGCTGTGTAACTACATGTAGCTAGGTCAAACGTTGTAGCCAACATATCCCGGTATTGAATATTAAAAACTATATATAGGAGAAGAGGTATACAATGTTGGGGTGGTTCATGAAATTTGAACATTGAAAATTGGCAAAGAAAACTTTGACTGGACCAGGACATGAACCGGAGACCTCTGGAGTCTAGATTAACGTACACATATCCAGCCCTTAGATGGTGGCCTAAGGGCTGGATAGCTCAGATGGAAGAGCACTGGTACGTTAATCCAGAGGTCTCAGGTTCATGTCGGGTCATGTTTGTTTGAACTTAAATTTCAAAATGAAAACGAATTGTCCCGGGTACGAGATGTCTCGGTTCTGAAATATTGGTACGAATTGTCCCGGGTACGAGATGTCTCGGGTCTCAAATTTTGGGTACAAAATGTCCCGGATATGAGATGTGTCAGTTCTCAAATTTTGGGTACGAAATGTGTTAGTTCAGAAATATTGGGTACGAATTCAATTGTCCCGGGTACGAGATATCTCGGTTCTCAAATTTTGGGTATGAATTGTCCCGGGTACGAAATGTCTTGGGCCTCAAATAGTGGGTACGAATTGTTCCGGTTATGAAATGTCTCGGGTCTCAATTTTGGGTACGAATTGTCCCGGGTACGGGCAGGGCTCGATTTACCCGGGTGAACGCATGCACCAGTGCTTGTAGATTTTTGCTTGTGCACGTAGCTTTTTTTCAGCATGCACGATAGGCCGTTGCATGTCCCCCTATATAACGCTCAGAAAATGATTTTCGTAGCACACCTCTGAGAACTACGCAAACTCTAATGATTATTATAGTTTCAGGGATGGTAAATATAAATATCAATGTTGGCATTTCCAGAAACCTGCAGTTTTAGCGCTAATGACAATTAAAGGTGCACACGCATCATTATTCCTGAAATTTCTTTAAACCTGAAAAAACCTACAAAACTTTGTCTAGGGGATACTAAATCCACAAAATTCACATTGTTAGACAGTTTCAAAACACTGTAGGATTGTTAAAAATACAAGTCCAATAGATTTAATGGCCCTCTGTTGTACACAAATGACAATACATGCAGCTTAATATAGCCTGCATGGACTTTATGCATAAAATCGCTGTTGTTTGCACTATAAGCAGAGCTCATTTCACATGGACTTGTCTGTTGTCTTAAACATGGTTGTATTGCCACCAATCCCACCATTTTGCAAAGTTGAAAATCCTTCAGGGTTTTTTAATTATTATGTACAAACTGTCACAATTCCACATCACTCTGGATCCAACTGGGACACTTAAAGGTAAATTCTGGGCCCTTGGCTGCTCTGTACATTGTACCTTCTTTACATACACAATGGCTTCATGAGCATAATGATACCCCAAATAAAATTGCATTTTCATGTCTGAAATTACTATCAGTACGCTGCACTTTAAAGCTTGAACACAAAGGAAGCAGAAAGAGGGGTTGTACACTCAGTACATGTATCTACAGCAAATGCGGTCAGGTCTAGACTCAAATCAAATATGATATACACACACTCCAGTTCAGATATCATGTTACATGTATAATGCGTTCTGCAATTAAGTCAGCAGCAAACCTTTTTTTTAACTAAATAAATTACACGACAGAAAACAATTGAAGAGGGTGTTGGTTTTCTGTGATGAATAAGATAGAGCGAGTGATGGGGACAGATTATCAGTGGTGGTGCTATTGGAGGGAGGTATTTTTCTCCAAACGTTTTCCCTAAGTTCACTCCCTTCCCCCACTTTAGTTTTCCCTAGGAGAGCCAAATGTTTCCATTCCCCTATTTAAGCCTTTTTTTTCAAGTGGACACACATGCAATGTATTCAAACTCACCTACAAATGAAGTATTTTCTACTTGTGGCAACTCTAAAGGGCAATTCCATGATTAGTAACGTTACATTTTTCACATATTTTCATAACTAATTATACTGTATCATCACCATCAATTAATTTCAAGTCACCGTTATGTTAGAACATGTTTACCAGGCCTAAGTCTATGACACTGCAAAGAATGAAAACATTTCAATACATTTTTCATTTGCAATGGTCACTTTCAATGTTGGTTAGTAACGTTACAAAAAAAGGACATGGAAAAATATTTCATGTGTTCAGACCAAAAGTTTCCTAAAACGAAAGGTACCTCAAAGATATTACTGTTTTCATTTTACTTCTATTTTAATGACAGATATTTGAGCCAATATTTAGAACAGCTTGACTCTTTATTTTCAAGTAGGAATCAAAAATCATGGTTAGTCACGTTACGGTTAGTTACGTTACAATTTGTCCATTAAAAAGTATGAGTTATATAAAGCAATCATTGCCCCTCCTCTTCCCTCAATATCATAGAATACACTTAGAATTTGTATGCGCATGGACAAAACTGTTCATATATAACCCTTTTCTGAAGACTTCACTCACCATGCTCACATGAGGCAACATTTAAAAATGTTTTTAAAATTCAATGCATTCAATATACCGACTTTTGTTGATTGATTGGATTACAATGTACATGTACGGCTGAATGTCAACATAAATGGAAAAGTATCCAGAAAATACAAAGGATTCAAACATAATTCTTGATGGCATTAACCATGGAATTGATAAATTTAAAAAAGTACTATATCTGACTTGCATATTAATCCAGTAACTCAATCAAATCAATCAAAAGTAAATAAATCACACGCAAGTATCCTTGCAAACAACCGCCTGTCAGACACAATGCCTCCCTCCCTACTACTCTGCGATACCCATGGGAAGCCGGTGGCTGCTCAGAAGCCCAAAATTCTTCACGTCTCCTCGCCATCTCTCCGTCATGCCCATCCAAATTCTTCCACTCCAAAGCACAAGCTGTCGTTTTGCTAAAGCTTTTTTTCCGAGAATAGGACCACATTTGAACCATCCACTCCAGAGACATGTAAGATACATTCCGTTTCGCATTGGTGATGATAAAAGGACGGTAAATTATTAACAATGAGGGAATTATGTTAAGAATTATCTCAGACAAAACGACTTTGTCACGGAACCATGGAGACGGAACCAACGTAATCATGGGGGCAGCCAGATCTTTAATTGCGAGCGTAGTCACCTGATCCCAATTGAGCGTAGTCACCTGATCCCAATAATGGAACCTGATTGGTTAAAACCCCTCAGTGGATACCATTACGTCATACATTTCACGTCGTTCTGAAGGAAAACGCGCTGAATTTGAACTGCCGAAATGTTGATTTTTCTCATAAACTGCAGGGAAAGACGTGTGCCAACATGCAAATTTTACATAACTATAGCAAAATACATGAAATTAGATAAAAACAAGGTGATATACAAAAATGTTGCAAACTGCTTACTGACTAAAAATACCAAAAAGTAAATCTAAAAATTTAGTGGGCCTGACGTTTCGATCCTAGCAGGACCTTTCTCAAAGGCAGAGTGACAAGGACACAAGGACACAGAGTGACAAGTTTTGGATGACATGCGATCACGTGATCATTTGAGTAAAAAAGCTCACAGATTTCTATCACCTATCAATTGTAGAACTGCCAGATTCTACCTTCTCCCGAAAATCCACAAGGCAAACAACCCAGGTAGACCCATCATCTCTGGCAATGGCTCACCTACGGAACACATATCTCTTTTCATTGACTCTTTTCTCAAACCCTTGGTTCCCCAAATCCCCTCATACGTCCATGACACTCCCGACTTTCTGCGAAAGTTGGAAAGTGTCAAGGATCAAATCCCTGCCACTGCCATAATTGGTACCATTGACGTTTCCTCTCTATATACTAACATCCCCCAGGAAGAAGGCATTCAAGCTTGCTCCTCGGCCCTGGCCAAAGGAAAACAGTCTTCTCCACCCATCTCCGACATAACCACCCTCATGAGGTTAGTGCTGGCCAAGAATAATTTCTCCTTTCTTGGCAAGCACTATCTTCAAGTGCATGGCACTGCCATGGGCACGCGCATGGCCCCTTCCTTTGCATGCCTCTTCATGGGTGACCTTGAGGAACGCATGCTCAGTGAGGCTCCATGCCGTCCCTGGATTTGGTGGAGATACATAGATGACGTTTTCTTCATTTGGACTAGGGACGGTAGCAGCTTGAATGCTTTCTTTGACCACATCAATTCCTTCCATAGGACTATCAAATTCACTTGGGAGCAGTCTCTTCAACAGACCCACTTTCTGGACGTCACCGTCCGGAAAGACCTCAATACACTCACTACTGACTTGTATTCTAAGCCCACCGACACTCATCAATATCTCCATTCCTCCAGTTGTCACCCCAGACACTGTAAGACTGGTATAGCTTACAGCCAGGCCCTCAGATTGAGGCGTATATGTTCCAATGAGTCTGACTTTCGCCGCCATACACGTGTATTGGCCAGTAACTTGGTTGCTAGAGGCTTTAGTTCTCGCCAAGTGAAGAACTCCATTGCTAAAGTCTATTCCATTCCCAGAAGTTCGGCACTAAAACAAAAGCCACCAGGTCCCAAGGACAAGCCCAAGGTTCCCTTAGTTACTTCCTACCACCCTTCTCTTCCTCCTCTCAGGAAGATAACTAAGGAAAACCACCTTATTCTCCACACTTCAGATCGTCTGGCTGAAGCCATTCCTAATTCGCCTGTTTTGGCTTTCAGGCGCCCCCGTAACCTGCGTGACTTAATTGTCCGAGCAGGTTCCCCCTTTGGACTCTGCACCTCCAACCAAATTTGGTACATTTAAGTGTACCTCGAAATGCATTGTTTGCAATTGTTTGTCAAGGAAATAGACTCTTTCAATGGACATTCTTCTGGAACTACCCACACGACCTATGGCTCTATCACGTGCACTACCTCAAACATCATATACCTCATCTCTTGTACAGTTTGTAATATTCAGTATGTTGGCGAGACCAAAAACACCCTCAAAAAACGAATCTATGGCCATAGGTCTACTATCAAAACCGGTAAAATGGACACCCCTGTTGGGTATCACTTCAATCTCCCTGATCATTCGATATCAGATATGAGTGTACTGGGCATAGAATCACTTGGTCACCGTAGTAATGCTGTCCGTCTTAGCCGTGAGAAAATGTGGATGAAGCGTCTTCGGACTATTCAACCACATGGTCTCAACAACCTTTGTTTCTCATCCATGTCCTATTCACTCTCTCCCCCCTGCCTTCGTGTACATGTATCTGTTTTGTCCTTGTCACTCTGCCTTTGAGAAAGGTCCTGCTAGGATCGAAACGTCAGGCCCACTAAATTTTTAGATAAAAACAAATTAGTTCTCAGAGATGTGCTACGACGCGAAACGATAGAAGGGGACATGCAACGGACTACGACGTGCATGTAACTTTCTAACCACCAGAATACTCATTTTTGAGTCTGAAAATAAAATTTGTTGAATACTTGACAAGATAGTACAAGCATAGACAAGTGTGTTATTTCTTTTATATCAAATTAAAACCCATACTTGTAATCATTAATCGCAGCATATTAAGAATATACACGCCGACGTGTACAATGTACACTGTACAGTACATGTATGATAGTATGTACTGCAGTACATATAGTACACTATTACACATGCTACACACACTCACAGTACACTATTTTTCAGAATGGGAAAGCCCTCTACGTGAGCACGTGATGTCATTGTGGCTCTTCACAAATGCCCAATTGTAGGTACCCCTATAGGACATAATTGGGGTTATAGAAATAATATTATGTGCTTAATTCACGCAGCGTTCAAAATAAGCTGTGTCCCATCGATAAATGCATGCATTGCTAATGCCAGGGATTTTCTTTTTTACTCGCCGGCCGGACAAGTAAAGCAGAATTGGTGTTATTTGACCGCCGAGCGTACCCTGTAAACATTGTTCGATATTACTCTCAAATTCAGGGGAATAGCTTCCAATTACGCGGAAGCAACATTCGGAGACAAACGATGAAAGTAGCGCATTCGCAGACCGATTCGCGACGTTAACGAGGTTGGCAAGTTTAGGTATGGTTTCCGCCTCTAGGTAAAGCCATAACGAGACTACAGGACCAGTAGGGCCGAAACCAGACTACGTGCAGCAATGCAACAGATGCGTGCTCAGATGGGTGGTGACGTCACCCACCCATTTTAGCACGGCCACCCACTTCAGATCGTGACACCGGACTACTGACAGAGGATTTTTGGGTCGTCTGCTCCTACATGTACTGTACATGTACATCATTACATGTACCTTCATGGTTGGCAGGAGTTTTCACTCGCATTATTTTGGCGAGCGGGTGAGCGCTAAGGTCGGACCGTGACTGCACTTTTGAATCTAGCGATTACATTTTTCAAAATTGTAGGGGCCTACCACAAAATGTGACGCCCCCAAAAATGCCCAAATCCTTGAAAGTTCTAAAAAAGACCAATGAGAATTTCTCTTCGATCCAGCGGGGCCTCTGTCTAGATCACTGACTTCCTTGTGCACGTTGGTTGGATACTTTACCTCGCGGTGCATCTTTTTGAGTGTCAGAATCACTTTTAAAACGGAATGTTACGACAATTACATGAAACACCCCGAAAAGTAAAAATAGATTTACGTTTAATTATAAGAAAAACGCCATGAAACATACCTTTACTATTGAAATAATCATTATCTGGAAAAAAAGAAAGTCACACCCATGGAATTTAGAAATGCATTTCTTTTTTTAAATCAGAATTGCTGCACCAAATTATTTTAGGAATTGCTACCAGTGTGTATAGCACACGTAAATTTGCAAAAGTATGGTGCATGTAGGTTTTTCCTGGTGCATGTGGATTTTTTGGTCTACATGCACCAGTGCATGCCAATTTTATTTTGTAAATCGAGCCCTGGTCGTACGGGATTGGGTCTCAAATTTTGGGTACGAATTGTCCTGGGTACTAGATGTCTCTGTTCTCAAATTGTTGGTACAAATTGCACCGGATATGACTATGACTTATGACTATGACTATGAGATGTCTTGGGAATTAGGAATTGTTCCGGTTACGAGACCGACTCTTGGGCCTCAAATTTTGGGTAATTGTCCCGGGTACGAAATGTCTTGGGTCTCAAATTTTGTGAACATGAGCTTGAAGATAAAAAAGGATGACTTGTCGGGGCAAGTTACTCGGACTAAAGCAAATGCCAACTCAACTGTTTATAATTATATTCAAAACTTAAAAGCGCTTGGGCTATATAGTACTTAGTAGAGAAGTTGACAAGATTTTGACCTATCTTATAATATTATTTTAGTAGTTATAGTTATACAATAGCTGACGGCCTGACATTGATAACAAAAATAGGCCTAGTGAATGAATAATATATTGATCTAGCCAAGGCCTGGCTTAGTTACCTACGTCGTACCGTAGGCTTCAGACGGTCGGGTCTTCACTCACTGTCGACATCACAAGCGTACCGCTTGGTCTTTTCCACGTTGAACTTCAGAGACGTTGATATCTCGAATGTCTGATAAAATCATTAATACAGGTAAAACCTCGTCTCGGGTACAAACCCATCGACGAAAATCATGGCTTTGGGTTGTGGAGGAGGTCCACGTGGATGTCCAAGGGCGAGGAGAAGGGTTGTCTGCCGCCATTCGACAGTCCGACCGGGATGTTGAATGACTGTTTATTCGAGTGACTGTTTATTTGAAATTTCCTGGTTATATGACGTCATATTGCATATGCATTACTCGTTTTAGTTGACGACATCTTGCATATTCATTACTCTTTCTACTGACGGTCCTTGTTATGCTACCATGTCGGAACGCATGGTATGATTACTTCTGAAATGTCGTGAAAAGTTACCGTGTGGCCTGTGGAAACACGGCTCAAGACTAAAACCAAGAACTAACAAGGATCAAGGTTTCCTGATCACGATCGAATCAAGGACATAAGCAAGCAACGCTTTTGGCCGTCTGTCCCAGGGCGGGAACGGCAGCGAAAACCACTCGTACATTACTCTCCCGGGCGGAGATGGAGGTTTACCATAAAGCTCTATAAATAAACTTGAGTGCGCACTTCCCTATCAACGCGAAGTACGAACGTGTGCCGAGTCCATAGATATAGAATATATGCAGTCTTCGTCGCGTCGCGTCGCGTCTATAACATAGTTTGCCCCATAGAGATCCATGCATCGATCTGCCCTCTTTGGTAATGGCGTCGCAGTCCCCTTGTCGGCACACGTCATGCGATGACTGCGCACTCTATTTTCTTTATAGAACTGCATGTTATTACTCCAGCTGATTTCACGAAACTGTGCGTAACTTATGCCTACTTATGGCGCAACACTTACGTCATAAACTTATGGCGCAGCTGCGCCATAAGTTAAAATCGATTTTCAAGAAACTCGTCTTAGCTGCGCAACATCGGATTTTCACTTGATTTTTGTGAAACATTTTGGACGAGGCTGACCTCGGTCATATCAACGACTGTTTGAAGTATACACATGCTTTGAGGTATTTGCTGCATGTAACGTTCGTAGATACTACACACGCCGCGAAAAATGTTAATGAGGCAGCCATTTTGCATTTCTTACGTTGCTGCATTAAAACATGTAGAGGATTTTTCACGATCGGAAGCCTAAACTAGTGACGCAAGCACTCTGAACGAAAATCCTCGTTACAAACCGATTCCAGCTTAAAAGTCCGAGTTATTAGTGTGACTACAGCCTAGAGGAGGTGCAACTTGGACAAGCTGTGAAGTGGTCAAACTGCCAAGCTGTCACACGTCAACGAAGTAATAAATACACAAAATGTTGCACACTGTTTACTAAATGAAAATAATGACTAAACTGAGAGTGAGAATGTTATCTGTAACTTAATCATTCCCCGTTTCAGTCTTTCTGTTTTTGTCCCCGTCAATCTGCTTTGAGAAAGGATGTTTCTTTTGATATCCACTTATTAAATAGAGAAAGTCAAACCATGGTCAAATGTTCGCACTACCGGTAAAATAAAAAAAAAGTGTGAAACAGCCCCATTCCGTGTCTGGCGAGAATCACGATCACCGGCTTTATGATGTTCGAAAGAAAAGCAAGATAGCCATTCGATATAAAAAATATATACATGTAGGCCTGTGTATTGTGTTTCATCGCGTTACATTGATAACGCGGAATAACCCGAGTCTGACGCTCCAAATTCTCTCGCAAATCTTCTACAATACGAAATAATTATTCACTCCCGGGAAAATCTATAGCGCCCTCTATTTTCGCTGTCGTCAAGAAAATCCAAAGGATTTGCTCTGTCGCGAAACAATCTCTCTCAGCGAAGGGCTGTCCGATGTTCACGTTGCGCTAGCAGCAACAACGCCATATTTACGACGTGTAACAACGACTTACGCCACCTAAAGACGTGGCGTAACTTACGCCACAAGTTATGGCGTAAGCCCTCGAGTTGCGCCATATCCGGATAGTGCGTAACTTTCGTGAAATCCGTCATAAAGTTATTGCGCAACTTACGCAATACGACTAATGTTTCGTGAAATCAGCTGCTTGTGGCACTCTAATTTATAAAAAAAATAATAATAAACTAGAGTGCGCACTAATCGCATGACGCGTGCCGACAAGGGGACTGCGACGCCATTACCAAAGACGGCAAATGCATGGATCTTTAGGCCTATGGGGCAAACTAATCCCAATTTTTACAAAAGAAAGTAGGATATTAAAATCGCGATATACAAAAATGTTGCAAACTGCTTACTGACTAAAATTACCAAAATGTAAATCTAAAAATTTAGTGGGCCTGACGTTTCGAACCTAGCAGGACCTTTCTCAAAGGCAGAGTGACAAGGACAAAACAGATACATGTACACGAAGGCAGGGGGGAGAGAGTGAATAGGACACGGATGAGAAACAGAGGACAAAGAGTGAAGCTGGTAGGGAGAGATCAAAGGGAATGGCAAGGAGGAGGGCAGGGATTAGTGAGAAGAGGGGAAAAGATCAAAGAGAAGGGCAAGGAGTAGGGTAGGGATTAGTGACAAGAGGGGGAAAGATCAAAGAGAGAAGTGTGAAGGACTGAACACAAAAGAAGGATTATCAGAAAGCTGCATGGTGTTAGTCATTACCCTCCTGGATGTTGAGACCATGTGGTTGAATAGTCCGAAGACGCTTCATCCACATTTTCTCACGGCTAAGACGGACAGCATTACTACGGTGACCAAGTGATTCTATGCCCAGTACACTCATATCTGATATCGAATGATCAGGGAGATTGAAGTGATACCCAACAGGGGTGTCCATTTTACCGGTTTTGATAGTAGACCTATGGCCATAGATACGTTTTTTGAGGGTGTTTTTGGTCTCGCCAACATACTGAATATTACAAACTGTACAAGAGATGAGGTATATGATGTTGGAGGTAGTGCACGTGATACAGCCATAGGTCGTGTGGGTATAGTTCCAGAAGAATGTCCATTGAAAGAGTCTATTTCCTTGACATGAGTCTTGCAAACAATGCATTTCGAGGTACACTTAAATGTACCAAATTTAGTTGGAGGTGAAGGGTCCAAAGGGTGAACCTCTGCTCGGACAATTAAATCACGCAGGTTACGGGGGCGCCTGAAAGCCAGAACAGGCGAATTTGGAATATTCATTTCCCGCGGTTCAATTCACAGTATAGCGGGAAATATTTGTCTTGTGGATTCGGACAATGCATAGTCCGCATTGGTGAGTCGGACTGTATTACGCAATACCGTTAGTTCTATAAGGCGGCGCTCCAAGTGCTCATCCGCTATCGCCTACATGTTAAGAATGACATAATGTGTTATCGTTTACGCATTCAGATTAGATAAGACTGGCATCAGCCAGACGATCTGAAGTGTGGAGAATATGGTGGTTTTCCTTAGTTATCTTCCTGAGAGGAGGAAGAGAAGGGTGGTAGGAAGTAACTAAGGGAACCTTGGGCTTGTCCTTGGGACCTGGTGGCTTTTGTTTTAGTGCCGAACTTCTGGGAATGGAATAGACTTTAGCAATGGAGTTCTTCACTTGGCGAGAACTATAGCCTAGCAACCAAGTTACTGGCCAATACACGTGTATGGCGGCGAAAGTCAGACTCATTGGAACAGTATGCGCCTCAATCTGAGGGCCTGGCTGTAAGCTATACCAGTCTTACAGTGTCTAGGGTGACAACTGGAGGAATGGAGATATTGATGAGTGTCGGTGGGCTTAGAATACAAGTCAGTATAGTGAGAGTATTGAGGTCTTTCCGGACGGTGACGTCCAGAAAGTGGGTCTGCTGAAGAGACTGCTCCCATGTGAATTTGATAGTCCTATGGAAGGAATTGATGTGGTCAAAGAAAGCATTCAAGCTGCTACTGTCCCTAGTCCAAATGAAGAACACGTCATCTATGTATCTCCACCAAATCCAGGGACGGTACGGTATATGGAGCCTTACTGAGCATGCGTTCCTCAAGGTCACCCATGAAGAGGCAGGCAAAGGAACTTGAAGGAGCCATGCGCGTGCCCATGGCAGTGCCATGCACTTGAAGATAGTGCTTACCAAGAAAGGAGAAATTATTCTTGGCCAGCACTAGTCTCTGAGGGTGGTTATGTCGGAGATGGGTGGAGAAGACTGTTTTCCTTTGGCCAGGGCCGAGGAGCAAGCTTGAATGCCTTCTTCCTGGGGGATGTTTGTGTATACAGAGGAAACGTCAATAGTACCAATTATGGCAGTGGTAGGAATTTGATCCTTGACACTTTCCAACTTTCGCAGAAAGTCGGGAGTGTCATGGACGTATGAGGGGATTTGGGGAACTAAGGGTTTGAGAAAAGAGTCAATAAAAACAGATATGTGTTCCGTAGGTGAACCATTGCCAGAGATGATGGGTCTGCCTGGGTTGTTGGTCTTGTGAATCAGTTCTACAATTGATCCGTGATAGAAATCTGTGAGGTTTTATTTACTCAAATGATCACGTGATCGCATGTCATCCAAAACTTTCTGAATTTGCTCTGAAAATTTGCCAGTGGGGTTAGAGTCCAGACATTTAGTGCTAGGGATTGTTACGTTGGCGATTGGCTTCATCAATATATTTGTGGCGATCCATGATTACTACGTACGGCTGACCCTTTATCTGCTGGCTTGATAATGATGTCACCGCGGGAACGTGTTGAGGGCAAGACGTTCTTCCCTAGGGAGATTGTCGTGGGGCTTACGGGTAAGATGAGAGGAGTGGAGTTGGAAGCTTGAGAACTGACTGCTTGCACATACGTTTCAAGGGCTGGAACACGGTTCTTGGGGGGACCCAGGTGCTTTTTACTCGGAAAGGTTCTTCTATACGGGAGCCAGAATCGAAGAAGAACTCAGTCAGACGAAGTCTGCGGTAATACTCAGTGAGATCTTGACTGAGCATTACTTGGTCAACTTTTGGGGGAGTTGGACAAAAGTTCAAGCCCTTGGAAAGTAACGTATGCTCGGCGTCAGTTAGAGAAGAAGAGGAAAGGTTGACAACAGTGTTAGTGGGGGGTAAAGGTGTAGACTGGGGACTGCGTCTGAAGCGGTTGTGTCTGCGTTGTTTGGCAACAAGGCCACAAATCTTCTTGTTTCTTCTGTCGGTGAGAACAGAATTGAGGTTAGAGAGACCTTTCTCAATCTCATCACTGAGATCCTTGTACTGGCTTTCAGAACAGCTGGAGCGGAGTTTGGAGTCCAGATTAGCAATGTCCTGGTGGACAGCCTGAAGGGTGATTTCACATTACCCTTACCCTAACCCTATATAACCCTAACCCTAACCCTAACCCTAACCCTAACCCATTAAAATCGTGTTGGTTTTATGAATTGAGGACTGCAGCCGATTACTCGTACATTACTTTATGGCGTAACTCCACTTACGCCATATCTTATTGCGTAAGTTGCGCAATATGACGGATTTCACGAAAGTTACGCTTTGCGAACGTCGAAAAGGTTTATAACAATCAGACGTGGTTGCCGTCGTAATACCACACCCCAGCAAACAGCGGCGGCACATTCGAAAAGATGGCTACGTACGGGAACGCAAAATAGACCTACAATTATCTTTATGAAAATCGTACGTGAGTGACTCATCACCCAATCAATAACTTTATTTCTGGGGTTGCATTCCGATACCCTACTTCTACATGGCACCCAACAAAGAAATAAAGGGCGCCCTCTGTTGATGCACCGAATTTCCAAAGTCAGAAACCTAGACGTTATCTTGGTCACACGATATCGTGTTAAGGGTGCTGACTATTATTACCAATGCATGGTCAATGGTCACACGTTTTACGCGATCATTGTCGACGCGATCGATCATTATTTTGACTTCTCTCGTGATTTTGAGTTTACATCGCACCCAATAATCCAAACTGGGACTCTTCACATTACTTTTACTGCAAGCTACCACAGAAAACCACTTTCTCTTTGCAACAGGTATTCATGCGCGCATCGAGTAGAGCGGCGCCTACAAATCTCTGCACGCAATAAGTTCGATTTGGGCCATTACTTTACCGATTTTCACCGTTCAAAGAAGAAAAACTAGTAAACATTGCTCGAATATAAATAACATAATATTTATAGTATCTGGAATGATGGTATTATATTGCCAATTGTTCCGTTGCAACTCTGAAGCACGATATCTTATCAGCTCTTTGTTGGTTTAGTGCTGATAACGATGCGTATGCGCTCCGACCCGAGTTGAGGCCGGAAGATTTGAAATGAAGGAGTGTCTCCTTTTTTTGTAGTTTGGCACCATCCAAAACTTCCCTTGCAAGGCAGTTGCCTAAACAGTTTTAATGCCCTGTTGAAAAGTGTTATAATGTAAACCGACATGAGTAGTACGTACAGTAGTAGTACATAATGTACATGTACAGAGTCAGTGAACTACATTGTTTTCTTCTCCTTTTTCTCAGTATGAAGTTGATACAGCTTGCCTCATCAGCTGTGTTGGCATTGGTGTCAGCTGTAGGATTAGTCTGGTTTGTCAAATCACATCATTACAAACATAGGGCACCTTCTACAAAGACTGCATTTGGGAGACAGTTGAGAAAAGCCGAGTTCTGTATGGACACATCAGTTTGGCTGTGTAACAATGGCTCCTTTGGTGCAGTGCCTTACAAAGTAATCCAGCAACAGAAAAGGTATAACCATCAATTAACAGAAAGTTTAATTTTGTCTTGATTGATGAATATCACTTATCACTAATAATATCAGGGATATGGTTGTCTCTTGTCATGCTTGTGTAGGTGAGAAGAAACATGTACACTAGTTGTAGTATCTTGGTAAATTTCTTTATTAAGATGAGTGCAGTTATGATATTGATAAAGCTATTGTAAAAACTTCCACTTGGGATGCTCAGTCGCAATGATCACATCCAATTGAAAATGTACAAACGTGTTCTCTTTCTTACCTAGATATATTGAACAACGTGAGAAAAACCCTGAACTGTGGTATAGAAGACAATACTCTCCTAGCTATTTTCAATCAGACGCAGGCTGCAACATGTACACACAGGCTGTTACTGCTGTGGCCAACTTTGTTGGTGCTGATCCCAAGGATCTAGTGCTTGTGGAAAACACAACTACTGGTAAAATATACTAGTTTTCAGACTCAATGTAAAACGAAAATGTGGAGGGCCTGACATTTCGATCCTTGCACGATCTTTCTCAATTGTGTAAGAAGAACAGTTTGTCTCAAAGGGAGGACACCATTTGCAAAATAACCAATTTCCGGACATATTCCAAATGGAGAAATCACTTACTGGTACTCATCAGTAAGTTTGTAATGGTATCAAACGATCGCTCCATGGCCGATCATTGGAACAAGAGCTCATATTAATCCAAATATTACCCTTGATATCTGAAAAGAGTTAGCATTTAATTTTGTTTCGACAGTTTTTCTCTTGATATGGTTGACATATGAGCCAAAAATTACGCAGGTGTTTGTTATTTCATGTATACGCTGAGTATGGAAGCATTTCTGTGACTTGCAAATGGTGTACCTTACCTTTAAGTCTGTCGACACATTTAACTGAGAAACAGTTTTTTTTCTGTCTTTGTCTTTCTTCTCTTTCAGCCATCAATTCTGTATTGAAAAATTTACCATTGACCAAAGGAGACAAGATTCTTCTCACAACTCATACCTATGGAGCTGTACTCAAAACAGCACAAGAAATTTGTTTCGAAAAAGGTACACATACATTCTTTTATCTGCTAATTCTACTTTTGGATGATAAATGTTATACATGTATGATGTTTCATCCCAGCAGTGCATGTAAAAGTTATCTATTCATTCAGGAAAGTTTTTTGGATGAATTTCAGGAGTATACGGTATTATAGAGTTGCATTTCAAATACGGGTACATTTTGCCACCAACTTACATTGTGTTTGTTAGTTAATTCCTGATATAATAGTGGACAAGGATGTACTTTTCTTTTTCAGACTGTGAAGTTGTTACAGTCGAGATCCCATTGCCTCTTACTTCAGATGATGATATTGTCAGGATTTATTCAGAGGTACTTGATCAGCAGAGTGGCATTAAAGTAGCTATTATAGATCACATCACAAGCCCAAGTGCCATCCTTATGCCTGTGGAGAAACTGGCAGAATACTGTCATGCAAAAAGGGTGCTAGTGCTTATAGATGGTGCACATGCACCTGGTCAATTGCCCTTGGACCTTAGCAACCTGAACGTGGATTTTTATTGTGGTACGTATGCTTACAATGCATTCTAGATCCTTGTTTATAATTATATTTATACTCTGGCATTATGCTTATTGATTAAAAATTGAGGTTACCGGTAAATGCTTCTGACTGGCACTCCCACCCCAGCAAAGACTAGTTGACTATATCGTCATCTAAGGGCTGGATAGCTCAGATGTTGAGAGCACTGGTATGCAAAACCAGAGGTCTCGGACTCTCGGGTTCAAGTGCAAGTCGAGTCAAAGGTTTTTTTTTCAAACCTTTGTCAAATGTTAGTATTCAAAGTGAGGATCAGCTTGTTGTAAGAATTGACATTAATCAGTCAAAGCCCCTACACACCATTAGTAAAGGTCTTAGAAATGAGTCCATACATTGTATAATCCAGCATGTGCATGAAATAACACCTTTGAAAGTTTCAGCTCGATCCATCAACCATGTCGCAAGAAAGTGGTGAAAACTGGCTCATTTGTTCATCAAACTGTCGGCTTCGAGGATCTTAAATTGCACTTAGCAGTGTTTTTAATTGAGCCACCGTGCATTTAAAGGCCCTCTAGATAAAACATTGGTAAAGGTCAAAAGATTGCCACAGCATGTGTAACCATTAAACATTCCAAAAAAAAATCCTGCGAAGGTTTTAGCTCAAATGGTTATCTGAGAAAGTAGAAAAGGGCAACAAAACGTCACGGTTTTCGCACCATTCTGTAGTGTAAGAAATAGTGTATTACTCGTGAGTAATAAACTATCTTTCAATGTTTGAGTGAAGATTTCTCAAGTACAGCATCCATGAGCATAAGATTTCAGCATTAGGATTCTATCATGACCATCTACAAACTGTAATAGAAGGAAATCTGTTGACATCGATGTTTTCCGATCTTCCCAATGTTGTATTGGGCCTTTAAACCGGAAAATTGCGAGTAAATGTCAAAACAGTCGTCAGTATTTGCGAATGGACCATATTGGATTTGGGCAAATATGGTGTGTACTGTGTAGAGGTTTTAAGGCTGGTAAGCATGTTGTTTTATTTCAAAAATTCGTTTTAAAACGACCTTTGGAAATTCATACAAAATTCCACTTCCACCATGAAAATGGCAGCATTCCAAGCGTTATAAGTTCACAGCATGTCTGATACTGGTATTTACGTGTACTTCCACTTGAGTAAATTACTTTAACAACATACTTCAGGTCCAAATTTGGATTTGTGTAAATGGTGTGTAGGGGCTTTAATAGTAACCTAATCAAGCTTGCTTTAAGGATAGCTTTCAAATCCTGATCCCTCATGACTGTACAATCAATTGTCTCTAATATTCAGAAATTTTGCTGCAGTATCATGGGAACTTGGCTCTGCTTCAGTCCATCATTACAGTGTAACAATAAGCCACACAAAATTCAAGCAGCAGTGATTGATGTTGCTCTATGTGTCGGAAGACAACATTTAATTGTGGTTATTAACTTGTATAAAGTATATTATTTTATAAATATCCTTACCCATATGTTTGAATACAGTTATTTGTTCAAGGTGTAAGTGTTTTCTTGTCAAACATGTTTGTCCGGGGGGGGGGGGGGGGGGGGAGGTGCTTAGATTGAACAAAAATGCCAGTGACATACATTTTCAGATTTTGTTGCTATTTGTGATTTTGCTTTCCTTGTTAGGAAACCTACACAAATGGTTATTCTCTCCTCGGGGTTGTGCCTTGCTATGGACCCACCCCAAGCACCAAGATATCATCAGACATGTGATCACATCACACCATGTACATACAGCTTCACTTACAGAAAGATTTTGTTTCATCGGAACACGAGACAACATTCCTTACTACACCTCACATGCTGCCATCCAATTCCACTTTGACCTTGGTGGACTGGTGAGTGATAAGAGTAAAGCCAGTTAATAACTTTGTATTGCTATGGAAACTGGGAAGTTATCTGTTCAAGAAACCTGAAAGTAAATAATATTATGAAAGATTTTCATGGATGACTAAGCTTTTAACATTTCAGGAACGCTAAGTCAAATGAATAAAATACAGATTGAATTTCTGTTCTGGTTTTCCCAATTTCCCCTGCAAAAACAAAATCTAAGAATTTAGAATTAAGAATTTATTTTTATATAATATATATGATATAATTTATATGACTTGTAATGCGCCAAATCCACTCTGTAGAGTGCTCTAGGCGCAGGTCAATTCTGTCTTTGAGAAAGGTCCTGCTAGGACTGAAATGTCAGACCCCAGTTTGTTTTTAGATTTGCATATTTGTTTTATAACAAATTAGTTTTGATTGTAACCTTGATAACATTCAAACATTTGGGAATCAGAGGATTACAATAATAACACGTACATGTATACATGTATATGTTTAAAAGCCATCTGTAACAGTACATGCAACTTCATGTATGCACTATATAGTGTATTGTTCACAAAGAAGACACTGCATAATATAATTTATTTTGTTCTTCCAGGAGCACATCGATCCATACAATTCTTCACTAGTAGTGTGGGCTGCAGACATGCTTGCAAAGGCTTGGAAAACTGAATGCCTGGCTATACCATCCCACATGAGGGCGCCATTCATGGCTGTTATTGCCATTCCTGAGACTGATGCATATCCTCCAGCAAATGAAACCTGTAGCCAGTTGATGGCTGATGTGTTCCAGAAGACCAATGTCTTTGCAGCCTTTTCCTACTTCAACCAACGACTTTGGTGTCGGATATCAGCGCATGTATACAATTGCCCCGAGGATTACCATAAACTACGAGATGCCATTTTGCAAGTTACATACTGTACATGACTTCCATTTTTCAAACTTGTTACAAATTCAAAGAAAAACTGACCAGGAACTTTTAAACGAATTGAAAAATTAGCAAAGTAAACATAAGCTGGACCGGGATTTGAACTAGAGACCTCTGGTTTTGCATACCAGTGCTCTGACCACCTGAGCTATCCAGCTGTTAGATGGTGGCCATCCCAAATAGTCAACAATTCTTTGCCGGGGTGGGGGCGCCAGTAAGAAGCAATTGAACTGCCATAATTATATCTCCAGGGATCACACCTCCACTTTTATTCAGATGATAAACTAATTGTTTTAAACCTGGCTACAGCAGCTCGGGGGTCATTCAATGTGAATGCAGCTTTTCAATTCAAGTCAAACAAATTTATATTTATTTATACATATAACCTTGTTTTACTCTGAAGCAATCTAGACATTTTAATTTTTTATTTGCATTGGAAATGGCTCCAAACATAACAGCAGCTTGCGAGTCTGGTGCTCAGTATCCATGTGTCAACCTGTTCCTATATGCCTGCTTATGCAACTTTAGAAATCAAATTGCATCTGATAACAACATCTTCAACCCCCTCTTCAAATGTTTTTTTCCACATTTTCCCTTTCTGGGGGCTGAAGTTTCCCATTCCTATATGTCTGAAGACTTGTGATTGACTACCGGGGTAGTCAGTCAAATTCTTTTTGACATACTGCATGTGGTAGTAAAGGCCTGTTTGTCCGGTCAGGTTGAACAATTTCAGTGAATGAATCAATTTCACTAACAAAACCTTTAATTTGTGAAAATCATCCCTGCCATCAAGTATGTTGCCATACTTGCAATTTCTGCAATATCACAAAAAAGTGCTATTCTCATATTTTCATCATTATTCTCATATTTTCAACATTATAACGTCCAAACTGACTTCCATATAAGTATCTTACTCAGGATCCACTCATTAAGATTTGCCCTTGTAGGCAACTGTAAAGTTTGAAGAAAACAAAATCTCTGGTAAACTAAACTGTTTGTATGTGAAAAGATATTAAAATAAAAAGCCAATATATTATACATGTATTTGCAAGTGCCTATAGGATTGTGCCAATGTCATACTTTGTGACAATTTCTGGCTACATTAAGGAATGGCTGAGCAATGAAATACCCTTCAAAGAAATTGGTACAGATAGGAATGCATACATGTACATGTACATAGAGACCGCGTTTACACTCAATCCAGCAAGGGCGATTCGAGGGCGATTGAATCATGCAAGGAGGATTGAATCCTGCTTTACCGCAAGTGTAAACGCGAGGCGGATTTAGCCTCTACCCAAATCGAATCCTCCTTTTCGAATCCTCCTTTTCGAATCCTCCTTTCGGGAAGGATTGAATCCCACAATTGCGGGATTCAATCCCCCAATTGTTGAGTGTAAACACAAAAGGAGGATTGAATCCCGCAATGTGACACGGCAACATCTGGTAGTGAATAATGGGAAGCCCGAAAGACCGCGATAATATTCTTTATTGGAGAGACGCTCCCACAATACAGGATGCGTCTGCACGTTACTCATTAGGCACAGTCGTTGCTCATTCCATGCTCGTTCTCTCGTTCTTGCGTCGCCGTATCGCGGACACTTTTTGGAATTCGCCCATTCCAACCTCGTAACATTAATAGCCATGGCGTCCATTGGAGTCGACGATGGTCGTGGACGGGTGACCAGTCGAGTATGGACGATTTATAAGACGTACACAGTACAGTTCATGTATGCATTGCATGCAGTACACAAGCTTCAAAAGTAAACCCAAAAAGATAACCCAATGGTGGCTACTGCGCAAACTCCATGACCTTATTTCCGGTGAAAAGGGGGATTGGAGGGCGATCGGAATTGAGTGTAAACGCGACACAAGTTATTTGCGGTTGGCCCCCCTGCGTTTTTTTTTTCAATCCTCCTTTTCAGGATTGAGTTTCAACGTGGTGAGTCTCGCTGAAAGGTGAGGAGAGAAACTTCATGGCTAAACCATCACAATGAATGATAGGTGTTACTTTATATTCTCACGCAAGAGAAAGTTCCTGCTTGTAGAAATCAACATTTATATAGAATAGCTAGAAACCAATATGGAAAATAAATTGTCTTTAAAACTGTCTTCTCCCATGATCCAATGGAAAGGCAATACATGTATACAGAATGCCTATACATGCAAGTAAACATTTTATCACAAAAAAAACTTGGGCACGAAAATTGGGCACGAAATTAACAACCCCCTTAAAACAAATAAATTCTTCAATCCTGTATTTTTTTAAGAAAATGTAATTACTTGCAGTTGCACAGCAAATAATTATCCTGGTAGTGAACTAGCCATCATGCATCCTGTTAACGCACCATCATTAACAGCGGTGGTTAAAATTTATCCACTGACTCAGTATGGAATGGAGACCAAACCAATACACAACGTTTGAATTGGGTCATTATATCGCTCCAATTTATTATTGTTCTCCAGTTCAAACTAAATGTTATCATCAGGGCAGGGTCTCCAAGCTTTAATTGGTTTGTTTTTTACCATAATGGGCTACAGCATAGAGAAAACATACATGTATGTGAATACATGGAAGATAAGATTTTCAGTTACAAACTTATATTCAGTCACATTCATTAGTGTCATAGTAAAATCAGTGAGATACATGCATGTAGGTACTTAAATTTTATCAGCTAAAATTTGTATGGTTATCTGAGAAAGTAGAAAAATGGAGAAAAAAACATCACGGTTTACGCAGCAGCCTTAAGTCTAAGAAATAATTTATTTGTTTGAGTAAAGATTTCTCGAAAAAGTACAGCGTAAGATTTCAACATGAGGATTACATCATGACCATCTACAAATGTATAAATTAGAGGGAAATCTGTGGACAGCGATGTTTTCCGATCTTCCCAATGTTGTATTGGGCCATTAAAACACTTCAGATTACATGTAAAGGAACAATATTGATTGTATTGATTTTACAGCAATGAAGATAATGCTGAAGGCAGTATTCAAAGCATATTAGAAGTCATTGCAAGAACACCTCTAAAAGTATGTTATTCACAGATATTTTAAATCTATATTAGTACATGTATAACAATCCAAAAATAAAAGAGTGCAAGATTTAAGTTGGTTTCTTGGTTGTTGTTTTTGGGGGAGAGATGTATACCACAGATGAAAAATACACTGACACTACAATGTATTCTCTAGATATATATTGATGGAGAAAATGGTCAAAGTAAGTGCCATCTTAGAAACAAATACACAATTAATTTTCTCACACTAACACTTCCCCGCCACCATTTCCATGTGTGTTATGTGGTACGGTTTGTATCACTGCTTGCTTGGCCCCTTCTCTGTTCTGTACAGCATGAGATGCATTACGGTAAATACTCGGGTATGAACACACTCATACACTCTTTTGAGCCAAAACCTGCATTGTATATGCAGTAAAATGTAAATGTATGCCTCATTTTTGTTGCAACGTTTATAATGGTTCTACACTTCGAGAGACACAAATTTTTTTGTGCATGTACAAAAAGGCCAAGTGTCTCTGTAAATGGAAACAAATTAAAGGTAGAAATTAATGTCAATTTGTTTACAAATCAATTACTTAAATCAAATACTACTTGAAATGTGTTCAAATTATCGTAATAATTTCAAACAGTTTTTCTGTCAGTCAAAACTCGTACAATTGATCCAAGACCTCCAACAGCATAAGCCTGTGGACATAACAAGTGAGAAAGAAAATATATTAATTATAGCTACAAATCAGATTATTTTAGTTCTTAACTCAGTGGTAAATCTTCACAAAGTGTTGCTAGCACAACAAATGTCATCAGTGTTGGACAAGCATTCAAAAGTCAGTTGCCTATGTAAAATTACCCTGATAAACACTTCACAAGATGAACAATTACCAAAATTCATCTTACAAAGCTTTTGTGTCAGATGATTAAATTCTTGCAGGTTCTTTGAACTTCTCTTCCTTCATGCAAAAATTATTTGATATCTACCGGTATGATGCAAAAGAGCATCCGCCGCTATACAGTTTTGAATCCACCATGTCAGCTGGTCAAGTGGTTAAGATGTGTGCACAAGAAAAAAAAGTAGTCAGGGATTCAATTCCGGCCCAAGCTGCCTGTATTATTTTAGCAGGCAATAAGATAAAGCACTGGGCATAGTATCTAGATTATTAGTGGAGTAGACCCCTCAGGGCATTACATTTTAACAGATATAATAGATCTTGTTTCAAGAAAGATGTACATGTACATCTTCAGAAGTTCAGAAGTGCTTAACCCTTTTGCCTGCTGAAAAAATACATTCTGACTCGCATTTCCTGCTTTCTGGTGCAGACATCTTTAAATATCCATTGGACCACGGAGCTAGTCAAGGTTGTGTGGCGGATTCCAATATATATACATAGTGGCAGCCTGGCAGGTACCACTTTGCATCATACATGTAGGTAATATGAGATTGTGTCAAACAGAATGCACTTCAAGAAGGGTTTGCCCTACTGAAAAAGGTCAAGTAGTTGAGATGTCTGCAATAGAAAGTAGGAGCAGCCTGTATTTTTTCTCAGCAGACAATCAGGCACTAATCATACAAACCCTTCTTGAATTACATTCCCTTCTCAACATAAAAATCATACAAAAGTGTATGTTTATGGTTCTTTCCAAGTTTTTTTTATATAAGATGATTCTTGTTTTAAAATTGTTTTGATTTTTTGTTTTCAAAGTAAAAACTTAAATAATTTCGACATAAATCAGGTTTTTGATGGGGATGTGGGTCAACCTTTCCGTGTCTAGTCAACATGCTTTGGGACCAGACTGTCACAGATTGAAATGAAATGTCAATGACAGACAGGAAGGGGAACCTTAAGATGGAACTCAAGAAATATGGTAGAGATAACAACCTGGGATGGACAAAGGAAGAGTAAAGCATGGTGTTAAATCACAATAATGTAATAAAAAATGTCATTGTGATGTACATGTACCCTTTGACGCAGCGTCAATGTTACGTCAGAGCTCTCACTTTCTTGGTATTTTTTTAACTCAGCAGATATGTCTTGATAGGTTCAGGATACACTACTTTACACTTTCATAAGAAACTTTCCCCCTCAAACTTGATAATTGTATATGGTGGAAAACTTCTATTCAATCAAAAGATGGTACATTTCAGGAGACCTGGGGCATGTAAGACTCATCACATCACAAGAGGGCACGCTTGTAATCCGCGGGTGCCATTTTGGATTCTGCCCGATAAGCCTATACGACCACAACCGCTAAAACGAAGGACCGCTATAATGGATCTTCGTTCCACTGTAAACAAAAACTGCAATGTACTGTATAAATCATTATACATTTATCAGCATTCGTAAACTGACAATTCAAAAACTATACCTGTAAGTCCTGTAGTATGAGCTTCAGGTGCAGCCCAGAACATTTACAGCCCAAAACTAACTTTTTATTAAAGGGAATGCAACCCAAGAAATAAAGTTTGCTTATCCAATTGGGATACCTACAATTACATGAGTCATTCACGTAAAATTTTCATAAATTTTATAGAGAAAATTCATGGAATAGTAGGTCGAATTTGTGGTTCCCGTATGTACAGTAGCCATCTTTTTAAAGGTGCCGCCGTTGGTCGATGTGGAATATAGAGAAGGAACAGCATGTTCTTTCAGTATCCTTTCTCGGATTTGAGGCGGTGAGTTTGGCCCGAAAGCAGCAAGTCCTCCTCCCAATCCTCCTCGGTGAAGCATGGAAGTAAAGTGATCGCTACAGCACAAATCACATTCACATCCTTTTAATTTCTATTGAGTATTGGTAGCCGATTTAAAGAAATTTCTCCACTTTTATGGCCGCAGCCCACTTCCCCCCTAAGTAACTCAGTTTTCTTGTCCTTATTGGGAATTGCATGGGAATGGCATTTTTCCTGATGGCATTTTTACAGCCAAAAGCCTAGCAGTACACCACCATTTAGCTCGCGAGTGTACACAAACTGTACCGTGCACGCAGTAGGGGGCACATCCAGGCACCTCGTACTCATAGTCATAAGGCAGTTATCCGTCCTGCACGTCACATTCCCGCAATCAGTGGCGGCTTTTTCAAAAAGATGGCTACGTACGGGAACGCAAATTCGACCTACAATTCCATAAATGTTCTCTCTATGAAAATTGTACGTGAGTGACTCAGGTAATTGTAGGTTGTTTTTAACACTCAATCAGATAAGCTAACTTTATTTCTTGGGTTGCATTCCCCTTTAAGCTTTTATTAATTCCTCTACCTTCTCATGCCATATCAGAAGGATAGCACTACTGTTATCTGTAGGTGATGCAAAACCCTTGTAGATGAACTTCATCAGTACATCAATGGTATCGCGATCCAGGTTATTTACTGCTTTCTCGATGTCGCTGATCCTGAAGGCTGTCAGTACTCTTAATACAAGCTGAAAGACTTTATTCTGTGAAGAAAAGAAATATAATTTCAACACATGCACACACACCGGTATTACGTGTGCATTTACAATTTTACAAATTCAAAAAACAACATCCTTGTCACCCTGACATGCTCACAGTCTGCAAATTGAATGTGATACAGGTTTCCACAATCTCATAGCATGCAGGTATACAGGTTTCCACATACTCATAGTCATAGCTCATAGCATATATTTTTTCTGATTTGGGGGCTTTTGAATGTTTTCTTTTTAGCTTTTTCACCGCAAAGCGAAAAAGCTATTAAACATTGTTGTTCTGATTTTTTTGTTTTTAGCTTTTCCGCCGCGAAGCGGAAAAGCTATTGTTATTGTTCTGATTTTTTTAAGCTTTTTCGCCGCGAAGCGAAAAAGCTATTGTTGTTGTTCTGATTTTTTAGCTTTTCCGCTGCGAAGCGGAAAAGCTGTTGTTGTTGTTCTGGGGGGTTTTTTTCGGACTTCTTTTTCTTATCGGAAAAATCCCATAGACTTTGTACATGGAATTTATGATCGCCATTTCGGCCATTGAACACACTTTGATTTTTCTCAAACTTTGCAAATGCATAGAGCCCTTGCTGAAGTTGTGCACAGTTGTCTTTAAAACTTCATGACGTCACCAAGTGTCACGTGACAGCGCTTTAAAGGGGCAAATTTCAAACTCCATTATATGCAAAAGTACAAGTTCGTGTGGTTTCAATCTTGCACTATATCTAAGTTGGGAAAAGGTGTACCAGGGGTATCCAAAAATTGCCCTTATTTGATCATGACATCATCTCATGAATATTAATGAGGTCATGAACTTTTAAGATTGTAACATTTAATTGAGCATATTTGGCCAACGGAGCAAGAATGTTTAAATTTTTCTGTTTATACCTATTGGGGATGTAGTTTAGAAACACCCTCCGGGGCCAAAATGCCATGACGCAATCGTGACGTCATCAAAATGCGTGTTTTTAAAACACATATTTGCCAAAGGTCAATCTTCTCGAAATTTGTTGGGCATTTAGCTATTGGGCTAGACATTCTAAATCCTGAGTTTGGAAGCAATTGACCATTGTTCAGAATTATTAAGATTTTTTTTTAAATATTATGAAGTCCTATACACTTTGTGCACAAAATATGCAAGTGCGTTTTGGGGTAGGAATGGAGGTTACGGGTTTGAACCAGATGCGGAAAAGCGTTATGTTCTGTTTGCCAACAGACATAAATCTCTAGTTGTTTCTTTTTCCTGTTCTTCTTCTTGCCATAGCTTCAGACTCCACACACATGAATTTGGCCAAAACAAACCAAGCACTGTGCTTTGTGGATAAGGCACATTGATAAGTAAGTACACGTAATATTACAACTCGGGGATTTCTGAAAGGGCAACAAAAATGGTTATTTAGACATTTGAAATTTTCCCAAAAATGTTTTTATGAGTTGTTTACCGTATGTTTAACCCCTTGACAGTGGAATTTTTTAGAGCCAATGGCTAGCACAGTGCAATTTCTAAACAATCAGAGAACAATAAACCTGCAAAATAAATCAATAAGAGTGCACAATTTGTATCAGCGAATTAAATGTGGTACAATTGGAAATCTGTGTGGCTTTTGTCAAGGGATTATCAGTCCTGCAAACATGCCTCCACTCCAGAGGAAAGGATCCAGCTGGACAGCCCCAACAGAGCGTGCAATTTGTGGAGAAGACAGCAGGTGCATTCCACAGTTTGTCCAGTGACCGCATTGGTTGTGGGGCAGGCCAGCAAACTGTCTTCCATAGTAGCGCTCAGACCCTCGACCATTTACAATAAAGCCCCACAATAGCGCCATTGTTACCACTAATCTGGCAATTCATGCAGTTACTGACGTCCCAAAAAATGTTTGTCATGATAAATATTGCTGAAAAGAGTCTTTGTCTACAGTTTGGACAATAGCGGTGTCTGAATTTGGAAGGTTCCAGAGCGGCTATAGACGTCATCCGTACGCAAGGGGTTAAATATATGACTACAAAAACTAACAATTTTACCTCCAAACCACGACAAATTCCGATTTTCTTTTTGCCATTTTCAACCTTGCCCGCAAAAACAGTGTTACCCAATCTACATGAAAATGCATAATGCATGAGCAGCGCTATACTCGAGCAGTATACTCGATGTCAACATGCACAGAACAAACCCAATTCCTCCACGTTTTTTTTTATCTTTTGGAAATGCAAAGAATCTCACCTCCCCATTCAGCATTGACGTGCTTGTGCACCCGACAACATGACAATTCGCGGGAATCACATTGGATTTAGGGGAGCCTAAAAAATGTTGACAAAAGGTCACCAAAATACACACGATATACATGTACATACGGTGATCGAACCAAGGTTTTTGTTGTCGACTGGTAACCAAGTACCAGTGACAGACACCCTCAATGGTCGAAGGGTGGAAAGTTTTTTATATCTCTACACTTCCGGGATGACATCGTGGATTTTTAATCAAACAAAAAAATGGTATTCCAATTTGTTTTTGTTACGTGTTTATGTTATGAAGGTGTTATTATATTTACATAAATTGTGCACTCACAAAATTGATTTGTCGAAAACAGTTTTAGCTGCCCTTTAAGAGCCTAGGCAATTACTTTTCCCTAGTAGTAGTACTATAGTTTGCTGATTTGGTGTATGCAAATACATGAACGTACCTTGACAGCAGGGTTCTTGGATCCTATTGGTGGGTTTCTAAGCACTGCCTTCAAAGCTTCTTCGTACTTCTTTGTAATATCAACAACTAGTCAAGGAAAACCATTAGTACATTTAATTGACTAGTGGCAGAGTCATGATCAAAAAATGGATACATACTCCATTATCCATGTAAAATGTATATTCCTAACACTTCCAAATAAATCTAAAACTTAGTGGGCCTGACGTTTCCAACCTAGCAGGACCTTTCTCAAAGGCAGAGTGACAAGGACAAAACAGATACATGTACACGAAGGAAGGGGGGAGAGAGTGAATAGGACACGGATGAGAAACAAAGGACAAAGAGTGAAGCTGGTAGGGAGAGATCAAAGGGAAGGGCAAGGGGTAGGGTAGGGATTAGTGAGAGGAGGGGGAAAGATCAAAGAGAAGGGCAAAGAGTGGGGTAGGGATTAGTGACAAGAGGGGGAAAGATCAAAGAGAGAAGAGTGAAGGACTGAACACAAAAGAAGGATTATCAGAAAGCTGCATGGTGTTAGTCATTACCCTCCTGGATGTTGAGACCATGTGGTTGAATAGTCCGAGGACGTTTCATCCACATTTTCTCACGGCTAAGACGGACAGCATTACTACGGTGACCAAGTGATTCTATGCCCAGTACACTCATATCTGATATCGAATGATCAGGGAGATTGAAGTGATACCCAACAGGGGTGTCCATTTTACCAGTTTTCATTGTAGACCTATGGCCATAGATACGTTTTTTGAGGGTGTTTTTGGTCTCGCCAACATACTGAAAATTACAAACTCTACAAGAGATGAGGTATATGATGTTTGAGGTAGTGCACGTGATAGAGCCATAGGTCGTGTGGGTAGTTCCAGAAGATTGTCCATTGAAAGAGTGCATTTCCTTGACATGTGTCTTGCAAACAATGCATTTCGAGGTACACTTAAATGTACCAAATTTAGTGGGAGGTGAAGTGTCCAAAGGGGCAACCTCTGCTCAGGCAATTAAGTCACGCAGGTTACGGGGTTGCCTGAAATCCAAAACAGGCAAATTAGTGGAATGGCATCAGCCAGACGATCTGAAGTGTGGAGAATATGGTGGTTTTCCTTAGTTATCTTCTTGAGAGGAGGAAGAGAAGGGTGGTAGGAAGTACATATGTAACTAGGGGAACATTGGGATTGTCCTTGGGACCTGGTGGCTTTTGTTTGAGTGCCGAACTTCTGGGAATGGAATAGACTTTAGCAATGGAGTTTTTCACTTGGCAAGAACTATAGCCTCTAGCTACCAAGTTACTGGCCAATACACGTGTATGGCGGCGAAAGTCAGACTCATTGGAACATTCAGGTGCTTTTGGATGTCAAAATGCCAGCGGGAAAAAGTTGGGGAAATCTTTCCATGCAGTTCTCAACAAGGACAAGAGACCTGAGTTGTTTAGGAAGTGGGCTGCGGCCATCAAAGTTGAGAAATTTCTCAAAGTCGGCTTTGAGAAAGCCTGGCAGTACACCATCGTTCAGCTCGCGAGTGTATAACTGCACGCAGTATACATGTAGTAGGAGTACATCCGTCCGGGCCCATGGGGGAGTTTTCCGTTGCGATGTCAAACCCCCCGCAGTGACTGGCGGGCCAATCGAAAAGATGGCGTTTTGCGGGAACGCGAATTCGACCACAGAATTCCATGATTTTTTCCTCTTTACGAAACTCATACGTGAGTACCACATAGGTAGTTGTAGGTTGTTTTTAACACCCAATCAGATAAGCCAACATTTTTCTCTGGGTTTCATTCCCCTTCAATTATTACTACATGTAGTTTGATGTACTCATATACAGATGTAGTATTAATGTACTAGTACTACTAGTAGTACGGTAGTACTGGCACTGCAGTACTACTAAGTACTAGTACTGTACTACTACTAGTAGTAGTACTGTAGTAGTACTAACTACTACTAGTACTATAATACTAAGTAGAGAGTAGCCTACTACTTGTACTACTAGTACTACTACAAGTACTAGTTCACATGTATGTACTACTACTAGTACTAGTACTAGTAGTAGTACTGTTGAGTGCAAACCTCGGATTGATGCTGTGAGTGCCAACCTCGGGGACCAACTCCAGTTTGCGTGCGCATGCTTAGGTTTGCGCCAGCGACCACACGCACAAACCAGGCTCCTTGCTTGAAGCATTCTAACATGTACTAGGTTTGTTAGTGAATGCAAAATATTCTTCCTTTTTAGCTTTTTCGCCGCAAAGAAAAAAGCTATTGTTGTTGTTCTGATCTTTTTTTAGCTTTTTCGCGCGAAGCGAAAAAGCTATTGTTTTTGTAGATTTTTTTAGCTTTTTCGCACGAAGCAGAAAAGGTATTGTTTTTGTTAAGATTTTAAGATTTTTAGCCGCGAAGCGAAAAAGCTATTGTTTTTGTTAAGATTTTTTTTTTTTTCCCTATCGGAAAAATCCCATAGACAAAGCACAGGGTTTTTTCGGAGGGCACTTTTGCCATTGAACAAACTTTGATTTTTTTCAAACTTGACAAATGCATAGAGCCCTTGCTGAAGTTGTGCACAGTTGTCTTTAAAACTTCATGACGTCGCCACTTGTCACGTGACAGCGCTTTAAAGGGGCAAATTTCAAACTGCAATAAAAGCAAAAAAGCAATTTTGTTTTGTTTCAAGTTTGCACTATATCTAAGTCGGGAAAAGGTGTATCCAAAAATTGCCCTCATTTGATCGTGACGCCATCTCATGAATATTAATGAGGTCATGAACTTTTAAGATTGTAACATTTAATTGAGCATATTTGGCCAATGGAGCAAGAATGTTTTAATTTCTTTTTTTTATATCTATTAGGGATGTACAATGTAGTCTAGAAACACCCTCTGTGGCGAAAATGCCATTACGCAATTGTGACGTCATCAAAATGCGTGTTTTTAAAACACATATTTGCCACAGGTCAATCTTCTCGAAATTTGGTGGGCCTTTAGCTATTGGGCTAGAGATTCTAAATCCTGAGTTTTGAAGCAATCGACCTTTGTTCAGAATTATTATGATTTTTTGAAAAATATAATGATGTCCCATACACTTTGTGCACAAAATATGCACGTGCGTTTTGGGTTAGGAATGGAGGTTACGGGTTCGAATCCCGTTGATTTCCGTTGAGAACCAGATGCTGTTTGCCAACAGACATAAATTTCTAGTTCTTTCTTTTTTCCTTAATTTTTAATGTCATAGTCTCATATTTAATTTTTCAAAAATCCTTGTGTCGACTTTATCTCTTTATACCTTGAATTATTCTATATAATGAGCGAAGAAACACAAGACATGTCCGGCATCTGGGCGCCGGCCACAGGGCAACGATATCCACGGCTTGAGTGAGGCACTCCATTATTCAACACGCTCTCACGTTTTAGACAGCTTACAGATACATTTATTTATGAATTGTTTTAATTAATTTGTCAATACTAGTCCGTACATAAAATGTACTAGTACTAGTACTAAGTAGCATACTACTTACTTAGTACCAAATAAGTTATAGGTTTTATACTATAGCGCGCAAGGCAAGTAAGATGGACTACTCCGAGCAAAGGGTGAAGTACGCACTGGACGCCATTTTAGTAAGCAACGGAATCTGTCGTTTGCTTTCGGTGCTCCGGTAATGGAACGAGAGAGTCATAAACAATAAAAAAGATATATGTACTTTAGATGCATGAACATCATGTGATAAGGATAAATAGGTTTGCGGAGACACCATGTAAAATCTCTTTTGTGAGTAAGTGTGGTTCTGAAAAGAACCGGAGGAACTCGACGTTTCGAACAGTATACTCTGCTCGTCTTCAGGAGAATGCTGGATTCCAACTGGGAGTGGGGCTTATGTAGTGTGGAGAGGGATCCTGGTGAGGGGATTAGCTCAATGGAGGGTGAAGGATCAATGGAGGGTGACTAGGATCCTGTGCAGCATCCCTTGTTCCCGCCTAAGTTACATTTCCCGCCTTCACCCTCCATTGAGCTAATCCCCTCACCAGGATCCCTCTCCACACTACATAAGCCCCACTCCCAGTTGGAATCCAGCATTCTCCTGAAGACAAGCAGAGTATACTGTTCGAAACGTCGAGTTCCTCCGGTTCTTTTCAGAACCACACTTACTCACAAAAGAGAATTTACATGGTGTCTCCGCAAACCTATTTATCCTGATATTCTCACCATGCCAACCTTCAAATCTCATCATGTGATAACTTTCGATGTGATGTGACTATGAAATGAAGAGAATGTGTGCGACTTACTAAAATGGTGTCCAGTGCGTACTTCATCCGGATGCAAATTTGATCTCACAAGAGTAGGCTATCTTGCACGCTTCGCTCTAGTATAAGATCTTTGGTACTAGTACTACTACTAAAATAGTAGTACTAGTAGTAGTAGTACTAGTACTGTTGAGAGCAAACCTCGGATCTTGCGCAAACCTCGGATTTTCCCTATCTTCACTCATGTCAAATTTGTGCAGGAGCTATTTGCGCAGGATCAGAAAAAGCAAGATGCGCGTTGTATGTGATGTGCAGCACGCTCGATTTTGACATTAACTGTACGACAGAAATTGCAGTGAAACACATGTTGGTGCGCGTGCCATTGAGCCCCACGCTAACTTTAGTACTTGTTTTCAGCTCAAAAGGGTGACTTGTCGGGTCCAAGTTACTCGGACTACACGTACTGCGAAGGCCTACTAATACTAATACTATTAGTATTACTATAAAAGTATTAGTAGGCCTTCGCAGTACTATTACTATTATATTAGTACTACTACTAGTACTACTAGTATCGTGGGAACCCCCGTTTTCGACGCTACACGTTTTCGACGCTTAGCCTTCTAACTCACATCGCACTATGAAAACAACTCCGTATAACAATCTCAGACTTCGTATCTTACAGTTGGTTTCCTGCTCTTGTCCGTCACCGAAAATGTGGAAATTTAAGGCCTTTCCAGTAGGCCAAACTCGTGTGATTCTAAAAGTTGCTCTTTTGGGGTCTATTTTCCTAGGTACAAAATTGGCAGTTGCTTCGAAGCTCCAGTTTTCTTTATTGTTGGTCCTAAAACAAATCTGAGTTTACATTAACAAACCCCAACATCCGTAGAAATAAAAATATATCACGCAACTTGAGGCAGTCCGTTCTGGGTAAAAACTATGGAAGCTCCTATAGGGCGTCTCGCTTATATAATTTTTTAATTTTTGTTTATTATTATTTAAAGACAAAAAGTAACATGGCCCAATAGGCTTTTTAAAAAAATGAAAAAAATAAAAGGGCAGCTAGAGAAAGTACCAAGAAGGAGGAAATGTGTCTCTGGAGTGATATTGGGAAAGGTCATAACTGAAGAAGCAGTGAGAAAGAGGATTATGGAGTTTTTTTTAAACGTCACAAAAGAAGACATCGACCAGACCAATACGTTTTAAGCATAAATTATGAATGATTTGAGGAAAGTGTTAGAAGCAGTGTGGAAAAACAAAAACAAAGATGAACACAAAAAAACATACAGGGAAGAATTTTACAGTGCCACACAGCATTTTGAGTTATTTTAAGAATTTATTTTGCGTTTAGCTGCACTGGGACACCTTACTAAACACCACTGACGAAAATAGGTGACGATGCTTACTGCGCGGAGCGCCGCGGACGTCAACAAAACCGGGTAATCTTACGGATGTGACAGGCTTGATCAACCTTCTCCATGATTATTCTAATAGTCTGTGGTGTGGAGAAAGTGACTGGGACCTCTTTTAGTGTGAAACTTTCGTCCACATTGTTCAGTTTGAAGAAAGGTCCTTATATCGTCGAAAACCGGTTATTGGAGGATACTAGTACTAGTAAGTAGTACTGTCTGTAGTACTCCTTCGTGTAGGAACTGAGCCAGTGGGGGTGATACAAAATCTTTATAAAGAAAACCTTAATTTGGGAAATTAAACGGCTTACACTACAGTTACAGTTTAGACTAGAGTAGAGCAAACCTGTTCAGAACATCCCTGCACGTGACTAAGTTTTCATGAAAAGGATATTGGTTGAGGAAACTCTGTACTTCTGCTTCGTCGGGTCCCTTCACTTCCTCGTCGGTCTGGTCATCTTGATAGTTGTTCTCGTCATACTCATCGACATCAACCTTTCGAAACTGCGTCTTTCCTGTGTTCTTCGACATGATTCTGGAACCAGGAAGATGAGTAACGGGGAATGTCAGTAATCAGCAACCAACTTACACTACAGTTACACTGTACTCGTTCTGCTCACAATGTGCACTGGCTAGGACTAGGACAGTATACTTCAATTTTTAAACTTCAGTGGTAAAGTTAGCGTACTACTAGTAGTAGTAGTACTAGTACTACAGCAACGTACTGCCTGGAAAGTGTGAACGTTCGCAGTATACAGACAGTATGAATAATAATTAATATGATTAGTACGACAGTACAGACTACAGTACAGTACTACAGTACAGTACTACTTCTTGTACTAGTCACTACTTCCGCCTTTACTGTACAAAGTAGTACACACACGGTACAGTGTACAGCCTACAGGTATTTGTGTACACTGTACTAGTACTACTACATAGTACATGTACTACATGTACCAACTTACCGTCTGATAACGGCCGCGCACCACTAAGTGTGCATACGGCAAATTAACAGTTCTTTCCGGGTCCAGACTAAATGGATCATCTGGATCCGGATAAAATATCCGAATCAAACTCTGCCCTAGAGTAGAATATTAGGTGGTCAAATGTGCTTGAATTTTAGTAATATATGTCCTTTAATTTATGTGTGGTTAGGCGATTTTTTTCTGTGAGATTCAACTTTGTTTGTACAAAAATCCGGACCTGCAATGCATTGGTTCCCGCACCATGCATCGCTTGTGACTGTGAGAGATAAGGCGAACCAGTACGACTACGAGGATCACTGGCCGCGATCCGGGTCCGTGTACGTGCGTACGTGTGCATCCGGAGTGTAGCCTTTTCCATCAGAGGCAGGTTTCAAAATGGTGAGTGACTGTCAACGTGTATAAAAATCACGAAACATCGTATGCTTTACCGTCTTAAAAGTTATGTGAATTCATCCATCCTGCAGTTGAACCTCTAGGAATTTATTTGAGGCCATTTTTTTCAAGATTTAAAGTGAGATTCTATAGTAAATTCTTTTCACAGTTGATGCCATCAAATGAACCTAAATGTATGCGCTGTACACGTTATTGTATCCTCCAGTTACCGGTTTTCGACGATATAAGGACTTTTCTTCAAGCTGACCAATGTGGACGAAAGTATGACACTAAAAGAGGTCTCAGTCACTTTCTCCACACCACAGACTATCAGAATAATCATAGAGAAGGTTGATCAAGCCTGTCACTTCCGTAAGATTACCCGGTTTTGTTGACGTCCGCGGCACACCGGGCAGTAAGCATCGTCACCTATTTTCGATGGTGGTGTTTAGTAAGGTGTCCCAGTGCAGCCAAACGCAAAATAAATTCTTAAAATAACTCAAAATGCTGTGTAGCACTGTAAAATTCTTCCCTGTATGTTTTTTTGTGTTCATCTTTGTTTTGTTTTTTTTCGACACTGCTTCTAACACTTTCCTCAAATCATTTATAATTTTAGTTGCGGTAACCGTAACCCTCATCCTCCCGAAGGTCGTAGACCTGAGGGTTACGGGAAGATATGTACAACCGGAACCCCCGTTTTCGACGCTACACGTTTTTGACGCTTAGCCCTCTAACTCACATCGCACGATGAAAACAACTCCGTATAACGATCTCAGACTTCGTATCTAAGTTACAGTTGGTTTCCTGCTCTTGTCCGTCACCGAAAATGTGGAAATTTAAGGCTTTTCCAGTAGGCCAAACTCGTGTTATTCAAAAAGTTGCTCTTTTGGGGTCTATTTTCCTAGGTACAAAATTGGCAGTTGCTTCAAAGCTCCAGTTTTCTTTATTGTTGGTCCTAAAAAAAATCTGAGTGTACCATAACAAACCCCAACATCCGTAGAAAAAAAATATATCACGCAACTTGAGGCAGTCCGTTCAGGGTAAAAACTATGGAGCCTCCTATAGGGCGTCTCGCTTAGTTATATATATTTTTTTATTTATTTTTTATTATTATTTAAAGACAAAAAGTGACATGGCCCAATAGGCTTTTTTTTTTAAATGAAAAAAATAAAAGGGCAGCTAGAGAAAGTACCAAGAAGAAGGAAATGTGTCTCTGGAGTGACATTGGGAAAGGTCATAACTGAAGAAGCAGCGAGAAAGAGGATTGTGGAGTTTTTTTTAAACGTCACAAAAGAAGACATCAACCAGACCAATACGTTTTAAGCCTAAAATATGAATGATTTGAGGAAAGTGTTAGAAGCAGTGTGGAAAAACAAAAACAAAGATGGACACACACAAAATACAGGGAAGAATTTTACAGTGCCACACAGCATTTTGAGTTATTTTAAGAATTTATTTTGCGTTTGGCTGCACTGGGACACCGTACTTAACACCACCGACGAAAATAGGTGACGATGCTTACTGCGCGTTGCACCGCGGACGTCAACAAAACCGGGTAATCTTACGGAAGT
Source organism: Luidia sarsii (assembly GCA_949987565.1). Taxonomy (NCBI): domain Eukaryota; kingdom Metazoa; phylum Echinodermata; class Asteroidea; order Paxillosida; family Luidiidae; genus Luidia; species Luidia sarsii. The sequence continues at coordinate 9,118,580 of OX465111.1, forward strand.
GACAGGCTTGATCAACCTTCTCTATGATTATTCTAATAGTCTGTGGTGTGGAGAAAGTGACTGGGACCTCTTTTAGTGTGAAACTTTCTTCGTCCACATTGTTCAGTTTGAAGAAAAGTCCTTATATCGTCGAAAACCGGTTATTGGAGGATACAAGATTATAGCGAGGTTCTTGTTTTTACCATTTTGGAAACACCACTGTCCCGATCGCCCCCTTTTTCCACCCTTTTGAAAATCGCCACACACAATCTAAGGACATGGACTTGATCCCAAATATATACTGAATGTGATCAGATAACTCAAAACATCGTGGGTAAAATACTTTTCCGAAAAACGGGCAGAAACTCATACAAATACTGTCTGTAAATGTCCCGTCAACGTCTCCGCCAGGTTCGGAATCCGAACCTGCCGCCTCGACCAATCAGCGCTTAGTCTCGTGACGTATATCCCGCACGACGGCTATTTGCTGTTTTCGTAATAACAGTCCACACTCGTGCGCACGCAGGTCATCGCCCTGTGAAGAGCCGACTGGTTACCCCCAGAACTGTGGGGTTCTACGTCGTCCGCTGCTCTCCCGACCGGAACCCCACAGATAACTAGGCTTTTTTTCCCATAGGCTTCTGTGTAACATTCAAAAGTGCTGTGGCATAGTGATCAGCAGGTTCAGCATAACTCATAAAATACTGCTTCATTTGGCCCAAGATTTCTAGCAAATGTGGTTTACATACCACACACCTGTGTGCAACGGTCCATGTGGCGAAAATGTGTTGATTTCCCCCCAAAAATGGGCGAAAACCTCCCGGTTCGGTTGCAACATTCAAACGGCAGCTCCGTAACTGGCAGTCTGGTCCCTGTAATACGGTGTAGCACCTTGCTGCGAAGACGTACAGGGGACCGTATTATCAAAGAGTATTCCTTGGTACTATGCTTGCACATGTACGGTACATGTACATGTACTGCAGGGCAGGAACTCCGGGTTAAAAAGGGCACGGCAATTTTTGCCTTGAAATTTCGGCATATTAAGGGCATCACGGCAATTTCTGCATTTTTTGAAGGGCATCAAGGCAATCGCAAAAAAAAATCCAGGGCATCAAGGCAATTTAACGACTTTTTATTAGTACCGATGCAAACACGCTGTAAGCACCTTAAAAAAACTTTCAAAATAGGCGCTGAAGGCACCGAATCGTTGTTTTAGGTCTCCTACTAATATATCATCGTTTCTGTGGGACCACAATGCCTGAAAAGGATTATTTTCCAACATAAAAATGACGTCTAAAATAGGTTTCAGTCAGCCACCAACACGCATTCTCACGGAACATGAACTGTACCATTCAGGTATGGCCGGGGTGCTACTGCTATAGTAAGCCGGACGACAAAAATATCTGACAATAGATCCTCACAAAAGAATCAAAATAAAAAGGATTCTAAATAGCCTACATGTTTTGTAAAGATGGATTTTTAAGCAGCAAGGTCCAACCTAAACGAGAATATTATCGGAGCTTATTATTGTATAAAGTCGCACCCCTCTCATTCCTAATAGAATAGTCCATGCTGTTGAGATATCGTGATGTGGGCTCGGTGTGCCAAAACCTTCTCATCAGTTCTCGTCCAAAAAATTGAGAATAACTTGAAAAACATTCACGTTCGTAGGCCTACCTGAAAAAAAGAATAAAGTTTGCGACATTTTTGTGCTGTATCGTGAAGTAGTAGCTCATTTTGCTGTTAAGCTTTCTCCTTTCGGGGCATGGTTACGACTTTGAAAAGGCACCCGCGAACATGCAAACATTTGACAGCTCTATGATTCTACTTTCGCACGCAACCCGACCACGTGCTGCATGCTGCGCAATCTATCTATCGTGCAACGCAAATCGCTCCCAACTACCGTTGGTACCCGTTGTTTGGTACAGCCAGCGATGTCCAAGATTCACTGGTACCCGCAGACTAAAAGTTCGTTGACATGAAACTGTCCCGATCGAACGCACTGGACATGTACATGTACAGTACATGTACATGTACATGTACATTGATCGTGTACAGTATGTGTACGTGTACATGTACACCCATACACAGTCCGTACAGTTGTGCACAGAATGCGCAATGTTTAGCTGACAGTGCGCAAGGTACAGTGAAGCTTCCGTGTGTGCTGAATTATATTTCATGCGCGCTGTGCTTACGGCCGTGCGGCGACCGGCAGTCCGATCTGCCCAACTATCCATCGGCCAAAAGGGCACGACGGCAATGTGCTAAAAGGGCACGGCAATTTGTTGCCGTGAAAATCCTCCAAATTTTAGGGCACCGCGGCAATTGGTGAGGGCACGACGGCAATTGCCGTCGTTGCCGTCGTGAATTTCCTGCCCTGTACTGTACAATCACATGTACAGCGCACGTGTTGTATCCATGGTTGTATACAGTACCAGTCGGCTCTTCACAGGGCGATGACGTATCCCGCACAGTGGCTATTTGCTGTTTCGTAATAACAGTGCAGTAAACAGTGCAGTACACGTGTACAAGCATTATTCATGTAACGTACAAAGAATGCCTTACTCTTTGTAGCCCTTTAAAACCTTTTCCAAAGTGAGTTGGTGTCTGAAGTGAAGCTGATTGCATTGTTTTTGTTTTGTCTTGCAGACTAAGATCAAGGCACATGAGCTAAGAGGGAAGAAGAAGGAGGAGCTTGAAGACCAGCTGAAACAGCTGAAGCAGGAGCTGTCCCAGCTCAGGGTTGCCAAGGTCACAGGCGGACAGGCTTCCAAACTCTGCAAGATGTAAGCAGGCTCATCGTATCTGATCATAGAGATGCTACTTACCAGTAAGGTTGTTCGGTATTTCGATATATCGTGATATCGCGATATCGCTTTCCGGCGATTATCATATCGAGCGCATTTAAGGATATCGCGATATTTTCGATATCGCGATATCGAAAAAAGTATCGCGATATTGAAAAAAAATCTTGTTTCCCAACCCCATTATCGCCTGTCTGTAAGCTTGTATAGCGTGGCAATCAGAGAGATCTTGAAGGGCGATAAGCTTTCGTTAGTAAAAACAACGAAAAACCCGAAACGGCAAGGGGAGAGGAGCACCAGCCAGCCATTTGACTCTTGCATTGCGCGCGGTCTCCACAAAGGCAATGCGTCGGCAACAGACCCACTGCAAGTGCAAGCTCACTTCCGGTGTTGGTAGCACACTTTTCGTACAGGGCGACCTCGGTACACTGGGCACGCACAGCGACTCGTGTTTGGGCCATTTTCCCCCATGTGGCCTACATAAGTTATCCGATCGTTTACAATATTATCCAGGCTGCAAAAATTGCAGATTCAATTTCCTACTGATGTCTCCCAATGTAAAAATACATACTTTACATAATTATGTTTTAATCTCAGGAAATCAAAATCAAAATCGAAGAGGAAAGACGTTGGAAAAACGTCACTGTTCATAACGCACGTGCGACCTCTGATTTCTCGATCCTTCCATGCTGCTCTGGTACCCGCCACGCAGTTGTACTAAATGCACGTGTAAGGCAACGTACACCAGTTTAGTATGGCCAGGCCATTTGCACATCGTGTACACCAAAGTTCGGTGGACTTTTTTTTGGGGGGGGGGGGTCGCGTCGCGATCTATTCCAACTTGAATGATTCCAACTTGGACGTGTATACTAACAATCATTTTGCGGCGTGGATGAGAAAGGGTGAACCGCTGCTTTATTCTCCTTATTAGCAGCCCCCTCCCCCCCAAAAAAGTACAGTAAACATTTTTCCAGTACGCATCCGTACGACCGAAAGGGACATCAGATTTTGTTCAAGGTGATCGTTATGCCGACGTAAATGTACTGATGGTTTGTCTCCCCTCATGAATATTAATCTGAAGACCCATTGGCTCTGGCCAGACATGTATTTGTGACGTCATATGTAAGCATCAAGTTGCTGAAAACCGCCTGGGATATCGTCTTTTTTTAATGTAATAAGGTATTCTTAATACATCAACAAGAAATAGTTTCGTTTTGGCGTATACTTTTAAAAGAGCGACCTGGGATAGTTTGAATTTTTTTTTCGATGATAAATGAGGAGTTTAAAGGGGGGTTAAACAATTAGTAACTATGGCTAAAAGTTAGATGCATTTGCTACATATAAGTTTCCGGCAATCACAGTGTGTATTGAATAGAAATCCAGGTCACCACCTTGACTTCCGCTTACGCACCAGATATCGCGATAATATCGAATATCGCGATATATTCCTGACGATATATCGAAACCAAAAATTCCGGATATCGAACAACCTTACCAGTATCTGGCAGCCTGATAGCTTCAGTATTTGGTGTCATACACTGCGTTTACACTTGATCCCGCAAGGAGGATTAGATCCAGAACAAAACCGTGTAACACAGGATAAGATCCTGATCCCGGGATCTGATTCTCCTCTCGGGAAGGATCAGACCCGGTTCAGATCCCGCAATTTGCAAGTGTAAATGCAACAAGGGATCGGATCCGGATCAGATCCTGGAAGCCGACGTAACCAATTACAGTCTGACACTGACAACGAGTGTACATCACTACAGTAAGCTTAGTCAAGTTTCGTGCGTAATGGCTGCTGTTGTGCTCCAGTGCGCATGATAAGTGATATCTATTAATTTACTCCTTCCTTAAAGGGGGTGTTTGGTGGTGCTTGCTAGGATCCTAATGATGCTGGCATCAATAGCCTTATGAGGACATGCTGTAGACACCACACTGTGCCCACTGTGTTACCAGTAAACAATCAGATAAGAAAGTCCCCTGAGGTACAGTTTGGCTTCTGCTAGCCACTGGTCCTAATGGTTCCCATATGTAGGGTTTGGGGCTGTCCCATTACATAAGAGAGGGAAGTACATGTAAGTTCCAAGACATGCAAGTCAGTGAGCTCACTGGATTGAGTCGAACAACATCAATGCAATCTCACATGATATGAAATTCAGCACACTGCCTTGATAACATCCATATTTCTGTAGCAGTATTTCTGAGCAATGGATCACTATCGGTCATGTATAAAAAACTAGCAAACATTAGGAAGTTCAAGCATCTACTAGTACTACTACCAAGTAAAATAGAAGTACACGTAGGCCTAAAAATGCTTGAATTTGTATGAATAAAAGGTTCCTTTTGGTGAGAATGGTACTGGTAGCAAACTGCATAATTGAGTGCACATCCTAATGGTTTTTAACAGTAGGGCTTTTATTGTATGTTCCTATACACACCGAGCAGCCTAGTCAGCTGGAGTGGTGCAAATTTCAACATGGCGGATGTGTGATTTCGATCCGGAAATCCTGGGTGATGAAGAAAATTTCTCCACGACTGTACAATGCAAGCAAAGTATTTGGATTCTGCACACTCCCTCCTATTAGGAGCATTTACACCTTTTCCTTCCAAAAAGCATTCTCGAAGCTGTTTTTGTTCACTCGTTTATGCTTCTCCTTTTCAAGGTTGTCATGACCCAGTAAATATGGGACATCTGAAGCACTTACCGTACACTGTGCATGTACAGTCGACTCCCGTTATATCGTACTCGGTTATAACGGTTTTTCGGCTACAATGTACAGTTTTTCACAGTCCCGAATTATTTGTGCACATTTGAATGGCGGGAAATTCGTCTACAACGAACACGAAATTGACACGACTTCGGTTACAACGTACATTTTGGCCGACCGAACACGAACAAAAAGCCTGTTTTCGACCCCTTCACAACGACTTCTTTCGAAAGTACGGGCACCGCGGCGTGTCAAAAACCAAACCTTAATTGTCCGAATCAGGAATCGCGTCCTCCCAATGCCGCAGTAACGCGATTCGTGTCAACGCGTCGTTGTTTCATCTCGCCGTAGGCTTCAACGGGGCGGTGCGCACCCACGACTCCCCCTTGCGGTTTTCTTCAGTACGTCTGCCGAGTGGCTGCAGGCACCATGCCGCCAACATTTTACACAATGAGGACACAAAATCATAGACTACCTTTCCAGTCAGGGGAAAATCCAGACCAAGCTTACCGATTTCTGGAACTAACCATTCACCAGCATTTAAAACCAAACGGCTCTTTTCAGAGCCACCCCATATTCCAAAAAGAGACAAAAGGTTATGTGTCCTCGTGATTTAATAAAATAATTCTAAAAAATGAATAATTTAAACATTCATAGTATTGGGGCGCCCTCTCTTGACTGATTCCAGAACAGCAAAACGAATTGTCAACCGGCACTGCATGTACGGAGCATGGTGTGAGGGCCGGATTTACGCGCTTTACGTGTCACGTGACCTTGCTTTAAAGGGGCAAATTTCAAAATCCATTTAAAGCAAAAGTACAAGTTCGTTTGGTTTCAACTTTGCACTGTATCTAAGTTGGGAAAAGGTGTATCCAAAAATTGCCATCAATTGACCATGACGTCATCTCATGAATATTTATGAGGTCATGAACTTTTCAGATTTTCACATTGAAATGAGCATATTTGGCCAACGGAGCGAGATTTTTTTCCTTTTTTCTTTGATATCTATTGGGGACATGGTTTAGAAACACCTTCCGGAGCCAAAATGTCGTTACGCAATCATGATGTCATCATAATGTGTGATTTTAAAACACATATAAGGCATTGGCCGATCATCTCGAAATTTGGTATGTAGTTAGCTATCGTGCTAGACATTCCAAATCTAAAGTTTGGAACCGAAGGACCATTGTTTATATTTTTGATGAATTTTTGAATACCACACTCGAGTCCCATAGGCTTTGTGCACAAAATATGTACATGCGTTTTGGAGTAGGAATGGGGCTATTCTATGACTTGTTAAAAACAGAAGCGGAAAAGCTCTATGCTCTGTTTCACAACAGACATTTTTCTCGTTTATATATGGTTTTTATTCAAACAAACATGACTGAATGCTACTAAAATGGTAGTAAAAGTAAATCTCAAAATTTAGTGGGCCTGACATTTTGATTCTATACTAGCGGGACTTTTCTCAAGAAGGAAGAGGTACATATTAATAGGACAATGATGACAAAGGACAAAGGTTAAAGCTAGTAGGGTGAGATCAAAGGGAAGGGCGTGGTAGAGTAGGGTAGGGATTACTGAGAAGAGGGGGAAAGATCAAAGAGAGAAGTGTGGAGGAGCATGGAGGGAGTAAACACACTTAGGATTATTACTCATTAGTAAATGTAAATGCTAGTTTTCAAATATCCTACCCAATGCCTTAAACATCTGGTCAACTAAGTCTAACAAAAAGTAGAAGTTGTCTTTTGGACTTGGTAGTCGGCTTTTTGTATTAATTGGTAGTGGTATATATCTGCCATCGCCAGGCGTGCGTCGTCAGTCACCTCTTGCTTTTCATTGTGTCCCAATTCTGTTATTTGCCAGTTCTGATCCATACGTACATGCCATTTCCCGTCATGCGTCACACGAAAACAATTTCATCAAAACTTATCCACAGTCCATTTCACTCTTGCCGACTGTAAAAATGTACTGATATTCCATGAAAATCTATCAAGAAATCTTACACCCGATACAGAAATTACATTGATCCTCACATTTTCACCTTGAAATCATATTAATCAATCCCACTACTAGACAGCAAATCTTTTTGTTGTGCTGTGTAAAAGAACATGGTAAAAGTAGCTATTTTGGCCCTTATGTAAGGGGGTTATTTTTAGTGTTGCGACATCCCGGTTATTTTCAAAACCGGGAACCGGTGACGCTGAACCGGTCGGGAACCGGTGTCCCGATTTTCTCCAACCATAATTGTCAACAATCTAACTCTATAAGGAATAGCGTGTGCTCCAAATTCATGGTTGTGAATTTGTAACATCTTTTTTTCCTCATAAATATCGTGAGTTTTCAATAAACTACTCAAGCTGTGATTTGTCTCACATATTCCCTCACTGAAATTTGTTTGCAGCCTTCAGCACCCTTTTGATCAAGATTTTTATTTTATTTTTATTCACATTTATTTCCCGAAAATACACTTTGAATGACACTCCACTTTCGTGACGTCACTAAGATCAATATTCATGAGGCATGATTCTTGGAGGGAATGTCCCACACACGCCCGATAGACGTTCAGCTGTGTTTGGATTTATATTTCTTCACGAGGAGCAAAATCACCATCGTCATCACTGGGGCAACAAATCGACGATAAAGAGTTCGACTCCGACGACCGACCTCGCAAACACGTGTTAATGATTGCTCTCGCAAGCCGATATGCTTAGTCGTTACGCGCTGTTCGGTCGTAACTGCACGCTGTCCAATCAACAGCCGTCCGTCTTGCGTGAGACGGACGTTCTTTTTCAGCTAACTTCAACGCCCGCACTTGGCCCCAGCGTCGCAATACTATTTTTATGGAGGAACAAAACCATACTCAATCATGCCGAAGGTTTCGCTCCCGATCCTGGTCGGATCGAAAAGTTCGTTCGTTTAGAAAAAAATATTGCGCAATGCGCGCTGTGGCTGCAACGCTGTGAGCTCTATGGTGCCTGCATACAACCATGGAGCACGTGTAGGCCGCGCTGGGGTGAGTGCGCGCGCAGCTCGCTAGCCAACATGACCTTCTGTATGCACAATTCATTTTGAGAACGAAAAGGAAATAAAAGTTGCATGACTTTCGTACGACATTTATGAGCAGTTGAATTTTATATGATGGAGGGACTTTTGAAAACCTTGACTTTAACATACTTTTCGATGTTTTATTTTTTCTTTGGATTGACTTTGATTTTTTTAAACTACTATGGGAAAACCAGCAACCATAGCTTTGATGCACACCGCTATCAATTATATACTATCCTACAGGTTAACAATAATAATCCAACCAACTTCGCCGTATTTTCTTATGTGTTTTATTATTTTATCGGGACACTGGTTTTGGAAAGCCGGAACCGGGTCCCGATCGGGACGGTTGGGAACCGGTGTGACCGACCGAACCGACCCAGCCTTAACATGTACATGTACAATCATGTACGTGCGTGCGTTTGGTCATCAACCGCTTTTAATCGTGTTTATTTCAGTAAACCGGTAAGACTGTAAGGCAGAATAATTGGACAACACTATGAAAAAAACATAAAAACTTAAATTTACTTTCATTTTCGGTGTTTTTATGCATTTTGGGCAGTTATGGAATTCTGTGGTGTCTTAGTTTTCCGTGAAATTTCATCCATTTTCTGTATCACGGAGGACTTTGGACTTTACCTAAGACAGGCCCCTTGTCCCCCGCCGCAAGCTGCGAGAGCTTCGCTCGCATCGCTCCTACGCTTCGCATTTCTACAATTCACTTTCAGGGGTTTTTTTCTCAGTCCATTCTCATGTCTGGTTGCATAACTTACTCAACTTTTCTTGAAATCAGCTGCAGGTTCCCTTTATTCCCTCTCATCCATGACACTCCTGACTAGGCTTGCTTGGGTGGTTACAGGATTTTTGGAACCGGTTCCGAGTTAGAATACAAAGAAAAGCATAAGATTTAATTTTAAAAACAGGGCCGAATTTTCATGGTTTTACGGATGCTAACAATGAGCTTGGAACTTGGTTCAACTCATACATGTACATACATATCTTTTAAGGGGTCTTTCTTTATCTTCAATGCATTGATAAAGTATACTGAATCATAATGCTGTTTTGGCAGTTTGACTGCCATTTATGTGGCAGTAGGACGTATGAGAAATGTTTAAAAGCTTTGTTTAAATTGTTTGGCTGCTCATTGCCCAATATTACGGAAAGTTAAAAACAACCTACAATTACCTATGTGCTACTCACCTACCAGTTTCATGAAGAGGTAAAAAATTATGGAATTCGGTGGTCGAACTCACGTTCCCGCAAACCGCCATCTTTTCGAATGGCCCGCCAGTCATTGCGGGGGGTATGACGTAATGACGGACAACTCCCGCATGGGCCGGACGGATGTACCCCTACTACATACCGCATGCAGTTATACACTCGCGAACTGAACGATGGTGTACTGCCAGGCTTTTGGATGTCAAAAGTAGTATTAGAGAAGCTGGATTTACCCCGATCGGAGGTGCTGAGGAGGAGGAGGAGGTGTTGAGGAGGAGGAGGAAGAGGAAGAGGTGGAGGTGCTGAGAAGGAGGAGGATGTGTTAAGGGTGTTGTTGGGGTTGTGTTGTGGGTACCAGTTCCCTTTGACCGTGTGGTTTTGTTGAAGAATAAATTGGGACCAGTGAGTTTTGGGGTAAAACAATAACATTCAAAACGGGTGCCTAAAACCAACCGGAACTCACCAGAACATTCCTTAAGTGGTCAACGGGCGATATAGAGTTGGAAGTATCTTATTGAACTCTTTCACGCTTGTATAACAATACGATGACGTGAAATCGCTAAATATTACTGTACAAGACTAGTATAAGTCTGGGCAGTCTCTGACATGTCTTGCCTCGCGTCATTGTTCGTGGATTATTTTCACCCAAGTTAAGTAGGCTCGTATTTATCTACCGTTAAAGAAACAAAAATAACAAATAGAAAGATAATATAATCAAGACTGCTAGCTGTGTGTGGAAACTTCACCGCAGCGTGTCCACTGCCAGGTAAACATACTGCGCATTCTGTGCACAACATTATATGTACAATGTACGTTGTGTGTGTACATGTACATTAAATGTAAAGTGTACATGTATGTGTAGTGTAATGAACATGTACATGTACGTACACAGGGACAGTTTCGTGTCATTAAAATTTTCGTCTCTGGATACCAGTGAATCTTGGACAGCGCGCTGGCTGTACCAAACAACGGGTACCAACAGCAGTTGGGAGCGATTTGCTCGATAGATAGATTGCGCATCAACACGTAGTTGGGTTGCGTGCGGAAGTTGAATAGATAGCTGTCAAAAGTTTGCGCGTTCGATCGCGGGCGTCTTTTCAAAGTCATAACCATGCCCCGAAAGGAGAGAGCCAGCTGACGGACAGCAAAACGAGCTACTACTAAACGATACAGCACAAAAATGTGACAAACTTTGTTCCTTTTTTCAGGTATGCCTACGTACGTGATCGTTTTTCAAATTATTCTCACAGTCCATGTTCTGTGAGAAAAGACAAGGCCTGCTCATAAAGCCTAATATGCACGTTGCACAGGCGCCGTTCGTGGCACACTATTGCTTCCTGTTGGACACTCTTGGGTCACATTTCAGGCATGCGCAGTTCTGAACGAATCTTATCGGTTTTTCAATCGCGATCCACTTTTTGATTTTTTTTAGTATTGTTCTGATTGTTGTAGCGAGATTTGATACATTGTATGGAGGTCATGGGCACTGGAAAAACGCCCAGTGCGAAGTGGTTAACAAGGTATTGCAGTGATGAAATCGGTAAGGCAAGTCACACATGCGCTGTAATAAGTGACATCTTCACAGTTACCATTTTTTCTCTCCTGTTTCTATGCAGTCGTGTGGTACGTAAGGGTATTGCCCGTGTACTAACAGTCATGAACGAGACACAGAAGGAGAACCTGCGGAAGTTCTACAAGGGCTCCAAGTACAAGCCATTGGACCTTCGCCGCAAACTGACGAGAGCCAAACGTCGAGCACTGTCAAAGAGTGATCTGAAGAGAAAGACCAAGAAGCAACAGCGCAAGGAACGTCTGTACCCAATGCGCAAATATGCAGTGAGGGAATAATGGTGGATACACACGAAACTCAAGAAGAAAAGCAATGTCCGAGTCTCTCAACCATCCGAGTAATCTGGGAGGAAATATAACTACCAACAAGATACATTTTGATCTCAAAGACAAACAGGAGAACCTCACTCTGGACAAAGTATCATCAAACCTGCTTTTCGTACAGATAACAACGTGAATATGAAGAATGCAGTTTGAAAGGAAATAAAATGTTTTTCTGATAATACCGTTTCTGCCTTTTGGTCTGTGTTTTAATTTGTCAGTTAAGTGGTCATTCACCACTTCGCGCCAGGACCTCCGAATGCGGAGCTCCGTTGGCTTGACCATGCGACGGCCTCTCCGAATCCAGGCACCACTATTGTCCACAATCTAAACAAAGACTCTTTTCAGCTTAGAATAAAGCAATACGAATCGGTACAAACACCCTTTTTGACGCAAATTGCCACATGAATTGCAAGTTTAGCAGCAGTAACTGCAATTGTGGGATTTTTACTGTGAAGGATCGAAGGATACCGTGCTGCCGCTGAAAGCACGTTTGCATGCCACACAGCCCAACGGTCGTCGGACAGCATTGGAATTCCCCCACATTCTTTCCCGCAATCTGTACGCTCGGTTGTGGCCGACCAACTCGAAGATTTGACTGCCTGGAGTGGAGTCTGCGGTCAGGGCTTGACAGCACTGCATGTACACACACTCACAAGTCCGTTACGGTACATTGACGACGCACAAAGGGCCCTTTTTCGAACGGATAATCTCTTGACAAAAGCCACAACGACGTCCGAATTGTGCCAGGTTTTACTCTCTTCTACCCATAGTACATGTATACCCTTATCGATTTATTTCACAGAAATATATTGTTCCGATTGTTGCAGCGATATTTGAAAACGATGCATTGTTAAAAAAAAAAACCGTATGGCGGTCATCAGCACTGAAAAACCACCTGGCGTGAAGTGGTTGATTGATAAAATCCAATGGGAATGAAGTCTACAACTCGTGTTTTTTCTGTTTACACGCCATGATCGCAGTTGATTGCAAATGTACATGTAGCTTGGTTGTACATGTAGATAGACTACAGTATATGTACTTGGTAATTGTTATTCTATGTCACTAATACGTTACCTGTATAGCAAATACATTTGCATAATTATTATTGCCGGCAGGCATTCCCGCTAAGAGTTTTAACAATAGCGCCCTCCAGCGCCCACCCACGGTGACTCGTGAAATTAGAAGCCATGTTCTCGTCCTTCTTTTCTTAGCGTAGCAGGCGGTAGGTTGTGTTGTTTTTTTAGCTCCGCTAAATTTTCAACTTTCCGGTATGTACGTTCCTGTGCTAAGAGCACTAAATTTTCTTGATGAGCGATATAAGTTGTGTGATTTGGTGGATAAGAATTTCGGTGCTTTTGTAGAAGTGCATTTTTATTCGTGTTGGCGGTGAAGCGCTTTCGGGGAGGGGGGGCTCCTCCCCCGGGACAGACCGAGCTCTCGTAGGTTTGTGCAAGTGACGGTCCGTCCCCGAATCTTTCCTCCGGTCAGTCCCCTCAGCCAGTAGCGGCTGGGGAGGCCGACAGTCCTGCCGTCCGGGGAAGAATCCCTAACCCAATTACCATTTTTTTGTAAGATATAACCTGAATCCTGCAATCCTACCTTGTTCAAAGCTCCATGTGACCTGAATCCTGCAAAATCCTGCAGTACTGGCTACTGTGGACCATTGCCTGAATCCTGCAAAATCCTGCACTGAGCTTATGGAGTTTTAGTCCACATTCTAAACAAAGACTCTTTTCAGCTTAGAACAATAGGCCCTTTTTCGAAAGGATAATCTCTTGACAAAAGCCACAACGACGTCCGAATTGTTACCAGCATCCTGCATTTTCCTACAAACAAAATCGCCTTATGCCCTCAATCCTGCACATTCCTACTGTGTTTCAACTGTCATGTGCCCTCAATCCTGCAAAATTCTTCTCCAGCACTTTGATACTAGTAGCCTGTATCCTGCATTTTCCTACTGTGACATAAACCCTAATGCCCTGAATCCTGCACAATCCTGCAATGTGTCAACTCTCATGTGCCCTGAATCCTGCATCAGTCCCCTTCTGCGACCGATAGCAGTAAGACATCCAAGCGCAAGGCTGCCCCCGGCAAGGGTCGAGTTAAATCGACGGCCTCGGCCGGGGCGACAAAGCCTAAGAGGGGGCGTACGGGCAAGCAGGACTCTCGTTCAAGGGGTCATCGTGCTTCCCCAGTCCCACCACCGGCCGCGGGCTTGTCGGTTCCGTGACTAGTCCCGACTTGCCCCGCGAGGTCTCTGAATGGGCTTTCTGGGTGCAGAACACTAAATAGAGCTCCCATTGAACACTGTACAAAAACACTCACTTTCAAAGCCAATTATCCCATGCCCAAAAGTCTCTCAGTTCTTGTAGCTATACTTAAAATTGTAGTTTGGACCTTCATCTCTCAGATTCTTTTCAATTTTAGTGCCCTTAGCCGATTAGATTTTTTGCTAATTACCCCCAGAAAAAAAAACCCCCAAAATGTCTAGTCGTCCAAGCCGAATTTCTGCAAGGATTTTGAGATGGACCCCTCCACTTCCGCAGCCAAATAGGGCCACATTTAAAGCAAGATATGGTCCAAATTTCATACCAAATTGAAGAGTGAACCCCCAGGTTGTCTTAAGCTTCACTTGTTCTACAATGTATCAGTTAATTAGCCTCCAAAGACCCCTTATTGAAAAAAGTTGTGGGTACACAACTTTATGATAATCAGCTCGGCGGAGCCATATTGGATGGATTTTGTGTGCTGCACCCTTCTGGTTGGTGGGTCGGGCAGGGCTAGCGCCCTCGATGGGCGCTGAGTCGCTGTCGACCGGGCAGACCTGGGACGTGACGGGGGCGGCTTTCCGGGGGGGGGATCCCGGACGGCTTGGCCCCGTCTATTATCGTCCGGAGGGATCGACCTCGGTCTCGGAGTTCAGATGCTCCGGGGTTCCGATCCCTCAGACTACGGCCGAATTTTCCTCAGGTCACTCGTCCAGGGAAGAGGGCAGGAAGAATAAATAGGCTCGTCGAACCCGTTATTCTTGGATGGATTTTGTGTGCTGCACCCTATAAGGGGGCTAAACTTTAGAGTTGGGTCATAAAATTGAGCTCAAGATGTGGCAAATCTATCACTGATGCCAAATGTGAAAAAAAAATGAAAAATATGATTGCGTTTGTCTGCAGTGAGAGAAACTCTAAGGGCCTACTGTCCATGCCTTTGTACACAGTCTGACAAGAGAAACCCTGCATAGCACTGTGCACACTTAGGGGACAAGTCACAAGTGACATCAAAATTTCCCCCCCCCAATTTTTTTCATATGTCATATTTTTGATGTTACAATCTTCCCAACATTACAAACTGTCCAATTAACCAAAAGGAGGGGAGAGATAGTATCACAAACCTGTAAAAAGACAGAGAGAAGGATGGGGGAGAAGGGGGGGGAGCTGTTACTTTCTCTTCCAACATTTGTCACCACATATTCACATTAAGTTTTATTTTGCACTTGTCTTGGAAAAGGGACACATATGCACAATTTTTACAACAATTTCTACCTGCAAAAGTATTGCTTTGTCCCTAGAATTGGTGAAAGGGGGTCTTGGGGTGGGCGGAGCTTGTTGCTTGGCAACGATAAAAGTTTACATTTAGCCAGTATAGCATGGTCAGTGTGTTCCCTGAACAGGTGGATTCTATTCCCAAGTTGCCCTTGGGATGTTTGGGGGGGTTGGTGTTGGGGATGGGGGGGGGGTAGTGCAATCACTTGCAATGACATCACAAACCCTGTAAATGCCTTCCTTTTAAGGACAATAATTAGGACACTTTGAAGGGGTGCTTTCCTGACGTCATGAATGGGCCCTAATTACTTGGAAACAAAAACTTCCAACCCATTTATATTCATTACACTTATCAGCAAAATACTATAAAGGTGAGAGTTTTCTTCCTAGAGGAGCAGAAACAATTTGCGAACCTCAAAAGACCTCTCTCACTGCAGCAACACTCAACGCAGCAATTGCCTAAAGATGGGTAGAGTGAGACGGGGCATTTACAAGATGCAGAAAACTTGGTTCAAGCCAAACAACCAACTGGCACCTGAACCAGGCACGCCAAGCAACCGACAGGCACCTGAACCTGGCACACCCTGCAGCACAACATCCACAAGATACGTCAGGCCGACACATCAGCAATTGCATCTAGCAACTCTCAGAGATGAACGAGGAGAATTCTGCCATGACACGGCAAACATTGCACGAGAGGACTGCAGGAATGTGATGCTGCTTCGCCCCAAAACTGCAGAGATTACTCCAGCTCAAGATCCAGCTCAAGACTGTGAAGCCTATAGCCGCAACATCTGGGCAGCCACAGCCGGTGAGTGGATCAGATCAACGTGAAGGAAGTTATCGATTTGTTGACGTAGACTTAGCCGTGGAACTTGGTATCCAAGCTGCAGTTGAACATCAGCAGACACACCCTCACTGTGACGGCCAACTCAGAATCCAAGCCCAGGCTGAACAGCGTAGAGGCTTGGCAGTCTCAGAGGCACTGTCATGTGACAAGTGTGACTACAAAACACGGACAAAGAGACTGTATAGTGAAGTACCTCGTGGGAGCAAGAGGCGGGGAAGGAGCACTGCTGTTCCAAATATGTCCCTGCAGATTGGTCTTCACAACACCGGTATTGCAACCGCAGGTGCGAGGAGACTATTGGCAGCGATGAGCACAGCGGTCCCATCCAGAACTGGTCTGCAGAGAGGTGCAAACAAATGTGCAGACATCATCAGGACTGAAAACATCAGAGACATGGCACCAGCGGCGTAGCTACGGGGGGGCGTGGGGGGGCGTACGCCCCCCCATGAAAGATCGTCGCCCCCCCCCCCACTCGCCCCCCCACTGGGATTTGAGTTTTTTTCAATGAAAAACAAAAGAAAATCAAAACCACACAATTCTAAAGATAAATTAAGAACCCCATTATTACCCCAATTCATTTTTTTTCGGTAGTAAAATAACTTGTAGCTGCTGAGTGCTGATGATCTTGCAGAGGCTTGAGTAGTGCAGCGTATACGTACATGTACATGTACATATGTACATGTACGTGTAATCAGCCATGCGGTCGCTGTACACGTACATGTTCAGTGTACACAATGTACATGTACATGTGTACATGTACATGTACAGTGTGCAAGGACGTGTTATGTCTTGTTGCAATGCTGCGCGTAGTCTGGTTTCGGCCCCACTGATCCTTTATTTTGGTGTCACTATGGCTTCACTAGATGGAAACTAGACCTAGACTTGACAAGGTCTCTAACGTCGGTCATAATAAAATGTGTTACACTTTTTAACCTCGGCCATTATCTGGGTGCACGATGCAATTAGCTTTCGATCGGTACCGGTTTGAAAACTTTGAATGCACTTTCAGCGTTTCTAAGTTATAGTTCCATATTTCGGAATGTTGTTTCCGCGTAATTTGATATTATTCCTTATAGTCATTAATTTTGAAACGGTGGTATGGAAAGAAAGAGGAATATACAGGCTTCAATTTGAGGGTAATTTGTAGTCCGAGTAACTTGGACCTGACAATTCACCCTTTTTTTAATCAAATTTTAAAATTTTAAGGTTCGGGTGACTGTAGGGTCCAAGTCGAACCGAGTCCAAACCCTGCTGGTGCGTAGTCCGAGTACCGTAACTAGACCCTTACAATCGCCCTTTTAAAAATTTTTGAGGGGTCGGGCGATAGGAGGGTCCAAGGAATCCTGCTGAGAAACACAGTAAGTAACTATGTGTTGGACTCCATGACTACCCCCGACCCTAACCCCGAGATTTTACCCCGAAAACACCCGTGAAACCGTCCCACGTACCCATCTTTGGATTAAGTGAGAATCACACGAACATTTCTCCTTTTTCCCCAAACGTGAGTAAAACAAATAACCAGTATTGAAATCGGTGATTCTCACGCAATCCAAAGATGGGTGCGTGGGACGGTTTCACGGGTGTTTTCGGGGTAAAATCTGGGGGTTTTGGTCGGGGGTACCGGTAGTCATGGAGTCGAACACATAGTTACTTACCGAGTTTTCCAGCAGGATTCCTTGGAGCCTACTATCGCCCGACCCCTCAAAATTTAAAAAAGGGCGATTGTAAGGGTCCAAGTTACTTGGACTAGCTGGTGAGTACAAACCGCTAACACATTTCAACCGAAAAACTACCCGACCGAAACCCCCAGATTTACCGCCGAAAACACCCGTATCAACATCCTACGTGGTCATTTTTGGATTCAGTGAGAATCACAGATTTCAATAATGGTCATTTGTATTGCTCACGTTTTGGGAAAAAGGAGAAATTTCCCCTCTTTTGATCGAGAACATTCTCTCCCGTGCGACGAGCACAGTATTACTGTGCACGTTTTATGTAAACCGATGATGTCAAGGTGCTCGCGGACCTGTCAAAACATCACTGATTTGCGTGTATACTTGTACAGTATAACCGTTTCAATTTGAAATCCAAGATGGCCGCCTAATTTTGGCTCGTCGCACGGGAGAGAATGTTCTCAATCAAATGAGGGGAAATTTCTCCTTTTTCCCCAAACGTGAGTAATACAAGTGACCATTATTGAAATCTGTGATTCTCACTGAAGCAAAAAATGGCCGCGTAGGACGGATCAGTATGCAATTTTTAACTTCCGAAATCTCCAAAAATATCAGGCAAATCCTAAATTTTTCCTGAATTCTAGAAACATTTCTTTCTTACATAAAATAAATTATTGAAAATTGTCTCAGTCGTCGGGTGCACTGCGCGTCAATTTTGTCCAAGGTTTTATAACGCGCGGCTTTGGGGTCAAGTTGAACGATTTTCGTCGCGCTATAACGCCTCTCAAACCGCTCTAAGAGACAAGAATTCTACATTACTTTAATATGTTTTCACAAGCCCGGGTTTTTGAAAACCTTTACAAGTATAGTCGAGTGATCTTAAGTTTATATCCGGTAGACAAATATATTTTTGTATACACGTTCGGCATTGATTTGTTGGACTGGTCGGAGCTTGTACTTCGGTTGACCGCGAAACGCCGCGCGAAAAATCGTTGGTAACTTGTTATCATACGGAGCTCTATAAACTATGCCTGCACATGCAATAAACATTACATTACATTATTTGTTAGAAAACAAGTGTGTAAAGACTGGTGGAAGTCTACTAATCATTCCGGACGTACTGAGTGCACACACACTGGACGGTGGTCTCGCAGCGTGCACAAATCACGAGGACGAGTACAATCCCACAAGACGTTTTTTTATGACGATTTGGTCGACAATATTGCCTTAATTATTTGCATTTTTAACTCATGTGAAAAAAGAAAAACAAAGGTGATTAACCATTCATGGTTTTGCAAAAATCAAAACCGAAAACCGTCTCCAAGGCAAAACTGAAAAACCTTGAAAAATCGAAAAACCATGAAAAACCGAAAAACCGCCCAAACTACAGTCCGCCCCCCCACGAAATTTGGCAGCCCCCCCATCGCCCCCCCATGAAAAAAATCCTGGCTACGCCGCTGCATGGCACATAAAAGAAAACTGACCAAAGACATTCACGAGCTCCAGGGCTTTGAGCGGGACAGCCCCATCGCAGTGGAAATCGACCGGCAATACAACAATCCCCTCCGCAACTGTAGAAAGAGCACCCCATTTGTTCCTGCAACGCAGACGAGGGACACAACATGCGAAAATGTGACTTCTGCCAAGTTTGTTGTCATGTACCATCACGAAAGCAAACTATGCAAAAGCTCGGACCACGAACGAGCAGCCAACTCTGCAAAAAGGAGTGAACGTCCTCAGCTTGCTGCTAAGAACTGTACGGCCACAAGACCGGCACATTTCAACATGGGAGACGAGAAGGAGGGAGGAGTGCAAACGGCTACCAAGCTGCTGAACTGTGAAGAACCGCTGCGGGTCAACAGAGTAACCACCGATGCAGACGGCTGCCTGGCACAGGGCTTGAACTCTATTATGAAGCAGGACACTGGTAGAGACGTGGAGACTTTCCTCGACCCATCGCATCTCAACCGATCCCTCTGTGCTGCAATAAGTCGGGCAAACTTTAGCAGGCATATGTTTCCCGGTGACACGAAAACAGAGCACAGTAAGACCCAAGACCGCTTTGCAGACGATGTAAGTCATAGGGTTGAAGCTGAAGCAAAGCAAATACTTATTAAGTGCAAAGGCATTGATGTTACCAAAATCAATAGACTGGCAGCAAGGGCAATTGATGCAATTCCAGATTGTTATATGGGAGATCATAAAAAATGCCTCACCCATTCACAAGTTTGTCGGGGGAAATATAAATACCCGTTCCTCTCCCGCTATGTCCAGCGTAGACTGATTATTACTCAATCTGATGCCAAGATCTTAGAAGTGATCATGAAAAAGCGTATAGGTAGTGAGGCAATGATGAAAACTAGGTTCCAAACAAGCACGCAAAAAACAGAATCAATGAACCATGCCTTTTCTGTTACAAACCCTAAAGGGACACTCTCGAGAAATGGGGCTCCAAGAGACCACAGTGCCATCCATCTCGTTAACAATGGTCATGCAAATTCTATCATAAAGAAATGTAAAGCTGCTGGATGTCCGATACCTGCTGGTTCTCCTTCAGCAACTGCCCTTGCTGCAATTGATAAAGAGCAAGCATATCATAGGAAAAGGGCAAAGGGGAGACACTACAAAAGGAGACGATCACAGTGTCGAGTCGAGCGATTCCACAATTATTATGCCAAGAGTAAATCATACAATCCGGGCCAACTTGATCCCAAATCAAGCGGCATCAGCTGTACAAGAATTAACGACGAAGGTATCAAACTCCACAAGGAACATAATTATAGTAGAATGTCTCAAAAGTGAATTTAAAAGGGCTAGGGTTAGGGTTAGGGTTGGGCTTAGGGTTGGGCTTAGGGTTACGGTTGGGCTTAGGGTTAGGGTTGGGCTTAGGGTTAGTGTTGGGCTTAGGCATAGGGTTAGGGTTAGGGTTAGGGTTTGAGTTTGGTCCATTTGCAGGTTGCAGGGTTAAAAGAAACTCACAAGTTTCATAGGATGCATGGCCTGTAATCCCCATGCCCTTTGCACTCCTTCTGCCTCTTGCAGATTTTTCTTGCATTATTTATGCAATGGGGCTCTAGTGAGAGGTGGTGGATATTCACGCACAACGAGTTGTGGCATGGGTGGCTCACATCATACTCCTGCCTGTCCTGGGGTATTAAACTACCAGTATGTATGATGTAAGCCAACCTATGAACACGCATCGTTGTGCGGGAATGGCTGCCTGGCATGCGAACATTCATTATGCCATATCCACCACCCCTCTGCCCCTTGCTCCTCCGGATAAATCCGTGCCAAACACGGCATTCTGTTCCGTGCTTGGTCTTAGTTTTCTTTTTGATGGCAGCGGTCAACCCTGCAATCCATTCGCAATCCATCTTGTTACTGTCTCTGACTGAGGCTGACTGAAGTTATCCGATTTAACTTGGTAATAGTAGTCTCTCAAGCAACATAAAAAAAAAAAACTGAAAAACGCCAACGTTTGTATCATTTATATTATAATTGTATTAAATTATGCCTTGTTTACATTGTAAATGCTGT
This sequence comes from Luidia sarsii, assembly GCA_949987565.1. NCBI lineage: Eukaryota > Metazoa > Echinodermata > Asteroidea > Paxillosida > Luidiidae > Luidia > Luidia sarsii. The sequence goes on from OX465111.1 coordinate 9,139,829, forward strand.
ATTTCTCTAAAGAGTGGTTAATTAATTAAAAAATGTGACTTTACCTCATAAGAATGCCTCCAAAAACTCTCTTCTGTGGTCGGCTCAAGTCTACGGATGTTTGTAAACAAACCGGCCATTTTTAAATCACCCTCCAAAATGGCCGCCTGGGCGCCACCATCCTTACTATAGGGTGCAGAACACTAAATAGAGCTCCCATTGAACACTGTACAAAAACACTCACTTTCAAAGCCAATTATCCCATGCCCAAAAGTCTCTCAGTTCTTGTAGCTATACTTACAATTGTAGTTTGGACCTTCATCTCTCAGATTCTTTTCAATTTTAGTGCCCTTAGCCGATTAGATTTTTTGCTAATTACACAATGTACCCCCAGAAAAAAACACCCCCAAAATGTCTAGTCGTCCAAGCCGAATTTCTGCAAGGATTTTGAGATGGACCCCTCCACTTCCGCAGCCAAATAGTGCCACATTTAAAGCAAGATATGGTCCAAATTTCATACCAAATTGAAGAGTGAACCCCCAGGTTGTCTTAAGCTTCACTTGTTCTACAATGTATCAGTTAATTAGCCTCCAAAGACCCCTTATTGAAAAAAGTTGTGGGTACACAACTTTATGATAATCAGCTCGGCGGAGCCATATTGGATGGATTTTGTGTGCTGCACCCTTCTGGTTGGTGGGTCGGGCAGGGCTAGCGCCCTCGATGGGCGCTGAGTCGCTGTCGACCGGGCAGACCTGGGACGTGACGGGGGCGGCTTTCCGGGGGGGATCCCGGACGGCTTGGCCCCGTCTATTATCGTCCGGAGGGATCGACCTCGGTCTCGGAGTTCAGATGCTCCGGGGTTCCGATCCCTCAGACTACGGCCGAATTTTCCTCAGGTCACTCGTCCAGGGAAAGGGGCAGGAAGAATAAATCGGCTCGTCGAACCCGTTATTCTTCGCCGAGCTCGGGTGATAGCTCTTCAGGCCGGGCCGCCCGCCATGACAAGCGTCATCGGAGGGAGGCATCGACTGAGCGGGCCGAGTTTTTACTGGCGTTCAAGTCAATCTCGGCCCATATTTCTGTCCTATCGGCCAACCGTCCACCAGCCGCTGTTCACGGTACGGCTGGTTCGGTTGCCCCCTGCTACCCAGCCGTCCATTGTTGGTCACGGTTGTGTGGCACAGGCACAAAGGGATCTGCCACACACGGTGAGCCGTGCGCCGGCGTCCGGCCCCTCCAGCTATTAGTCTACATCCTTTGATGTCTTTTCACTATGGAGAGCGGGCCGCTCCCACGCTGGATCGTGCCTCGGTGTTGCGTGCTCCGTCTGGGGGTCCAGAGGGGTCACGCTCGGCCGAGTCAGCTTGACCTTCTCGATCCGGTGGTTCCGCAGACGAGGAGGATGAGTCGATTCAGACGCAACGCCTCTCTGTTTCGGAGACGGAATTGCGCCTGGTCCAGAGAGACATGTTTCGGGTGTTGCAGTAACCCTCGCCTGAGGAGCCTGCTCAACCCGAATACCAATCTGTTAAGCTGTTAGGCGCAGCGGTCAAGGGTAAACCTTTCCCAGTCTTACCGCTGGACAAGGTGTGCGCTGATAAGATTAACGACAGCATGTCCTCTGATAAGTGGCGAACCGTTGCTAGACGGGCCGCCGACTATTACAATTTCCCAGAGTCGGATTATAAGAGATTCTTTGCGACTCCCTCCATCTCTGGCGCCGCTAATGATAAACTTGAAGCGGACGCCGGGAATCCCGCGGCCAAAAAACCGTTTGCGGATAAGGTCCGGGACAAGATGGAGGAATCCATGAAAAAGTTGGACTCCGCTGCACGTCATGGCATGCGGGCGTCCTCTTTTTCTTTCCTGCTCTCCGAGTACCTGGTCGCAGGTTTCGAGGATGAGACAGCGGTTCCGGCTGATTTTCTGGCGGCCGGTTTCCATTGTTTGGATTTTGTCCTCCGTTCCCTGTTGGAGCAGTTCGCAAGTATTGTGACTCTGACGTCTATGGTTCAACAGGGGAACATGCTGGACGCTCTTTTTCTCCGGCTGCGCGTAAGCGCTTCGAGAAGCTCCCTCTTTTCGGCAGTGACCTGTTTGCCGGCAAGTTTGAGGAGATGATGCAGACGGAGTCGAAGACGGAGAAAATCAACCTGAAAAGGTCTCTTTCTCCGGCGTCTAAGACTGCCCTGGGAAGGGCAAGGCAACCTTCACTATCCCCCGGCGCAAACCGCTCAAGTCTGCGCGGGGTGCCTTTCATGGCCCTGCAACCGCCACGACGGGTGCACGCGCTTCACAGACGCAGCCAGCCAGCCAACCTCGTGCCTTCTCGTCCCGTGGTTTTATCACCATGATAAAATACCATGCTTGTGTACATGTACTGTTTGTGTAACTGTGTTGGCCTTGAAGGGGCAAGACCCCTTTCCTAGAAGTGAGACTTGTCCGAGGAATGCGGACACTGGGCTGGATCGGAACTTGGCCACAGTGAGTCAGTTCACAGAAAGCCACCTTTAGTCATTTGCCTAGCCCTGCCCAAGACCAATAGTGGACCAAACACATCCTTTGATTGTATATGAATATGTAAGTGACTTAAGCAATTCCTAATAAGGCAGGAAACTCCTGTGATATTTGCATGTTTGGAATGTTAATAAAATGTATATAAACCCTGCTGAATGGAGAATCGGACAGACATCGCATCCAGCCGAATAAACCATATCACTCCAAGTACAACGTTGTCTCCAAGTATCTTCATTCGTTAGTTGCATATAACCCACAGTTATAGTTTCAAGTCGTCAGCCCCCCCCCCCCCCCGTTATCCCAGGGGCTGGCGCAAGTGACCTAATCGACTCTTGGCGACCCCTTACCGTCGGACCCGTGGGGGGTCGCCTTCGAGCATTTGCGGGGTCCTGGGTTTCAATTACGTCCGACAGATGGCTGCTCGAGACGATCCGTGGCGGTTACGCCCTCGAGTTCACGAGCACCCCTTCGTCGGACATGCTTATTCGGCCGACACCGATTCCGGTCGACCCAATCAAGCGCCATTTTCTCGAGGAGGAAATTCAATCTCTTCTCGAGAAGGGTGCAGGTCGCGCTATCCCACCACGCGGTCGGGCTTCATGTCCACTTTCTTCCTAGTACCCAAGAAGGAAGTCGACGAGTGGCGGCCGGTTCTAAATTTGAAACCCTTAAACAGTTTCATTTGTCCCCGGCGTTTTCGCATGGAAACACTCAGGATTATTCTAGAATCCATACGTACGCCGGCGTGGGCAGCGAGCCTGGATCTAAAGGTCGCGTATTTACACTTCCCGATCAGATAGGAGCACAGGGAATTCCTGCGTTTCCAATACAACGGAATACGATACGAATTCATGGTGCTCCCGTTCGGCCTCTCCACTTCTCCGCGAGTGTTCACTCGTATAGTGCGAGCGGTCGGCGGGCCCTGCGGCAGCGTGGAGTGATCATATTAATGTACCTAGACGATTGGTTCGTGGTGGGACACTCCCACGAGGACACGTCCGCAGCGTTCGAGCTGACATGGCGTCTCGCATCAGATCTCGGATTCTTGGTCAATTTCAAGAAGTCCCACCCGCTCCCTTCGCAGTTCCCAAACTTCCTGGGAGCGGCTCTCGACCTTCAGAGGGGGATTGCCTGCCCAACGGAGGAACGCGCATCGAACCTCCAGCAATGCGTGTCCCTCTTCTTGACAGTGCCGGAGGCCCGGCTCGAGCGTGGCTCCGGCTACTGGGTCTCGTGGCAAGTATGGTAGATGTCGTAAGGTTTTGCAGACTAAGGATGCGTCCGATCCAGCTGCCCCTCCATTCGTTCTATCGGCCCAGTCGGCACCTCATCGACCTCATCTGACATGGAGGGTACTCCATTGGTGCATATCCCACAACGTAACGCTTACAGCGTTACACCTTCCTGGCAAGGACAACGTCACGGCCGACGCCCTCTCCCGGGGGTGGGTGGTGCCGACGGAGTGGACTCTGCGTCCGGAGGTCGCCCAGGTTGATAGATCAGGTTGATAGATCGCCCTCACATCGATCTATTTGCCGCGGAATCAAACCATCAGCTGCCAACCTTTTGCTCGAGGGCCCCCTGCCCTCGAGCATGGGCGACAGATGCGCTGGCGATCAGATGGGACGGGCTCCTGGCTTTTGCTTTTCCCCGTTCTCTCTGATCTCACGAGTGGTTACCAAGATCGAACAGGAGGATTGCAAAATCCTCCTGATCGCCCCCTTTTAGCCTCGCGAACCATGGTTCGCGAGGCTACTCGGGTTGTTGGTACATCGGCCAGTGATACTTCCGAAGAGGGCGGACATCCTGTTCCTGCCCTCTTCGGTCCTTCTGTTTCCGAGGCCCCGGGATCTCCTCCTGACGTGCTGGGTGCTGTCGTCGAATCGCTCCGCACGAGCTGCGGCTCTTGCCGCCTGCAGCCGTCGAGAGTCGACACGAAAGATCTACGACAGCCGACTATACAGCATTTTCATAAATGGTGTAGTCGGCGAAATATTCGTCCCGCCGGTACTTCTTTAGGAGAAGGGCGAACTTTTTCGTTTATTTGTTCGGGAATGGGCTACAGGTGTCGACCATTAAGAATTATCGGTCGGCAATTGCGGCTATCCATGCTGGGTTCCCGGATGGGAGCTCAGTATCGGATAGCAGCGTTCTGGGCCACCTCATTAAGGGTATGTTCGTATCCCGTCCTTAAACCCGTCGGTTGGTTCCGGCATGGGACTTATTTGCGGTATTATCTTACCTCTCTGGTCCACCCTTTGAGCCGTTGGGCAGTTCTACCTTGTTCCACTTGTCCGTTAAAACAGCCTTTTTCCTTGCCGTCGCTACGTGACGCCGACGTAGTGAGTTACACTCTCTCTCAATAGAGGCAGGACATATCCGGTGGGAACCGGGTGGTGTCCGCCTCATTCCAAGGTTAGGGTTCCTAACTAAAAATCAGTCGGTATCGTTTACTCCGCCAGACATTTTCGTCCCAGATATCAAATCTTTTTCGGCCGTCTCGGCCGATAAATGTTGGTGCCCGGTGCGGGCGCTTAAGAGTCTTTGCGTTCTGGTCAATCGTAATTGTTTGTCGCGTGTACCCCACCAAATCGGCCGGCGTCACGCGACACAATTTCCCGGTGGTTGGTGACGGCTATCCGTTCGAGTAAGGGGTCTTCTGCGAAGGATGGTGCCGGATCGGCTCGGGCACATGACGTTCGGGCAGCCTCGTTACTCAAGTGGCGTGTTGGAAGTCTCCCAACACGTCCACTGAGTGCTATCTGAAGGATGTCTTTCAAGCTGAGGGAAGAGCGGGCCGGACGGTGTTGACTGCTGCTGGTAGAGCAACTAGCTGTCTTCACGATCCCCTGCAGGCGCGGACCTCCCCAAGTTAGGTGAGTTCCCTGGTTCGGTCTTCTGATTATGGCATTGTGGTGTTAATTTATTCATGTACAATGTTTTCTCCCCTCGATAAGTTCTTCGTTACATCGGGGTTTTTTTTCGGGCGGCCTACCAAAGAGATGGGCCGCGTCATACCGTTGTCTAGTATTCGAACCACTGTATGCTTATGTTGATAACTTACACAGGTTTCGAGGGGCCTGCTTCGTGATGCCCCGACGTGCATCTCGCTGGCCCACCGCCTTCGTTCACGGTGTGAGTCCATGCAAATGGATTTGCTATACAGGTAACGTATATGACTGACATAGACTCCCCCCTCACAGTATAATTATAGTGTAGATGGGGCCTATGAACGAATACTTAACTGTATAGCATCCTTCCCTCCTTCCCCTCTATACTCGATGCCTTGGTGGTTTTTTACTACCGCTCGAGAAAAAAGGACGAGAACATGGCGTCTATTTCCACGAGGCACCGTGGGTGGGCGCTGGAGGGCGCTATTGTTAAAACTCTTAGTGGGAATGCCTGCCGGCAATAAGAATTATGCAAATGTATTTGCTATACAGGTACTAGGTAAGTATATTCGTTCATAGACCCCATCCACATTACCGTGGGGAAAATTCATGGGCAATTCCACGTATGTGTACAACTATTGGTCATTAGCCTTCACCCCATTATGAGCAAGGTGTTCAAATGGATGATCAATCGCCAACTAGTGAATTATCTGGTTAATAATGAGCTTCTAAGTGACATCTTGTATGCTTTCCGCCACTCTAAAGCTACTGGGGATGTTTTTTCCTTGATTACAGAGCACTTGAATAGTTCTCTTGATAAACGTGGCGAGGAAAGGCCTGTTGCCCTTGATATTTCAAAGGCTTCTACAGGGTTTGGCACGGGGGCTCATCCAAAAACTTGAGTTGTATGGGATTTCTGGCCAATTGCTTCATCTAATCTCTAGCTTTCTTTGTTAGTGACAAATCTATGTTGTGCACGATGGTCAGAAATCCACGGCTCGTGGCATTAATGCAGGTATCCCTCAGGGTTCTGTTTTGGGTCCGACTTTGTTCCTGCTCTATATCAATGACCTGCCTGGTATTGTATCCTCGCAAATAGCTATGTACTGTATGCGGTAGTCCGAGTAACTTGGACCCTTGCCATTTTTTTTTTAATTTGAGGGGGTCGGGCGATGGTAGGGTCCAAGATTTTCAGTAGGGAAACAAGACCAAACAACGATATGTTCGACTCCATGACTACCCCCGACCGAAACCCCCAGATTTTACCCCGAGGACACCCGTGAAACCGTCCCACGCACCCATCTTTGGATTGAGTGAGAATCGCCGATTTCAATTCTGGTAATTTATTTTACTCACGTTCGGGGAAAAAGAAGAATTTCCCCTCAGGAGATCGAGAAGATTCTCTCCCGTTCGACGAGCCAAAATGCGATTTCAAATTGAAACGGTATACACGCAAATCGATGACATTTTGCGCGCACCAGTAGGATCCAATGTAGCCAACGCGACATAGTCAACGCGTGCGCACACGGACCTGTCAAAACGTCATCGATTTCCGTGTTGCGGTTGCGTGTGCAGTTCAAAATCAAAGATGGCCGCCGCATTTTGGCTCGTCGGACGGGGGAGAATCTTCTCGATCACCTGAGGGGAAATTATTTTCTCCTTTTTCCCCGAACGCGTAACGTGAGTAATACAAATTACTCCCGTTATGATGACAACTCCGTTATAACGAGCATATTTTCCAGGTCCCGATCAAATTGTGCACATTAGTATAGTATAGGGGAAATATCCGTGTATAACGAGCACGCACGCTACAAGACTCCGGTTATAAAGAGCATTTTGGCCGACCAAACACGAAAGCATGTTCTCGAACCATTATGACGACTTATTTTGTAAACTACGGGCGCCGCGGTGTGTCAAAAACCAAACTTAATCAAGAATCGCATCTTTCAATGCCCCATGCATGCACGCAGTGCTGCAGTTTCGTGTGAATGTTGTTTCATCTCGCCGATAATGGGATGGTTTGTACGGTGGCCCAGAAGAGACATCGTAAATTGCAAGCATCTGCGGTTAAAAATCCCCCTTGCGGTTTCAGACAATTGGGCTTTTAGGGGATAATGAGTGCATGGAAGATTTCCTCCATATCGTTTGATACCCAACAGTGGGGACGTAAACTGCTGCTGGTAAATGCCCCCTTTGAAATCCAAAGAATAATACATTCGGAAGTATTATTGGGGCGCCCTCTCTTGACTGATTCGAGAACAACAGAAGGAAATGTCTATCTTTTTTTATCGGATCATTGTGTGTGAGTGACGGATTTACGTGCTCGAAGTTTCCATCGTGTCCGGATTAACGTCGTCAAATATACCATGGAGGGAAATATTTTCAACCTTTGTTTTATTTATTTTATTCACCATTATTATTCCAAAATAATGTGAAATAACCTACATCGCTTTGGCTTGAGTCCGATTGCAAACCACGGAAAATCATGTGCCCATACAACGATCAACGTCGTCTGTGCTAACCAATGGGAATAACTGCGCTCTGGTTATAACGAGGTTCCGGTTATAAGGAGGGAATTGCAAAAAGCCTCCCAACGCATAGGTTGTCTGTATCGTGCATTTAACGGACACATCAATGAATACTCCACCGACGCAAAATGTACTGGACTAATCACCACTCATACTGTATTATTGTATTCTGCTTTTTGTGAGATGGCAAAGAGTTCAATCTGTGAATTAAACATTCAACGGACAAACAAGTTGAGTATCTGTGAAAATGCTCCTTCTGTGGCTAAGGTCTCTAAATATATCAATCAATGCCTAGAATGTTACAGGAAACAAAAAAGGATATGCACTCCCCTCTTAGAATGATCAAAACAGTACATTAACAAACTGGGGAAATACATGTAGCTCTCTTCAGAACAACAAAATGTATATATCTGCTGCACAGTTAAACAATGACATAATTACATTACCACAAATATGGAAGGTTAAATTTAGGGACTGAAATTTCACTATTATTCTATCTGGACTATTAAGAAAATTATATTCATTTTACTCTATAACAATAATCCTTCAAGAAAATAAAGTGCATCATTGGGCGCATTAGGGGGAAATCAAGGTGGAGTATTTTTGACAATGTAGCAAGAGCTGTAACTGAAATAACTGAATTGTAGAGCGGCACCGTTGTCAACGGAACAGCGCCCTCGTGTGACTACAGGAGGAAAGCCTATGACCTCAACAAACTTTTTACATCCTATCCTCCGCCTACCGCTGTTCTGTATTTATATAAATATACAATTCGCGCTGTCATACTGTTGCCATGTCTGGGCTGGGGCTCCATCCTGTCATCTTGCCCTGTTAGATAATCCAGCGGCGTGTCACGTTTGGTGGTTCCTGGTTCAGCCTCTACCTTCTTCTTCTTGCGTTTGAGGCAAGCAGCAATTAGATGTGCTGCTGTCTCAAGTTGTTGTCGTTCGCCTGGGCTCAATCAGAAGAGCAAGACCAGTTACCAGGGCCCACCAATTATTAGGAGGTCGACAACATTGGCCCCAGCCCTCTCCCTTAGAATCTCTATCACACCGTTGCTCTGTGGCTTCATTGACCCTATTCTAGATATTATCATAGACGATGCTCAAATGGCATTTCTACCTTGGTTCCCTAAAATGCTCCCATTGCCCGTACGCGTAATTTTTTTTCCCAGGATGGGAAAGGCCATCATTAGCATAAACATGCGCTATTGGTTGCATTTCTTCCATGCTGAATTATTCATGATAACCATTCCACTTACGCACCCACCCACGTCAGTATTTCATGTATGTACTACATGTACATGTACAAGTACTATACACTGTATAATTATATGTACAAACTAGAATTTCCTGATGACGCTTGATAATACCATAGACAGAGCCTTGCTCTATTGATTTACATACCCCTCCTCACATGTGTAGTTATCGAGGGAACACAAATTAAAGAGGACTCTATAAGTATAAAAAAATATGCTGGCACTGTGGCAGTGAAATAGATTTCTTGACCTTCAATCTTTCTTTTAATCAGAAATGGGTTCTTTTAAGGTTACCCCTGTTACAAATATCGAATGCCCACAAACATGGAAAGAAGTTAAACATTCTGCAAAATGTGACACAAGAAAATGCGACATGACAAAGATGGTGTTCTGAACATAAACTCTGTTGGAAGAATTTAATGGCTGGGACGTACAGTATTGATGAAGTAGGTGGTTTCCCAAAAAATAAGGCCATGCCTTACCTAGGAAGTATTATAGCCTAATACCTCCTTGCCCAGACACACTTTCTAGTGACCACACAAAAGTGGGTGACCTACACATTCCAGAAGAGGTGGTCACTACCAGACTTTGTCTCTTGGGAGTATTTAAGAATGTGGGATGACACACCAGTACAGAGCCAGGCACAGTTGCCATGGAAACTAGGATCAGACCAAAGGAATTTTCCAAATGGTTTCCATGTACATGTACTGTACATATAATGTACATGTACATTTTACACGCGTGCGAGGGTGCGCTACAATTCATGAATAATTCAGCATGCGTGGATGAAATATATCCAATAGCGCACGTTTATGCTAATATTGGCCTTTCCCATCCTGGGAAAAAAATTACGCTGCCCGCACCACGGGCAATGGGACGCTTCTCTTCACGCATGCGCCGATATGCAGTTATGACACCTAAAGCCAATACTAAGCGGTACTCTAGATTCCCGCGCACTGATGCACTATTGTATTCTCTACCTGCAACATGTTTCCCCCTTCTTATAACTTGTCTCAATTCAAATGTAACATAATCGTTCATCTTTCTTCCTCCTGATCTAGTTCGTTCCTGGTTCTTCCCCCTTACTACTTTCTTTTAGCCCTCACCTTGAGTGGCATTTTGGGGCCTTGTGTTGGGCGATAATTGTAAAAAAAAATTTTTTTTTAAATGGGTTCTTTATTTCAAAGTACACCTGTACGCTTTTTACCTGAGATGGCAAAGATCACAAAATTGTGTCAAAGGCCATGGGGAATCCCTTTTCACGAACAATCCTTTTCATTCCGATACAATAAAAATTGATACAGAATTTGTAATTTTGTGGTGAGAGGTACGTATTAATTTTTACTTTTAAATATACCCTCTGTCACACTCAAGTCGGACCCAGTGAAAAAATAGAAATTGTGTTAATCGTTATCAAAAACTGAACACCACTGGTAAAAAGGTGCGTTGGTCTTTTATGGAATGTCCCACAAACATGTACAGTGTATAATGTTTAACATTGTCGTGATGAGTAGTGGAGGGGGTCACTTCAGCACACTTTGTGAAGGGCGGAGTCAAAGGGTTTTTGTGGGGGAGGAGGGGAGGTTATGAAAATTAATCAATGTATGCATGTATATTTTGGGTATAAGATAGGGGCGGGAGAGTTTGACCTTGTGTACGGAGTGTGACGGAGATTGAGTCATAGCCCGTGACGTCATGGAAACGTACTGACTGTTGCATTGTGAGGGTCCACGACGGGCGCGTGGAGATAATCCCCGGACAAAGGGTGGTTATGAAGGACCTGGGGTGCCAGAGCACCCCTTTCCAACAAGTTAACAATGAGACTCAGAGGATATCATTAACTTGTAATTTATTGCTACCCTCGTCATCATTCGGTAAAACTGTAAATACAAGAAAAATATGGGGAAACTTATAAGTACATGTAGAATGACTTAAACATAATAAATGGACAAGTTTACACTTGTCGTAACACGCAGGGGCGTGCACGGGGGTCCGCCAGCGTGTGCTGAGACGGGGGAGTTGGGAGACGATCCCTGATCCAAAGACGACTCGACGGACAATTTGGTTTACGGTACTATGGGCCACTCCTCATCTTTCTTTATTGAACCCAAACCGGAGTACAAGATAACAAAAAACCCCAACGGGCAGCGACCAGTCCCTTGTAATCTACATGTACATTCGTCCTCCAATGGCCTGATGACTCGCCAGCCAACGGGTGTGGACACGAAACAACGTCCTCCCTTGAGCCTTTCCTCAGTCGCTCAATTCATAGGGAGCTCTCTGTCCGCAGAGCGACTGACCACTCCAAAAACTTATGGAAGACTGCCCAAGTTAGGGTGTTGAAAAAGTTAGTGTGGGCGAACTCTTTCATCGTTAGCGCCCCCAACGAGTTTATAATAAGGAAAACCCAATTCCCCACAAATTCCCTGTTTTAGAAACCATGCGCCCCGAATGGTTATTTGTGTAAAATTAGAAAAAAAGGTAAGTATCATAATTCGAACTCATCACACTACTTCATAAACCATCAAGAATGAACAAGCATGTAATTCTAACTACTGGGTAAATACAGAATACATATTCTGAGATAAACGCATTAACATGAAACTTAACAAAAAGCAAAGGTACATTGCTTAGATCTATACATCAAAAAGCAACAGACAAATCGACAGGATTAGAACTCGGATAGACCTCAGTCAAATCATTCCCTTACAAACGAACAAACCAGGTAAAGTAACGTCTTTACAAAGTACACAGAAAATTGTCGATGTATACAAACACTGTGGACGGCTCGATTAACCACCATTATAATACATAAAGCAAGAAACACAGAACCAACGAGCAAAGTGAGAATATTGGCCCTGCATCCATCAGGTGCAATTAGCCACCTCCCCACCTATCAAATTAATTGAGACTATGGGGGCAGACGCGATCAATCATGCCGCGTAATGGCTCACACTTGCAGAGGCTCTATTGTCCACTTATACAGTCAATTACGTCCAACCTGACAGTGAATTTTGAGTGGTATCCGCAATATTTGCAACACGACAACCAAGCATACCCAACATGCTAGATTTACGAAACAAAACATGTCACGTACAGAATCACGACTCAGATACACAACCAGCCAAAGGATTGTAGCCCGTGGAAAGAGACGAGGCCCGAAAGTCAAACTGAGTACCTTGCCATAATTATCTCATCATCTCTTTTCCGTGAGAGGATAACCATAAAACACAACTTCAAATGGTTAACTCTCTTCAAACTAAATCAAAAACACAAAACTCCATGCAAACATCGAGTGAGTCAAAGAGTCAATCTTCCCACTACATTTACAAGAAAGTCGATTTAAATAATAACAAAGATTATACATGTATAACTATAAGTATACGCAATACAAGAACGCAACAAAGTAAACATAATCACACATCATTCTGTGGTCTTTCCACCCTTTCGCAAAGCAGAACCCTTAGATTTCTTAGCCAGCCGCTTGGACCGGCGCAACTCGACGCATGAAGTTTTATCATGCGGCGCAGACTGGCCACTCTTACCGTTACTACTCGGCTCTCCTTGTTTGGCTAGAGTGTCACCACCTTGAACTAATTCACTAGGGCCAAATAAAGAACAGGGTATTGGTATTAATTCTTCATCAGAAGATGAATCTTCCTCGGCCATACTCGATTTACAAGTATCTGAATCAGAACATTCAGACTCAGAACTCCCATTTTCCGGAGTTTCTTCTGCCCCAGGGAGAAATGCTAGAGGCTCCGAGGACCCACACCATTCCTCACGTGGGTCAGAAATAAGTTGCTGGCGGTTCACCCATTTCTCTGGCCCACCAAGGAGAGGTCGGATTGAATACACGTCCTTATCACTCATGCATTTAACAACAATATAAGGGGTATCCTTATAATGATCGATTAACTTATGTCTCCCTGTAAAAGCATTATTCTTTATCAAAACCTTATCACCAATTACAAATGGTTTGGCTCTACAGCGCTTATCATACCGTCTCTTGTTATAGGCGGCAGCACGTTGTAATCGATCCTTAACCACACTAAAAGCTCGCTGAACAAGCTTCGCCTGCTGTTGTATATAACCCTCCTCAAAACTCTGACAGCTCTTGCTTAACAAATAGTCGAGCGGTATCACAGGTTCTCTCCCAAATAGCAGGGTGTAAGGTGTCACGCCAGTTACGGTATGGGGTGTTGAGTTGTAGATGTATACCAGATGTGGGAGCAACTCAGGCCACCTCTTCCGATTTGTATTGTCAATAGATTTGATTAACGAACAGAGTGTCTTATTAAAGCGCTCGGTCTGAGCATTGCCCTGGGGATGATACGAAGTTGTTCTTGTCTTCCTAATGCCATAGAGGAGACAAAGCTCCTTCACAAGAGAGCTCTCAAAGTTGCGGCCCTGATCCGAATGTATGTGCGCAGGCACCCCATAATGAACAAACCAGTGATCGCGCAATGTTCGAGCGACCACTGGGGCAGTTTGGTCCTTGCAAGGAACGGCTTGGGAATATTTCGTAAAAGCATCAGTCATTACAAGTACATCTTCATAGCCTCCCCTCCCCTTATCGAGCTTCAGAAAATCAATCGCTAGTCGTTCCATGGGTTTGAAAGCAAGGAGGTGGTGCATTGGCGGTCTACTGTGAGGCGCATTTGTTTTGGTAAGGCTGCACCGAAGGCACTTCCTAATATGGGCACGCACTTGTCCGCTTATGCCCGGCCAAAAACACCTGCTCCTCAACAACGCTAATGTACGATTAGCCCCCTGGTGGCCCCAGTGATCATGTGCATTCTCAAGCACAAGCTCCCTTAATTTCTCAGGAACTAACAATTGGTACAAAACACCGACGGCCTTGTCTTCCACCCGCCTATACAAGATCCCATCTTTCTCAACAAATCTTGACCACTCCCGAGTCCACCCTTTCAAATTAGAACTAACATTCGAGCAACCTTCCGACTGACCCGGCTTCCAATTTGTTGCCCACAACCTCCAGACTTCCTGAAGATGTTTATCTTCCCTCTGTAATGACGCAACATTCCCCAAGGTTAAGGATGGAAGCACAGGGCTAGTCTCCTTTTCTGCATCAGCCTGGGAACGTGCCTCGAAGTCATTTTGAACAACGACCGCACGCAAAGAGAGTGGCACATTCGCACCATCTGCCTCCATACCAGAGGTTTGATTAGCCGGACACCGACTCAACGCATCAGCACACCTGTTTGTGCGACCCGACCGGAACTTAATTTCTATATTGAAAGGGGCCAACTGCGCAACCCATCGCTGCTCGGTCGCACCTAACTTCGCATTGTGCAGGTGCGCTAAGGGATTATTATCCGTAAGGACTGTGAAGCGGCTACCAAGAAGATAGTCCCTGAATTTCTCAGAAACCGCCCATTTAAGCGCTAGTAACTCCAACTTGAAACTTGAGAGGTCTGAGTAATTGCGTTCAGCCCCCCTCAAACCACGGCTAGCATAAGCAACGGGATGGACAGCTCCATCATTGCCTATCTGACACAATGAGGCACCAAGGCCTTTCAGAGAGGCATCCACCTCTACAATAAAATCCTTGTCAAACCGTGGGTACATGAGCACTGGTGCCTGACACATAGCAGTTTTCAGTATTTGAAAGGCTCGGTCTGCCTCGTCGGACCACAAGAAACCCCTCGTAGCCTTCCCTGTTTTTGCGTCAGTCTTACCCGTCAATGCGTGCAGTGGAGCCGCAATGGACGCAAAACCACGAATAAAACGTCGGTAATACGACGCCAAACCCAAAAAGGAGCGAAGCTCACCACCGTTTGTCGGTGCCGGCCATTGGGCCACTCGGGAAACTTTTTCTGGATCTACGGAAACCCCTTTCTTATTAACTATGTGCCCAAGGTGTCGAACTTGGTCTTTACACAACTCGCACTTGCTTCCCTTAAGTTTGAGGCCATGTTGAATGAGTCGTTTGAAAACAACATCCAACCGAGCAAGATGATCCTCGAAAGTTTCGGAAAACACGAGGATGTCGTCAAGATAGAGAACCAGCTGGGACATGTTCATGTCGCCAAATAGCAACTCCATAGTCCGCTGAAAGGTCCCAGGACTGTTGCATTATCCCTGAGGCATGCGCTTAAAAGAAAACAAACCCCATGGTACCCTGAACGCTGTCTTGTTTACGGACTCGGAGTGCATCTGAATCTGAAAGTAACCATGAGCCATGTCAAGAGTGGAAAAGAACTGCGAGCCAGCCAACACATCTAAAGTTTCCTCAATACGGGGAAGCGGGAATGCGTCCTTCACAGTAAGTGCATTGAGCTTTCGATAGTCTATGCACAATCGAAGGGTTCCATCGCGCTTTCTCACCAAAACAACGGGACTTGCATAAGGACTCGATGACCTTTGAATTATACCCTTGTCAAGAAGGTCTTGCAATAACTTCTGGACTTCTGGCATTAGATGAGGGGAGATCCTACGATAAGGCAGGTTGACCGGCCGATCACTGGTCAGCTCTATCTCATGTGGGATGAGTTTACATGAACCCAAATCCAAAGGCCCCTTAGAGAATGCCGCGTCGTTTTCTTTTACCAACTTGGCCACTCGAATAGCATTATCACCAGCGAACCCCTGCAGAGAGATGCCAGGGGGGAGTTGGTATCGAGTACCATCCGGAAACGTAAACATCTCTCGTGCCTTATTACTATTAGGTTGTCCCTTTTCAACTTCCCCTACATCGCCCATGTCCGGAACATTTAGTATTCGAGGTACAGCGAGGTCATCTAAGACAACATTATCAACAGATACAAGATACCCTTCTCCAGAAAACTGGAGAGATATCTCTTCCTCTAATTCGACTTCAACAGCCTTGGCCAACTTATGGCCGGCTGATATAACTAACGGCTCGGAGCTGTCATTGCTCACAAGCAGCTTCAGCTGTTCTGACACACACTGAATACCCTCGAGAACTTCAACCCCAGCATTGTCACTCGAATCGGCCTTTCCACAGCCGTCGGCCTTATTTCCCCATACGTCAGGCTTCAACAGGACACATCTACTACGGATATTATCAAAAGAGTCATCAAGATCTACTTCAATCAACTTAATTGTATGAGGTTGAATTGCCTCATCGTTCACTGCTCTGACAATTTTGTCACTTTTGGGCTGAAGTGGTTTATCTTCAATTGGGGCAACCCCGGCCTTAAACCATCTAAGGGCCATTAACCAGTCCCCAGTAAAAGGACCCACTGGGGCAACATTAAGTGACGAAAGATCTCGTAATATGTTACACCCCAGGATGATGGGAAATTCCTTCCTCCTATTACTCTCCATCATCCCACTTCGGTCTGACCTGACCAGAAAGCAAGCCTTAACATCAGCACCAAAAACCTCAATGTCAGTTTCAAGAAAACCCCTAACGGGTATCTCAAGGTCATTTGCCCCAAAGAGCCGAATAAACGACCCAACTCTGCCCAATTGATCAGCTTTCTCTGCTAAGTGATCGTCGAAAAAAGACGAGGAAATCAAAGAGGTTTCGGCCCCTGTATCAAGTACGCAATGGGCATCTACCCCACCTATCCTAACGGAGACTGTGGGGCTACGCGAAATCAACATATTACGCAACTCCTCTTCGCCGCGGGCGCATTCTTTACTATGGGGTGCGCTCCCACGCTTACTATTTACCTCATCCACAGCGACATCACTGATGGGCGTCAAACCATCCCCCGTCACACTGCCCCTTATGACGGAGGAGGGGCGTTTCCCTGCGACCCTTCAACATGTCTGCTTTGATCAACAGCCATCTTCTTAAAACAGCTCCGCGCATAATGACCAGGCTTCTTGCAATAATTGCAAACAATCGAAGGTTTATCTTTACGAGATAGCGCATCATCTAGCTTCTTATCGACCAGGTCGGTTAGCTTGGTCAGTAGAGATGTACTAGCTGACTGTTCTCTGACCAATGCATCTACACGATCAGCAAGTTTCACATTTGCGGCTGCAATCTGACCCAGTGCCCCTTCGAGTCCGCCCCCTGAGCTGGCTGGCTGAGCCACCGATTGGGCGGCCTCTACAGAGCAAGCCGCTTCTCGAATCTTGCTACCCCTGACATTGGGCTCCTTATCTTCAAAATCAGACAAAAGGGCCAAAACTTGTTCCCTAAATCTATAGAAGGACAGCTCGGGCTTGTCGACTTGAAGTCGCCGCATCTCACGACGGGCGGCTGTGTCCCTGACTCCCTTAGTAAATTGTTCCTTAAGAACCTTATCCCTCATAAGCTTTAGAGCGTCCTTTTCCGGCCCGTCAGCTGATGCATCGATTCGATCGTGCAGGCGCATCAATGCGCGACTGAAATCCGCTAGTGACTCGTTTGAGTGCTGAGTCCGAGCATACAGAGCACCGGTCAGCGCAGCTACAGTATCCTGTGGCCCGCAAGTGCGACTTAGTAATGCACTTAACTTCCGGACCGAGTCTCTTTGCTCTACTGGGCTACACATCACCTCCTCTTTAGCAATACCACCCAAGTGGTCTAACATTACATCAAGTGTTTCACCCTCCGTGATACTAAGCTGTCTAGAGTAGAAATCTACTTCTTCTAACCATTCATGGAGAGTAGAATCTCCAGGTTTCTGGGGAGGTCCATTGAACTTGGACAACTTAACCTTCGGTGCCCTGGCAAACTTGAGATTTTGCAACGCACTCGCCAGAGTTTCGGCTACCGATTCGTTGGACTTGGCTATCATTTGAGCGATAGCCTCCGAGTTCTCCATGGCTGACTAGATACTCAACAAACTTGTACTGAAAACTTAACAATCCTAACACTTGACAAGGTTAAGAGTACATCGTTATACAACCCGGATGGTGAACAAAAATAAAGGACACTCCACCTTAGTAACAGATACAGGTCTACTCCTACAAGGCTTCAGCCTAACATACCCAAACTATCTCATCCTGCAAAAGCATAATTATAACGGTGCCAACAAATAAATCGGCAATCATGCAGGAACACACAAGGTCAAAGGGAAATTACAGTTGGGCATTAAATTAAAAAAAATATGCCAAGCCGGTTGGGGGCTCCGAGAAATCTTCTAGCTCCATCCTGATGCCGTCTCCCGGATCCTGTCTACGACGCCAGAAATTGTCGTAACACGCAGGGGCGTGCACGGGGGTCCGCCAGCGTGTGCTGAGACGGGGGAGTTGGGAGACGATCCCTGATCCAAAGACGACTCGACGGACAATTTGGTTTACGGTACTATGGGCCACTCCTCATCTTTCTTTATTGAACCCAAACCGGAGTACAAGATAACAAAAAACCCCAACGGGCAGCGACCAGTCCCTTGTAATCTACATGTACATTCGTCCTCCAATGGCCTGATGACTCGCCAGCCAACGGGTGTGGACACGAAACAACGTCCTCCCTTGAGCCTTTCCTCAGTCGCTCAATTCATAGGGAGCTCTCTGTCCGCAGAGCGACTGACCACTCCAAAAACTTATGGAAGACTGCCCAAGTTAGGGTGTTGAAAAAGTTAGTGTGGGCGAACTCTTTCATCGTTAGCGCCCCCAACGACAGTTTATAATAAGGAAAACCCAATTCCCCACACACTTTTTTGTACACTCCGAAAACATGGGAGAAATACAAGAAATACAGGTGGCAGTTCACTGACTTGAGAAAATGTGAGCAATCACGGATGAAGAGCGGATAGGAATAACACAGAATTCTGACCACTCAAAAACACCTTGTACAATAAAATGCTTACAGAACTGTTCTCCTTTACGATCAAGATGTCTGGGCTGAAAACTGGCTTGAACATTGACTGCTGCGGTGAACGGATCCTCAACCTTCATGAAAACAATTAAGAACAATCCTTACTCTACTATACAAGTATGTTGTTTATACAGTGGTTCTGCAAGGAAGGAAAACATTACCAAATAAGGGCACAGCCTATAAGCTCATACATATTCATGAGGTAGAAACAAGATGGTGGAAGGAGTCCTTATAATACACACAATAGATCAATTAGAGTTGCTTTTCACATTTAAACTACAGTATTAAGGCATATTCTTCTCATGGGACTATACTTGGATACAAAACTAGGGCACAAAATAGACTTCCAGTAAACTTCAAAGCTAATTCTTACACGTTAAAATTTAGTGGGCCTGACGTTTCGATCCTAGCAGGACATTTCTCAGTGGCAAATTGAGTTGTGTAATTCTTACACAATAAAAGGCAGCCTTCTGTAGTTTATGTGTGGTCATACACTGTTGTGTAACTTCCAGAAGGTCACGAAAAGTTCATAAGGTTCCTCTTAAAATACACTTCAAATAACTAGAATTATACAATTATATAATAATGATAGCAAACAATAACTCACCAGTAATAGTCTGGTATAAGAAGCAGTGTTGAGGAGGGGCTCAAAAGGGTGAATTCTTTGGAGAATGCTGGATCTTTCAGAGGAGATTTCTTAAGACAATGCTGTGGAATGTTAGGTCATACCCTGTACCTGAGGTCACCAATAGAGGGCGCCCAACAAGAACTACTCAAAACAAAGAGCCTTAACTAACATGACACCCCCCCCCCCCCGTGATGATACTACTGTATTATCACAATCTAAAAAGTCATAACGGTTACCGGAGGTACAGCACACTAAATGCAATTCTGAAAAAGGGTAACTACATAAGGTTACGGATCAGGTGGGGTATTGGTGTAGTTTTTTGCAGTGATTTATTTAAAGTGAATACAGATAATTTCGGGGAGATGACATCTTTTGAATTTGTTGAATGGACAGTCACTTTCACAGGTGGTCAAATTAAGCTGATAACATTGTACAGATGTCCATATTCAGCTGCACACCTGGTTGTTTGTGGTGATTTTAATATTCATGTTAATATTCAAGCAGATCCCCCTGCTGCAAAGTTTAATGATATTTGTTCGTCAAGAAACTTGACTCAGCATGTGTGTGTACCAACACATATATCTGGTAATACATTTGATCTGATAATAACACGGGATGATAACATACTTAATCTTACTCCACCTGTTGACAGCCATTTTATATCAGATCACTGCTTTGTCACTACAACAATAAGTAATTACCGGAAGATTGATTTGGAAGCTTTAATGAATGATATTCGCTCATCTCAATTGCTTAATAATAATTTACTGGTTTCTGATGACCTTGATGGGTTAGTATGCATGTATAATTCCGTACTAAGTGCACTACTGGACAAACATGCACCTTTAAAGTCCAAGAAAATCACGATTAGGCTCAAGCTTCCATGGATTACAGATGAAATAGTTAGACTTAGGCAACTACGGAGACGAACTGAGAGACTTTTGCGAAGATGCGGTTCCATGTCTAGTAGAAATACATTTCGATATTTCAGAAATAGGACAACAAATTTACTTTTTAAGGCTTGCAAGGAATATTATTCTACTAACATTGAGAATAGCCATGGCGATCTAAAGAAATTGTACAACATTGTTAATTCCATACTTAAGCCTGACAAAACGGATGAATTTTGCACTTACTCTTCTAAAACTGATCTGGCCAATAAGTTTAATGATTACTTTATTGACAAAGTCACTAGAATAAGAAATGATTTGGATATTCAATCTCCTATTGATAATGTCTCATATAAGACAGTTGGTGTTAATCAAACGCTGGATTGTCTCACAGCTGTTAATATGGAGCTGGTCAAGCGTTACATTTTAAAGGCTCCCCTAAAGCAGTGTATTAGTGATCCAATTCCAACATGGCTGTTGAAGGAATGTATCAATGTATTACTTCCTATAATTACGTCAATGGTCAATTGTTCTTTTAGAAACGGTGTATTTGCTAATGCATGGAAACATGCAGTGGTTGTTCCTTTGAAGAAGAAGCCAGGAGCTGGTGTCGAGTTGTCAAATTATAGACCAATAAGTAATTTGTGTTTTATTTCAAAATTAGTGGAACGCATTGCCGCAGACAAAATCACTTTTCATATGCAAAAGAATGATCTTTTTCCAGTCTACCAATCGGCGTACAGGCAGTTTCATAGCACAGAGACCATGCTCAGTAGAATTACATCGGATATATTTCACTGTATGGGTAATCAACAGGTTGTTATGATGGTGTTACTTGACCTAAGTGCTGCATTTGATACCGTTGACCACAGTTTGTTACTGCAAATTATGAAAACTGATTTCGGATTTGACAATATTGCACTAACTTGGTTATGTTCATATCTCAATCATCGCTACCAAAGAGTTTCAATCTCAGGCGAGTTATCTGAATGCATTAACGTTAAGTTTGGGGTTCCTCAAGGCTCATGCCTTGGCCCAATGCTTTTTACAGCCTATGCAAGCTCCCTTTTTAATGTTCTAAATAATTACATGATTAGTGGCTATGGGTATGCTGATGATACACAGTTGTTGAAATGTTTCTCTCCTAAACAGAGTGATCAAAATGAATCATTACGTTAAGGATTGTCTTGCTTCAGTTCAAGCATGGATGTTGAAACACAAGTTGAAATTGAATGGTGGAAAAACTGAGGTTATCTTGTTTGGATCTCGTCAACAATTGGAAAAGATTAATATACATCATGTTAAAGTTGGTATTAATGAAATTAAAATTGTTGATAGAGTTCGCAGTTTGGGATTCTGGCTGGATTCCAGACTGTCAATGGAAACCCATGTAAATCATATTTGTAAAAAGGTTAACTACAGCCTACACAATTTGCGCCGAATTCGTAAATACCTCACTCAAGGAGCTACTGAGCGTTTAATTCATTCACTGATTACCTCTCATTTGGACTATGTTAACTCTGTAATGTACGGCATGTCTCAATTTTTATTTGACAAACTGCAGCGATTACAGAACAATGCTGCTCGGTTGGTTTTAGGTTTACATAAGTACGATAGAATTTCAACATCACTTAGGGACCTGCACTGGCTCCCAGTTCGAGAGCGAGTCCAGTTCAAGATTTTACTTTTGATCTTTAAGGTATTGCAGAACAAAGCACCAGCATATTTAGCAGACTTAATTGTCAAATCCGATTCTACTTACAGTCTACGTATTCGAGACACTTTGACACTTTATGTCCCTCGGTCTTATAATAAACTAAACGACAGGGCATTTGTCGTTGCTGGACCAAGCTTGTGGAATTCTTTGCCAAACCAGCTGAAGAGAATCACACGCGAAAATGAATTTAAAAGTGCTATAAAGACACATCTCTTTAATAAATGTTACAATTAATTAATATTATATTAAATTATTCTAATCTTATTTTAAAATTCCTAGTAAATGTTATTTTGTTGATTATAAATTGTGTTATTGTTCAAGTTGATTAATGTTATTAATGTTTTTATCCATGATATTTTTAAACGTTTGTTATATATCATTGTAAAGCGCTTTTGAATATATTTTATAGAAATAGTGCTATAGAAGTAAAATAAATGTTAAATGTTACATAGCTTAACTTCATAGAGCTTAAAGGTCAACTGCAAAGCATTTTGGAATTCATTTTTATTATTTCAAATAATACTATGGTGTCAGTAAAATACAACCATGCATTTTTTCCGAATTTTAAACTATGGGAAAAAGTTTTTAAAAATTATTTAAGTTTGGAAGGGGGAGCAGCCACGCCCCCGTGGAGGACGTCGTTGGTGACGTCAGCGGATGAAGACTCGGTCCATTACTCTTGTCGGGGAACTATTGTATTGTACGTTCGTATATACCAATAGTCAGTGCACGTTTCTCAAGAGAACCAATTTCGGGTGTAAATATCGACAAACCATGTTACACGCCAGCCAGATTCGTTGTTGAAGATTGCAGCAGTGGAATAAACATGCATTTATTCTTGGTCGGTCCTCTGATGGAGAGGAATCTTCAAAGGTTCAAGGAGCATTGATGAAGCAAGAACTGTCCATCGATTCTAGGACTTCGATGTATACACCCGTGTCACCATGCAAGTGAACAGAGCGGCTCATCTCTTGGGTTGACTTGAACATCCCCTGGTTTTTCAGCTATTGATCTTGAATGGACCAAACTCGTCTGGTGGTGCTTCGGTGACTCTTTCTTCTTGTTATCTCTGGACGAGGAGTTGACAAACGACTTCGTTCTTGATCTAGCTTGACGTCTCTACGGCTGTGGGTACCACTTTGGCAGACCATGACCGCTCAGCAAACGATGAGCCCAAGGCTGGTCATGCTTGCCATTGATGACCTTTCTCACCTTGTGAAATTTAGGAGCATCTCTACCGAGAAGAATGGCTATCTCGGCATCTTCCTTCAGGGGAGGCAACATTGGAGCAATGGGCTTCAGATGGTCGAAGGTTGCTGCTATCTCAGGTGTAGGGATCTCAAACACGTCACCAGGGATGGTACTGCACTCATAGAGGGTGGGTTTCTTAGTGCTGACTGAGCCGTCGAGACTTTCGATGATCAGGTCTTTCACGTTTCGACCCCGGACTTCTTGGAGACCGCTGATCGTCTTTACGGCATAGCTGGATTGCTCTCCCTTGATGTCCAGGTAGTTCAACAGGTGCTCACTGACCAGAGACCCATCACTTTGGTCGTCGATCAGGACGTATGTTGTTACTGCTCGCTCTGGTTCATCCTGGAGGTAGACCTTTGCCGGACATATCTTGGCACAGGACCGCCCAACTCTCCCTTGGCTGCACACTCTTGTGCATTTGGGTGCCACCGTCACGATAGCCTCGGTGTGGCCTTCACTCTGCCCTGCTGCGGATGTCGGTTGGTTGATTGCCACTGGAACATCTGTGCTGGGTGCTGGTCGGTGCATGGCTGTGACATGGGACCTGCCACATACCTCGCATTTCACTACTGCCGTGCAATTCTGTATGAGGTGATTGGACTTCAGGCATCGGAAGCACAACCCCTTCTCTTTCAGTAGTGTGATCTTGTCATCTGGGGATGTGTTCCTGAAGGCACGGCAATCTTGCAAGTCGTGTGCAGTGTGGTGGATAGGACAGGATGGGTGCTTGGTCGTGGAGGCTGTCTCGTTGGCTGTATTGACACCAGTCATCCTGACTGTAACTGCTTGCTTGGGTTGGCGATCTCCCACTTTGATGTCAGTGACCCGGAAGCTGGGGTCGTTCTGAATCCTTGCTTGCACTTGAATGAAATCCACGAACACGTGAAAGGGCGGGAAGACGACAGCGTGCCTGTCCTTGTATTGGGAGCCCTTCTCACGCCACTTCATTTGGAGCCACTCCGGGAGTTTGGCGACCAAGGGCTGCAACCCCCTCGATGAGTCCAAGACCAGGAGGCCAGGATACTGTCCCGTCTCTTTGGTGTATTGGGCCTCTTGAAGCAGGTATCCAAAGTCCTCCAGTCGGGAGCCATCACTGGGTGCGATCTTCGGGAATTCGTCTACCCGCTGCATCAGATCCCACTCGACCGCTTCTGGTGAGCCATATTTTCGGTCGAGGTAGGCCCAGATCCTCTGTAGACCCTGGTATGGCTTGTCTACATGGATTGCGCAGATCTTCTCTGCAAGACACTTGTCTCGGCCTTCGAGGGAGTCGAGGATGAGTGCCGTCTCCTGGAAGGATTTAAGGTCGAGGTCTTGTGTGGCCTGCTGGAAGCTGTGTTTCCACGACCTATATCCCCCTGCTTGGCCACTGAACTTCCTCAGCCCGCTCTTCACGAGATCTTTCTTCACCAGCATGTTGCTTATGGAGTGGATCTCCTCCTTCAGCTGGCGATGGGCTGGGTATGACGGCTGGTCAACTGGGCTAGATGTATGGAGGGAATCTTTAGAGCTCTGGAGCTCTTCCTTGACAGCCAAGGCTTCACCCTGGACATGACTCGATGCTGGGGACATCTTCTGCTCAAAGTGCTCTTCAACGAAGTGAATCGTGCGGACTTCAGGATTTGTGATGGGTAGATGTAACCCTCCCTGGGTGGATGTAGACATTTTTTTGTGGCTGCCGCTGTCTCCAGAACTTCCGCTTCCGCTTCTGCCATGGCATAATCTTTCTCCGCATTCAGAAGAAGAAGCTTGTCGTTGACCTCTGACTTCCTCCGGTGTGATGAGAAGTGGTAGTCCGCTGGGATGACCGGGATCTCGCACTCGCCCCATCGTCGGAGTCGATGTCTTGGATCATCTTGAGTCAGTCATGGATAGTTCTTTTTACTGTGAAGGACCTGGGGTGCCAGAGCACCCTCTTTCCAACAAGTTAACCATAGAATCAGAGGATATCATAACTTGCAATTTATTGCTACCCTCGTCACCATTCGGTAAAACTGTAAATACAAGAGAAATATGGGAAAACTTATAAGTCGAATGACTTATACATAATAAATGGACAAATTCGGCTTTATACACTCCGAAAACATGGCAGAAATACAAGAAATACAGATGGCAGTTCACTGACATGAGAAAATGTGAGCAATCAGGAATGATGACGAGGGTAGCAATAAATTACAAGTTAATGATATCCTCTGAGTCTCATGGTTAACTTGTTGGAAAGAGGGTGCTCTGGCACCCCAGGTCCTTTATAGTGGTATTAGGGGTGCCAAGGTTCCCGCGTTTACACTCAATCCTGAAAAGGAGGAATGAATCCTGCGGTCGCAAAAAAAACGCAGTGGGGGCAACCGAAAATAACTTGTGTCGCGTTTACAATCAATCCCGATCGCCCTTCACCGGAAAGAAGGTCATGGAGTTTGCCCAATAGCCACCATTGGGTCATTTTTTTCACGCACTTCGAAAGTGCTGCATGCAATGCATACAATGTTATGTACACTGTGTACGTCCTTTTCGTTGACGTTGTGCTTTGTCGTTGCAATATTTCCATCTTCCATCTTCTATCTTCCGTCTGCAAGAAATACGAAAATGGAGGATTTCACTGCGATGTTACTCCTACTGGTGCCCCTAATACTGTCTCAATAATGTTTTTTATTTCTTTTGCAATTCTCTTGTACCCTTTCTCTCTCATATTATTGGCTATCTGGGTAAAAACTGCGTTGTTGCTGACGGTCCCGTCTATAGCTTGGTCTTAATTTCCTCTGTTGCCCAAATGTCAAGGAAAGTTTTATACTCTAAATCTGTCCATACCTGACTGGTCACCCGTCTACGACCATCGTCGCCTCCAATGGACGCCATGGCTATTACGACGAGGTTGGAATGGGCGAATTCCAAAAAGTGTCCGCGATACGGCGACGCAAGAACGAGAGAACGAGCATGGAATGAGCAACAACTTTGCCTAACGAATAACGTGCAGACGCGTCCTGTACGGTACCGTGGGAGCGTCTCTCCAATAAACAATATTATCGCGGGCTTTCGAGCTTCGTATAATTCACTACCGGATGTCGCTGGGTCATATTGCGGGATTCAATCCTCCTTTTGCATGTACACTCAACAATTGGGCAATTGAATCCTTTCCGGAAGGGGGATTCGAAAAGGAGGATTCGATTTGGGTAGAGGCTCAATCCGCCTCGCGTTTACACTTGCGGTAAAGCAGGATTCAATCCTCCTTGCAGGATTCAAGCGCCCTTGATTCGCCCGTGCAGGATTGAGTGTAAACGCGGTTTTTGACGGCCACGAAAGGAGGTGGGTCCACGACGCTGGGCGCTGGCGTTGACTGCTGCGAGAGGAAATAAAGTGGTAAGATAATCCTTCGGTCAAATAAACCGGCCGCGGCCTTGTCTTTCATCGTAGGAAAGACCGATGGAACGACGAATGGGATATTAATTCGTACGGCTTTTCGGTCGGTGTGGGGCAAACATAAAGTAGAAGAGTAAACGGGATTAGAACAATCTTTCGGACAACGTATACGTGATTTCAGCCACCTCTGATTTTTACCCCTAAATGTTGCGAGATATTTCGATCGAAGTATACTGGTGATCGTAAAATGTCAGGGCGTTTTTAACTCGTTCGCACGAATTATATCCGACCGTAAAAGGTATTCATTGGAAAAGGGAACAGTGGGAGTCTCTGAAAATCGCAGGATACGTCGTAGATGATTTCATAAGCAATTTAAGTTAACTTCTCCTGACCGAAATCGATTATTTCGCCAACGTACAGTGACTCGAGCTGGCGCAAAGCCTGGGCCCAATTTCATAGAGCCGCTTAAGCGTGAAAATCTGCTAAGCAGAAAAGGACCGGTCTTCCTCGTATAAGCAGGATTTCAAACTGCACTGCGATGTGATGTCCATTGCTTTTGACTTGTTTTTAAATTTCCACTCTTCTTTACTTAGTATGAAACAAAATTGAAGTAGGCAATGACTTTTGCGGAGCACGTAAGTTCGTGAATTGTTGAAACATTTTCTCATAAACTAGATGGAGTTCAGAAATGAAACCCAGGATGTTCGTCTAGATACCAGCAAAAACATTTATTTCTTGTCGGAACGTTGAGAGGGTAGTTTCGGAGAAACCAGCAGAGATTCCCTGGGTGACTGGATTGCAAACTCTGCGCGTGCATGCAGCTACCGTGATTGTTCCTTACTTGCCGCTTGATACTTTGGAATGGGAGCGTGATACAACCGTGTTGTTACAAAGAAATTAAGGTTCTTATAAATATGATTAATTCACAGATATTTATTTTACCCAGTTTACCTTGACGACGCGACAGCAATGAGCAGACCTCGTCTTATTTTTCTCCCACGCCGCGTATTGTTTTTCGGCCATTTTGTTTTGCTACTGTTATTAGACGGATGTTTCAGTGGCACCTTATTTGAGACATAAAAAAGTCATTGCGCAGAAAGGTCATCCTCGATCACGAAATGTTATTTTGATAAAAATTGCGATGCATCACAACGCTGCGATCGTGCGTAACTCCTGCGATGATTCGTAAGTTGCGAGGGGTCTGGTGAAATCGTCCACAGGCCATACGTGCATTGTAAACGGTGCCGACGTATTTCCGGTCTTCGCACTTCGATCCTGTTTCAGATTTTGTAATCCGAGACTTGAACAAAGATATTCTTTTTCTTGGCTTAATAGAAACCCTTTTTTTCACAGGGAAATAATTCGGATCGGATAAGGATGCCAGTAACAAGTTCCTTAGTAAAAGCCTTAACGGTCGTATAGCGTAAAATCCATAATTTGAAAATTACTAGGACGAATTAATTATGGAAAAATTGTCACGGAAGTAACTTATCCTCCTCGCAAAAATCGTACACCACCAAACCACCTTCATGCGCGGACGATCCACCGAAAAACGCGAGTCATTGTTGCAAGACCCATAACAACAGTGCTTCTTCGAAGGCATTTCAGAATGAAAAATCCACGAAAACTATATTTTGAAAAATCGCGAAAATAAACTTGGCACAATCACCAAAGAAATGAAGTCAGGACTACGTCTGTTATTGTTCAAAAATGCACCCCGAGTAAGACCAAGACGCTATAAAAACGACACGAACGACGCGCATTGTGCGATAAGCTTGTCCGAATCACGTGGTATAGCAGCAGTAACTACGTACAGGGGTCAAAGTCCGGGTCACTCGCTAAAGGCTTATTATTATGAGCCACTCACGTACGATTTTCATAAAGAGAGAAAATTCATGGAATTCTAGAGACTCCAGTGGTCGAACCTGTGTTCCTGGACGTCGCCATTTTTCGAAGGTGCCGCCGCCGATTGCGGCGGGGGTGTTACGTTTTTGCGGGGAATTGCAGCTTGAGGTGCCCGGATGTGCGCCCTTCTATGCAGTTTGTATACACTCTCGAGTTAACCGATGGTGTAGCCTACTACCAGGCTTTTTGCTGTAAAAATGCCAGCGGGAAAAAGCTGGAAAACACTTTCCATGTAATCTCCAACAAGAACAAAAAACCTGAGTTATTTAGAAAGGAGGCTGCGACCATCAAAGTGGAGAAATTTCTCAAAATTGGCTACCAATACTCAATAGAAATCGAAAGGATGTCAATATGATTTGTACTGTAGCGATTACCTCACCAATGACGATTGGGAGGAGGACTTGCGGGCCAAACTCACCGGCTCGAAGCCGAGAAAGGATACTAAAGGAACATGCTGTTCCTTCTCTATATTCCACATCGACCAACGGTGGCAACACGTGAATCGACAGCTTCAAGAATTTCCGAATTGTGTTCGTTTCAGTCCCTGCGTGAATGTTTACCTATTCTCCCATGCACGTTCTGCCTAGTCGTTTGCGCGGACCGCTCATCTATATAACTCCATCACACGTTTTGTTTTTTATGTACAGTACATGTACACATGTACATTGTATACCGTGCCGTATGGAGCTGGGCAGTGTGGCGTTAACGTTGGGTGGCATACGCAAAAAACTAGGCAGAACGTTAGATCCTTCTCGGTGAAGACTACAGGAATCAGTTTAATTTCAAATAGAAATTAATTTTTAAAAATCCAAGTATGTTTATAATATTTGTTGGTATGCATTCATGTACGACTTGGTAAAAATGTTGTTTAATAGCTTTAGTGAACATTTAAAGGATTGAACAAGCGTAATAAACCTTTTCGACGTTTGCAAAGTATCATGGGTATAGATGACAAACTGGCCGTATTTTTATCACACAACTCTATGGTGAAGCACGGAAAATCGTAAATTGTTTAATTTCTTTTCTCAAAAACCAGATGGAGTTCAGAAATGAAACTCACACAGAATTTTAGTCTAGATACCAGGAACAAAATATATTTTTTGTTGGAACGATGAGTGGGTAGTTTCGGAGAAATCAGTGGAGATTGGTGACTGGATCGCAAACTCGGTGCGTGCAAGCAGCTAGCGGCACGCGATGCACGCATTGTGTTTGTCATCCAGTCACTGATTTCTCCGTATCTACCCACTCAACGTTCCGACAAAGAATCCTTCAAATTCGAGGCAAAATCGCAAACGAGACGCGTACAGTTCAGCAGCACTGTCCACCGTACCATGGCGTGGATGTGTTATGATTTCTGTCCCACTGTGACGTCACAGCTAGGCCCGCCGTAAACACGGGAGTTAATCTCGCGCGTTTCTGAAATTGGGCTGACTCGGGGTTGAAAAAAATAATGCCTCTTATTTCTCCCGCTGTCATTTTTGGTCCATAATTCCATTCTGGTGTTGACCAATGAATACCTAAATTTAATTATTTTTTTCAAACCGTAGAAGTTGCTCTTTGGTATAGAATACGACAAACACGAAATTTACATTTACATTACTCAAAAAGCAATCAAGTTTAAGCATGGTTTAAGCACTTCGTTCAAAAACCTATTTTAACCCCCCCCCCCCCACACACACACACACCCTTACACGCGTATATTTATGGGGTATTTCCTTTGTTCTCGTGTACTAAAAAAATACTTCCAGAAGGGCCTAATTCAAATGGCCCCCTTTCGAACCAGAATCACTTTCCTAGGATGAAATCTCTAGCGAACGTCCCTTATATAATATAGTTCTGTTTGCGACGGATAAACATACCTCGGAAATTCCTCCTTTTTGAGTTAATTCCAAATAACTAGTTTCGTGAAAACCTTATGGGGTACCAACAATGTACCCCACAAGGAGCGGGCCCATTGTTCTGAGTACCCACCCATTGTTCCAGTACCCCACAACCCACCTTACGTAAGCACACCCCTACAGACACAAAGCAACGTTCGCACTGCACAAAAATGAAGAATTTAATCAGGACGATGGTTACAGTTTTCAAATAGCTAGATGTTATTCTCAGACTGAAATAAATCACCAAGCCCACACTTTGCTTTGTTTGTCTTTCTGCCACAGCTTTGTATTATTTCCTCAATTTGCTGTATCTTGCCAGATACCAGAATTTTGTGGGCAAACTGGCAACAAATTGCATTTCATCGGGCGCACCAGACCCAACCATGAATAGGGCACACCAGGCCCACCATACACGTGGCCAAGTAGACCATGTAAACATTCAGGGCAGGCATAGATCTTGCATATTCATCACTCACTCTACTGACGGTCCAAATTATGCTACCGCGTACTGCTTGGTCTTTTCCACGTTGAACTTCAGAGACGTTAATATCTCGAATGTCTGATTAATACAGATAAAACCTCGTCTTGAGTACAAACCCATCGACGAAAATCATGGCTTGGGGTTGTGGAGGAGGTGGATGTCCAAGGGTGAGGAGAAGGGTTTTCTGCCGCCATTCCACAGTCCGACCGGGATGTTGAATGACTATTTATTCGAGCGACTGTTTATTAATTTTTGAAATTTCCGCGGAACATGTCGTCATATTGCTTATGCATTACTCGTTTTAGTTGACGTCACATCTTGCATATTCATTAATCTTTCTACTGACGGTCCTTGTTATATGCTACCCCTGGCTCTCCACTTAAATGCTGAACAACAATATTGGGCACACTAGACCCTAAAACCTGTAAAAGCCAACAGTCATGTTTACATCGATTTAGAACTCTGAAATGAAAACAACCGAAGCTTAACTATTAGCTGTGCAGGCACCCGATGTTCCCCCTTTTAAGTTACGGGAGGAATGGCCCATGGTGAACATCCAGGGAGCCATTCGAGTGCCTGACACAAAACATTGAAGTAACTGTCCTAATGCCTCCATTGTATGCCAGAGCAGCTGTAAATGGACAAATAATTTTATTGGCCATTATATGAGTTTATTTTTTATTTATTTCCCACCATGTCTGTCAAATTCCCGCACAAAACTGCCTCGAAAGTGTGAATGTCTTCCAAGTCTATACAGGATACAATTCCCCAACTGAACCATTGGGAGGAAGATGGCTCTTGGTGCACATCCAAGAAACCAAAACCAATAACTGGTGATGATACAAGTACATGCTCGATTCAAAATTCTCTTCTCATAAAGTACTTATCCCAAGGTGGAGACGGGGTGGAGGCGGGTAAATAGATATTTTTAAATTGGCACATAGTTTTATTGTAACCCATACAAAGTCATGTACAAAGGCTAGGTGACAAACTGAATACTATTTACATGCATGGCTTAATGCCAACCCTCCAATTCAGATGTCCTATTGGCTAAAGGTTTTGTCACTACAGCTCTCTCATTGGCCAAAATTCTCTATAGCTGTGATTGGCTGACACACACATGCTCATTGGTCTGTGGATCCTTTTTTGGCAAAACTGCGAAGTCAATTACATGTAAGCTAGGATGCTTTCCTCAAAGTATACACATATCTCCAGATAATGAAAGCTGCTAAAAAAAAATACTACCTTACACTTCAAGCACCACTTCTAGATAGTTAAGCATAGAAGAGATTCTTCAGTTTTTCTTGTCCCCATTTGCCAAAAAATTAGTTTGACAGCTTCACCGAGCCATGCTTACACAGCGTGACGATTCCACATTGTTACAAAAAGGTCCAACTATCATACACAAGAAAGTTCTGCACATGTCTTCCAGGAAAAACAAGTGCAAAGACCTTCTGTGAAGTACATACGTGTACAGTTCAGCACTCTGCCTACGGCACTGACAGCTTACAATGAATATTCATTATAAAGTTGCAACCAATGCAGCTGATTGGCTGTTTGCAAAAGAGCAGGAACCCTTGTTGACACAGAATTGCTGATGGCATTTTGTGTGGTAAGCACCGACAAGCATTACAAAGAAGCCAACCCAGTGTTTGCATAACTTGTATAGTCTCATACATTTGTGTTTCGATTGTGCTGTGATTTATGTTGTGTTACACATTACACAACCAATTGATGAATCTCGTCAACCTGTGACTGACTGCTTAAACACTAGTATGAATTCTGAGAATAAAGGAAGTTTGATCAATTCATGATAAAATGTCTTATACTTGTAGGTAAATCCATGAGCGGATTAATGAAATTAGCATTTGCCGCTGGTATATAGGCCTATTGTACATGTGCTGGCAAGAATTACGTAATACTATTCAACTTTCCTGGAGCTGCCGAAGCACGAAAACATGCTCAGCATGAATATTCTTAAAACAAGAATAAAAACCACAAATTTTCATCTGACGTCTATTGCATTGAACATGTATTCCAATATTGAAATTTAATACTTAAAATTTGCCCCTAGTTGACAGCAAGCTTTCGCATGAATTTCTGATAAGATGATGCATTTTATGTTTAGGTATTTTGTTTTTCCATTTCAGCTGAAATTTCTTCTAAAATGTTTGTTTGAATGCATATTTATAGTATACACGTACACAATCATTGACATGTTCACTCATATGACAACTAGGACTAAAACCGTGCATGTACACAGCCATGATACAGAATTCTAAGAACAAACGAAGCTGTCATAACCACCAAAAGTGATAGTAAATTTAATCAAAGGATGGAATTAAGATGATGGATGTAGTACATGTATTTGGATTCTAATAACTCAATTCTACCAATCAGATAGATTGTTCGTAACCGTGCTGCTGTCATTGAGCATGTGTAGTCGATGCTAAGATGGCTTTAGAGAATCCATTCAGCCGATACGAGCGTCTGCAATTGCTCAGTGAGCACTTCAAGGAAGTCTGTTTTCTGTAGATGTTGGGGGAAACAAGGAAGCCTGACTTTAATAATGGTGATTTTAAACAATATGTGAGATTAGCAAAGACGAGCCCGAGATTGACATCTGGTTTAACGTATCTGTGCTATACCAACAAGCAATCCAGCCCTTAGGCGTAGATGGTAGCCTTCCAAAATAGTAAACTAGTTGATCTCTGCCGGGGTGGGGCACCAGTCAGAAACATTCAACCAACTGACGTATATCTCCGGGAATCAAACTCCTATTTTCATTTCAAAACAAACAAACAAATCGCCTCCACCCCTCAAAGACCGCCTGTATGTTTTGATTGCATCTAGGGCTTTTAAAAGGCAGAAATACTGCATGTGAATACCTCTTGTAACACTTGTCGCATAAGGACGATGTTGCTTTGCCTGTCTTGGCCCACAGTAAAATTGCTAGATGATGCAAAGGTGTCGATTCGATTCCCTTCGATGGTCTTTAAAGAGAGAAACTGTACACAAAAATAACTCCAAATTAAATTAGATTTACGGCATGGAAACTTCTTTCACACGGTGGTATGCAAACTTCCCCTCTTTATTTGAATTCAAATGCTTCTTTGATACATTAATATCATGTTGATTATAATGATAAAAGCATTTCACTTTTTATGACTCGTGTCACGATAACATGACTCGCACTCGGGCTTTGAATTGGACTTGCCCTCCGTGAGTTGTGATTGGTCTTTGCAACGCGTGCTCTAGTACAGTGCACACCAGTTGATGGCGGCTTTTATATAACAGACTCGTATTGGAGAATTGGGGCACATGGGTTAATTTCTCTCTGAACTTGACTGTTCGAGTGGGCATACTACTGATAGATATGTGTTTCCAATAGGCGTACAGTATCTTATTTCAAGGTGACACAAGGTGACAAGGTGACTCGGACACGAGACTCGACCATTGTGACTTATGATTCGGACTCGGACCTGACTCGAATACAAGTCTGGTATTTCATAAAGGATTTCAGTCACCTTCGGTAAAATGAGCTTTGAAGGTTTGCATGGTGAGAATATCGTGATAAATAGGTTTGCGGAGACACCATGTAAATTCTCTTTTGTTAGTAAGTGTGGTTCTGAAAAGAACCGGAGGAACTCGACGTTTCGAACAGTATACTCTGCTTGTCTTCAGGAGAATGCTGGATTCCAACTGGGAGTGGGGCTTATGTAGTGTGGAGAGGGATCCTGGTGAGGGGATTAGCTTAGTGAAGGGTGACACACATGAGTGAGCACACACACAGTACACCCACAACTAAGATTCTGTGCTGCGCATCCCTTGTTCCCGCCTTTACATTTCCCGCCTTCACCCTTCACTGAGCTAATCCCCTCACCAGGATCCCTCTCCACACTACATATTATTAAGCCCGACACCCAGTTGGAATCCAGCATTCTCCTGAACACGAACAGAATACAATGTTCGAAACGTCGAGTTCCTCCGGTTCTTTTCAGAACCACACTTATTAAAAAAAGAGAATTTACATGGTGTCTCCGCAAACCTATTTATCCTCACCTTCGGTAAGAAGACCAAGCAAAGGACGATTGTATTTGCCATTAAGAGAGCACCACTGACGAAGGAGAAAACGAAATTAATGTGGCCTTGAGCAAGGCTGAAATAGGCAACAGGCACTGTCAAGACACACGTCAGACCAACGGTGTACACAGACAAAGCGATGTATTTACCTGAGGGTAAACGGAGAAGACATGATTAAGAGATTACAATAGATTCATGATAACATAATAAAAATGAAATAAATGTTTCCTGGTAAAAACATGTTATACGCACAGTTGAGATTGAATTGTAAGAATGCGGAGTGTTTAGGGATACCAAAGAAGGATAACCCATGCATGTATCCTGAAGGAGAAAGACCAAGTTGTCAAGATCAAAGCAGATATCTTCCTTCAGCTAAGATGCAAGATGTGTTAGAAAGGTCAAATGAAGAATTGACTTGTCAATATCCGCCTTTTAAAAGTTAAACATCATTTTGAGTTATCATTTCTAATGAAGGAGGTGCAATTTGAATGAAATAATCGTTAAACGCATTTGCGATTTCATTGGGGTCACTTGGTTGTTTCCCGTTACATTAAGAGTAAAGATTTTTTTCCAAGTTTCCTTAACATTTTACTTTACCTCGAAAAAACGCTGCAATAGATGTTGATTTTGGCTTGTTTTACCACATCAGTTAGTCTATTGCGGAAATACCTTCGGTCACACATGATTTTATTTGTTTGGCTAGGCTTATCTTTCTTCCGTGTGAAATGGTTACATAGATGATTTTGAAATGAGAAAATAATGAACTCCTTAAAAGGAACGTTTGGATTATCGGTTATTCATCGGCCCCAAAGGGAGGTGAGATTGAAACGAAATCTGCCAATTCTGCTCGCGGCTTATCAACATATTTATTTCTACACAACTGATGCAAAACCTAACCACTGATCTGCCATGATATCAATCACACAATTGAAAGGCAAATGCAAACAAGAGTTTAGTTTATATAATCCCAAAAACTCGCAGAAACTAATGAAGTAAATCTACTATACCGTTGCACGTCCCCTTTTATCGTTTCGCGTCGTAGCTCATCTCTGAGAACTAAAAATAAATCATCTAATTTCATGACAGTATTTTGCTATATTTATGTGAAATTTGCATTTTGGCACACGTCTTTTCCTGCAGTTTATGAGAACAAATTGAATTTCGGCAGTTCAAAATCAACGCGTTTCCCGTTCAGAGCGACCTGAAACGTATGACGTAATGGTATCCAGTGAGGGGTTTCAACCAATCAGTTTCCACTATTGGGATCACGTGACTACGCTCGCAACTAAAGATATCTTCACCATGATCACGTTGGTTCCGTGACAAAGTTGTTTTGTCGAAGAAACATGTAATTCTGAACATATTTCCCCGATTGTCAATAATTATACGTCCTGCAATAATAAGACATGCAAAATGGAGTGTATTTTAATAGTACATGTTTCAAATACACGGTCCAAACTTTCACGGAAAATTAGTGGACCGAGGCTATTCGCATTACCCGAGATCGAGCTTATCACAAGCGAAGTATCCCCCGAAAACCCATCCCAACTGGTTCACAAACCCCATACTAAAACATATAACAAATGTTAGTATAATTATACGGGCAAAACTCCCCTTGCCTAAACAAACCCCCGTCCCAGACGATTTTGGTTTCGTTGAGCAACCAGATGAAGCCCTGGACACTGCTCTCCTTACTCGAGGAGCAAGTCATCCACCCAATAACCAACCTACCTGGTCACTCCAACCTAAACCAAATGGCACACCAAAAACTGAGATGGAACGGATCTGCAAATACTGCAACTATAATAATCAACAGAGTTTACGTAGTTCTCAGAGGTGTGCTTCGAAAATCATTTTCTGAGCATTATAGAAGGGGACATAAACGGCCAAAACTACTGCAATGTTTGCCTAATTGGACACCAGGCCATTTCACATCTTCTCGCTCTGAGATATCTCTGAGATATCTTGCTGTTCGAATCACAAAATACGAATCACTGCAAAAGTACAAACTTGCTAGTGTCAAAGAAGTTACATAATACTAGACACCCCCTCCAAATTAGGGTGGGAGGGTGGGATTTTTACAACCTACCGGTGATACAGCCCGAACGAAAGTGACGGGTTTCCTCGAAAGATAAGCAGCTCGCTTGCAATTGGTGTCCCCACATATGCGCAGTCGCAGCTTGACTCCTCGCAAATAATGACCATGTGACCAGTGCCAAAGGGTGTTTCTTGGTAACGCGCACACGTTATTGTGATCCCAATTTGGGACAAGTCCTGCTGGAAACCTGAGGTAGCTTGAAGATGAGTTTTCTGCCTATTAAAGTACTGGCGATTTCTTATTGGGAAGACTCATCATTGTTCAGTTTAGGCCTATTGATTTAGAAGATGTTTGAGTAAATGGTCATTAAGCCTATATCATGAACAATTATAATTTCAGGTTATTTCCATTATTAATGATAAGTCGTATAATTGGTGATACGAGTTGGCTTGTTAATATAAGAGGCATAATGAAAGATACTAAACAGACAATCCATGAAGTTTTGAGTCGGACTGTGCAGAATAATGCTCAAGTAGATCGATATTGAAATCGCCCATATAAGAAAAATATGAAAAATGTAAGAGATCCCAAATAGGCCGATGTATTGCCAATGCATTTTTAAACCTTAGTGGATGTGGAGGCCCAAATTTAAATAGAAGAGTAAGATTTATTTTGGGGTAGGATTCATGAATAATATGGATTAATGGGCTAGGCCTATTTATATGATCTAACCACGGCCTGTGGGCTCAAACATGGCCATAAACAGGCCCTTATAATCTGTAAAAGGAAATTTTCGTTGCGGTCAAAGCATAGAAGAGTAAATATTCAACCCGATTTACAACCATTAGCCATGTCTAAGCCCTAAAGAAAAAAACCTAACTGTTTAAACAGCTCCTGATACACCGACATGCAGATTGTCGGAAGGATGCGCAGATTCACGTCGCATACCATTTCAAGATACGTCCAGATCCTGATTTGGATGGATCTTGGAGCAGATTAGAAGTGGAAGCGTAATATCTTTGGATAAAGGATTTCAATGGCAATATTGTGATTGATCGAATTATAAACAACGGAGTTGTGAATAGAAGAAAGTCATAATTCTGTTCAGGAAGTGACATTTTGATTATGGAATCGCAATTATTATATTTGGGAAGAAAACAGACTATTATTACACACGTATCTTTTACGTTTATGTTAAAAATTAGTTTTTGAACCTTGAATAGATACACTGCAAGTCTGTATCTGTATATGGGATGTCTAAGGAAAGTTTTACACGTGATAGTGAGTCCTCATAACACTTTTACCATGACAAACGTAACACAGACATACAGGTACATGGATCTACTTAGGTACAACCTTTACTTAATTAATTTGGCAGTACTCACTATCATTCAGCTGACTTATCCGCACATTCCTCGTTGACCAAGCCAAAAAGATACCGAAGATCAAGAGGGCGCCCTTGTAAGCAAATATGGCGATAACGAAATGCAGTTCACGCTTCGAAGTGCAGTACGATATGGTTGGTACGTCGTACACTTCCCTCTGTTCATACTTTATCTGTGGTTTGGTTTTGAAAGCAAATACTTACACGTTTTCATACTCCATTCACAAAGTAAAATTAGATAACAATCGATCTGAACATAACTTTCGAGAGAGAGAAAAAGAGTTGATGAATAAAGCAACATCACAAAGCAATCAGTCTTTAGCCCTATAGCTTATGGTAAAATACTATAATGCCCAAAACAATGTTTTAGCGGTTTTTTAAGAGCAACTTCAATGAAATTTTACTGTCCCAGTTTTAAGCTTTATGCAATAGTATGAACATCTCCCCCAAAAATAAATATATAAATTGAAACATTGCACCGGTTTGCCATTATGGCAGAAAAAAATGTCCCAAACATGGGCTTCCACTAAATCCCCGATTTCAGAACAGCTCATTGTGTATTCATGATATGTTAATGACCAGATATGTAATTGAGAGAAGCACAATGTAATCACATAGCCAGGAAATGAACACAGTTCATTTATTGTACCATAGGGCCTACTTGTTCGTGTCCCTTTGTGTCGATCATTCCATCTTTCCGGCTTACTTTGTTGATTTGTTGAGTTGCCTAACGGTCATGTGCAGTGGGTGGTTGCAACAGAAATGCCACCAGAAATCCAGATTTGGTATTCTTGGGGTTTCTGCGGGACGAGAAATTGAATCGCGCCTAGCTGGACGAGGTTCGTCAACATAATAAACTAGGGCGGTTTCTCCTACCGTCGACAGGCCTGTTGGGATATGTATGTGGTAGATTAGGGAATTTGGATCAAGGAATTCACATTCGTTTAAAAACACCCTTTTTTTACGGTTAACATTTGTATCATCATCGATCATTTTTTCGGGCCATTTTTGGAAAATTTGGGTGATTGGTTGGCATTCGTCTGTCTCGAAAGACAATGGAGTCTGCACGTGGGATTACTCGGTGTTACTGTTAGTGAAGCAGCGCCGACTGTGACTGAAGAGCCCTATACGGGATCTGCAGCACCGTCGACACTTGCTGCAGGTGAAGTCGTCGGTGGGGGCGGAAGGAGCAGACTGGAGCCTCTGCCGACGGTGGGTTCTTTTCTCCTCCCACTGGCTCAACCTCCTTTCCTCAGCTCACTGGACACCGGCCTTGACTGAGGACCGCCAGTGCGTGCGATCGGACGCAGCTTGCTTAAGGTCAGCTGGGCTGATGCTGCAGGCCTTCAGGTCACGCTTGCAAGCGTCCTTGAATCGCAAGGCTGGCCGTCCGGTTGATCGCTATCCCGTGGCGAGCTCACCATAAAGAATGTCCTTGGTGATGCGCCCGTCGTCCATCCTGCACACGTGTTCGAGCCAGCGTAGTCGTCTCTTGGTGAGGATGGCGAACATGCTTGGCACGTCTGCCTGGGAGAGAACGCTAGCGCTTGTGACGCGATCCTGCCAGGTGATGCAAAGGAGTCGCCTGATGCAGCGCATGTGCAAGGTGTTCAGCCTTTGCTCTTGTTGAGAGTATAGGGTCCAGGCTTCACTACCATCTATGGTAGTGTGCTCAGTACACAAGCTTGGTACACCTTGGTACACCTTCATCTTGGTGTTGAGTGACAGCATGTTGTTGTCCCACACCCTCTTGGCGACGCGATCCATGGTGGTAGAGGCCACTGGACTGTTCTGGGCTGTTCCAGTCATGCCGTCATGGAAGGACGTGATCATCTTCAGGAGCTTGGGTGGGCATCCAATCCTGAGGAGCAGCTTGAAGAGACCTGACCGGCTAACCAGATCGAAGGCCTTGGTCAGGTCGATGAAGGCCAGGTAGAGGGGGCGTCTCTGTTCGCGGCACTTCTCCTGCATCTGCCGGAGGGAGACACCATGTCGATCGTCGACCTCTTTGCTCGGAACCCGCATTGTGATTCTGTGTACACGCGCTCGGCGAGTTGTTGAAGCCGGTTGAGGACTACCTTGGCAAACGCTTTCCCCACAATGCAGGGAAATCCCTCGATAGTTGTTGCAATCGCTGCGTTCGCCTTTGTTTCTGTACAGGGTAGCTATGTTGGCGTCACGCATGTCCTGGGGGATGGTGCCCTCCTCCCAGCATTGAAGGCAGGAGATCGTGCAAGTGACTAAGGAGCTCCCCTTTCCCGCCGTCACGATTTCTGGAGGGATCCCGTCGCGTCGAGTCGATTGCCTTACTGAGCTCCAAGATGGAAGGTGGTAGGTCGAGCTCTTCCATGGTTGGCAGGGGAGTGGTGTTCTCAATGGCCGCATTGGTGATGATGTTCTGTCTTGAGTACAGCTCCTGGTAGTGCCTTGCCCATCTCTCCATCTGCTCACTGCGGTCCGTGATGATTTCGCCCGAGGTGGACTTAAGGGGAGCGATCTTGATTGCACGGTGACCAAAGGCTTTCTTTATGCCCTCGTACATGGTACGAATATTACCGCAGTCTGCAGAGGTTTGGATGTCACTGCAGAGCTTCTGCCAGTATTCCTTGGCACACTTGCGAGCAGTCCTCTTGGCGGTGTTGCGAGCAACTCTGTAGGCAGCCAGTGTGGATGCGGAGGGCTGCCTCTTACACTCAAGAAGTGCGGCGCGCTTGGTAGTGAACGCTGGCTCCATCTTCTCAAACCCAGCCTCGAACCAATCCTCACTCTTCCCGAAAATGTCCGAGGCAGCCTTGTACACGGCTTCGCGGATGAAGTCCCAGCACACCGCAGTGCAATCTGCGGGGCATTCCTCGAGGGCCTCATCAATAGTATCGACGAAGCGTGCACGTAGCTCAGGATCTGATGTTTTGGCTGTGTCTATGCGAGGGTGGGCCTTTAGTTTGGCTCGGTGGACTCGTCTAGGTCGGAGGCATACTTTGCTGCAAACAAGGGAGTGATCGGTGTCACAGTCCGCGCTGTGGAAGGTGCGTGTGCGAAGGACGTGGTTGAGCTTGTTTCTCCTGGTGATGAGAAAATCCAGCTGATGTCAGTGCTTGGGCTTTGGGTGTCTCCACGACACTCTGTGGTGGGGCTTGGTAAGAAAGAAGGTTTTGGTGATGCACAGGTCATAGAAGGAGCAGAGCTCGAGAAGCGGCTGGCCGTTGTCGTTAAGCTTGCAAACGCCAAAGTGGCCTATGCAGCACGGCCAAGAGGTGTGGTCTGCCCCTAATCTCCGAGCAGAAGCAGGTCTTATACTTCTAACACTTGATACAAATAAGGCAACACAAATCCCAGATTGGTAAGACTGCGGACTACAGCAACCGGAATGAAGTGTACTGGAGTTTCATAAAAGGGGAGGGCATAACCCTTCTCTATATCTTCTAGCACGAATGAACTCGCATGAAGAGTTCTCCAAAAGTGCGAATGCGTGGACAGCCGCCTAGCAACTTTGATTTTACTAGAGGAGGGGCTTTCCTCGTATTCCAAATATTTGCGAATGAACGAATGATCATTAGCATAAATATCAGAAGAATGAAAAAACACAACTTTGTTCACGGGCTCAGTAATGCCATTCCTATCCTCTTTAGGCCGTGGCCCCTTTTTGAAGGTGTTTCCTGACTGCCTTCTGTCGACGTTGGGACAAGCCTTCCTCCAGTGCCCTTGAACGCCGCAGGCGTAGCAAGTGTCACGAATGGTGGGGTATCGCTGGCCACGAAAAAGCTGCTGTTGCCCCATAACAGGAATAGCAGAAGACTGATGAGAAGCCGTTGGTGTTTGGTTGTAGCTTGCCTTGAAGCGTTTGTTGGCATTCGTTTTGGTGGTAGACTTGAGCTTTCTGGCTGCTCTCCCCTCTGCTCGTGCGATTCTCTTTTCGTCATCAGAATCGTTAGCCAGTTCATTGGTTTCATATTCCTCTACTGTTGCCCACCCTGGGGGCTGGTGTCGGCTAACCTGATCAGCTTTTGCCTGTGCTCCAAGACCCCTTAGCCTTGTCCAGTTCTTCTTGCACTGCTGCTGATTGATTTAAGCGTTCCACTTCTCTTAGGTGATCGAGTACTCTTTAGTTGAAATTATACTGCCGTTTGTGGCCCTCTCTTTTCCATGATAGCTTCGAGGTGGCTACCGATTTAAGCTTTAGATTAATACTTGCTGTTATCTCGGCAAATTTATCCTCGACGAGACTAACTTGCTTCTGAGAGAATTGAAGTAAGAGTTCCTGAATGTCCTCCTTGGAAGCTGGCGTTGACATGATTTGTATCAGCGATGGGAATACTTCGAGAGAGAGCGGTGGATCGTATTTCAACGTGTGTCCTTCGCTGCAGTCTAGCCTAAAGTGATTTCTCCTGCTCCGCTAGCCACACGTTTTTCAAATTAGGCGCTAAACCAATAAACCATGCATCCGTTACGT
Source organism: Luidia sarsii (assembly GCA_949987565.1). Lineage (NCBI taxonomy): Eukaryota > Metazoa > Echinodermata > Asteroidea > Paxillosida > Luidiidae > Luidia > Luidia sarsii. The sequence continues at coordinate 9,182,811 of OX465111.1, forward strand.
AACAAAAATAAAGTAGTTTTATTCTAATTCGCCTGGCACTCAACCGAATAAATCATCTTTTCCTTTGTAGGGATTGCTCTTATTCTGGCCTCCAGGTCGTCGTAGAAAGCGTCTTTGGCCTCAGCTGTGGAGCATAGTGTGGGGGCGTAGACGCACAAAATGTGTGTGGGTCTCGTGGAGGTCATGATGCGGAACGAGAGGATACGCTCGGTCCCCTGCAGCCGATTTCAAGAAAAGTTGCGTAAGTTACGAAACGTAAAATGTTACGTAAGTCTTCCGCCACAATGGCTCTTTTCTGCTGTATTTAGAAAAGGCAGCAAATGTTGCGTAAGTTACGCAACAAAATGTTGCGTACGCAACATTTGAAGTTTCGTGAAATCGGCTGCAGGGACGTCACGAACAGGCTCGTCATTCCTCCCTCTACTTCAGGACCGGTAGGGGACGCCTTATGGATTTCGTACACAGCTGGTCCAAAATCACAATAGACATATGGGTGCTACAGACTATGTTTTCAGGTTACCTCCTCGAATTTACGAGTCCACCTACAGCCATTTTTCCAAGTCACCCTACCCCAGTGCCGGCAGATCCCGACAAGAGGTTTTGTCTCGAGAGAAAAATAGATTGCTTGCTAGATAAAAGAGCTATTATCCCTGCCCCTCTTCACGCAACAAGGGGGTTCACATCGACCGTCTTCCTAGCTCCGAAGAAGTCCGGCGAATGGCGACCAATCATGAACCTTCGCCCTCTAAATGCATTCATCCGCCCCAGGCGGTTTCGGATGGAGACCTTAGCTACAGTCCTCCAGTCTCTTCCCCTGGGTTGGTGGGCTGCATCCCTGGACCTAAAGTAAGCTTATATCCATATCCCAATCCACTTAGACCACCAGAGGTTTCTACAATTCAGATATCGAAATACAACCTATCAATTCCGATGTCTTCCCTTCGGCCTGTCTACTGCACCCCGTGTCTTCACAAGGACCACCAAGGTACTAGCAGCAGCCCTCCGTCGTCAGCAAGTACATCTCTATGTCTATCTGCACGATTGGCTACGGGTGGGCCCGTCCTGCATAGCTACCCTCCAGGACTGGCAAAAGCCATCCGCCCCACGCAGGAGTTGGGTTTCATTATCAACATCGAGAAATCCAGCCTGGTTTCTTCTCAGATCACTACCTTCCTGGGAGCATCCCTCAACATGGTGTCAGGCAGAGTGTCTCCGTCATTGGATCGCTGTGTGGCCCTAGAAGAATGCATCCACCTCTTCCTCTCCACTACAGCACCAGCCAGGGCCTGGTTACGTCTTCTGGGTTTTATGGCAAGTATGGTGGACATCGTGCCATGGTGCAGAATGCAAATGCGTCCTCTTCAACTCCATCTACTGTACCACTTCCGCCATCGGTTACATCACATTTCGACGTTAGTCCTTGTGAATCCCCTAATTCGATCTCACTTGAGATGGTGGCTGGACCGTCAGAACCTGGTCAGCGGCACAACGTTCCCGCGCCCCCAGCCTACAGCAACCTTGACCACGGATGCATCACAACTTGGAAGGGGTGCCCACCTGGGGATCTATCTGTAGCAGGAACCTGGTCCCCTACAGAACAGCACCTCCACATCAACATGCTAGAACTCCTAGCAGTACAGAAGGCCCTCCATGCCTTTACATCGAGAGTAGAAGGTCATCTAATATTGATAAAATCGGACAACTCCACAGTGATGTCATACCTGAATCGTCAAGGGGGCACACACTCCCCCTCTCTATGCATGCAGACATGGAGTCTCCTCACCTGGTGCATCTCTCATCAGATTTCTCTTCGAGCTGTTCAAGTAGCCGGAAAAGAGAATGTCATCGCGGATGCCCTTTCAAGGGGTCGAGCTGTCCCCACCGAGTGGTCCCTTCATCGTGCCACGATGAAGCAGGTATTCAATCTTCTGGACACACCTCACATAGACCTGTTTGTCTTACACAACCAGTCTCGAAGGTAGCACACCCAGACCCAGACAGTCTTCATCTCTGTGCCTGGATGCTATCAAATCTTCCTTCCGAGCAGCTGGCCTTTCGACGGAAGCTGCGTCCACATGGCATCGATCGAAGAGCAGACGACAGTCTACCAGAAGGACGTTTGACAATCGCTTACAACGATATTTCAGGTGGTGTGAGGAGAAAGGTTTTAATCCCCACTCTACATCTTTAGCAGAAATGGGTGATTTCCTTCTCCATCTTTTCAGTTCGGGTCTCCAACCTCACCCAGCGCCTGGTCCTGCAGCAAGACAGGGAGAGGCTCTCCGATCCCACCTACCTCTTTATCAGACGAACCTCTAACGGCGCGAGCAGCGTCTCAGGTTCATTTACAGCCGCCACAGATGCTAGTAGCATCTTTCCAGGCTGAACAGCCACAGGTACAAGCTGAACCTCTTATGGCTCTCGAGGATCCCTATCTTCCAGCTTCGGACTGACCGACACTACATCAGAAGAAGTCTCATTCTCTGGACCGACCAAAAACACATAGATTGTCTTCAACCTCAGTCAAAGCCCACCAAACCAGAAGCATGACTACGTCATTAGCTCTGTTTCAGGGGGTTAGCTATTTCAGAGATTATGCAGACAGCCTGCTGGAAGGATAAGTCGACGTTCACATCGTGCTAACTGCGGGACGTCCTCCAAGCAGTTGGCCTCATGGGCAGACAGGTGCTCCATTCGGCGGCGCGGTCTGCAGCCCGGAGATGCCATGAAGCCTGTCCTTCATCCTCGTAAGGAATGTTTTTTGAGCACAGCCTTCTGGTGTGTCCTGACAGTTTTCTCTTAAATTCTGGTTCCTCAGACGTAGTCTGAGTAAGTCGTAAGACTAAAACTCTTCAGGGCGTTACACTGCACAAGAAGGTGTTCCACATGGGCTTTCGAGGGACGTGCGCATATACACATATGGGTGACTGCGTCTTTTGTTTACTTCAGCGGGAAGCTTGCGCATGCGCGCATTGGAAATGCATTTGTAGGTATCGGAGGTGAGTATTTTCTTAATGGAATAAGAAATCCCCATGGATTTGGGGAGAATCCTTCGCACTGAGGCGATTGCGACGCGTACATGAAGCGTCACTATCCACCGTACCCTGGCGTGTTATGATCCCCAATGACGTCACAGGCCCGATGTAAACACAAGTGTTGATCTCGCGCGTTTCAGCATGGAGGTAGAGGAGGCCTCCATGGTTTCAGAAATCGGGCTGAGTCGGGGTTGAAAGAAAATGTCCCTTATTATTTTCTCCCGCTGTAATTTTTTAACGCATAATTTATATCCATATTGTTTAGGTTGGTAGATGACCAATCTATCCATAAATACCTAAATGTCAAATTATTTGAAAGCGTTGGAGATGCTCTTTAACATTCTGTAATGACGTGTGACGTTGTAAAAAGTATCCTTGTTGTAGGGTTTGTCCTTCTCGATGTATATAGATAGGCCTATAATTAGTTATGCATGTTATAGGGGAATGCAACCCAAGAAATAAAGTTTGCTTATCTGATTGGGTGTTAAAAACAACCTACAATTACCCATGAGTCACTCACGTACGATTTTCATAAAGTGAGAAAATTCATGGAATAAATTGTAGGTCGAATTTGCGTTCCCGTACGTAGCCATCTTTTTCGAAAAAGCTGCCGCTGATTGCTGGGGGTGTGATGTGATGACGGATAACTGCCGTATGACTATGAGTATGAGGTACCCGGATGTGCCCCCTACTGCGTGCACGGTACAGTTTGTGTACACTCGCGAGCTAAACGATGGTGAACTGCTAGACTTTCGGCTGTAAAAATGCCAGCGGGAAAAAGCTGGAAAACACTTTCCATGCAATTCCCAATAAGAACAAGAAAACTGAGTTACTTAGGAAGTGGGCTGCGGCCATCAAAGAGAAGAAATTTCTCAAATAGAACTGAATAGAAATCGAAGGGATGTGAATATGATTTGTACTGTAGCGATAGACCGTGTAAGTTGGCCTCGAGAATGTACGTGTTACCGCGAGATTCCTGACTTCCGGGCTCCTCGGATAGGAGGTAAAGCGTGGAGCGGCGAATTTTGTTAAAATATTTTGTATCGCACTGATTGAAGCAGTTTAAACTATAAGAATCATTTAGGAATGAAATATTAAAATACAATTTGTAAAGTTCGTGATTTTGCACGTTTTACAGACAAAAATAGTTAAAATAAATTTTCGTTTTCACGTTTGAAACCGTAAAACCTATGCAACAGGAGGTGATAATCGTGTTCCCAGATGAGCGAACTTGTAATGTATGTACATACGTGTACTGGCTAACGTCACGCGTTACGTTGATCGTGTTTTGATTTTGTATTATTTTGTTTAGATGTATCATGGGAACCCCCGTTTTCGACGGTACACGTTTTTCGGCGCTTGTCCTTCTAACTCACATCGCACGATGAAAACAACTCCGTATAACGATCTCAGACTTCGTATCTTACAGTTGGTTTCCTGCTCTTGTCCGTCACCGAAAATGTGGAAAGTTAAGGCTTTTCCAGTAGGCCAAACTCGTGTGATTCAAAAAGTTGCTCTTTTGGGGTCTATTTTCCTAGGTACAAAATTGGCAGTTGCTTCGAAGCTCCAGTTTTCTTTATTGTTGGTCCTAAAACAAATTTGAGTGTACCATAACAAACCCCAACATCCGTAGAAAAAAATATATCACGCAACTTGAGGTAGTCCGTTCTGGGTAAAAACTATGGAGGCTCCTATAGGGCGTCTCGCTTATATAATTTTTTTAAATATTTTGTTTAATTATTATTTAAAGACAAAAAGTAACATGGCCCAATAGGCTTTATAAAAAATGAAAAAAAGGCAGCTAGAGAAAGTACCAAGAAGGAGGAAATGTGTCTCTGGAGTGACATTGGGAAAGGTCATAACTTAAGAAGCAGTGAGAAAGAGGATTCTGGAGTTTTTTTAAACGTCACAAAAGAAGACATCAACCAGACTAATACGTTTTAAGCATGAATTATGAATGATTTGAGGAAAGTGTTAGAAGCAGTGTCGAAAAAAAAACCCAAAGATGAACACACAAAAAACATACAGGGAAGAATTCTACAGTGCCACACAGCATTTTTGAGTTATTTTAAGAATTGATTTTGCGTTTGGCTGCACTGGGACACCTTACTAAACACCACCGACGAAAATAGGTCGCGGTGCTTACTGCGCGGTGCGCCGCGGACGTCAACAAAACCGGGTAATCTTACGGAAGTGACAGGCTTGATCAACCTTCTCTATGATTATTCTAATAGTCTGTGGTGTGGAGAAAGTGACTGAGACCTCTTTTAGTGTGATACTTTCGTCCACATTGTTCAGTTTGAAGAAAAGTCCTTATATCGTCGAAAACCAGTTACTGGAGTATACGGTTTCCAAATGTACAGTACAGTACAAGGCGCTTTTCTTACCCGAATGCGAACCACACCAACTTCGGCACGATACAAGTAGTAATGCTCACGTCGCGTACCACAGTCGGGCCGTATTCGCAATACTGTACTTACAACCGGAAGATGAAGGTCGGGTTATATTTATTTGTTTTCTCTGCCGTATTCTCATTTTTTGGTAGGTTTTTTTTTGCTCATTCTTATATTTTTAATATACTTAATCCATGAACCTGGATTTTTAGTTGGAAAGAGGCTTTCTTCATTATGTAATAATGAATTCAAAATTGGGCACGTGTTAATCTCCTATAGCAGACGGCGCGAAGGTGCCCGGAAGTGTACGGTGACCTTTTTCACAACGAGACTTACACGGTCTATTACCTCACCGAGGAGGATTGGGAGGAGGACTTGCGGGCCAAACTCACCGCCTCGAAGCCGAGAAAGGATACTAAAAGAACACGCTGTTCCTTCTCTATATTCAACATCGACCAGCAGTAACAACAGCTTCAAGAATTTCCGGATTGTTTTCGTTTCGGTCCCTGCGTGAATGGTAGTACTTATTCTCCAATTCTCCCATGTACGTGCATGTGAGATTCTTCTCGGTGAAGACTGCATGAATCAGTTTGATTTCTTTATTTAAAAAATATATAAATTGATTTTAAAAATACAAGTATGTTTTTTATATTTTTTGGTTTTGATTAATGTATGACTTTGTGAAAGTGTTGATTAATAACTTAAGTTGAAATTGAAAGGATTGAACAAGCTTAATAAACCTTTTCGACGTTCGCGAATCAGTGGAGATTCCCTTGGTGACTAAAATGGCAAACTCGGGGCGTGAATGCAGCTAGCCGTACGCGATGCACACATTGTAATTGTCATCCAGTCAATGATTTCTCCGAAACTACCCACTAACGTTACGACAAAAAAAATTGTTGCTGGTATCTAGGCAAAAATTGTGTGTGCGTTTCATTTCTGAACTCCATCTGGTTTTTAATTAAAAGAAAATAAACTATTCACGAACTTACGTGCTTCGCCTTAGAGTTGTGCGATAAAAATACGGCCAGGTTTGTCATCTATTTTGTCATCTATACCCATAGACATCCGTACTAGAATTCGGGAGTCGAGGGTTCGAATCCCGCCCGAGCTGCCTGAAATATTTTTATCAGGCACCGGGCAAAGCACTGGGCACTTAGTGTTTATCACGTCGAGTAAGGGCAAAACCTCATTGAATTTCAATCTCCTCAACGCAAAACATCATTATATCTATTCCCATGATGCTTTGCGAACGTTCAAAGGTTTATTGATCAATCAGACGCGGTTGCAGTCATTCCGTCGTGACATCACATCCCAGCTATCAGCGGTGGTACCTTCGAAAAAGATGGCGACGTACGGGAACGCAAATTCGACCTACAATTCCATGAATTTTCTCTCTTTATGGAAATCGTAGGTGAGTGATTCATAGGTAATTGTAGGTTGTTTTTAACACCCAATCAGATAAGCAAACTTTATTTCTTGGGTTGCATTCCCCTTTTCTTGGTTTTGCCTGAGTGCCTGCTGAACTCTCACCGGCACCAACGAGATCATGTTGCATTTATCCTGGTTATTCTTACCACTGGATCAAGCTCCATCGTCTCAATGTGAATGGGATCAACCAATATCCATGAGGCAAAGATCAAAATGTCCAACAGGACGAAAAACCCAATCGAAAGCATCAGTTTTGAATCGGTGATGGTAGCTTTCTGGAAAGCAACGCAACAATAAATGCAAGAGTGGTGATAATTTGGTGTATTTCGGAAGTAGATTAAATTCAATTATAGATTATCATACATTTCATGGGTTTTCCTTAGATATATTTGCAAGTTGTGCAATTACATTATTTAAGATTTGTTTATGTACCAATTATTGGAGTGAAAAGTGTTGCGGAAATATTTCAACATATTTTTTTTAATAATACTGACCACATTTCCAAGAAATTATCTGCAGAAACATATTTTGGTGGATAAGACTTACCACTTTTCGAACCTTCATGGCACTCGTATAAATATGATGGATTCTGTACGTCTTCATAAAAAGGGCACCAAAAGCCAGAGATAGGCCAATGCACATAACAGCTGAAGATACCTGGTAACAGATGTACGTAGGAGACGCAATGAATTACAACAATGACATCAACGATGTTGATAACGGTATGGAATGGAAGTAAAACATTGACAAATTTTGACAAAGTTCACGCTGCCATAACTCCGAAAATTCAAATGGAGACCCGCATTGACCTTTACACCATTGTAAAGCTAATATAAAGAGCTTTCCCTATACTAAGTATGAACAACAGAGGGTGCACTGAGAATCCTCCATAGAAAATGTGCATCACAATTTATTGTCGACTAAACTTAGTCGCCCATGGTAAACAAGCATACGTTACGCGATGTCAACTAAAGTCGCCCTTGGTAAAGTTTAATTACCTGAAGTGTTTAAATACCATGGTAAGTGTTGAATAAGCGGCAGCTTATGGGTTAAGATAGAGTTTTAAGAGTCCCCAACTTGTTTTCTTCCTAGAGTATATAGGCCTATTACGTTCCGAAATACGCTTCAATCTACTGTTACGACTCCTGTAAAATTCTTACTTGCAAAAGATAATCGATAATTATGTCGGTTGTCCCATAAATATTTTTTCTATGCTCGGGAAGATTTCTCGTTTAGGCATTTTTCCGCATCTATTGAGGCCGAACATTCTCGTTAGAGGATTGACTGGTTTCGTGATATTACCTGACAGTAGATTCTTCCACTTGTATCTCCCTGCCGTACCTCTATCTTTAATGCAAACATAAAGGTAGAGGCATACAGGAGCATACTACCAAAGGCGACCATGTTAGTAAGCTGCGGGCTAGATATCTTGATGACGCTGGAGGAAAAGAGAATTTCACTAATTCAATACTTCAGCGTAAGTGAAAACTAAAGCCAATGTCCAATTACATGGCCTCGCTCAATCTCACCGTCGTCTATATACTTTCAACTGTATTCATAATCAAGGTCATAGCAATAAATCATTTGGAAAGGGAACGAAAATCATTGGATGGAATTCGGGATGAAAATTGGATGGATGAAATCATTAGCTTCACAGCCAATTTTCATAACAAAATAGTATGGTTTGAATTTCTTCAAGACATGCCTAAATTACCTGCTAAAAAAACAATTTAACTATATAATGCTATCCGTCTTTAAGATTACAACTAAAGTCTAATGCTAACAAACACTTTCATGTCATATCAAGAGTTGATCTCGCGTGTTTCAGAAATCGGGCTGAGTCGGGGTTGAAAGAAAATGTCCCTTATTATTTTCTCCCGCTGTCATTTTCAACGCATAATTTATATCCAGTTTTTTTAGGTTGGTAGATGACCAATCTATCCATAAATACCTAAATGTCAAATTATTTGAAACCGTTGGAGATGCTCTTTAACATTATGTTAATGACGTGTGACGTTGTTATAAGTATCCTTGTTGTATGGTTTGTCCTTCTCGATGTATAGATAGGCCTATAATTAGTTATGCATGTTATGGGGGAATGCAACCCAAGAAATAAATAAATCTCACCGGAACCAACGAGATCATGTTGCATTTATCCTGGGTATTCTTACCACTGGATCAAGCTCCATCGTCTCAATGTGAATGGAATCAACCAATATCAATGAGGCAAATATCAAAATGTCCAACAGGACTTTTATGTCATACTTTCATTCATGTCATATCAATGGCCCGAGGTCAGCCACAGAAACAATAGTAGATGCGATCACTCATTTTGGAGATCTCGATCTCTGCCCTAAAAGTTTGGTCTGCCGAGTGGCTCGGTGAGTGGAAAGTTATTTTTATAAAGTGTTTCTTTTCTTTGTAAATGTCACTAGTAAAGTTTATCAAATTTCTTTAGATTTGGGTTTTTTGAGTGAAGAAAAGAAAAATTCTTTGTTTAAGTAAAGACCTTCACAATTTGGAAGTTCATGAGTAATTGGCCTTCTCCTGAGAGAGTTGTCTTCGAGACCCATGAAGGAAGAAGTGATTGTTAGGTCATATTGATTTATAAGTAATTTTAAGTAAATAAGTAAATTTACAACATTTCTACACGGGTCGGACCCGTGTAAAGTGCTCGACCCGTGTTGAAACCAACCCTGCTCGGGAGGTAGGTTGAGAGCTCTCGACCCGTGTTGAAAATTTCAACACTTGTTGAAAGCAGTAGTTTGGACGTCTCCGGGTTTAGTTCGACCCGTGTTGGGAGACTGCCGTTGGGAGACTGCATGCGTGGCAGCGCCACACTGTAGATTTAGACCGGTCTTACTGACGTCACGTTGCTACTAGAAACAGCGAGATCCGCCATCTTGGAGTACACACATACGCTTTCGCTCGCACGTTTGTGTTCGTTTAACGTTACGTTAGTCATCATGACGAATTCGAATGGAATGTGTGGGGTGATTATGGACTGTGTTAGGCAGATGACAGCACAACTCCTTCGGCTGTGGAGGTGGTGGACAGTAGTCCGATTGACTTGTAATTATTCGAGGTTTACCACGTATTTTGCTGTATTTGGCGATTCCAATATCGTATTTCTGCACGGCTATTGATCCGAAGCTCATCAAAGTCGTAAGTTACATGGTCTTTGTTTCTTGATAATTATATACAATGTAGTATAATCACTAGGACATACTGGAGCTATGATTGTATTGGAATTTCGAAGATATTTACGAGAAGGTTGACATGTATGGGAAAATGTATAGGTTTCGGAAATGGAGATGCCATTGGAATATCATGTAGATTTAGTATAAGCTATGTCCATGTTATGTTATGTGTTTGTAAGGGACCTTTGTTGTTGTTTTGTTTATTTCAGATTAAACTTGATTTTGGTTTGTGTGTGATATACTCTACACTGCTAGACTTTACTTTGCGTTCATGTTTGTTAGTCTGTGGATGGGGGTGCATGCATGCAGACATCTAGTCAATGACCATAGAGTATGGACCCACCGTTTGCCAGGTCGTCAAAGGACTTATAGCTGGATAAGTGCAGAAAATCCAACAGTTTAATGACTCAAAATCTGAACGCGTTCCTGGTGTGGATCTGGACCTTAGGCTGGACGCGGGAGATTGGTCTACCTGGGAGACGGCTGTACTATGCGGGAGCCATCTGTGCAGTGTGGTATCCAGGCTGCTGTGAGGAGTTTCGCCCGAGGCAGTTCGGCACTAGAGCGACAGTGGAATTCCAGCTTGAGACTGACCGGAAGCCCTGTGTACTACGAGCTAGCAGTGTTCGCAGGAGGCAGTGGAACCACTGACAGACCGTGAAATGCATAGCACCGAACTGTGTACCGATCCCTGTACTGCTTTAGTGAACACCGAACTGTGAACACTGGACTGTGCACAGGGAGCATTGAACTCTGAACTGTGAACTGGACGTTCAATTGGTGCAATTGTATGATTGTTTGAAACTAACAAGTTGCTCTTTTCCTACAGATTTGTATGATCTGCATTGCTGATTTGCTATTGTATCAAGGGTATCTATGCTTGAATTGTTGAAATGTCTACACGTAGCAGTAGATCAGTTGCAAGTGAGTCCAGAAGAACAGGGTCCGTGGCTTCTTCAATCAGTAGCGCCAGAGCTAAGGAAGCTGCAGCATTGGCGAGGCTGGCTGTTGAAGCAGCTAACATGGAGTCTCTGAAGGCACTCGAGGAGGAAGAATTGCGTCTGCGGCAACGTAGGAGAGACTGCGAGCTCAAGGTAGAAATTGCCAAGGCTGAAGCGGAAGATCAAGTTCTACAGGAATTTGAAGAGCAGTCCCTGGGCTCGTCAGAGGCGGCTGAGAGTAAGGTTGGTCAGTGGTTGGCTGACGCTCCAAACCATGCACCAGCTGTGATGTCGACACCCACTGAACAGTTGGCGCCACCCGCAGAACCGGACCGTTCCCCTCGACAGACGCCATCAGCCTCTGTTCACCCAGCCAAGGCACCCGACATACAGCGCGAGTTAATCGACGCCATGCAACTCCCGAGAACTTAACTGAACAAGTTTGACGGGAACCCACTTAACTACTGGATGTTTATGAAAAGTTTCGATGCAACAGTGGGTAACACTAGTGTTGGGCCAAGCGCTAAGCTGAACCGTCTCTTCTACTACTGCGAGGGAGAGGCGTTTGCAGTAATCCAGTGCTGGGGCTTGATGGATCCTGAGGTGGGCTACACCACAGCGAGACAGCTTCTACGTGAGCGCTTTGAGAACGATTTCAAGTTCTTTGAATTGTGGATTCAGAAGCTCATCGAGGGAGCGCGAATAATGTCTGGAGAGAAGAAGGGTCTTCAAGGGCTGGCAGACGATGTACGCAGCTGCACCCTGGCATTGAAGTCCATGAATCAGCTGGACGAAATCGACAACAAACGAAGTCTGGGGCGATCGTAAAGCGCCTGCCAAACTACCTTCAAGCCAAGTGGCGGTCAAAGGCGGTCAGCACACTCGACAAGACTGGACGCTATCCAGGAATCGAGAGACTTGTCGAGTTCCGTGATAAGTCCGCAAGGAAGGCAAATGACCCGGTGTACGGCCTGAAGGACAGTACCAAGGATAAGCCAAGCATGAAGAATGTCTCCAACTTCAGCGTACAGTCTGCAAAGGCCACTTCAGAGAACAAGAAGGATCCGCATAAACAGACATCAAGACCTGGGGGCCAGCTCGACAAGACCAACAGGATGTCCCTGCTGCAAAGGAAATCACAATTTAGATGTCTGTCCCGACTTTGTGAAGATGTCACCACCTGATCGACTCACATTTGTCAGAGAGAGAAAGTTGTGTGTCAACTGCCTGTCTGGGAGTCACTTTTCACGGAAAAGCGCTCGAGGGCCATGCGGCGTGCAGGACTGCATGAGTCGTTTGGGAGAGCCAAAGAGCGGGAGAAGGGAGCACCGAATCCTGAGGGAACCAGCTTTGCCTGCGGAGGGATGCAGTTTCTTGCCAAGAAAGCATTGCCAGTTGTATCGGTGATGGTAAGAGGCACAGGTCAGCGAGACTGGATAAAGACTCACGCTCTACTCGACCCAGGGAGCAACAGGTCATTTTGCTCGATGAAGCTAGTGAAGAAGTTGAATCTTCGTGGTAGTTCTCAGTCTATGTCACTGAACACCCTGAGTAGCAGTTCTCCCATCGAGACTCGTGTTGTTTCAGTTGAGGTGACGGCCATGATTAAGCCTATTGGGAGTGGCAAGCTCTTCCAACTGCCCCAAGTCCACGTGATGTGCAACTTCCCAAAGCTTCGCGACAGTTGTGTCACTGCTGACGAAATTCAGCGATATGGGCATCTGGATGGTGTACCTGTTCCCCAAGTATCGGAGGAAGACGTGATGTTGCTGGTTGGCCAAGATGCTCCATATCTGCTTGCACCCCTTGAGGTTAGATCTGGTGAAGAAGGAGAACCCTATGCTGTGAGGACAGCCCTCGGCTGGACTATTAGTGGTCCAGTGGCAGGTGGGGCGCCTGCTGGGGTGAGATCACACTTTGTGCAGGAAAGTCTAGATGCACAGGTAGAACGCCTCTGGAAGATGGATGTTGGTGACACCTTGTCCTGCGACTCTCCTTCACTTTCGATTAACGACCAGAAGGCCTTGAAGACTTGGGATGATTCTGTGAAGTCCATTGATGGGCACTACCACCTTGCAAATTCCTTCAAGGAAGATATTCCCCGCTTGCCTGACAACAAAGGATTGGCTGAGAAATGTCTCTCCCTGCTAGGAAGACGCTTGGTGAAGAATCATGATCTGCATGATCGATATTCTGCAGAGATCAGCAACCTGGTGGTGAAGGGCTACGCCGAGAAAGTTCCTGAAGATGATCTGGAAGGTCCTCCTGGAAGGACTTGTTATCTTCCTCACCATGGAGTGCTCAATCTGAACAAACCAGACAAGCTGCGTGTGGTGTTTGATTGTGCAGCGAAGTACCAAGGCAGATCTTTGAATGAGGTTGTTCTACAGGGGCCGGACTTGACGAACAAGTTGATTGGTGTCCTCTTACGCTTCAGAGAAGGTCAAGTTGCACTGATGGCGGATATAGAGCAGATGTTTCACCAGGTTGGCGTGGCGAGGGAGCACACAGATGTTCTGATATTTGTTTGATGGTACAATGATGACATAGGGGAACACACAGAGGTCTACCGAATGAAGGCACATTTGTTCGGTGGAGTGTGGAGCCCTAGCTGTGCCAATTACGCCCTGTTGAAGGTAGCAGATGACTACGGCGACAAGTTCCAAACTGAGGTTGGGAAGACCGTGAGGAGCAACTTTTATGTTGATGATTGTCTGAAGTCGGTTGGCTCAGAGGAGGATGATGTCCAGTTGTCGAAGCAGTTGTCGAAGCAGTTGTCAAACCTGCTGTCATTGGGCGGGTTTCGTAAGACGAAGTTTATGAGTAACCGGCGAAGGGTCCTCGAAACTATCCCTGTGAGTGAGAGGGCAAAGGAGGTTAGAGAGATGGACCTCAGCCGAAGCCGACTGCCAGGTGAACGGGCACTTGGAGTAAAGTGGGACACCGAGAACGATATACTCTCGGAGTGAGCGTTTGTCCGAAGATGAAAGGTCACACACAAATGGGGTTGCTGGGTGTGCTTTGTTCTGTATATGATCCTTTGGGATTTCTGTGTCCTTACGTTCTCAGGGCCAAAATCCTATTTCAAGATGAATACCGGATTGCTAACAAAGGATGGGACGAGCCATTGGAGCCTGCGACACAGGTGAAGTGGATCAAATGGCAAGATTATCTACCTAGACTCAACGAGTTCACGGTCAATCGATGTTTGATCCCTGAGGGTTTGGAGATGTTCGAGAATGTCACCTTCATCATTTCTCAGATGCGTCACAAGATGGCTTTGGGTGTGTTTCTTATGCTCGCTTTGTTGGAGCTAATGAAATAGTCCATTGCAGTTTCCTTATTGATAAGGCACGGTTGTGTCCTTTGAAACGCATGACCATTCCACGACTTAAGCTATCGGCCGCTGTCATGGCAGTTCAAGTTGATTTCGTGCTACGAAGAGAACTGGACCTTGAAATCAAGGGATCCACATTCTGGACAGACAGTCAACTTGTTCTACAGTGTATCAAGAACAAGACGAAGCGTTTCCTCACCTTTGTTGCAAATAGGGTAGCAGTGATCCATGGTGGGTCAAATCCTGATCAGTGGCGACATGTCGGCACGCATGATAATCCCGCAGATGATGCTTCACGGGGGCTTGAGGCAGCCCAACTGGTCTCAAGCATGAGATGGAAGAATGACCCGAGGTACCTGTGGGAGAGTGAAAGCAGTTGGCCGACCACGCTTGACGCGACAAATCTCCTTGACCATGATCGAGAGGTTAAGAAGGAGGTCATCTCACGTGTTGTCAATGTCGATGAAAGGGTTGACATCATTGATGAACTCATTGACAGATACTCCTGCTGGCTACGCTTACGCAAAGCTGTGGCATGGATTCGACGGTTTGTAGCTTTGCTTGGGAAATCAAGACCACGAGAAGAACCTTCCAGATTGACTGATGAAGAGTAATGTGTTCAGCAGAACGGTACTTGGTAAAGTATGTCCAAAGGGCGGCGTTTCGTCCAGAGTTACGAGACTTGCGAGGAGGCCAAGCTTCTGTGAGAAGACAGAGTCCCGTTTACAGTCTTGGACCATACATTGATGATGAAGGAGTATTGAGAGTTGGTAGCAGACATAGACGTGCTCATATTGAAGATTACCAGAAGTTCCCAGTGATTTTGCCCAAGGGTCATCACTTGTCAGCGCTTATTGTGAAGTACACACATGAGTCACAAGCAGGTCATGGCGGCATGTGTTGTCGCAATTGAGGAGGAGATACTGGATTCCGCAACCCCGTCCGTTGATCAACCGAATGCTGAAGGGATGTTGGTTGTGCAAAATGTTGCATGGGCGACCACAGGTCCAGCGTAAGGCGGATCTCCCCGAAGCTAGAGTAACTCCTGGCAAACCACCGTTTTCTTACGTGGGTTTGGACTGCTTCGGACCATCGAGTGTGAAGCGTGGGCGGAGTAGGGAGAAGAGATATGGCTGTCTGTTTACTTGCATGACGACGAGGGCGATTCACTTCGAGAAACTGCACTCACTTGATGCTGATTCTTTCATCAATAGTGTCCTGCGTTTTGCTGCCAGAAGGGAAACACCTGCATGATTGTATTTACTCTGACAACGGTACGAACTTTGTTGGCGGTGAAAAGGAATTGAGAATTGCTGTCAAGCAGTTGCGGAAAGATGAGAAGGTCAACGGAGTTCTGCTAGCTAAGCAGATCGATTGGCGCTTCAACCCACCAACTTTCATTGATACTTGTTTTATTGATTTTTGTAAATGTTTATAGTTAAATGAAAGGGGCCGGAATGTAACGTATCTTTATGTTGTTTTCTAGTTGTTATGCAACCTGTGTGGCTCTTGAGTGTATGCATGGATAATGCATATGTATTTAGAGTTCTTGTTCCCGGGGTTCACTCTGGAATGTGTGGGGTGATTCTGGACTGTGTTTAGGCAGATGACAGCACAACTCCTTCGGCTGTGGAGGTGGTGGACAGTAGTCCGATTGACTTGTAACTATATTCGAGGTTTACCACATATTTTGCTGTATTTGGCGATTCCAATATCGTATCTGCACGGCTAAAAAAAAGTCGGCTATTGACCTGAAGCTCATCAAAGTTGTAAGTTACATGGTCTTTGTTTCTTGATAATTACATATAATGTAGTATAATCACAAGGACATACTGTAGCTATGATTGTATTGGAATTTCGAAGATATTTGTGGGAAGATATATGTATGGGAAAATGTATAGGTTTCGGAAAGGATTACGAACAGAACTTAAAATGGAGATGCCATTGGAATATCATGTAGATTTAGTATAAGTTATGTCCATGTTATGTTATGGGTTTGTAAGGGACCTTTGTTGTTGTTTTGTTTATTTCAGATTAAACTTGATTTTGGTTTGTGTGTGATGTACACTACACTGCTAGACTTAACTTTGCGTTCATGTTTGGTAGTCTGTGGATGGGGGTGCATGCATGCAGACATCTAGTCAATGACCATAGAGTATGGACCCGCCGTTTACCAGGTCGTCAAAGGACTTATAGCTGATAAGTGCAGAAAATCCAACAGGAATTCCAAGGTCCGGTATGATGACATTCTCGGCTTTATTGCTGGAATAGATCCGTACACAATTAACCTGCGATCGTGGAGCGCAGATCCTACTTTGTTGCCATCATTGGCGTATCCAGACGTCGTAAATGTTCTAGTGCATTCCCCGAGCCCGTACATGCTAGAGGATTTGCGATGTTATAAGGGACTGGAAGCCTACAACCAGTTTGTCAGCGGATGGGTGCGCGATGTTGTGGCAACTGTTATTGATGATCGTCACGTAGTTTCGGCCAAGGTAAGACAAACTTTGGAAGGGGTATTTAATTGTACTTTGAATCGGAGTAGGCTAGCCTAAGCCCATGACATAACCTAGTCCGAGTAACTTGGACCCGACAAGTCACCCTTTTTTATCGAATTTTGAAATTTTGATATTCGGGTGACTGTCACCAAGTCATACAATAATGAGTGTAGTTTAATTGTTACTAACGTTACTAACTTACTGTTCTGTGTTCATGCTGTTTCTAGTATTACTAATACTAATACTAATTACTACTATACTATTAGTAGTACTAGTACTAGTACTGGTAGTGTCAGTGAGTTTGTAAAGTTAACTGATGTAACCCCGACCCAGTGGACTGGTATGGGTTATAGATTTGTTTTTGTATGGCTTTGGTAGTTTCTTTCTTTCCTTTCTCTCTCACTCCATGTTTCCATCTTTCCCTCTTTGAAGAGCTGCCCTCATTTAGCTCTTTGATCTTTCCCTACTTCCTTTTACACTTTACTATCCCCTTCTAAAGAACCTGAGGTTTCTTTGTGTGCTCTGTGGCCAAGCAGGATGCAGGTGCCATAAACCTCTCCTGTGGGTCACACCTCTCCTGAGCTGGGAAACCACGAGCCTAGCTTGCCCCAGAATCCGGCGGAGGCTGGCATTCTTGCTCATGCCGCCGTGCCATACACCTGAGAAGCCGTTTCCCTCCACCGCTGTTTTCTACTCTCATGCAAAAGGTTGGCTCACTGTTTTAGCCTCTGACTAATTCATCTTCGGTCATTTGGCGCGGGGACCCCAAGAAACTGATGTGGCCATCGGCCGTCAAGCCTCCCAGGGAGCGACGGCCACTTCAGGCAGATCAACCTACAGACCGATCAGCGCAGAGATTCGAGGGACCCTAAGACGATACGTTGGCCAGGTACGTTTCGGCTAGCTCCACGTTCGTGGTTTTGGGAACCACGACCCCATCGAACGGCTTCCCCGAATCGCTCAAGACCTCCGCCACCACCTGCTGGACACCGTTCACGTCTCAGGAGTCGGCACGCCGGGCCACAATCCTGCTGGACACTGCTCAAGTGTCAGGAGTCGGCACGCCAGACCACCACCTGCTGGACACTACTCAAGTGTCAGGAGTCGGCACGCCAGACCACCACCTGCTGGACACTGCTCAAGTGTCAGGAGTCGGCACGCCAGACCACCACCTGCTGGACACTGCTCACGTGTCGGGAGTCGGCACGCCGGGCCACGATGCTGGACACTGCTCACGTCTCAGGAGTCGGCACGCGGTCCTTTCACCGGTTGGACCATTCCGGACACTCTGCTACACTCTGCTGTCGTGGATTTATGCGGAACATCCTACGCAGGCCTGTTACTGTACTGATAGAGGCTCGAGAGAGGCATGGACTCCCGTCCGGGCTGGAAGTGACACCTGTCGTCACTCAGCTTTCAATGGAATCGACATGCACAGTGAGTGTAGTTGTTACGAATCGCACTGACCGAGTGATCTCAATCCCTAGAAATTGTCCTTTGGCTGAAGGTTTCATTCCTGAGTGGTGTCGTAACGCCCCTATGGCGAGGGAGACCAGGACGGCTTGTATCACATCTTTCTGTGCTGACACAGCTAAGGGTCAATCCGCTCATCCTGAGTTTTCTGATCATGACTTCGACAACCTCCCTTTCGTATGGGGCCCGATCTCCCCTGAGAGGAAGAAATACATTCTAGGTAAGATGAGGTTAAGATCTCAAGTTTTTTTCCAGACATGAGTGGGATCTGGGGATCACAACTCAAGCAGAACACCAGATTGACCTCGAGGATGATTCACCGTTTAGGGAGAGATCACGGAGGGTAGCCCCAGCTGACTTTAATGATTTGAGATCACATTTACAGCAGCTTGTGGACAATAGAATCATCAAAGAGTCACGCAGCCCATATGCTTCTCCTATCGTACTGGTGAGGAAGAAGAGTGGCAAACTGCGGATGTGTGTAGACTATCGTACTCTGAATTCTCGTACAATCCCTGACCAATATGCTGTTCCCCTTATACAAGAGGCGATTGACTGTTTGAATGGCAGTAGCTGGTTTTCAGTGATCGACCTGAAATCAGGTTTCTATCAGATCCCTATGCGACAGGAGGACAAAGAGAAGACTGCATTCATTTGTCCTTTTGGTTTCTATCAATTCGAACGTATGCCTCAGGGGGTCAAGGGCGCTCCAGCAACTTTCCAAAGGCTGATGGAGAAATGTATGTTGGGTCTCAACATGATAGAAGCTCTGCTCTACATGGATGACTTGATCATTTTCGACAATAGTCTTGAACAAATGGAGCAACGCTTGATGAAAGTGTTGGATAGGCTAGCTGAATTTGGGTTGAAGGTGTCCCCAGAGAAATGTCAGCTCTGCTGTAGATCTGTAAAGTACCTCGGTCACGTTGTTTCTGAGAGAGGAGTCCAGACTGATCCCGACAAAATGTCTGCTCTAGAGACATGGCCTCGTCCCACAAACGTGAAGGAGCTAAGATCTTTCCTGGGTTTCGCAGGCTATTACAGACGCTTCATTGAGAATTATTCACAGATGACTCGTCCCCTGAATGATCTGACCGCTGGTGTTGTCTATCCTAAGAAGAGAGGTCGCCCACCTCCAAAACGACCTGTAGATCCTACTCACCCTAAAGCCAATGAACCTTTTGGTGATTTGTGGACAGCGGAGTGTGAGAGTGCTTTTCTCACACTGAAGCAACGCCTTGTAACTGCACCTGTACTGGCATTTGCTGATCTTTCTAAACCTTTTGTACTTCATATAGATGCCAGTCGTGATGGTTTAGGTGGCGTGCTTTACCAAGACAGTGATGTCAAGCTCCGGCCTGTTGCCTATGGTAGTCGTGGACTTTCACATAGTGAGAAGAACTATCCCGCTCACAAGCTAGAGTTTCTGGCTTTGAAGTGGGCTGTCACGGACAAGTTCAAGGATTACTTGTTTTCAGCTAGAGGTACGAAGGTCATGACTGACAACAACCCACTAACCTATGTTCTTTCTTCAGCCAAGTTGGATGCTACTGGCCATCGCTGGTTGGCTTCATTGGCCTCCTTTAATTTTTCAATTCAATACAGACCAGGACGAGCAAACATAGATGCTGATGCACTGTGTCACGAAGGCCTCATGGTGTGGGATTTAGTAGAGGGTTTGAAGAGGAACAGCAGGAAAAGATCAAAGTGCTCGAGGGTCGAGTGAATGATACAGGTGAAGACTACGACAGTGTCTGCTCACATGAGGCTGTCTCCATCATGGCGTCCAAACACAGGGTGGTCAAAATAACTTCAACCACCCCAGGCTAGCTGAACATGTTCCCCTCATCTATTCTCTTTCTGTTTCTGCAGGTTTCGTTCCCTCAAACCCGGTATCGTTCCCTCGAAACCCGGTTTCGTTCCCTTGAAACCCGGTTACGTTCCCTCGAAACCCAGTTTTGTTCCCTCAAAACCCGGTTTCGTTCCCTATTCTGCCGGTCTCTGTCTGATTGTCCAATCGTCATTAGATCATGTCTATGCATATATATGTATGCTCTATACTACATTTTATCACTACCAGATAAAATGCGTTATTCTATGCAGACACGGTTCACGAGCATGCAACTAGGGGAAAAACCCAAACGAAGGAATCAGGTGATCCGTAAGTGAAAGTTGCATGCCAGGGTTCAACGGACTATCAGCAAACTTTGACATGAGGCAGTAGTGACTCCTCTGTGAACACCTGGCTGACCCAATTCTTGCACGCATGCGCTGGTTTAAAAAGATACATTTCGTTAGGATATGAGGACGATGAACTGGGTCATGATCTGCCCAGAGATAAGAGATTTGGCAAATTGATACAAATGTAATAAATGAGTGAATGCAGTTGATGTACGCCAGGGATGGTCACTTCGGCTTAGCTTTTCAAAGCTGCTACACATGGAAAAATAAACGGCGTCCAATAGTTTATGATCTAACCGCTAACGGTTTTATTCGGCTAAGTTCTTCGGCCGGTGTGCGCACAGGCTTCGGAAGTTAGGGCGCACCTTGTGTCCATCCTCCTCCACCGGAGATGCCGCGCCCCAAGCGGCAAGACAAGAACACGGCACCTTCCCCGTATGCCGGCGGTCGTCGCCGCGGGACGGGCCGTTCCCGCACCAAATCTTCGGTCGATCCCTCGACCCATTAAATTGTCTGTTTTACGGCAATGGTTAGCACATTACCCTGACAAGTCGGCAGCGTCCTTTCTAGAACGGGGGTTTTCTCAGGGGTTTCGCCTTGGTTTTCAAGGTCCTCGGACATGTAGAGATTCAAAGTGCCTTTCATCTGCGGCTGATAGGCCGGAGGTAGTGCTAAGTAAGTTGAAAAATGAAATCAACTTGGGTAGAATCGAGGGACCTTTCGTTCATCGTCCATTAGCAAACCTTCAATGTTCTCCCATTGGGCTTGTTCCAAAACGCCAACAGGGCTCGTTTCGCCTCATTCACCATTTGTCATTTCCTGAGGGAAATTCGGTTAACGATTTCATTGATAAAGATGAATGTAAAGTCCATTATGCATCTTTCGATACGGCCGTTAATTTAGCTATGTCTTTCGGACCCAATGCTTGGCTCGCAAAAAACTGACATCAAATCAGCTTTTAGGCTACTCCCCGTTTCCCCTTCCGATTACGAGCTTTTGGGTTTTCAATTCCAGAATAAGTTTTACTATGACAAGTGCTTACCCATGGGTTGCTCGGTTTCCTGTGCGCTTTTTGAAAAATTCAGCACTTTCTTGGAATTTCACGTTAAGCGTGTTCTACACGCAAACAGTATTACACATTACTTGGATGACTTTTTGTTCGTGGGGGCATCGTTCGAACAATGTCAGTTGACTCTCCGTACTTTTAAGAGCATCTGCGCTGAACTTGGGGTACCGCTCGCAGAAGAAAAGACAGAGGGCCCTTATCAAGTTATTACTTATCTTGGGTTGGAAATTGATACCGTAAAGCGCGAGATCCGTGTGCCCACCAACAAGGTAGTTGCTCTCACAGTAACAATTAGGGCATGGTTAGGCCGGAAAAAGGTGTCATTAAAGGAAATCCAGTCATTGGCTGGTTCACTCAATTTCGTATGTCGGGCCGTCGCACCGGGTCGTGCATTTACCAGGCGGTTAATTGCCTTGTCACGCGGTTTAAGGAAGTCACATCATAAGGCGCGGCTATCGCCGGGCGCAAAGCTAGACTTGTTAATGTGGTTGGAATTTCTCCAGCACTTCAACGGCGTGTCACCGTTTCGCGATCAGGGTTGGTTTGATAATAATGCGCTGGAGTTGTTCACAGATGCTGCTGGTGGCATTGGGTTTGGTGGTTTTTTCGACGGAAATTGGTTTCAGGGAAAATGGACTCCCGAGACTTTAGACCTTTCACCATCGATAGCTTACTGTGAATTATATCCAGTAGTGGTTGCTGTATACTGTTGGGCTCCTCAATTAGCCAACCGCAAGGTTCGTTTCCGGACGGATAATGAGTCAGTGGTCCACATCGTCAATAAGCAATCATCCAGTTGTGATAAGATTATGCATTTGATGCGAATATTTGTGTGCCAATGTCTCCGCTACAATATACTGTTTAAGGCAATTCATGTACCGGGTACCCGCAATGAAATAGCCGATTCTCTCTCACGCTTTCAGATGACCCGTTTTCGTGCACTGGCCCCCTTGGCGGATATGGCAATGACCCCTCTTCCTCAGCTGTGGCAGAGTTGCTAGAGGGTTGCTAGAGGGCATAAGACATATCGTACAGGCTGGCGAGCATTTTGTTCCTTTAAACGCTTTGATGGAAATATCCCTGCATCATCTGAAGATGTAAGACGCTTCATTGCATGGCTCTCTCTACAATGTTTAGCACCATCAACAATCGCTACGTACGTAGCAGGAGTGGGTTATTTTTCATAAGATTAAAAGTTGGCCGGATCCTACACAAGACTTCTTAGTAACAAAGTTAATTGCAGGGTGTTGCAGGGATGATTCCACCAGTGATAACAGATGGCCAATTACCTTACCAGTGCTGAACCGTATTTTGCAAGCACTTCCCCATGTTTGCAACGACCAGTACGAAGTGGTGCTGTTTCGAGCTGTTATGCTATGCGCCTTTTTCGGATTCATGCGTATCGGCGAATTTGCCGCGATTTCCAAAAATCGCATCCAAAACACTATCCTCCTTTCTTCTGATGTCAAATTCCAGGAGTTGGGTCACGCCAATGATTCAGTTTTGGTTTCCTTCCGGCACACGAAAACAAACCAAACGGGTCCTCCTCAAGTTATTCGGTTAGTGCGCTCAGCAAATGCAAGCATGTGCCCAGTCCAAGCGCTGAGCGCTTTTGCCCAGGTCCGGCCAAATTTCTCCGGTAGTTTTTTCAGTCACTTTGGGGGCGAGGTCCTTACTCAATACCAATTCAATGCAACTTTGAAAAGGGTGTTGTCGTTTTTGGGGTTGGGAGCATGCCCCATCCGGGCACACTCATTCCGCATTGGAGCAGCGACGACTGCTTCTGTATTAGGAATTCCCCTCGATCAAATCAAAGCCATGGGGCGATGGCGATCAGAGGCAGTACAGCTTTATATTCGTCCCCTTGTACAATGCTCAATGCACGGGGTTTAATTGTGCCTTTGCTGGGCCAATTACTCCTGAATCAATATGTATACAGTTTGTGCTAATTCGCGTTTCTTGACCCCTCCCTTCCCCGTTCTTTCCAGGGGACGTGTGGATCGTTGGTGATTCGATTGTTCGCAGGGCGGCTACAAGGCTAGGGTGTACGCCACCAGTGTTTTGGAATGGCCTGGGTGGGGCTAGATATAACGATATCACAAAGCTACGGTCTGACCTCGGTGTCCAACGGCCCCGGCCACCGGCAATGTTAATCGTCCATGTTGGCACCAACGATTTGGTCGTAACAGATTTTTTCTGTATGCGCCAGCGCATTGCACTTTTTTGTTGATCGTGCACAAAGCAATTGGTCCTGTAGCAGCGGATGAATTCAATAAAATGGAGCCAGGAGCTTCGAGTTTTCCCTAGACTCGCACAAGTCCCAACATCATTAGCGTCTGCACAGTAGTGCAGGGCCATAGAGAACACCATGAGAAGACCAGCTACAAATGCACAGGTTACTGAATGTAATGAACATTGTACATAGTCAACACTTTTAACTCCGTAACCGAAAAGGCTTTCCAAATTGCATCACAACAAAGTTTTTCCAAAATTTAAAGACTTAGTTTCGTAGCATTTGCCGTTCTCGGGAATGACGCGAAACAAATATTTAGTAAATAATGACTGTCATGTCATGTGACTATCTTTGCATTGCCAAGTGGAGAATAAACATCAGATTATAAGCTTTAATTTCATATGATACATGATTTAGATAGTCAGCGTTAGCTGTTTAAGTGATTACGAACTACCCCGCAACGCACTCCAATTTTTTTGTGCACAAAGTCAAGGGGATCTAATTGATTATAATTTTCAAAAATTCATAATAATTCGAAACAATGGTCAATCAATTCCGAACTTCAGATTTTGAATTAGTAGGTCGATAACTAATTGCCCACCAAGTTTCAAGGTCATTGGCCTACGGCTAATATCTCTTTTAAAAACAAGCATTTTGATGACGTCATGATTGCGTCATGTTATTTTGGCCACGGAAGGTGTTTCTAGACGACAGTCCCGATAGGTATATGAAAAAAATTGAAACAAATATCGCTCAGTTGGCCGAATATGCTTATTTGAATGTGAAAATCTGAAAAATTCATGACCTCATTAATATTCATGAGATGACGTCACAGTCAAATGGTGGCAATTTTGGGATACACCTTTTCCCAACTTAGATACATGCCAAGTATGGATCCCATCCGACTTAGGATTGCGTCATAATTTGCAATATGAAATTTGCCTCTTTAAGGCGCTGTCACGTGACGCCCGATGACGTCATCAAATCGTCATTGTGCGGGACACATCTATGCCCTAAGGACTTAGTCTACGTCAACTTTCAATAATTTCCGAGAAAGTTTACTGGCAAAAGTGGGAGCTAGAAAAAATGTACAAAGTCTATGGGATTTTTGCAAAAAAGAAACAGAAGAAGAAGAAGAAGAAGAAGAAGAAGAAGAAAGAAAAAAAATCAGAACAACAAGAAAGGCTTTTTCGCAAGTTGCGAAAAAGCCAACAAGTTGCGAAAAAGCCAACAACAAAATACAGAAACAATGACAGTTTTTGTTATTAGTATTGGACCTATAATTCGTCAACGATAATTTATACTATATACTTTTTGTATAACGTTGAATGCCAGTGTAGTGCGCTGACTTCGGCAATCCGCCAGGCCCTATAATTACATGTATAAGATAATATTTTGACAACCACAAAGCGATAATATATGGGCACGTGACTAGAGCCCCAGACCCTGCCAAGACAGTCATGAAATAACGGATTAACAGTAAATATTCGTATCAACCTGAATGCACAGGGAACAATTGTTGAGAAAGTCTCACCTGCGATTCCTGAAATAGGTGTTTAAGATGAGAAACATGAAGGAAACCGCCATTCCGAATCCAGATATTGCATATACCACAATCTTGATGCGCTGCTGGATTCCCAAGTGGGTTTTTATATATGTGGGTCCATCAACTGGAATGAAATCATCTAGAAAAAAAATGCTTTTATTGAATAACATTATTGGCAATAACGGTCAAAATGATACAGATAAGGATAATTATAGCACTAATAATTCGGGTTTTTTAAACATTAAACAAATCTTACTGTTCCAGTAGAAGTCGTTTATTGTCTTGACGTTTTCAGTTGATGCATCGTATGTAAAGATTTGTTGGACGTTATTATCTGCAAAACAGAGTGTGAAAAAATGAATGAAATAAGCACTAATAAGATAATTGCTATGTACTTAATTAAGCAGACAATACCTCCTTGAAAAATTGTAAAGGAAAGTTGAATGTACAAGGACTTGAATCCGAGACGTGCAAGCGCTCTAAACTATATATCCGGCCCTTATACATTGCGGCCTTTCGAAATAGTCAAGCGTTAACTGTTAGGGATCACGCCCCGTTTTCATTCAGATGCAAATTGCTTGGGATTTTTTATAACAATTTTTAACAATTTGAGGTGCATATGATCTAATGAGTCTGACTTTCGCCGCCATACACGTGTATTGGCTAGAGGCTGGTTGCTAGAGCATAAGTGAAAAATTCCATTGCTAAGGTCTATTTCATTCCCAGAAGTTCGGTACTCAAACAAAAGTCACCAGGTCCCAAGGACAACCCAAAGGTTCCCTTAATATATAGTTGATATACAAAAATGTTGCAAACTGCTTACTGACTAAAATTACCAAAATGTAAATCTAAAATTTAGTGGGCCTGACGTTTCGATCCTAGCAGGACCTTTCTCAAAGGCAGAGTCTTTGAGAAAGGTCCTGCTAGGATCGAAACGTCAGGCCCACTAAATTTTAATATATAGTTACTTCCTACCACCCTTCTCTCCCTCCTCTCAAGAAGATAACTAAGGAAAACCACCATATTCTCCACACTTCAGATCGTCTGACTGATGCCATTCCAAATTCGCCTGTTTTGGCTTTCAGGCAACCCCGTAACCTGAGTGACTTAATAATAGTCCGAGCAGAGGTTCCCCTTTGGACTCTTCACCTCCAAATAAATTTGGTACATTTAAGTGTACCTCGAAATGCATTGTTTGCAAGAAACATGTGAAGGAAATAGACTCTTTCAATGGACATTTCTCTGGAACTACCCACACGACATATGGCTCTGTCACGTGCACTACCGCAAACATCATATACATGTACATGTACCTCATCTCTTGTAGAGTTTGTAATGTTCAGTATGTTGGCGAGACCAAAACACCCTAAAAAAAAATGTATCTATGGCCATAGGCCTACAATCAAAACCGGTAAAATGGACACCCCTGTTGTGTATCACTTTAATCTCCCTGATCATTCGATATCAGATGTACTGGGCATAGAATCACTTGGTCACCATAGTAATGTTGTCCGTCTTAGCCGTGAGAAAATGTGGATGAAGCGTCTTTGGACTATTCTACCTCAAAACCACATAGCACTTCGGCCTTACTTGAGATTGCACCTGCCACCGGTATTTATTCGTCACACTTGAGAGAGTCTTTTGTTAAAAGAGGCTACTCCCTATATAAGTGAGCCCCGCCGTCCACGCCTCAGTGCATTTTTGTGACCGGTATAGTTCGTACAATGACGACTCAACTATTCTTCGGACATCTTACGCTTGCTCGACGGGCCTTTGGACCTTGAGTGCAGATACACCGTGGCTGCGCTGACATCCAGCCATCAGCTTTCTGTTCTACGCTTGCTGGTAATCCAGCAGTTGCGAAGACTAAGCCGAAACCCAGGAGAATTCACCAAGCAGTGAATACTTGGCAAAAGTTTGTATCATTACATGCTGTCCGTCGGGTAGGAAGTCTTCTTATTTTTGTATATAGACGATATTGGGAGCAAGGTCAACGAGAAGCTGGCAGCCGTTATCAGCAAGTTGCTGCGTAAGATATCATCGCATGAGAAGGTAGCCGAAAAACTTAATAGTTTTAAGCGACCAGACAACGTCCCGGAACTGGACTGTACCAGAGTAAATCCAGAAATCTGGAATTCTCTACAATCAAAAAACCAGATCAATAGACATCAAACTACAGAAGGTGGAACTGGCTGCACTAAAAGGAATGGTGCCTGTAATATTGCATTGAGCCTCTAATGAGCAGCAATAAAAGCCTGGATGATGATTCCATTGGTGATAATGTTGCTGGATTTCATAGCCATAATTGGCCAAGCAGTAACTGAGCTGAATCCTCGTCAGAGAGCTCATCATGTCTGACCTGAACCGACAGTGGCAACTCTTTGCTCTTTGCTCAAGTTCCCTTAACCGGGCTCTTGTTTTGGGACAACTTGTCCCAGCAACGCAAGGACATTCAGGAAACGAATAAGCTTGGCCAAAAATTTGGCCACCGCCCGTGTACGTGTTGTACACCAAAATCGGTTCCGATAAGACAAAAAAGGGAACGCTAAGTTTTCCCCCACGTCGGGCAAACTCGCCAGTGAAATTTCTCTCTTGGCAAAAAGGAAAAGCTGACCGAGGCGAGACAGCAGCCCGATTCAAAGTAATTCATTGAGTGAGCACTAATGTGAGAACACTCGTTGTAATGATGCTAGAATCAATCTAGCAGGTAAACTCGCACAGAACATAGCCAAATGGCGCGAGATAACATCTGATAAGTGGGTACTGAATGCTATTCAGCACTCTTCAGTTCAATACCACACCAAAGACGCATTCCGAAAGAAATGCGCTGTGAACCCAACGGGGTTGAAATTGCCAAATTGCTGGGAAATGGACTATATTTAGCTTACGATCCAGTTGGTGATTTTGTTTCCTATATTCTAGGACATCTCAGTGTAGGCCTACTCTGAGTGACTGGTGTAGAACTAGAACGCACGGGTTCAAGTCGACCCACGTATGTTGCATACATCAGACCCCAAAAAGGATGGATCATTCCGCCCAATCAGAAGCTGAAGGGAAATTTTCATTTCAAAATGGAAACTACCAGCATGACAATTAAGCTAATCTGGCCTCATTGTTATAGGCCTATGGCCTTTGAACACTGTACATCTTAAAGATGCCTACTCTGCAGTTCCTATAGCCATGGAGCATAGGAAATAATAATCGGTGATTCATTGGCATGACGTTGTGTACCAGTTACCTGTCTGCCATTCGTTTGGCATATGCCCCACGCGTGTTCACTAATCATGAAACCGCTGATTGCCTCACTGAGGTTGAAAGGTCATGAGTCATGTGATTACATTGACGATTCCCTTCTCGTTGGGAGAACAGTTCAATAATGGATTGGAATGTTGGAGCACGCATAACCCTTACTAAAGAGCTAGGGTTTATGCTGAATGACAAAGTCCGTGACCATGCAAGCCCACGAAACAAATCGATTTCTTAGGGTTTCATCTGAATTCAGAACTGATGAAGATCTCAATCCCAATCGGCAAGGTACACAGTACGATTGCCTCTTTATCCATAAACTTATAAAGAAACAATGTCTGAAAATTAGACGTTTCGGGGGTCATTGGTCTTCTAGTTCATGCATGTGGACTACATGTAGCTGTGCTGTATGGACCATTGTTCAGGCGAACAATAGAGAATGGGAACAACCTAGCGCTCTCAGAGCACTGTGGTGAGTTCGAGGCGCTGATGAACATTTCTAAAGAGGAAGTTTCTGATTGAAACTGGTGGATAAAAGAACTTCCCACTCGCCTCTGCGCCTATGCCCAGGTATACGAACCGAATTACGTAATCGGAACCGACGCCTCTTCATTGGTGTATGGTGCATATTCTAATGGTCGCACCACTGGCGATTGGTGGCCAAAGGCCATTCATCATATCAATTGGCTTGAGCCAAAGGCTTGCGCACTAGCGTTGCAATCATTCTTTACTAAAGAACATGGTATTTCAATCCATTTGAAATCAGACAATGCTGTTGCAGTAGCATACCTGCGAAACTTTGAGGGTGTTATAAGTCCCACCCTCTGAATGGACTTACCAGAGAAGTCTGGGGTGGTGTATGCCAGGAAATCCTGGTTGACTTCCACACATCTGCCAGACGTACAAAACAATTTGGCAGACCCCGTGTCTCGACTCTTTTGAGACGACTGGAACGGAAGCTCAATCTCAAATACTTCACCTCTTCCCAAAAGAGATGTAGTAGGCCTATGTCTAGGCAAACCTTGTATTCTGATTCAGGTTGAGGTATCAGTTTTACTATACGAGTTACGACAGGGAGATCCAGGGTCGGTCTATACCGACGCATTATCATTAGTCTGGTCAACGCATAATTGCTTTTATGCGTTTTCCCCCTTTAGCCCGATAAACCAAGTGCTCACTTTATGATTGAGCATGACAAAGCGGTTGGTATACTGATAGTACCGCTATGGTATAAACGCAATCGTGGTTCCGATCTTATTCAAACTACTAGTCAGAATTAACCCCATTCACAATACACGTATTGCCTATTCAACAAAACATGCTTCGCTTCCCTTCTCGAACAGGCTTCACCCATTGAGGGATCGCCTCGAGTTGATGGCATGCTTCTTGTCAGAGTAGTGCTCAATAGCACGGCGTATCGACACCAGCTGTCAAGCTTATCCTGGCAGCATGGCAATCCAGCACACGCACACACGCACAAAAGTGCTACTAAACTGTATTCAGGTAGTGGATTCGATTCGATCTGTACTCGTACAGAAACTCATACAGTTCGAACAAAATTCGGTAACTGTTCTTAACTTCCTGACTACAATTTATTGTTGTCGGGTACTAATTATAGTAACCTCAGCATTGTCTGCAGCATAGACCAATGTCTGCAGCTACCGCGCCTACATGACTGCGCTTCAGTTGGTGCTGCGCTTCAGTTGGCGGAAGGGTTGAAGAAAATGAGTATTCAACTTGAGACCACCAAAGGCCCGCTATATAGACACATAAGATGTGACTGTAATGTTAAAATACTTTAGAAGGCCCTAGGGCCTAATGAGGATATCACATTACAGAATATTACCATGCATGAAACTGGTATACTTCTTGCAATGGCACCCTTACGTCGGGACAACGCTGTCAGATGCTGGCCTTAATGAACCTAGACTATGTCCAAGTTGGGACAAACTATTTTAATTCTGTTATCGAGGCGAATACTAAAACAAGGGGAATCGGGAAGCCTCACACAGGAGTAAACCTAATGGCCTGTCTACACAAGGATTTACTTTGTGTCATGTCTACTTTTGAAGTTTAACTTGACAGACTAAAAATGTCAGAGGAAGTGAAAAGAAGCTTTTCACTGATAAGCTATGTACCTCCCCACAAAACAGTGGGATCACAGACAATAGGCCGATGGATTAAGTTTGCCCTCTCGAAGAGTGGTATTAGGACGGATAAGTTTACCGTCCACAACACACGTTATTAAACATCGTGTAGTGCAGCATCAAGGGAAGATGTACCAGGAGATACATAAATTTTATGAAGGCTGCAGGATTGTGTTATTAATTATAATAAGCATATATTGGATTCAAGTACACATGCGTTTGCTGAAAGAATCCTTAACCATTCAGTTTAAGTCGAATGCTGCTAGTCCATAATGTGGAACTTAATATGTTTCAACTTAATGGGAACATTTTTCGTTTCTTACAGAAACTCTATCCTGTTGATATTGGAAATTTTGGCAGTTGCTCTAAACATCTCAAGTAAGGCCGAAGTGCTATGTGGTTTTGAGGTAGAATTTCCTAATTAAACGAGATGTAATGAAATGAAATTGACGTTTAATTATAATTCTACCGAAAGACCACTAGCACTGAAGGACTTACGGTCCCTCCCTGCTTGACTTCCCTCCCAGTTTTACTGCAAAATTTTCCTACAAAAATGCCCTGAGGCGTGGACGGCGGGGCTCACTTATATAGGGAGTAGCCTCTTTTAACAAAAGACTCTCTCAAGTGTGACGAATAAATACCGGTGGCAGGTGCAATCTCAAGTAAGTCCTTCAGTGCTAGTGGTCTTTCGGTAGAATTATAATTAAACTTCAATTTCATTTCATTACATCTCGTTTAATTAGGAAATTCAACCACATGGTCTCAACATCCAGGAGGGATGACTCCTCCACGGCACGTCGTGTTTCAGTAGTCTGGCCGGGCGGGATAGATCCTCCACACTTCAACGGTCACGACCACAACTTTTGGCGGGAAGGTTTCTCCACCGCTCCTCCAAGCCCTACAAAACCCCTGATGATAGTTGGAATCCAGCAGTCTCCTGACGACGAGCAGAGTACACACTGCTCGAAACGTTGAGTCACCGGCTCTTTTCAGAGCCACACTCAGTCTCAAAAGAGATGATACACATGGTGTCACCGCAAACCAATTAATAATACTTCTTTTGTGTTCACTCCTCCACACTTGATCTTTTCCCCACTTCTCACTAATCACTGCCCTACTCCTTGCCCTTCCCTTTGATCCCACCCCACCAGCTT
This sequence comes from Luidia sarsii, assembly GCA_949987565.1. Lineage (NCBI taxonomy): Eukaryota > Metazoa > Echinodermata > Asteroidea > Paxillosida > Luidiidae > Luidia > Luidia sarsii. The sequence goes on from OX465111.1 coordinate 9,214,692, forward strand.
TACTCTTTGTCCTTTGTTTCTCATCCGTGTCCTAATTACTCTCTCCCCCTTCCTTCGTGTACATGTATCTGTTTTGTCCTTGTCACTGCCTTTGAGAAAGGTCCTGCTAGGATCGAAACGTCAGGCCCACTAAATTTTGAAATTTGACAAATCGGCAGAATTTTTTTTGACTCTACTATGACTATCTGCCGAGTAACTTCAACAATGATGTTTTTATTATCTTTTTATCAAAAATGAAAATGTTTTTGTATTGGCGGGTACATGTACATGTACTCAGTCATAGTTGAATTAGTTTCCTCCATCTCAAAATTTAGTGGGCCTGACTTTGCAACAAGCAGTTTGCAACATTTTTGTTGATCACTTAAGTTTCCTTCATGGATGATGTTGTTTAATTTGTGTCATGCAGTGAAAAGGCCTCATGAGGCTGTATTGCGCCATGACAGCACGAAAGAAAACTAGAGATTTATGTCTGTTGGCAAACAGAACATAACGCTTTTCCGCATATGGTTCTCTAAAAAAAACAAAAAAAAACATTGACATCAACGGGATTCGAACCATAACCTCTATTCCTACCCCAAAACGCATGTGCATATTTTGCGAAATATTCTATGGGACTTCATTATAATATTAAAAAAATCATAATAATTTTGAAAAATGGTTAATTGTATCCAAACTCAGGATTTAGAATGTCTAGCCCAATAGCTAAATGCCCACCAAATTTCCAGAAGATTGGCGAATATGTGCTTTAAAATCACGCATTTTGATGACGTCACAATTGCGTCATGGCATTTTGGCCACAGAGGGTGTTTCTTAACTACATCCCCAATAGATATAAACGAAAAAATCAAAACAATCTCGCTCCGTTAGCCAAATATGCTCAATTTAATGTTGAAATCTGAAAAGTTCATGGCCTCATTAATATTCATGAGATGACGTCACGAACAAATAAGGGCAATTTTTGGATACACCTTTTCCCAACTTAGATGTAGTGCAAAATTGAAACCAAACGAACTTGTACTTTTTCATATAATGGAGTTTGAAATTTGCCCCTTTAAAGCACTGTCATGTGACACATGATGACGTCAAGACAACTGTGCACTAGCTCAACAAAAGCTCTACGCATTTGTCAAGTTTGAAAGTTTGAAAAAAATCCAAGTGTGTTCAATGGCAAAAGTGCCGTCCACAAAAACCATGTGCTTTGTCTATGGTATTTTTTGACACAAGAAAAAGAAGAAGCAAAAAAAAAAATCAGAACAAGAACAATAGCTTTTCCGCTTCGCGGCGGAAAAGCTAATAATGCTCACCTTGTATTTGCTGCACCACTGCATTACTCTCTCGGGCCCCGTATTCGTCAAATGCTACCCTACCCTACCATGGACAAACCAAATGATAGAATATTAGCAGGTGTGTGCTAATCATTAAATTTTGTAGATAAGTTAATTGCGTGTCTTGAATTGCAATATTACATATTGTCAAATGACATTCTTGCTTGCATAGACGGGAGCTATACTGAACAATCAGAATTAACGAAAATCATACCAAAATAATCATTGTAAAGCATATTGTTTTCTCATTTTTCACTGATGTTTGAATGTTGCCATATTGCTATCAACGTTATCAACATTCAGACGTTATCAATTGCATGAAGCATAATTTTTCCGGCTTACTATAGACCATTTGTGCCAAATTTATAGGCCTACCTCGTGATCTATCTGAAATTTTTATTGCCACAAGGTTTATCTAATTTCTCAGTCGTCTTATCTATTACTCAAAGAAATGGGAAATGATGGATTCACTATAGTAGTTTTTGGACTTTTTATTCTTTATGGTATCCTACACGGTAAAGATTTTAAGAAAAGAGGGACAATGGATGAAAGATAAGTCTACACGATATTGTGTGGAATAACCCTATATATATCCTCACCGTGAGTCCGGCAAAATCCACGGACTGGACCTTTTCCCTGAAAATCTTCGCCACATCAGTATTAGTATAGGAGAAATCTTCCAATCTTTGAGGAGGATCCATGTTTGAAAGTGCTTCGATTGAGTCGTTCAAGGCCAGAGCTATGGTTATAATCTGGTCATATCCATATGAATCACATGCACCTGCAGTTAAGAGCTGATCTTGTAGATTTGCATAGAACTCCAAATGCTTTTTCTTTGGTCTCTTCATGAATGGGAAGGTATAAGAAGGACGGTTTGTATACGATTGTTAATCACGAGATCGGAAAAGTAATAAAAAATTCTGGTGCATGTTGTTACGCTTATGGTGGAAACCTAATCAACTAAAACATGAACAAGTATTGGTGACGAATGATCCATTATACTACTCTTAACATACCACATTATTGAAGTTGATGAGGGACATATTCGGCTGGATCTCGAAGCCTCTAATACTCAGCGAGCCCGCAACCACCTTTTCCACCTCCTCCACCGTGCACATATCTTTCCCATCCTTTTTAAACTTGTCAATTTCTTGGACCCACCAGTTCGCAGGGCTGTACCACCCAAGCAGAATCCAAACATACTTGGGCCCGTAATAGTTCTTTCTGTACGCCTGTGAACAAAAGATATTCATGACGTTGTATACTGTTTCATGATTTATTTGTTTTACATTGTTTGGTTTTAAAGAGTCAGCACTATTGAAATTGAAATATGAATTTCCCCTTTGTACACTCTGGCATTTGACCTTTTGTTTTCAAAATTGCGATTGGGTAATTTTACCGCCCTCATTTTTTTTGGCATTGCAATTTCACCTAGCAGAAGGCAATACAGTAACCGAGCGCTTTACAACGATGACCTTTCAAATGACAAATAAGAATGCAAGCGATGACCATAAACAGTGGGCGGACATTTTGTCGTCCCTCTGTAGTATATCTTAATTGCAATGAATTTGTTTACATTATCAAATTAAACCTTTCGAATACTGCAGGCGACCACGCCAGTCTGGTGCTAATGCATGGACACATCTTAAAAACTGAGATCGTACTATGAATGAGCACTGAATTAAACAAGACATGTTAATGTTACCTCACAGAATACGCGTGTTGCCATTTCTTGGTAGAAACTTCCAAAAATTACTCTTGCATCATGTTTCTGTGTATGAATAAAAGTAAAAGACATTAAAGACTCTCCCTCTCTCCCTCTCTCCCTCTCTCCCTCTCTCCCTCTCTCCCTCTCAGGAGTTCCTCCCTCCCTCCCTCCCTCCCTCCCTCCCTCTCCCTCCCTCCCTCCCTCCCTCCCTCCCTCCCTCCCTCCCTCCCTCCCTCCCTCCCTCCCTCCCTCCCTCCCTCCCTCCCTCCCTCCCTCCCTCCCTCCCTCCCTCCCTCCCTCCCTCCCTCCCTCCCTCCCTCCCTCCCTCCCTCCCTCCCTCCCTCCCTCCCTCCCTCCCTCCCTCCCTCCCTCCCTCCCTCCCTCCCTCCCTCCCTCCCTCCCTCCCTCCCTCCCTCCCTCCCTCCCTCCCTCCCTCCCTCCCTCCCTCCCTCCCTCCCTCCCTCCCTCCCTCCCTCCCTCCCTCCCTCCCTCCCTCCCTCCCTCCCTCCCTCCATCCCTCCCTCCCTCTCCCCCTCTCTCTCTCTCTCTTGTTGAAGGTTTTACTGCAAATTGGAAGAATGCTGTCAGAATTAACCAATCAAATAAGTCTCCTTCAATAAACGATACAAATGTGAATTAGATGAACGTAAACATTTAACACATTATGTTATGTAATGGAATTCCAAAATTATGTGAAAAAGTCGAAAAGGATTCCCTCTCATGTTCCATGACTTGGTCTTTCCCTCCCAGCTTTCAATCAATAGACATAGGCATTTGCCCGTGGTCTCCTCCTCAAATTATACACTGCTTGAATCACTGGCGCCAATCCCACCACTGCCCGCCTTTCCAGTGCATCTTATTTACAGTTCATTGGTATCACACCCAACTCGGATGTTGTCCACCCAACGCATCTTTGGTCGGCCCACAGAACGACGACATCCCTTTGGCATCCCATCCACAACAGCAGCTGCCAGAGCACCTGGGCCGAACCACATGACCTAACCAAGCTGCCTTGCGTTCTATTGTATAGCGTTTCATTACAGACATTTTCATTGGTTGTATTTACTTATATATGCATTGTATTGTTTCCTCTTATTATTAAATTATTTTTGTCCTATGCATTTATTAACCCGATGATCGATGAATGATAATCAATTTGTGGATCAATACAGCCATGGCCTTATTTCCATATAGTACACCATTGTTTTTCCATATGTGCACCATTTCTTAGAATTGTTTACTCGATCACTACTTCCTGGACCTACATGTACAGCCTCAAGCAATTACTTACATACATTGTTTTACACCAGTGAGGCTGACCAATGACCCTGAGTGGTCAGTGGTCTGTTCAGAGTTGTACTTCTGACTATGAGTCATCGTTCTTTCTTGGAAATTCTACTCTGATATGATCGACTTGTTTGTTCCTCCACATCTGTTGATATTTTCTGCCAAGACTATTTCTCACTTCTCCTGCTACCTTCATCCTAGCGCTTTTCATAGTAAATTAGTGTGTTTATTTCATCTCAACACTAAACTATCACAGCACTGCTGTTGAAGCACCATCGGTCACCGATCATTTCCATTAGACTTTCCTTGGTCACATGGTCTTGCCACTTGATGTTGATCAGGTGACGTCAGATAATTCAGCCGAAACTGTCGAGGCGTTTGATGTCAGCTGCCTTTAATGACAGAGTCAAGGAACCATACAGTACCCCTGAAATGATTTGTGCCTCAAGGCTGACACGGGGTGAGCGCAGGTATTTCAACTGTCGGAGAGCAAATTTTTCCATACCTATATATCCGCATTCGAGCCTCCTTGATGTCATCTAGCATGTGGTTGATCGACACGCCCAGGTACTTAAAAGATGTGACACTGGGTATTGGTGTTAAGCGGTAAGTGATGGTGTTGTCATCAGTTACTGGCTAGATGACCATATCAATCTTACCAGGCCTTGACTAGGCCGTACCCGGCAGATATGTCGCCCAGGGTGGTTAGCATCTCTTCAGCATCAGCTCTGCAAAGTGCAATCAGTATGAGGTCGTCTGCAAATCTGATCTCCCTTTGGGGGATACCACTAACATCGAGCTGTTAGGGGTGCAGAACACTAAATCGAGCTCCCATTGAACACTGTACAAAAACACTCACTTTCAAAGCCAATTATCCCATGCCCAAAAGTCTCTCAGTTCTATTAGCTATACTTAAAATTGTAGTTTGGACCTTCATCTCTAAGATTCTTTTCAATTTTAGTGCTCTTAGCCAATTAGATTTTTGGCTAATTACCCCCAGAAAAAAACACCCCCAAAATGTGTAGCCGTCCAAGCCGAATTTCTGCAAGGATTTTGGGATGGACCCCTCCACTTTCACAGCCAAATAGGGCCACATTTAAAGCCAGATATGGTCCAAATTACATACCGAATTGAGGAGTGAACCCTCAGGTTGTCTTAAGCTTCACTTGTTCTACAATGTATCAGTTAATTAGCCTCCAAAGACCCCTTATTGAAAAAAGTTGTGGGTACACAACTTTATGATAATCAGCTCAGCGGAGCCATCTCGGATGGATTTTGTGTGCTGCACCCTTAGGTGCGCTGTGTGAGCCTACCACTCCCACATGAGACACTCGGTTGTCTTGTCTTACTCCGGCTGGTACCTCAAACTCGTCAGTCATCAGACCTTTCCAACGAAGCTAGCCGTTTGAGCTGATGTAGAGGTCTTCAAGTAGCCGCATCACATCCTCATCCACGCCGATATGCCGTAGTTTTCAAAGAATCAAATGCATTCTTAAAATTTTAACAAAGACGGAGCGTGCGTTTTCTCGCATAGTGCGATTCCGCCGCACCTTTCAGAAGATAGATTCCATCAGTTATGCCCTTACCGCTTACAAAGCCACATTGGGTGTCACTCACTTCGATGTTGACGGTTCTTTCTAGTCTGCGTTGAATCACATTCAGAATGATTTGCTGGCATGGCTTATTAGTGCGTGAGTGTTCTGTACTTGCTGCACAAGCCGTGATCTCTTTTTTTTTGCAATGCGATATACACTGACTTGGTCATTGTCGGTAGCCACTTCCCAAAGTTCCATATGTGACACACTACCTCATGGAGGGCTTGGAATACCTCTGGGACCTGTGCCGCAACTTTGAGAGCTTCAGATGTGACCCAATCAACTCCGGGAGCCTTGTGGTTTCTAATACCTGTATGGCTCCAGTGTATGTGGGTTTTGTTCAACCTCAGTTCTGCGTTTGGGCGGGCGTGACCGGTTAGAGTCAAATAGATCTTCTGCAAACTGTACTGATTCCAACACGGTATTTCTTCTTCGACTGTTTCCAATACCAGACCGTTTCCATCTTTGATGTTCACCATAGGCACGCATATTTTCTGAAGAAGAACATCAGCAGTTTTGAACATGATTCTGCAGTCATGGTTCTGTATGCTTGGTTCATTGTGTTGATATTAGTTTCCAACCATTTGTTAAGATCTTTCGTGCATGCGCTTTTGACCTCATTTCTCAGACCAGTAAATTCTGGGTTCCCGACAGCCTTCCACTTACGCTGGATTATATGAAGGGTTAGTTTAATCAGATATGGATTGTTTCTTCTGAGATGTTTGTGTACCACAGGTCTCAAGAGATGCTTCCTATGTGACAGATGCGATAGCTTTAAGAGTGTCGCATTGGGTGACGCGGGATCGAACCAGCTGACAAAAGACTTCAGGGCTTCAACGCTTGGACATTTGAAATCGCAGTCCACGTACAGGAGCATTACGCCGGAATTGATTTCCACTTCAGTGTCGGAGCAAGCGCTGTATGAACGAGACTCAGTCAGGTGGTTCCTTGCTTCTGTGCTAATAAGGATGTGATCAAAGGCATTTCTTGCGTTTATTGCCCTGCTCATGTGACGATCATTTGGGGAACCAGGAGTGTGCGGCGGTGAGGATGTTATCCATGCAAAAATCAACCAGCAGGCCTATGTTTCCTCTTGGGTTTCTGTCGCCATAGCCATGGGGTCCCATGACGAGAGTTTTGCATTGAAGTCACCAGCCACAGCATGTGTGTCGCAGTTCTTTTTGTTTGAGTTGATCGCACGTTGGAGCTGCTCGTAGAAGTCGTTGATAACGTCATCCGTTTCAGTAGATGTAGGTGCATAGACGGAGACAAACAAGGGTGCATTTCTTCAAACGAAGGCGGGCGTCCATTATTCGATCAGGGATGTAGTAGGTGGCAAGGCAGCAGTTTTTTGCTCGTGTCGACATCAGTATTCCAACACCTGCTTAATGTGTTTCACCACCCGACACCACTATGTGACCATTGCATGCTACTTACTGGCCGACGTACGTTGTGGGTTTCACTATAAGAGCAATGATGTCATAGCGATAGTTTTTCAAAGTGGCCACAGGTACTAGATCATAGTTCAGAGTGGTTACGTTCCAGCAACTCAAGCTAAAGGTGCCCGTATTTCGTTCTTCACGCAAACTCAATCGTGCACCGTCCAGTGAGGGCTTTGGGTGCAAGGCGTCATTAGAACGCGTATAGTAGAGAACACGATCACCTTCATCGCCAGTAGCTTCAAACCCAGATGGCGCGCTCGGCCTATCGGGGCCCTCACGTTCAAGAGGGTTTGGTGGGGATTCTCTATTCATTTTGGAGGTTTTGGTGAAAAGGTTTCGCTGGCGTGTCACCACGCCTCCACCAGCGTAGTGCATGGCCGCCTGTTGCTTGCATCTCTCCGTGCCCCCTGTGGTGTGCATAACCAATTGCTGATTGCTCGCCTTCACTGACGTTGGCTAGTTGCATGATAGCTTGCTCATCCGCCCGATCCGCCGACCTAACGACACCTGTTGTGGTTAGATGTCCCCCGCTTGGTGTGATTAAGGCAATGGACTAATAACATGGGAACAGTGTCATGTCCAGTTTTCCCTAGGCCATGGTAATATAGAGATACTGGGAAGTCCAGTCGTTAGTATAGTATCTCCTCTCGGCTTCATCAGTATAGATCCAAATGAAACGAGAGCTAGTATATTTGGAACTGAATCTGCTGCAGAAGCTGCCAGAGCGAAGGTCATCCATTCGAATTTCTATCGAGGCTGACTCCTATATACATGGGTGCCATTCAAGGCTGTTGGGTCCTGTCCACCCGAGAAAAAGGGAAATAAGGATGGCCATTCTGATTCACAACATTTCCAATACGTCAGGTATTTAAAACCTTCATTGAATTCCATTCTCCTCGACGCAAAGCGCAAAACATAATAGCATTGCCTGGGAGTATAGAAGGACGCTGAATAACATGCTGCTCATCATTTCTTCCTCGCACCTTACCCATGCACCAAAACTTATTGTGTTAGATTCATTCAACACTATGGTAAACTATACCAATTGAAAAATGGTAAAAAAAACTTCAGCTGGACTGGACCGGGATATAAACCCGAGACCGCTGGTTTTACGTAGGCCTTTACCAGCGCTCTTACCATCTGAGCTATCCATGCCTTATTATGGCAGCCTTCCAAAATGGTCAACTATAGTCTTTTCCGGGGTGAGGGCGCCAGTTAAAAGCATATTTTGGATTAGTTAGGGCAACTTGTGTTGTATTGGTATCAGAGGGTTCATCTGTTTGTTCGTCGGGGTATTCAAGTTTTGTTGACTTGCCTTCACTTATATAGTTGTCTGCGTGTTTGTTTGGTCAATTATGGATGGTTGCTTTATTGCATAAACGCTTGCTTGTTAACTTATGTCAAACTTTATTTTAAAAACAAACTTTGTTTACAAATAACTTGGTCACTCCCATATCTGTGAGACAAAAACTTATCTATTTGCCCAACTGTCGAATTATAATTATATTATATGTATATGCATGTATACACAGTATACACAAAAAGGTGGAATGATTTTTTATTGACAATGTTCTATTTACATTTGACAATGTGATTTTTTTTCTGGATAATTAAGTGCAAAATCTTCTCAAAACTTTATAATATATCTATTCACATTATATATCTATATACGTAGAAAAATATAGGTATATAAAACAATACAAATTGGTAGATTCTCAGGGCAATTTTAAACCCATCTAAGTAAGCATGTACCACGACAATATACGCATTGATCAATGATCAATTCTGGGAAAAATTTGTTTCCTTTTCATATTCCGTGCAACGCACTTTCCTCTGCATGCTATCCAACTTTGTTCAAAACCCAGATTATAGCGCTGCATATACCAAATCTGAATAATACATGTACGTCTTATACAAAGAAGACGTGTCTAATGGACGGGAGCTGGTATATCTATACGAATAAGATATATTTTAATAAGATTACGATTCACACTGTGGTCAGTCGAAGGTGGTTCAAGCATATACATGTATACCTATTTATCAGATTGGGATCATAACGAAAAACCCACAAATAACAAAATGTTCTTTACCTGCAGATTTTCAATATTTGTACTGGGATCGTCTCCAGTTATGACCTCCAAAGTTGTTGTCGTAATGTCGTGTTCCTTCAGTAACGAATCAAGCTCTTTCATTTCCTTGAGTATGCATGAAAGAACACATTATTTATGCATATAGCCCTAAAAGACATTTTGTAACTTCCACGTGGATCTTAACCCAATTTGTGAGGAATGAAATATCATGTGTAATACAGAGAGCCTCGCTTGAGACATAAATTTAAAGCGAATTGATAAAAATATAATGCACTCATTTGAAAGCAAACTGGAAACATACCTGTTCTGAATCAATTATAGCAATAAAACAAAATTGAATCCATGCCTCTCGCTTAACGTACCAGCGCTCTTACCACCTGAGTTATCCAGCCATAAGGCCGTGGCCTCCCAAGATAGTCAACCATCTTTGCTGAGGAGATCAATATTAGTAAACTTTTTAAAAAATTACTCTACATATCCAGGGACGGTAATCCCATTTCCATCCAGATGCAAACAACACTTCGTTGTAAACCTGGCTACCGCAGTTCCACGACCATACAAAGTGGATGTAGCTTTTTAAGCCAATGGAAAGGCTGTCATCTGAGGGCTGGATACCTTGTGGTTGTGCGAGGGTGCGCAAAACCAAATGTATGCATTGGTTCAAATTCTGGTATAGTCCTTTTCCGACAAATACTCATCCATAAACACATTCACGGATGAGTATTTGTTGAGTAATTTTGTTCAAATTTTTAATGGTTAAAATTGTTGCGTATACGCAAATTTTGATTGCAAGGAGAGTGAAATATGAAATGTTGAAGCACAATTACTGCTGTGGCATTACTGTCATAATCTGAATTCTTTCTGATACCTCTGTATAATTTCTCAGCTTACCGCACGGAATAAGTTGTAATTCTGGAAGATAATGGCTGCCTTTCTCCATCCCATTTGTTGCATCAGAACTATCCTTGCTGGGTTGAAGACGCCTGAGCTTGGGTATATCTGAACCGTCAGTGGGTATTTGTGAAGGTGCCGTTCATCTGACACGAACTGGGCAATGCATACCTAAGGAAATGATTGGATAGTAAATGCATGTAATTTATTAACGATTTCACTGCTCAATTTTGCATTAGTTAGAAATCATATCAAGAAACAACTGAACGGACCCCCCAAAAGTCTTGGTTTGACACGAAATATGTTCATTAGTAAATTTTATGTACAAAAACCGAAAGACAGATCTTGAGGCCAATTGTTTGTTTTGGGTTAAGGAGTCCACATTTTTAATAAATTAAAAATTTAATAAATAGGCCTACATAAATTTCATTTTCAGTTCATGGTCAACCAAAATTGTCAATGAGACTTCTGATCAACTGATTACGTAAGGTTTGAATATTAATTTCAACTGAATAAGGTTGCTTTAAACAAAATATTTATCTCATTCATAAAGTAATTAAGTGTTAGTTCACGAGATGACCATGCAAAATCTTAAAAATTCGACAAGGTGGGGGTCAGCAGTTTCAATTCAAATCTTGGCTATTTGATCCCCATCTGGAACGATATCACCTGGTGGAGTAGCTTGATGCAGAGTCCCACAGTGACCAAGTACGGAGGCACCGAAAATTTTCGGTAAAAAAGGGTATTTCTGGGTGTTTTTTTCAAAGCATTTTAGGCGTATGATTGCAGCCACGTTTGTGCCCTTTTTTTTATTTTTTTGTGTCAAGTTATATATCAAACGAAAGAGCTCAATCTCGTCTAGACGATGAAATAAAATGCATTGATGTGCAATCATTAACTGAAAATATCTAGGCTTTGGAAATACATAAATCAGCTCCTTTTGAGAAAAAAAGTGTCATTTACGCGCCAGACCATTACTTAATTAGTGCAGGGCTGACAGTTACCAAACCTGGTCAAAATAGGTTTTAGATATCCGACTACCATACTTGGATATAAAAGAATTGTCAGCTCTTCGCACTTTTGTTTGGTAACTCTCAAAACGACGTGCACACTACTTAGAGTCGTACGGTGGTGTGAGAGGATGCTGTGCTATTAAGATTGGTAACATGCCTTCCTCACATGAATCCCTGAAATGGCCAGGTATTACCAACTAGGCCTAGGCCTATGCCAACTTCAGCTTCGAGGAAGGTGGTGTGCGCTCCTGGCTTGCGTACAACATTAGCGAGCAGTTTCATCTACATACAAAACTGATCAAGCATCCGCTTGGACCACTTGCCACCAATTACACTGTTGGGAAATATACTGAGCCCAAAGTCTTGACGGGTGTAATTGGCCAACAGAGGGAAGATGTTCAGTTCTCCTGCACAGAATCAAACTGTGTAAAAACTTTCCCAACCAATGAACTCCTAACGCATCATTTGACAGCAGGACAGCATATGCTTCGTCCCCTCAAGGAATCTGGTTTGACCAGATTACATGTCAATTGGCTACAAAGATTGGGGAAATGCAAGATGACACCTCTCATTGCAGCAAAGGTGGTGTGATTGTAACTTCAGAAGCAGCTTTAGCCTCCACGTCTCAGGCACTCCATGCTTTGGCCGGCTTGGCCCGCTAATTGTCCAAGGCCAGGAAGAGGTTTTCACAGCAAGTGAAGGACTTCTTGCTCACCAAGTTTATGGTTGCTGCCAATTCAGGAAAAAAGGAAAGCCCAGAGACTGTGTCGAAACGTTTGAAGAGTTGCTTGACAGCCAACACGTAGCCATTTATTGTTTCACGCCTTGCTGTCTTACACAAATCCGGGGCATTACCATCCGAGGACTGGGCTGATGTGAAGGATAATGCTGTGGAATTGGTCGAAAGATGATGATGATGTACAGAAGCAGTGTGACCTAAGAGGCAGTATAGCTTGATGTCATTTACAATGCATTTATTTTGTATAAAGTGTTATTCCCAAACTAATCTTTCCCAACCTGCCTCTCTAACGAGGCGTGTCGTTGTGAACAGGGTTTCGTCCACAAGGAATCACCCACATTTTTAAAAGTTTTTTAAAGGGTACCTGACTTCTTGTGGTGTATGAGAAACAGTGTCTACTTGTTGTATTTTTCGGAAAGGTTTCAATTGACATGGATCAATGAGAATACATAACAATACATAATTATATTGACTACATGTCTTTGACCTGATACAGAACAAAAACCATTAGGTAAAATCTGGCTTTTTCCTTGCAATGGGATTCAGCTCTATTATCCCCCCTTTTTTATCAAATGTTTGCATGCAAAAGTGTGCATGTACTCACTTTCTTTTAATACTTGTACAAGTCATGTAAATGTACATGCAATATTGAATTTAATTTTGTAGACAATAGAAGAAGACCTAACAACTTAATACGCCCAAAGGCTTGCACTGATATGTACCTCTGGGACCCATACCAATCAGAAAAGCTTATGGCAAGGGTTAAAAATACGAGATGATTCACTATTCTTGTGGTATTTGCAGGGTACTTTACTGACAAATTATAAAAGCCGAACTTCTAGTATTAAGGTACTGTCCATCATGAGGAAATTAGTTATTTTCACCATAATAACCGAATAATACAACTGAAGGACAACCATTTCTTTTTAATTTTAGGCAAATACGGGTTTTCTTTCTTTGCAATACATTTACATCAAGACTACCGTGGAAAAGTGATACCACTCTTATAAACCGGTGAAGTGATACCCAACAGGGGTGTCCATTTTACCGGTTTTGATTGTAGACCTACATGGCCGTAGATACGTTTTTGAGGGTGTTTTTGGTCTCGCCAACATACTGAACATTACAAACTCTACATGAGATGAGGTATATGATGTTTGAGGTAGTGCAAGTGATATAGCCATAGGTCGTGTGGGTAGTTCCAGAAGAATGTCCATTGAAAGAGTCTATTTCCTTGACATGTGTCTTGCAAACAATGCATTTCGAGGTACACTTAAATGTACCAAATTTAGTGGGAGGAGAAGTGTCCAAAGGGGGAACCTCTGCTCGGACAATTAAGTCACGCAGGTAACGGGGGCGCCTGAAAGCCCAAACAGGTGAATTTGGAATGGCATCAGCCAGACGATCTGAAGTGTGCAGAATGTGGTAGTTTTTCTTAGTTATCTTCCTGAGAGGAGGAAGAGAAGGGTGGTAGGAAGTAACTGAGGGAACCTTGGGATTGTCCTTGGGACCTGGTGGCTTTTGTTTGAGTGGCGAACTTCTGGGAATGGAATAGACTTTAGCAATGGAACTCTTCACTTGGCGAGAACTATAGCCTCTAGCAACCAAGTTACTGGCCAAAATACACGTGTATGGCGGCGAGAGTCAGACTCATTGGAACATATGCGCCTCAATCTGAGGGCCTGGCTGTAAGCTATACCAGTCTTACAGTGTCTGGGGTGACAACTGGAGGCATGGAGATATTGATGTGTGTCGGTGGGCTTAGAATACAAGTCAGTAGCTAGCGTTTTGAGGTCTTTCCGGACGGTGACATCCAGAAAGTGGGTCTGCTGAAGAGACTGCTCCCATGTGAATTTGATAGTCCTGTGGAAGAAATTGATGTGGTCAAAGAAAGCATTCAAGCTGCTACCGTCCGAAGTCCAAATGAAGAAAACGTATTCTATGTATCTCGACCAAATCCAGGGACGGCATGGAGCCTCACTGAGCATGCGTTCCTCAGGGTCACCCATGAAGAGGCAAGCAAAGGAATGAGCCATGCGCGTGCAAATGGCAGTGCCATGCACTTGGAGATAGTTCTTGTCAAAAAAGGAGAAATTGTGACCCCCGAAGTGTGTGATCAAAAAGAGCACACGCCCCCCTCTTCAGCCTTCAAGCCTAACATTGAAGACCAAATGCCACTGAGAGTACGATATATATAAGGCCAACCAGAACTAGACGGCCAATCAACCCACTAACGGATGACATCCTTAGGTCAAACCAAACGACACCAAGCACAGAATCTACAGTCACGCCAAGAGAAAGTCGACGCTGGACGACGATTGTTCGAAAAGTGGAAGAAGCCCAAGATGGCGAAGAACTGTATGTGATCTTGATTGAGATGCAGCATTGGGTGTGTCACACATTCTCATTGGCGTGAGCACAGATGGAGACGATGTAGAAGGATGTATCGTTTCCATGGGAAGGAAAGCAATATCTATCTCATCATCACTGATCTCGCTGCCCTTCAAGTCTGTTTTCTGCGTGTCCTCAGACTTGTCCGTTTCTTCTTTGCTAGCCTGAGGGCTGTCTTTTGTATCAGATGATTGGTGATCCCGCTTGATCTCTTCTTCCACGGGGAGGAACATGCACGGAGTAAGGAAATATACATGTTGTATGTGCACAGTTCTCTCTTTATTATCATCAAGAAAGCGGACGGTTTACACATAAGTCAGCGTGCTTAGTGACTATATGATGTAAGGTTGCGCTTCCCATCGGTCGGCCAGTTTACTGGTCCCAGTTACATGTTTTTCAGGATGAGAACTCAATCACCTGGATGTGTAAGACTGCTGGATTCGCTGGCTTTTTGTAGGCGGCTTGGAGTGTGGCTTTGAGTTTTTTTGTGTATTCGTCGTAGCAAGGAGTGTCTTGTTTGTTTGCCTTAAGTCCGAACATCAAATCTTCAAGCAAATTGGGGTGCCTCCCAAACATAAGGTAGAAGAGGGCATGGCCCGTAGAGTCAAGACGAGTGGATTCATAGGCGTGCGTCATCACTCCTACGTATTGCTTCAAGTCCTTTTATTGTTCAGTTTCAAGTGTACCGAGCATATAGCAAGGTATGATTGAAACGTTCTGTGCGGCCATTCTCTTGCGGATGGTATGGTGCGACTCTTCTTGATACCATATAGTTTGCACAGTTCCTTGATAAGTTGGCTTTCAAAGTTTCTACCTTAATCGGAGTGTATTCTCACTGGAAAGCCTTAATTTTGTATTATTTTTTCCTAGACGATCTTCGCGACTGTGTCCGCTTATTAGTCTCGTGTTGAGAATGCCGGGCGTATTTGGTAAAATGATATGTAACAACCAATATGTTTTCATACCCTAGCTCCTTTTCTTCGCTCGAGCTTAAGGAAGTCGATACAAATTAGTTCCATTGGTTCGCTGGTGTTGATATTGACGAGTGGCACTCGGTGTGGGCCGATGGGTTTTTTCTAAGGCAACATCTCTTGCACTGTTCACACAAGGTTTTGATATATTGTGCCATCTTAGGCCAGAAGAATCAGTTCCTGGCCATGTCGAGAGTTCTATCATAGCCAAGGTGTCAACAGTCACTGTGTAGTCCTCTAATGACGGTTGTCTTGTACTGCGCAGGAAGAACAAGTTGTTGTCGATTTCCTGAGTCGATAAAGAGGACCATTGCTAGTAGTGAGTTGGGTCTCGATCGGACAAAACAAAAGAATAGTATGCATAATGCACAAATACAACAGATAAGTATCAGACTCTCATTTGGGTAGATTTGCATATATTAGCATGACAAATGGATTATTGGGTGTGTATTAGCGTATATTAGCATAACAGTGTACTCTGCTCGTCTTCAGGAGACTGCTGGATTCCAACTGGGAGTGGGGCTTATGTAGTGTAGAGAGGGATCCTGGTGAGGGGATTAGCTCACTGAAGGGTGAAGGCGGGAACTGTAAAGGCGGGAATATAGGGGATGCTGCACAGGATTCTAGTAGTGGGTGTACTGTGTGTGTGCTCACTCATGTGTGTCATAAGTGGTTGACTGCTAGGGGGTGAACAACTGTTGCCAATGGGGAGACTAGTGGAAGGGGGCCTAGTTGTCCTAGGGTATAGGAGACCAATCAGACAGGGGGGTTTGAGGATAGGGCGCCAGATGTCGCTGATGTTAACACCTATGTCTTGGGGGACATTGTTGTGTCTGTATATCTCGATGGCTTCCCTGATGCGACGGGGGTATCAATGCTTGATGCTGGTGATGAGCTTGGCTTTGCCACAGTGGATGATGTGGTCTTCGGTGTAGGAGTCTTTGACAAAAGACCCAAGACCTCCCCCGGCCAAAGGGTCACCTATACCCAAAACCAACCTATTAGGGCCCCTAGCTCCATCACTCTCCCCTACTTCGGTACTACCTCCCACCACATCCAACGTATCCTTCACAAGCACAGCATTCGGGTGTTTCACACAACCCCCTGAAGATACTTCGCCAAGGACCGCCAAGACCCCCACCGCAGACCAGGCGTCTACAAGATCCCGTGCCAATGTGGCAAGGTGTACATCGGCGAGAAGGGAAGGGACTTCCCTACCAGACTCAACGAACACCGAGCCCATGGCAGGAAAGGAAATTTTGACAAGTACTCGATTGTCATACACTTCCGAAGACCACACCATCCATCATTCGATATCAGATATGAGTGTACTGGGCAAAGAATCCCTTGGTCACCGTAGTAATATTGTCCGTCTTAGCCGTGAGAAAATGTGGATGTAGCGTCTTCGGACTATTCAACCACATGGTCTCAACATCCAGGAGGGTAATGACTAACACCATACAGCTTTCTGATAATCCTTCTTTTGTGTTCACTCATCCACACTTCGCTCTTTGATCTTTCCCCCTCTTCTCACTAATCCCTACCCTAGTCCTTGCCGTTCCCTTTGATCTCTCCCTAGCAGCTTTACTCTTTGTCCTTTGTTTCTCATCTGTGTCTTATTCACTCTCTTCCCACTTCGTTCGTGTACATGTATCTGTTTTGTCCTTGTCACTCTGCCTTTAAGAAAGGACCTGTTAGGATCGAAACGTCAGGCCCACTCAATTTTAAGATTTATCTTGCTCCTAAGTTTCTCCAGATGTTGGAGGGGAACTCCTCGGCGATTTTCTGCTTGAACATCATATAACTCTTCCGCGAAAACTCGTCATAGATGCCGGTCATGGGGGTGGGTTGGGTTGGGGGACGAAGAGTTTTTGAAGTGAATTAAGTTTGTGTGGGGGGACCTATTTGATGAGGGGACCCGTAAGTCCTTTTAGGTCAATGGTGGACCTACAAATCTTGATCGGACAGATCAAACAAGTTTTATTGGTCTGATTAATGGGAGGACCCGTAAGCCCTTTTAGGTCAATGGTGGACCCACGAGTCTTGATCGGATTAGTGCTATTGGTAGGAATAATGGAGGGGGTGGGGACCTGAAAGTCTCTACCGGACGGGGCGTGCAAAGGGTGTCGACGAGGGTGCCACCGTCAAGGGTTGGAAGGAGGGAGACGCTATACACACGCTAGAACATTAACGGCCATTTGCTCATTTCTAAGGATTTTGTTTCAAATAACTATCCAAAAATATACATCAGATAAATGTACGTGACACATTAATGCTTCGTTATTTCATGTTCTCTTTTTTATTATCATACAGACTCAGCAAGAATCCATTCCACATGGATATCGACACCTTCCTTTGCATGACGAAGATGGGCTTGGGCTTGTTCGTCTGAAGCGCTCCATCTCAGTATTCAAACCAAAAGGCCCTTTTCAGGGCCACCACATTTTCAAAAAAGAGAGAAGTTTTTCAAATTCTCTGCTTACACCTTCGTCTGCCTGACCGTGGCATTTCCGCGAGTACTCAGGCCAAACAGTCCTTTTCAGGACTAATCGTACTATATATGTTTAAATGCATCGTCCATGCATCATCATTCCGATCGTCCCCCTCACATCTCATTCTGTCTTATGTATGCCGATTGTTTTTCCCGTTCAACTCATACTCCGGCCGATTGGGTTCAAAGGTCCAACATTTTCCCCGTATAATTGACGTACGCGCTGTCCGATTTGGATTTCTCGATTTCCCCCATCTGGCACACACGCACTTTCCGGTCAATTTGTTTTTGGGGGGAGTCAGCCATTTTTTTTTTCTCTCAGAATGATCGACGTATGTGTTTTCCCTCATAGTTTCCCCATGCTTGATGTACGCGTTTTGCAATTAGGGTTCATAAGTCCGCCATTGGTTTTTCCGTCCCCACTCACGCTCCCTCCGACTGAGTTTATTGGTCCATCACTTTTCCCCGTATATGATTGACATATGCGCTGTCCGGTTTGTATTTCTCAATCCGCCATTTTGTTTCCCCATCCTACTCACGCGCTTTCCGATTAGGAGTTTTGGGGTCAGCCATTTTGTTTCCTTAGAATTTTTCGAATAATCGACTCTGTGTTTTGATCCACTCTTTTATTTGTTTCCCTCATAGTTCCCTATGATTGATGTACGCGTTTTGCAATTAGCTTTCATTGGTCCGCAATTTTGTCTTCTACACATTATCACCTCCTTGTCCCGTTCTATCAATCACTCTCGGACTCCTCATTAACACCCTTTGTTCCGTTCATTCGCGCCTCTTAGGTCAACCATTATTCTGACCATCGACGCCCTTTGCTCTGGCCGATCGGAACTCGTAAGTCCCCCATTGTCCCGTAGAGACTTCCAAGTCTTCCATTGTCCCGTAGAGACTTCCAGGTCTTCTCATTGTCCCGTAGAGATTTCCAGGTTCCCTCTTGTTATGCTAATATATGTTAATACACGCAAAAATAATCCCTTTGTCATGCGATTATTTGCAAATACACGCAAATGAGATATGCTTATGAATCATTTGATATGTTAATCTATTGATATGCTAATCGGCTCCATTGTATTTGTGTATTATGTACACTATTCTTTTGTATTGTTCGATCAAGAACCAACACACTACTATTGCTCATCTTCAGCTTTCCTCACTGACCTGCGTAGATAAAGCAGACATCCGCCTGGTTTGAATTTTATCGTGAAGTCAAACTGGGATAGTGCAGAAACCCACCGTTGCCCTGTTGCATCACGTTTAGCTGAAGTGGTGACGTAAAGGAGAGGATTATTATCTGTAAAAACCATGAACCTATTTCCAAGAAGATAATCACGCAGCTTATCGGTGATTGGTTGAGCCCCCTGCTGACGTAGGCAATAACTCTTTCAGTTCCATCTTGAACTTGACTTAGTACAGCTCCTATCCCTACGCCAGAAGCATCTGTTTGCAAAATGAATGGTAGTTCACAGTCGGCGAATAATATGCAAGGACTGGTGGTGACGTCATAAGATCCCTCAATATGTCCATGACTTTCTGACAATCCTCTGTCCATATAAATGGTGGTGTGGGAGTGGTAGCTTGCTTCCTTGTCCCTTTCTTCTTTCGTCCTGGGTCGCCAGAGGTGAGCTGGTAGAGGAGAGAAACTATATGTGCGTACCCCTTGATAAACCGTTTATAGTAAACCCAGGAAGCTTCGCAGCTCTTTGGGATTTGTCGGGGTCGGCCAATTCTTTACTTGTGTGGTCTTCTCTGGATCAGTGGCTATATATGCCTCTGCTCAAACAATGTGACCCAAGTATTTCACTTCTTCTCGTAGTAGAGAGCATTTAGAGGGTTTGAGTTTCAAACCTGTTGCCAAAGGCAAGAAAACGCTTTGCCAAGGCGTTGGAGATGTTCCTCAAAATTTTTAAGAGAAGACAATGACATCGTCGAGGTAAAGAAGACACGAGACATAATTGTGCTCCCCGAGGCAGGTCGTCATAAGTCGCTGGAATGTTGCTAGAGCATTTACTAAACCAAAGGGCATTCTGTTGCATTCATATAATCCCATGGGAGTGGTGAATGCAGTTTTGGGTATGTTCTTCTCCTCCATCTGTACCTGCCAGTAGCCGGACGTGAGATCTAATGTGGTAAACAAACAGGCTTTACCAAGGGTATCAAGGGCTTCTTCGATACGGGGAGAGGATATGCATCGCGTTCTGTCTTACTTTTGAGTTGGTGATAGTCGATGTTTTATGCGATAAGAATAGGGGAGGCATATGGACTGCTATTCTTTTGAATTACACCTTCATCTTCCATGCCCTTGAGATGATCTTTGACTGCCTGGTATTTGGATGATGGAATCCTGCGGTGAGGCAGACGGAATGGATGGCTGTCTATCAGTGGGATGTTGTGTTTAATCGTGTAGGTACAACCAAAGTCGAGCGAGTTGTATGAGAATTTATCTGAATATTCAAAATATTCAGCATTCATATATATGAACGTATACATACAATGCAGCACTTCCATCATTAGATTTGGTTGTATCCCGGCAATCCTAATGTAGATTCGAAAGATTCGAATCCACCAAACGACCTCCACGAGATCGAGATCCTGGTTTGCCAGGCAATCGAACGAAGCACCGAACATGTATTGCTAATTAAACATCCAGTAAAGCAATCCCTCGTTGAGATAATTTGAACATGCTGATCTCCTTTCAGCTTTATGGTTAATCATGACATGCCCGTGTTTGGTAATTGCTCGATCACAATATGAACATGACGTGATTTCTCTCATTCCAATTTCCTGTTAGTTTGGGGACTCTAAAATAACGGTATGCTCGCTCATACACCAATAAACAGAGCACTAATTATCTCTGGATTGTGCTGTTACAAGGACGTACCGCCAGACAAACCAGCCGCATGAGTCACAACTGAGTCACAACTCAGTTTATCCAAAACTACCTTTCCGACTTCTCTACAGTCGTGAAAATAAACGTCTCTTCAGACTTATGATTCCAAACTTGCCATTATTAAATTCAGACTGTGCTTGCGTAGCAAAAACCTCAACCATGCGAGGTTGCTCATGAAAACATAATCAGCGTCCAAGCTGAAATCGCTGAAAAGGGGTTTCGCGGAAGACCATGGTCTTGCCATTTTTCCTATACCATAAATGGTCCTAGCAGGACATTTCTCAAAGGCAGAGAACGGTCCTGATAGGATCAAATGTCAGGCCCTCCTAATTTGTGATATTCACTTTTTGGTCATTTTATCAGTAAGCAGTTTGCAACATTTTTGTATATTTCTATTTAGACCTATATGAATAAATGCAAACAAAAATGGAAATAAATTCGTTCGAAAGTGAAACTGGAAATGGCAAATCTCTGCAGAAACCTTACCTGTACCAAGTTATATCGACTTACTACCTCGTTGAGAACCTCTCCAACTCGGGAGTAAACGGGACCCCATGTCATCAAGAACTGCGGCTGGTTGTAAATAAAGTCGTAAAGGACTTTCAGGAATGGTGCTGCCGAATTTTCTCCCTGAATCTTTAATGGCAAGAGAAAAAAAGGAACAGTTGAAGATGTTGCTTTTCTGTTTTATATTGTTGAATGACTAAAGTCATCCAGACTCCTTTTCTGCCCTTCGTAGAAATGTTTTCTGAGCTCGACAAAATGAATCAGTGCATCAAGGGAATTGTTATCTTTGTTTTCTGGTTTTCTGGTTCAAGCCATTTAAACCTCACGTCACGCTCTCTGTGTGATCTTTGTTTTTTCAAGTTCAAGCGTCATCAGCAGTCCACAGACAACCCCGATCTCCATTTCGGGTGCATTGGCCCCTATCGTGAAAACATAATCACCGTTCAGGCTGAAATCGCCGAAAAGGGGTTTCGCGGAGGACCATGGTCATGCCATTTTTCCTACCATGAATTTTATAGCGAACCTGTGTAATGTTTCCATGTGTTTGTTTTTTTTTTGGTGTTTTTTTTGGGAGGGAAGATGGTGTTATCAACTATTGTATGAAGCTTAAAAGTGGAAAAGTAAATTTGCTTTGGAGCAGACATCCAAACAAGCAGAGGTATAGAGCTAGGAAACTGTAGGCAACCTTGCACCATTTGGTGGTTATAGGATGTCATTTAGAGTTCGTCATGCTTGAGTATTATCTCAAAACCCATGCTCAAGATTATGCTTTATCTTTCATGACCTTTTGAAACATTATTGACGTCAGTAATAGTGAGAGAAGTAGTTTTGGGATGGGCAACGGCGCTGTCTTTTTGCGGCCTCAAAAGTGTCGTATTTGCTTTGAGTGTTTCATCCCTCGAGGTTATATTGAGTCGCCAAATTGCCAACCGACAATCAATCAATCATATTTCTTCCTTGAATTGTCCGTGAACTGACTGCCATTATTCTGTGTATCTTTTCCCCTGTTCCATTGTCAGCAAATTAAATGTCAATTTTCACTTGAAATTTGAAAACCTTCGTGAAACTTGTATACCAATTTTGAGAATTATTGTCAATGGTGATCATGCGTCATTCTGTACACCTGCGTTTCATTGACGTTAATTTCATTTAGTTAATTTACTTATTGTCGCGACGTCAAACACTTCGTCTTTATTTCTTACTGTATGTATGAGGGCTTGGGTTCATCCTTTCATAATCATGTGAAAGAAAAAAATATTATGGTAAAGAATCCCGACAGCCCTGAAGGCTTTATAGATGTCTCCGTCGAAAGATCAATGGCTCGTGGGTGTATTAACAATTATCGTTTATATAGTAAAACATCACATTGGAAGGGATTGTAATATATCGTGTGATAATTGTGTAGCGAGCACAGCCACAACCTCGCTTGGGTCACATCCATGGGTTAACATCAGATGTTAGAAAGTTGAAATATAATTCTCCCGACTATGGTTCTTTCGTCAGAATATCTGATGCCAAAGATTTAAAAATCATTGTCGTTATCCAATTATTGGCTTACCGAATACTGGAGCTGACCCCATTTGTATTTTTGTCTTTCATAAATACAAACTAAAGTCCACAAAATATTTGTCCACACGGTGTACACGTAGTGGGTTTGCGTTTGAGCCATGTGGGCAAGGCGTAGATGGAACATTGAATACACGTAAAATTGTACATGGATACGTGCACGGACCACTGATTAAATTGAACAGAGCATCAACGCACGTAATGTGCATATAATTATACATAATCATTACCGAAATACGGGAGATAGTATTGAGTAGGCTAAGTTTACAAGAGAAATATCCACCAACAAAAACAGAAACTGTGGCGTTAATCGTTCGCAAAAAATATTATGCATTGGATTTAGTTCAAAAGAGATGTGCCGAGTGTTCTTCATAATAATAATAATAATACAAATTAAAGGTACTGTAATTATGAAGTGTCTTTAAAAACAGACGAAAGCGCTATTCCATTAAATCGCGTCAAGTTTTGCATGAACAACGTGCATCGTAAGGTATTTTTTTCCAATTCAATCATTATAAATTCTATGGCAAATTATGTTAAAAGGTTGAATGACAAGATACATTGTGGGTAAAGGTAAACAATTATTTACGGAGCAGTTTCGTCTTTGCTGATAAGATGTATGCGAAACTTTATTCGAAAAAGACATGTCCAACTGCGCATTATCATCGTCTAAAGGCTAGGAAGTGTTTCCTTTTGGACCGTTGTCTGCTGATGAAAATTAAACCCTCGTGATTTTCTTTCTCAGGAGCAGCTGCTCGGGTAAGCGAGGCATGGTGTTATACCTCTGCTCCCGGAGAGATCTATCACCGGCTTTATTTTTGTTTTGTATTACAAAACACCTTTAACGTATGTTTCGCTATCATACTATTATTTTCTACTATGTTTCTTGATTCTTTATTGCATCATTTATTTGTTTTTTATTTAATTTACTGTTTTAGGTCTTTAATCTTTTACTTGTAAATAATTGTTTGTTTGGTTGGTTTGTCGTTTCTGCTACTTTCAAAGGAATTAGATAAAGTTTTCCTTTTGAAAAGTCAAAAAGGCTTCTTCTGTACGTTCATTATTTATCTACTTTCATGTGTGTATATTCAAAATGTAGCATTAATTTTCAAGCCTATCTGGCCATCAAAACAAGTTTTTTTTTGATTTTCTGATTGTGAGCATTGACCATACAGCCTAAAAAACACATTTTTTGACGAAAATGTTATGACGTCATAAAAATGTGAGTTTTGAAACGCACATAAGCCATTGGCTAATTTACTCTAAAGTGTGTGGATATTTAGTTACAGTATCATGCAAGGAATGCAGAATATGAAGATATGAACATACGGAGGGGGTTATATGAAGGATCTTGCTCTGGCTCTGGCTATTGCTAAACTGTTCCTAATTCATGACAGGCATTACGCTCTAATGAAAAATGCACTTTATACACTCCAAACCCCTCGTGCCTGTACGTACACGTCGGTCAGGGGAAAATCGTGTACTAAAATGTGTAAACCCAGATTAATTTTCTGCGAGAGATGCCAGATGGATATGGGGGGGGGGGGGAATCTGGGCAAAAACCTTCATTACACGGTGTCTTTACATTTGTAAAGACACCGTCCTTAATGAGACGTGGATCCAACAGGCCTAGTTCGGCCAAGCATAATCATGGACCAGTGGGGTTCACACAACGCGTCATACACAATCATTATGATGATAACGTGGGTGTTCATGTATGTATTATGTTTCCAGGCATTATGCATGCAGGCGCTTAACGGATTAGTTTGACGAGTCTTTCGGCTTAACTTGTAAACTCACGTATCGTTCTCTCACATACTCAAAGATGATCACAGATGTAGGCCTAGTTCTTAATATTGGCTAAAATGTAATCAAGTGTTTTTACTTCAATTGCAGTGTGTGACGAGGAAATGGGACTCCTGATAATAGTTGTCAGAATTCCTCCCTTCAAATAGTGATATGTTCTTCATTTTCTACAGGTGCCACTGTGGATAACTGCTCACTCAAGTGGCTCAACAATTTGTGTTTTATTTTAGAGCTTAAAACTTTATTCAGAACTAAAGACCTTTTCCTTTACATTCCACATCCCATGACCATGACGTTTTCTTGGAATTTCAACTTTGTTTATGAAAAGATCCCACCTCTGTTATGCTCTTATAGCATTGTCAGATTCCACCAAACTTAATCTATTTTGTAGTGCTTTCCCGTAAGTGTATAGAATTTAGGGGTGGGGTACTCTGAACGAAAACAGAATATAGGATGTGATTGGATTTCCAGAGAGATAGAGAGAGGAAACTCGTAACTTGTCAGAGAGAAAGAGGAAGGGAGGAGGAGAGAGAGGGAGGGAGGGAGAGATAGGAGAGGGGGCAAGAGGAAGAGGGAGAGAGATAAATTCATACAGAGAGAGACAGACAGTGATAGAGAGAGAGACAGAGAGAGAAAGAACGAGTTGGGTTGTCGCATCGTCAGGGTGGTATATTGTGGATTCCCGTTCAGTTTAATTTTCTGGCTGAAATGTGCATTGAAACATAATTTTGTTAGGCAGTATGTACTATGTTTGGGGTCAACCCGTTTTGTTTAAAGGCAGACTCTAACAAAATCCTGGTATTTCTTTCTTAATATTGTAGTACATATATGACATAATTCTTTCCAATATGTTTTTCTTCTTTGAAGCATAACACAAAAAAATCGGAAGAAATTGTTGAACGCGCTATAGCTGCGATTCATTAATTTAAAATAAAGTGATATACAAAAATGTTGCTTACTGACTAAAATTACCAAACTGCAAATCTCAAAATTTAGTGGGACTAACGTTTTGATCCTAGCGGGACCTTTCTCAAAGGCAGAGTGACAAGAACAAAACAGATATATATATCGGTACACGAAGGAAAGAATGAATGAATACCAGAATGAATATTCGTAAAGAAAGCAAGACCTAATTTGCATAGGGAACTCCCCTGGAACTTTCTGATAAGGAGGTAAGGAAGAGACACATAAAACAAGAATTATAAAGGGGAAAAAGGGATCTTGAAAATAGCTTGATAAAACTTACTGTGACACAGGCCAAGAAGTGTTCAACCATGGAGCTATATGATTTAACATAACTGCCCAGATGGCGCTAATAATTGTATTATTTTACTATTAAGAATTAGTAAGGCAGTAATTGCTATCCTGCCGCGTTTAGTACCCTTTAAATTTTAATATTACCAACAATGGGAATTGTGCTAACTTACCAAGATATGGTACAACTTCATATGGCGGTGGGTGGCATGCAGATGACTACGGCGGACAGCTAGGCTAGGAATTTGTTTTCGTTCGAACGATTTTTTTTTCGTTCAAACGCAATTTTAGTGTTCCCGTGTGTGTTTGTTTTCTCCTATATCCCTTTAAAAGCTCCGTAAATTTTCGTGTTCCCGTGTGTATTTTTTCTCTCCTTTGTCCCTTAAAAAGCTCCGTACTCCCCTTCGATAAATGGAAATCTAGAAATGCAAGATGGTTGGAATAGGCAAATGAAATTTTACAACCTTCTTACCTGAGTCCAATCCCAGATCATCCTTAGTTCGTAGTCTGCAAGTAATCCCTCGAACTCATTGACATGATCAATTGCAGTTTGGGTGGAATTCATCAACATTTCGTTGAAGTAATCCTTAAATGGGAAAAAACCTGCTATATAGATCGGGGTTCTGTTCTGACCCTGTGCTTCAGATGGCAAAGACGATGCATTGTAAACTTGGACGATAAAATGCAGTAATACTGCGAGTTGTGTGAGAGTTTGGAAACGTCTGGAGTGCATGTTGATTTGAAGGAACACATCAAAGTATAAAATTTCTGTTGAGAAAATGACAACATTTAAAGTAATGAATTTCACACGGAAAAAAAGTAAGAATGAAAGGTTTTTATGGAAGCTCACAATTTAAGAGGCCTCTGGTGTAGCCATGTGCATTACGATTATCTAGAGTATGGCTCTAGGTACTGCCATTACCTCGACGTACCGTCGTCGTTCGCTGATTTAACGTCGGGTTGTCAGCTAGCTGTTCATATACCACAACAAAACGTGATTCTACACACTGAGACATCATACATCTTTTACATCGGTATTATAGAAAGTGAAAATGAACCATTCGTTTCTTCCCAAACACCTATTAGAGGGCCTGCAGGTCCATTTTGAAAGAGACGTACGTGGATATGACATCTTTTTCGGGAGACTCCTCTGGCTCTTCCCACATATATAGGCCTACTGTATATTTAATGTGGTACACCTAATTTTTTTAAGGGTTACAAGGTTTAGGACATGCAAGACAAAAATACTTTATGATGAGCGATCCAAATCCAAATCAATGATACTTGCTTTCCTATACGACTGTGGTGTAATCAAGTGGCCATCTGAGGAATGTATTCTCGAACTGTATTATCAACGTCCTCGGACATTCAATAGGCCTACTATGGACGTTTTGTTTAGCTCAGCAATGTGGACTCATTCGCATTAGATATAGCGTATTTTGGTATCTGCCTTACATTTAATTTATTATTTGAGTTCAAGTTCATAATTTTTAGGCAATAAACAGTTTGCAAAGTATCTGTGCCTTCTTTTATTAATGAGGTCTTATTTGAATCATTTCGATTTATAAGCGATTAGGCCCTAAAAAGTAAGCCCCGTTTTATATCATGTAAGCAATAATATCAATACACATTTTAAAAAGAAAAAAGAAAAAAGAGAACCACTCGGGATCAAAGAAAAGGAGATGCAGTATCGTGAAAACAGTGGCTATTATAATACTTTTTTGAAAAATACTGAACTTCAATCCACACGTTCTTGTATCCGTATCGTATCCGACTTCCGGTTTAACGTTCCAATGCTCCCCACCGTTCCCAGCTACAGAGCATAGGTCAATAGACACAAATATCTTCGCCATCTTTACCTTAGCCTTGTCCAAGGCGATTCTCCGGTACGACACCAGGCAGAGATCCAGGCCAGACGCACGCAGACCACGGCACAACGGCACTCCCACGCCGGATCCAAGCTGCACACGAAACGCAGGCCGCGCAGCTGATGATATTATGATTGTGTATGAGCGTGTACGCAGCGGTTCGCGTAATTTTTTTCCAGCATGAGAAAGGCCATCATTAACATTTAAATCTTACTATTGGTTGGATTTCCATATGTATACAGTGAATTATTCATGATACAAAACCATGAGCGCGTATTATTATTCTCGCACAATACAGTTCGACAGCAGTACGTACAGTACAAACAACTAGCAAGCTAGTTTACCACACATTCAGTACATGTACATGTACTGTACATGTACTGTACATTTACATGTACTGTGCATGTACACATGAACGTTGTACTCGATAATTATGTGTGTGCGTAAACGAAATACATGTATCATCCAACCAATAGCAAGCGTTAACGTTAATGATGGGCTTTCCCATAAGGGAAACAATACGCGGAGGAAGACCGCCTTGACGTGTCTGTAATTCTGAGTTTTAATGCGTTTCTTTTTGTCGACTTTTATATGATGCACATATTCATTGGGCATGAGTAAGTCCGATTCAATCATTGTTGTCGAAGTGGCATACTGAGACTCTCTCTGATAGGAGGGAGGAGCACTGCCGACGGTTTGCTGAGCAGCTTCCAATGTTGTCTCGCACTAAAGATCTCCAACCCCTTAAATAAACTATATACTTGGACCAGTAAAGTGACACATGACACAAGCAATATTTGTCTCTTTGCCGCAGCCAAATACAGCATTTAATTTGACCAAACAAGTGGTGCCGGATACCAAAATTTATTTTCAACTTTTTGCATATAGGCAAACCGGCACATCTTTTTCTATGGATTGGTGGGATCCCAGTCCCACTTCTTTTAAGGGGTTGGCCCACACGGCCGACACTAATATGCTCTCACGGCATGGGCCCACACGGCCGACACAAATATGCCCTCACGGCATGGGCCCACACGGCCGACACAAATATGCCCTCACGGCATGGACCCACACGGCCGACACAAATATGCCCTCACGGCACGGGCCCACACGGCCCTTTGGCCCACACGGCCGACACAAATATGCCCTCACGGCATGGGCCCACACGGCCCGTTGGCCCACACGGCCGATACAAATATGCCCTCACGGCATGGGCCCACACGGCCCGTTGGCCCACACGGCCGACACAAATATGCCCTCACGGCATGGGCCCACACGGCCCGTTGGCCCACTCGACCAAAATAAAAATGCCCTCACGGCATCACATGGGCCCACACGGCCACAGGCCCTCACGGCCCACATATACACGAACATTTCACACAAGGCCCAGCGGCCTAGACATTGATCACAGAAACACTGGCAAGGCCCAACGGCCGCCTTAAAACACATGGGCGAGTAGCATGTACCCGCTTAGGCCCGCATGGCCTAAACAAGCCTTGGCCCAGCGGCCACCACTCAACACAAGGGTACCACAGGTACCCGATGAATGCAAACACTGAATAATGGCCCAGCGGCCAGCGGCCATAGAGGATAACCCCTGTCGGCCTGTCAATAATTTTAACAATTGTGTATATGAACCGAGCACATAGCGTTTGACCTTGGTACATTCGTGCCAAACTATATCATTCCCTGTGGTACATCAGAGAAAGATTACAATTGTGCCCTCTTGAGCAACCTGTCATATGAAACCGAAGTAGTAATATGAATTGTATAATAAGCAAGAATAAAACAAGCTATTTGCTTTCTGAATCCCGGCAGAAAATGGCCAAACGCGAAGCGTCCCAATGGAAAGAAAGCCATGGCGAGCCAAACACGGCGCCTCCCAAGACATATTACCGCACAATTGGTTATAAGACTGACCGAATAGCCAAAAATAAATTCGCAAGGAAAACGCGATTACCCAAAGGGGACAGATGGACCCCATCATATCGGTACAGGGAAGTCTAAGTCCACTTGAACCGAGGGTGATGCAAGATGCTCACACCCAAACGGCGGCCCTGTGAAAGGGCCCACCGATTAACCGCCCGGCGCTTGCGTTCGATGGACAATTGAGACCTAGCACCAAAGTAAAATACCCATGTACCCGTGGTAAAATATCAGACCAAATAATGCTGGTCGAAGGAAAAACCACGAGGCAGCGTTGCATGGCGATAGCAATACGTTACCTGATGGAAAACTCATCCACCTGAATTAAGTCGTTTGTGCCTATTTTATAGCTGGGGTCGGCCCAGTCGTGCTCTCCAAAAGGTCGTGAAAATCACACAGACCGGCGCCACCCTTACCGCGCCAAACGACGGGGGAAGAGACATCCATGGAACTTTTCACCCAACGAACAAGAGAGTCGCCCACTATCCAAATGGGACCTATACGATAAGACACAAAGTTACAAGAGTAACGCTAATCACTGTTGACGATGATTATTTATTAACGATATAAACAATTGTCAGTGTGAAACTTTATCTTCCGATTGGCCATAAGGGGAGCCCAGGAAAGAAGGGCAACCAAAATCGGAAAGATCTCCAAAAATGCAGTAGATGGGGGGTGCAGTAGAATATCCTGAGGCCAGCGGCCCTGTATCCATCTGCCTTCAAAAATGCCCCATACCCAATACCAGCTGCTGTATCTGTAAACAAATCTAATGCCTCATTCGACTGCCATTGTTGACTAAGAGCCGAAACCCCATTAAATTGTGAAAGAAAGTGTAACCACATCAACAGATCTAGCCTGGCACCCTTCGAAATTCGAACCAAGTGGTGAGGTTTCTTCAAGCCAATGGTGAGCCCAATAAGCCGGCGCAAGAATGCCCTGCCAGGAGCGACAGCTTGAGGGAACCGATTAAGGGTTGAAGGGCTACCACGGTGGCCTTGTGCTTGCTTAACAGGCCATGGATTTGCTGACAAGTGGCACGCACTTTACTGCTAGGCACTCTGACTTGTGCAAGAACACAGTCTATTTCCAAACAAGTACTGAATTGTTTGAACGGGACCTTCTGTTTTGTCAGGAGCAAGGGGAACGCCCGGCGTACAGTACATTGATGTAAAATCAAGCAGCAGTTGCGAACAGCAAGCAGAAGATTTGCCAATAAACAGAAAATCATCGAGATAATGAGTGACAAAGGGTGTATTGGCAGTTAGTCTAATGCGATGCTCCAAATAGGAACTAAATTTCTCAAAAAGGGCACATGGAATGGAGCAACCCATTGGTAAGCATCTAGCGAAATAAAACAAATCCTCGAATGAAAACCCTAACAGCTCATAATCTAAAGGTGAGACTGGTAACAAACGAAATGCAGATTTAATGTCTGCTTTTGCCAACCAGGCAGATGTCCCCACGGCCATGACCATGTCCACCGCCTTGTCAAACAAAGCATAATGCACCGCACATAAGTCTTTATCGATATAATCATTGATAGAATCACCAGGTGGAAATGATAGATAATGTATAAGCCGGAATGTGTTAGGTTCACGTTTAGGAACAAAACCAATTGGGGAACACTGCAAGTTGGTAAAAGGTATGTGGGTGAAAGGCCCTGCAAGTGCAATTCTACCTAAGCTGATTTCCTTTTGGAGTTTGTCCATCACCTCAGGGGGGTGTTCAGATGCAGATGCCAAACAACCAGCATCCTTCGGTCGGCGAGGACCGTACGTGATAACCCAAGGAAAAACCATGAGAAAAACTTTCTCTTGAAATGTTAGCATCATCGACAATCGGATATTGTGACAGCCATGAATTAAGAGCTGTTTCCAGCCTGGGGGACAGTGGCAGAGGACGCCTGATTCCGAGTATAGATGTACCCGAAACAGGTCTGTTATTGGGGCGGCGGTACGGGTGGGAATTAATGGGAGCACGAGAAGGTGCCTGACTAGCCGGCCCCCAACAGTGCACTGTAAAAGCACCATGTCCGGGGCGAGTACAGGTAGAGCAAGCGTGGGTGTACATGTGTACCTGCATCCGATGTAACGACAACAACTTAAAACGCAAAGCACTGACCAATTCGCAGTCTACGTTGGGAAGGCAAAGATAGTGGCCGAAAAGTCGGCACGCTCGTCACCGTCACCCATAGCTCCATGTCAATTTCGGCCCAGGAGCGAGCCGGAGTCAGCTCCTGTTTTAGCCGAAATTGCTGGTCATACGTCCTCCAGCCTAGGCCCCCAAACTGCATTGATGCCGTGCGAACAATTTCGCAGTATTTGAGGAGCTCAGCATAACGCTGAGTATGCTGCTGGAGATAAATGAACATAAACGTATGGAATGTGGATTGCCACAAACCAAACGACTCAATGCGCTTACGGCCGTAGCTGGCCGGACGCACTATCACGTTATCTCCCTCAGAAGCCAGTACCAAATGCGATTGACGGTCTGGCTGGCAAGCAACACCGGCCGGAGGCCGAATCTTTCACTAACGACGCCAAATCGACGTAAGCCCCTGCCCAGATCTTTTCTTTCGTGGACAACTGAACATGGTATCCTAAACTAGAAGTAACTGAAAACTGGGGGTAAGAGCTCTATGATTTCATCCGTGGAACGTCAGAGGAACAATTTTCTTTCTATGGAACGTTAGAAAGTAAGCACAGAAAAAAATTAAATACAGAGTAGTTCGGTCAGTTTGCTGTGTGAAGGGCTGCAACGAACTGGCACTGTCCACTTGGGCTCAGCTCTTTTAAACAAGAACTCTGCCTATACATTCTGGCCAGGGGTGTCCAGTTGCATTCCAAGAGCCCCCCCCCCATGGACACAGACCACATGTACACCATCTGTCAACAAGTGTCCATTTGCCTTCTTGCCACCCTGGAAGCAATTGGGGGGTATTCTGGCCTAGTATAAAACATTCTATCCTTTAGTGATAAAATGGATGAATAATAATAGTAATAATAATAATAATAATACACTTTGCTATTCAATGCAGGGTTATTGTAATGACTTGTGCTGGTAATATCAGACGAGATACCTCCTTGATATTACCACGGAGCTCCGTGGTATTACCAAGGAGGTATTAGGCGAGCCTCATTGTTATTACCAAAGAGGTATTAGGCGAGCCTCATTCGGGTATATTACCAAGGAGGTATTAGGCGAGCCTCATTGGTATTACCAAGGAGGTATTAGGCGAGCATCATTCGGGTATTACCAAGGAGGTATTAGGCGAGCCTCATTGGTATTACCAAGGAGGTATTAGGCGATCCCTCATTGGTATTACCAAGGAGGTATTAGGGGAGCCTCATTCGGGTATTACCAAGGAGGTATTAGGCGAGCCTCATTGGTATTACCAAGGAGGTATTAGGCGAGCCTCATTGGTATTACCAAGGAGGTATTAGGCGAGCCTCATTGGTATTACCAAGGAGGTATTAGGCGAGCCTCATTGGTATTACCAGGGAGGTATTAGGTGAGCCTCATTGGTATTACCAAGGAGGTATTAGGCGAGCCTCATTGGTATTACCAAGGAGGTATTAGGCGAGCCTCATTGGTATTACCAAGGAGGTATTAGGCGAGCCTCATTGGTATTACCAAGGAGGTATTAGGCGAGCCTCATTGGTATTACCAAGGAGGTATTAGGCGAGCCTCATTGGTATTACCAGGGAGGTATTAGGTGAGCCTCATTGGTATTACCAAGGAGGTATTAGGCGAGCCTCATTGGTATTACCAAGGCGCGAGCGGTTTACAGACCAGAAAAAAGCTCGCGCACAACCTGTTCACAATCATGTACGGAATCGTATATAAGACATTACTGAAAGAAAATTGGCCTGCTATTTCGCCCGGGCGAATTCCGTGTACTAACATACATGTAATAGTAAACCGCCAGGGCGGATTTCCTCGCTAATTCTGCTATGCTTGCTACCACCTGTGAAGCCACCAGTGGTAATTCATTTGGTAAGTCTGATATAGTGTATGAAAAATAAGTCAGTTATATAAAACTATGTCTCCAGGCCATATTTATACATTGAAGCTTCATCTTGAAATCCATATTGTTAAATGTGAATGCAACTCAAAAAATAAAGTTTGGTTATCTGATTGGGTATTAAAACAACCTACAATTACCTATGAGTCAATCATGTACGATTTTCATAAAGAGAGAACATTCATGGAATTGTACATCGAGTTTGCGTTTCCGTACGAAGAAATCTTTTCGAAAAAGCCGCCGCTGATTGCGGAGATGTGACGTGACAACGGAGAACTGCCGTATGACTATACGAGTAACTACGAGGTGCCCGGATGTGACCCCTACTACGTGAGGTTTGTGTACACTCGCGAGCTAAACGATGGGGTACTGCCAGGCTTTTGGCCGTTAAAATGGCAGCGGGGAAAAAGCTGGAAAACACTTTCCATGCAATTCCCAATAAGGACAAGAAACTTGAGTTTCTTAGGAAGTGGCTGCGGCCATCAAAGTGGAGAAATTTCTCAAAATCGGCTACCAATACTCAATAGAAATCGAAAGGATGTGAATGTGATTTGTGCTGTAGCGATCACTTCACCTCCACACTTCACTTTCATGCTTCACCTAGGAGGATTGTTGTCACACCGACGAGAAAGGGTATTTCGCTACAGAATGAATCCTTTGGGTCAGATGAATACTGAGGAAATTGTATCAGCGATATCGCTTCACAAGAGGAGATTTTTGAAATCGTGGACAGGGTTGAAAATTAAATTTGACACAAAACGAAGGTAACGAAAATCTATAAGAAGACAAAGGCCTGCATTATCTGTAGAAAAAAAAAGATTGATATAATTATTGGAAGAGGCTCTTCTAAATTTAGGCAGGATTTTGTCCATTCACATGCGGCTCCAAAAGCAGACGATATTCCCAACGTCGAATTATTGGCTTCTCTTCTCTTCCAGTTCCAATCACCGTGTTTGTATCGTAGCGAATGCGCGACGGCTGTTATCAGTAGCGAGCGTTGATGCAGCAAACAGTCGTAGTGGCATGAAAAGTAGGCTCGTAAAACAACAACTTAAAATGAAAATAAATTTTAAACGCATCTTCCCTATAGCGGCGAAGCTACAGGAGGGCGTGGGGGCGTACGCCCCCCCCCCATGAAAGATCGTCGCCCCCCCCACCCCCCCAACCCCCCCCCCCTTGCCCCCACTGGGATTTGATTTGTTTATGTGGAAAACAAAAGGAAATCAAAACTACACGATTCCAAAGATAAAGAAAGAACCCCATTATTACCCAATCCATGTTTTTTTCGGTAGTAAAATAACTTGTAGTTTCTAAGCTCTAATCATTCAGTGAGAGTAGCGCGCAGCGTATACGCGTATGCAGCCATGCGTCCGCTGTGCGTACATGTACATGTACATTGTACATGTACTGTACATTGTACATGTACTGTACATTGTACTGTACATTGTACATGAACATGTACATGTTGTGTACAGTACGTATACATTTTACGTGTACGCACATATTGTGTTGCGCGTAGTCTGGTTTCGGCCCCACTGATCCTTTAGTGTCGCAATGGCTTTACCTAAAAATGGAAACCAGACCTAGACCCGACAACCTCTCCAACGTCGCGAAGGGAAAACTATAAAATTCCATATCTGCCGTTGCCCGTCGCCCGTCGCCCGTCGCCTCTTAATTTGTGTTGTGTTCCAATTCTGCCATTTGCTAGTTCCATACATGCCATTTTCCGTCGCCGGTCGCGCGTCGCCTGTCGCCCGTTGCCCGTCGCCCTTTTTGTTTGCCTCGATCATGACTGTGGATGTAACGTGACTGCATTTTTGCTCTGCAGCGCAGACATTTCATGTTTATGTTTTCTTCGAAATTTAACCTTCAAAAATACTATAAAATAGCAAACTATTTTTGTTATTTGTGTTGTGCATTTAACAATAATGGGGAAGAGGGGTTTGGGGTAATAGCTAAAAAGGACTGGTTTCCATCCCTTGTTTAATATGTAATTATACTCAATTATCAAATGTCGAACAAGGGATGGATTGGAGGAGAAACTATAGGGGATTTAATAATGAATAATGAATGATAAAGTGGTTTTCCTAACAGGGGCATGCTTTTGTCTTAGACACTCTTTTCTTTTCATTTGAGGGACGGAAAAACAAAAGAAAACGTTATTTTTGGAATAAAATCAAATATTGAAAGTGATCTCAGTCGTCGGGTGCGCTGCGCGTCCATTTTGTCCAAGGTTTCATAACGCGCGGCTTTGGGGTCAAGTTGAACTATTTTCGTCGCGCAATAACGTCTCTCAAACCACTCTAGAAGACAAGAAGTCTACATTTAATATGTTTTCACAAGCCCGGGTTTTTGAGAAGCCCCTACAATTAGTCGAGTGATCTTAAGTTTATATCCGGTCGACAAATATACACGTTCGGCATTGAATTCCTGGCTATACGCTGCTCCCCTACGACGTGTTTCATGAAATGGATCGCACTACGCGTCGTAACATGTCGTAACTCTGCAACATATCGTAAGTTAAAGGCCCTATACAACATTGGTAAAGGTCAAAAGATTACCACAGTTCGTGTGTTAAACCATTAAACATTCTAAAAAAGCCATCCTGCGGAGGTTTTAGCTCAAATGGTTTTCTGAGAAAGGAGAAAAAGGCAAAAAACCGTCACGGTTTTCTCACCGGTCTGTAAGAAACGAGAAGATTCCACTGAATTTTTGAACAGCGCCCTCAATATTATCGATGACTGATCTGTGTTGATTATGTCTTCATCACAGACCCGTACCACCTATGCACGTACGAATGGCCGTCTGCGTGCATGGTGTTACCGTAGAGGTTGTTACGTGAATGATTATGGAAACTCGTTGGAGTAGACACTGGGCGTAATGTTCGTTGCGTAGTGTGACCGTTTGACCGTATTTCAGCTAGTTTCAATCTGGTACACATGTAAGCTGTTAGTGGCCATAGGTTATCTGGCTTGCCATCAACGGTTTTTTTCTTTCAGCCAGCTAGCAAATTCAACCGTATGATTCGACACAGCTGTGTGTACATGTACTGTACTGTGTACTGTACTGTACTAGACTGTACATGTCCATGTAAAGTAAACTCAAGGACGCGAGGGTAATGCTAATGCCTATGGTCAATGCATAGAGGTCCATGGGTAAAGTGTGCGTCGTTTGAGGCTCAGCACGGCTACGTTTGGCGTTATCCATTTTGCTTTTTCTTGTACAGGCACATGTAATGGACATTGTTGTTAGAATTATACTATTTCAAGAGTTGACTCAAAGTTCCATGGTTGACTCGTCTATGTCCCATACACAGCCGGGGTTTGGTTCAATGGTTCTTGCTATTACCGGTAGTGAGCCCGATCTGACGATGAGGGGAATTAATAAATGACGTTATCCTCGTATTTTATTGATACTCATGCAGGTTCATTAGCAACTTCTAAACCGATAACTCCCTGCCCTGATACCTATATTAGAGAAAATACTTCCCTAAATTTGGTAAAAAGTGCACAGTCTTCTCTGAAACTGAGCGCACCGAGTTACATTTACATCTAAAGAGCCAAAGGCCTCAGAAATGACATCGACGCCGGTAAAATTATTATTACCAAACCAACCATTGAAAAATATTACCCTACGTTAGTTCATATTAGCCTATATATGTTAGTTCTTCCATGGTTAGTTTTGACTTGCGTGCATAAACAAAATCTATTCAGGTTCAGATGAGGGCTTTTTTTCGAACCCAGCTAGGACCAGAACACCCATTAATTTATCCGTCCTGTTCGAACTCCAACTGCAGCTTCCGGCTATGACATTTCGAAATAGAAAATTCTCAGGTCCTCGATCAATAGATACGACTTTTTCGATTCGCGAACAGCTTTCAGTGCCACGTTCTTCACCAATATCATCCCCGGCAAAAGTGTGATGTGTCAATGACGTTATTTTTTCCACCCCCGCCCCCCCCCCAAAAAAAGCCGGAAAGGATCGAAATCAACTAATGGCTCACGCGTGGATTATAGCTAGTGGAACGTATAATCAAGACAGTGACATGAAAATTCAATTGCATAGCATAATCGAGAGCGATGATCGAGTCTGTTTACAAAAGTCGGAACGTCTTCCTATCGGTCACGCCCGCGAAAATGGCTTCCAGCGATAGAATATGAAGAGCTACCGACTAAAGAGAAAGAGTCGGGTACTTTCCTGCCCCCCCCCCTTCCTGTTATGTGTAGCCCATCTAAATGTACCTACTATCTAGCATAGCACGTATTGATGTGAAGTATTATGTACAGTGTACATGTGTGTACATGCACATGTACATGTACATGTACTGTACATTGTACATGCGCAAAGGAATGGGTTGCGGTTGCGGAGTGAGTGTCCCGTGAAAATCATGTTCGTCCATGGCCAGCTTCGTACCCTCCTGCCAGTACTGCTACTGGCTTGTGTTTTTGAAGTTAATGCAATTTCCAACAAATTTCCCTGGATTTCAAGCTCCAGTTCCAGGACATAAAAATGACAATGTTTTACAAATAAACATTCAATTACAATTGCTTAGCGTGTCGCTCCTAGTTGCTTCCATTGAAAGATACAAATGGGTCTCGTTTAGATTTATCGATGTCCATACCATTGGAAAGGTTTCAAAAAAAAATGTGCAAGTACTTTAGTAAAGAGGTTGTAAAATGATGAGCCGAGGAAGACTGGCGGCTACTCCCGCAAAGTTTACGCCGGGGCAGAGGGGAACACGCAGGCACTGGAACTTGGAAGGGCAAGGACACGAAATAGGGGGTGGGAAGAGTTCGAAGAAGAGGCAGAGGTAGGGGATCATTATTGGCTCCTCAGCAACAGGGGGTTAATCTTCTACGTGAGCAGTGGCAGCAACGTTTACAGCTACTGTATCTCTATATTTTGCTGGGAAGGTGAACAATTGAAAGATAATGTCTCATTGTATGAAAACAAAACAATTTTAAATTTTCAAAATTTCATAAAATTACACGTACATGTAGTATGGAATAATACACGTGAAAGCTTAAGAACAGTAACATTTAATTATTGTCCTAATTCATAACAAAATGTCCATGAAATTAAAGGTAAATCTTACAAGCAACATTACAATGTTTTGTTAGGCCCTAATCCTTTACACCCAAGTATTGTCATCGCCAAAGCCGGACAGAGTAAAAAACACAACGGAATTGTGTTTGAAGGGGGAACAGTCTTCCCTGTTTTAATGCACGTAACCCCACTGGGTGGAGTCGTGAAACTGTAAAATAACAATAGAGAAAATATAATGAGTAAACATAATAACTAGTAAAGACAAATGTTGACTGGAATGGGACCTGAGCCCCGGATCTCTGGAAAATAAACATTCAGGTATGCCGATCTCCGTGTACATACTATATGACATACAAATCAAATATAGGACGATATACAGCTACAAATTATACAATATTAAATCATTCACTTACAATCGTTTGCGGGAAAACTGGCCACTACGGCATGCGACGATGAAGCGGGTTGACAGTAGGTTTATACAGGGGTATTCTGGAGTAGTCACTGTCGCAAGCTGGGGTTTACTGGGTTAACAATTATTACAGGTATACGGTACGAATGCGGCCACGGACACTGTCCTAGATTCACGTGTGTAGTGAGGGACGCTCAAATCGTGAATGCCGAACAATACCAGGGAGGCAACCGCGGGAAAAGGCTGGTTATGTAATGGGAGGGGGTGCCCTAATTACTGATTGGACAGGATGGAGACGAACTATAACCCTATGTAAATTATACGCACAAAAGGGCGAACGGATCTCCTATGCAGGGAAAATTCTTATCGGCGGCGATAACAAGTATGTTTACTTTTATGTACAAATTATGGTCTACTGCCCGTCACTGTTGATGGAACACTCACTCTCATAAATCCTGTTTTCTGTTTATTTAATATACCTGACTTTATAAGATGGGGAAAATAATGTAAGTACATTACCATTAATAGTACATGTATCAACAACCTGAGGCAAAGCAAGGGCATACTGATTGTTCAATATGGAATACTTGTTTCCGTGATGTCAATTGCAGCATCTGCCAGAGTCAACAAATGACACTGCTTGTGGGCAATAACATTGTTCTCAACAGAAAACAAAACTGTTTACAAAAATATAAGAAAAATAAGTGCAAACTGCTTTAAGACTAA
This sequence comes from Luidia sarsii, assembly GCA_949987565.1. Lineage (NCBI taxonomy): Eukaryota > Metazoa > Echinodermata > Asteroidea > Paxillosida > Luidiidae > Luidia > Luidia sarsii. The sequence goes on from OX465111.1 coordinate 9,254,669, forward strand.
AACTACCAGCTTTCAATCTTAGTCATTTTTTGATCATCAATATCCAGTGGCCTCTACCCCTTCCTATCTGTTTTGCCACTTTCATTTACCCTTCAAAGGTGAAACCTGCTAAAATAAAAAATATCACATTGTTTTTTTGAATTTAGGAAAACAATCCAGAAAAGGAAAACCGAAAACTCAAACTAAAAAAATACAATACCCCCAAGACTTAAACCCGTTATCAAATAACAATTGCACAAATAGTGTTTGGTTACATGATAAATTACAGCTCAATGATTTCTAAATTTATTTTAAGCTACTGTTCATCACTAAGTTTCTTGCAGTAGTTGATGTCTAATTGATCCGTACATTGCAGAGTAAAAAAAAAAAAAAAAAAAACTCTTAGGAGAAAACTGTAAAAAAACCCACTAATAGTAATGATCTAATTAGAGAAAGCTGCAGTCATCAATCAGAATCATGCTTAATTATTAATTGTCAAAATAACAAGGTTTAGTAAGCCTGTCTGTCTGCAGAAGGTACTGTTACCTTAGTGTTCCCCTTTTGTACCCCTGACTTGGCCACACTTGAGTGCCTCCACACTGCAGTGGTTTCTGCCTTGAGACTTTGTTTCATTCTTATTCACCCCTTCAACTGAATGAAACACACACCAAACCAATTATCACACACAATTATGAACACATTTGGATCATTGCCATATCTGCTGCAAAAGTGAAAGTCATCTGAGATAAATCTGCATTTCTGGTTATTTCATGGCCTAGTCACTTCTCTTGCCAATCATGTCATGTTTCAACTGCTAATGAGGTGTCAACATTATAGAAGATCCCTTGTGCAACATCGATAGGCTCTGCAAAGATCGCTCACACGCTGTTCTTGTTGGAAAAGGCTGGCTTGGAAGCTCCGTAATACTTGTTGAACGTATTGTCACTTTGAGATGCTAATAGGTGGGGGACATCTGGCTCCTCTCTTCAATTGTCTCTTTTTTCAAAACATCCACTATGATCCTCTCGTTAGAAACCTGTACAAGAAATGTATTTTTTGAATGAACATACTCTTATTCTCTTATAAAGGGATAACCTGACATTATCAAATTTGATTTGTTTAGTCTGCATTGTATATTGATTTAGAATCGACATCTCAAGTAATCAGAGTGAATTTCAGAGTGTTCTCTGAGGAAACCCAGCTTTTGTGGCCAGTTTCAGTATTTACCTCAGATTGTAGCAATACTGCACTAACTCTGATGAAGTCTTGTCCGGGAGGGAATCAATCTGCTTACAATCATCTGGCCAGCTTTGACTGAAGCTTCAAATGACTCCTGACATCAAATGCTGAAAAAAAAAGTTGGAATGTGTGATTAAATTTGCGGCAAGTAATACTGTACTTGTATACATGCATTGTATCAGGGGCCCTTTGCGCACAATAAGTGATAATATTTTCACTGTGTGAATTTCAAATTATTGTCCTGTTTAATCCACTTACATCAAATGGAATGTTGATTTTTTTTAAACCATGTATAATTTTAGACAAACGAATAAGGGAAAAGCGACTTGGAACTTTAGCACACTTTTGAAAAATGGCAAAGAAAACTTTGTCTTGACGGGGACTTGAATCTGAGACCTCTGGTTTTGCACACCAGTGCTCTTCACATCTCAGCTGTCCAGTCCTTAGAGGGTTACTGTTACCGCAACTATATTACTAATTATACTGAGTAATACTATATACTTTATAAGTAACTGTACTACTACTAGTATTACAGTTTTGGTTAACCAAACAGGACCTTTCTAAGCTACTTATACTATATGTCTTCAACACCGGTGCAGGTCCTGCTATCGAAACTGACTAAAGTGCCAAGTGCTAGGGTCAAATCACCACGTTTGATTAACAAAATTATTAAGTTTTTCTTCCATGTTTACTCAATAAACTCAAATTAAAAAATGTACTCCTACTGTACTACTGAAGTACTAAGTACTAGTAGTAGTAGTAGTACTATGAGTAGTAGTAGTACTACTAGTACTACTAGTACTACTAGTACTAGTACTTTTTAGTAGTACTAGTACTGTACTAGCGTAGTACCTTGTTTCATGCACTTTTCTGTATGCAACTCTTGCCGAAATGAATATACATGATGTAGAATTATTACTATATTATTAGAAATATTTTTAATCTACATTTTTTAAGTATATATTATTTACTCACATTCCTGTACTTGTGCTGGGTTGGTTGGGGCTGAGGCTAGCAGTCGAAGGCCTGGTCGTCTTTTCTAGGCCATCCAGCATGATTTCGGCCAGCTTTGCATTGGATACTCCAAGCTCATTTGCCTTGGACCTCCAGCGTTTCAAGAAGGATGGCGTAAGACTAAGAGTAGACAGAGTGTCGTCGTATCGTGCGATGCACGGAACTTCCGATTAGCCTCCGCTTTCGACCTTTTCTTGGCGCTTTCTGACATGTGCTTCTTCGGCCTTCCACGATTTCCTTTCGAACTTTTCTTCATTTTGAAAGGTCAAAAGATTATTAACCTTCCAAAAGAAGTTTCAGAAGTTGAGTATAAGTTATAAGCGTGATATAAACAGAATGAATACGCGTAACGATGCACTTCACGAACTGTACACAGTGTGCACTACATGTGTGTGTACAGTACATGTATAATGCACGTGTGTGTACCGTACCCGTGTGTGTGCACTAGCACATTTTTTCGGACAAACTGCGGCCGTTGACCAAGTAAGAATGACAATCTTTTAACGGTCGTGTGAGGGCAGCATTCAACGAATCGCCCGAAAAAACGGATTTATTGACTTATTGAGATCAAAAATAATTTCGGTGTTTGAGTAACGATTTCTCGAAAACTACAGCATCCCAGACCGTAATATTTCAACATGAGGATTCTATCATGACCATCTACAAACTGTGTAAATTAGAAGGAAATCTGTGGACATCGATTTTTTCCGATCTTCCCAATGTTGTATAGGGCCTTTAAGAAGAGTTTTATGAAATCGGCCCTAGACCGGTCTTTGTTCCGTTAGAATCTTTAGCCGTGCGCTTTATTTCGCTGAATGAATTGTTATTCCTGATATTTTACTTTCCATAGAATTCGAATAACGGGATGCTATTTAACCAATAGTATCGAGGCATACGTCTCGCATGCGAGCAGTATTTATACCGCGGAAATGTTTAATTCGGGTCAGTCTTCGTCACGTCGTCGAAAGCTGTGAAGACTGTAAGTTTCGTTCAACTTCTTTTCGTGTTTTGTAACATGGGTCGTATATTTGTGCTGTAATTTGTATTCGCAGATAGCGTGTGATTTGTAATCTTCCATGATGGTTTTGGAGTGAATTTCAATAGCTAATTTTAGTCGGCCTTTCTTGGGTTTATTTACGTATGGGCCCATCCCTTCAGGTATAGTGTTCGGGCGTTAGTACTGTATACTCAGCATTTGACCCCATTTTTGGCAGGAGGACCTAGATCCTCATTGAGGATCACAGCGGTGACCCCAACGAGGATCATAAAAGAGGTCGCGTGTTGACCACACGGAGGATTATGAAAATGTGGTGACGTTACAAAACCGATCAATGGATATAACAATCGATAAAAATACGCGGAATGTATTGGAGCGATGTGTGTCTGGGCATGTTCCCCAGGATTTCGGCAATATAAGCGCCGAGTATAAGAAACGGGATTTTTTTTTTTTTTATTTAAGTAAGGTGATATACAAAAATGTTGCAAACTGCTTACTGACTAAAATACCAAAATGTAAATCTTAAAATTTAGTGGGCCTGACGTTTCGATCCTAGCAGGACCTTTCTCAAAGGCAGAGTGACAAGGACAAAACAGATACATGTACACGAAGGAAGGGGGGAAGAGTGAATAGGACACGGATGAGAAACAAAGGACAAAGAGTGAAGCTGGTAGGGAGAGATCAAAGGCAAGGGGTAGGGTAGATATAGTGAGAGGAGGGGGAAAGATCAAAGAGAAGGGCAAGGAGTAGGGTAGGGATTAGTGACAAGAGGGGGAAAGATCAAAGAGAGAAGTGTTAAGGACTGAACACAAAAGAAGGATTATCAGAAAGATGCATGGTGTTAGTCATTACCCTCCTGGATGTTGAGACCATGTGGTTGAATAGTCCGAAGACGCTTCATCCACATTTTCTCACGGCTAAGACGGACAGCATTACTACGGTGACCAAGTGATTCTATGCCCAGTACACTCATATCTGATATCGAATGATCAGGGAGATTGAAGTGGTACCCAACAGGGGTGTCCATTTTACCGGTTTTGATAGTAGACCTATGGCCATAGATCCATTTTTGAGGGTGTTTTTGGTCTCGCCAACATACTGAATATTACAAACTCTACAAGAGATGAGGTATGGGATGTTTGAGGTAGCGCACGTGATATAGCCATAGGTCGTGTGGGTAGTTCCAGAAGAATGTCCATTGAAAGAGTCTGTTTCCTTGACATGTGTCTTGCAAACAATGCATTTCGAGGTACACTTAAATGTACCAAATTTGGTTGGAGGTGAAGAGTCCAAAGGGGGAACCTCTGCTTGGACAATTAAGTCACGCAGGTTACGGGGGCGCCTGAAAGCCAAAACAGGCGAATAAGGAATGGCATCAACCAGACGATCTGAAGTGTGGAGAATTTGGTGGTTTTCCTTAGTTATCTTCCTGAGAGGAGGAAGAGAAGGGTGGTAGGAAGTAACTAAGGGAACCTTGGGCTTGTCCTCGGGACCTGGTGGCTTTTGTTTTAGTGCCGAACTTCTGGGAATGGAATAGACTTTAGCAATGGAGTTCTTCACTTGGCGAGAACACATACGGGGGGGGGGGGCACTAAAAGAATGTTTTCGTTTGCCCAATTCTGAGCGAAGGCGTCTACAGCTTCAGCACCTGGGTTCCAAACACGAGAAAAGGAGCGTGGTAATTTTGCATTATAAAAAGAGGCGAAGCAATCGACTGTGAGTGGTCCCCATTTATTGTTAATGGCCGAGAAGAACGCATCAGATAAAGACCAATCCTCCGGATCCAGGAATTTACTGATACTATCTGCTTGTTGATTGAGTTCCCTAGGAATCCATTGAACTTCGAGAATTACTCGATTTTTCAGACACAAGTCAAAAACGCTGTAAGCTATGGACTGTAGTTCGGGAACCATACTACCCACCTCCATAATTCTGGTAGTGGTTTGACTATCTGATTGCAATTTTACCCTATAGATTCGCGAATTAACGGCAAGAAGGAATTTAAGGCAAAAAGAATGGTCTCCATCTCTCTCCACGTCAAACTTTTGACTTTCTCAACTGGTGACCAGATCTTATGACAAATATGACTACCATGTGAGACTATGGCTCCAGAACCTATTGAAATGTGCACATGACAAGTTGCACCCCTTGTGACGCAAAAACAAAGCGGATATTCAAATTGTCAATGTTTTTATCCAAAATTCTATCTCTTGGCGACATAAGTGATCTAAGGTTATGAACTCGCCTTCGTGCTTAGCTAGGGCTATAACCATTTGTGAATATCTAGTCATTAATCGGGAAACATTGCCTACGACCGGCGATAAGGAAATAACTTGGCCAACGACGGAATGTAGGTCTTGAATAGTACAGCGGAGTGAACTGTGGACTCCCAGTAACGATATTCGTAATTTCTGAATGCGTCTATCATTCCTGGGATGTGTCCCAAATCATACCTAACCAAGTAAGAGCCGTCTGTGGTTTCCATGTGCTTTTCGCTATATTATAGATAAAACCCGCGTTGAGGAGGTCTGATCTAAAGTGGTCCGAAATGGTGTTGCTGTTGGGAGAGGTTACGGCGAGGGACAATTATAAAACCATCATCGAGGTAGACGGCTACAAGTATGCCACAAGCACGCCAGTGAGTCACCAGGGGTTTAAGCATTTTAGTAAAAATAAGCGGTGCAGATGATAGGCCAAATGGCAAAACCGTAAATATAAAGAACCTTGTTTTAGCAACGATGCGCCAAGAAAACCCAAGAAGTTTGCGATGTGCAGGGGCTATTTTAATATGGTGGTACCCCGATTTGAGGTCAAATGATACGAGGAAAGCGTTAGGTGAAAAGTACTGTAGCGCTATCTTCCAGTCGTCAATCTTGAAATGTTCTGTGCCTACATATTTATTCAGAATACTGAGGTCTAGAATTAACCTGTTCTTGTTTGCGTTCTGAGAGGACACAGAAAGCGGGCTAACAAAGTAAGAGGGGACGACGTTTCTTGGATCCTTCCAGAGGCTAGTAAATCCAAAACAGAGGTGCATACGAAATCATAATTGTGAAGAGCAGATGCGTTGTTTTTAAACATCATAGGAGGGGGTGTTTCGGTAAACGGAATAAAGTAACCTCTGTTTATGATTGAAATTATCATTTCGTGAGCACCAATTCTGCTCCAGAAATCAGTGCGAGCTCTTAGTCTGCCATTAACAGGTATGTCATCCGATTTTAGGGGAGGACAGTCACATGGGCAATGTACCTGAATAATATCTGCGACGTGTGCATAATGGGCAGTTGAGAAGGTGGTGGCTGATGGTGCTCATTCTTAAGAAGTGCTTGATTCTTGGAACTGCTTGGAGATCTGGTTGGTTGTTGCTGCAATGTGGGGGAACAGCGGTCTCTGGGGAAGAGTGAGCTGGGGTGTGATGCTTGTTGCTGGTGTGTTAGCAAAGCCCAAGGGTGACCTGGCTCTCTGTTTGTAGGGGCATGGCTTGTCTCGGCCTGGGAGGGCGAGGCGGCAATTTCGTGACCAATGCCCCGGAAAACCGCAGGAGAAGCAGTTGCTAGCAGATGACATGCCTGTATGGAGGAAAAATATTAATGCACTGAGCGATTCCCTGCAGAATCCATTTTCAAATACAATGGGGGTGGGTGGGCAGGGATACTAGGTTGAATAGAGGTCTGTGCCGCAAGGACATACGCGTAAGTGCCAGAACCTGAAGTGACTGAACCGGCAAGAGGCAAGGCCGGTCAGGTAATGCATGAATGCCCGAGCGACAGGGGTAGTACAATGTGATTTTTACGTAATAAATGGGGCGTTGCCGTCCCGCCGAACTAAACTCTATTCTCGCATCGGTAGTCATACCTTGCTCCTTCCATACTCACTGGCAGTACTCGTATTCTTCCTGGGAAATATTACACCCCTTTAATTTGCTGTAGAAAGCTTGATGAGGTGGAAGTTCAGTATGGTTGAGTTTATGCAAGTCATCTATCCATTCGTATGGGAAGAAACCTTTGTCTGATGTGCAGTCATACGCCTTCAAGAATTTTGAGTAGCTATAACCAGGCGCCAAATAATTCGAGATATCCAAAAATTTCAACCTTACTGTCTTGAGAGCCATGTACGTACTCATTTTCTTGATGATCAACTTCAGAGGATCCGTCTGCTGAAGGGCCGCCTACAGATGTCGCTTGATGACATTGAGGTCATATTTCCCAGAATTAAACCCCAGTACGGGTAACTCTTGCAAGTATTCATCTAATTCTTCTTTGACTTTGTTGAGATGCTTGTACAGTTTGCTCCGCTCCAATGATTCGCTTTTCATTGCCTCGATCAACTCATTCAACTGCTCGAAAATGACGTCAAATTTCTCCAGGAGGATGACATTGGCAGCTCTGCTGATGAGATGTAGGTAGCTGACCATGTTCGACACCAACTCCCCAGGGTTGCCGTTACTGGCAATACAACGCGGAGCCTCGTACCCCGGTACGTTGCTGGCTATACCGAAGCTCATTAGCTCGTGGCGATTTTACCATCGCAGTTTGGAATCTCGCTGTTGCATAGACGGTTTGAAAATAGCATTCGTAATCAAACGTTGCTCTGAAGGGATAGTATGTTAAGTTCTCCTCTACATCTATGCCGACCTTGGATAATTTATCAAAGACTGTTAAGGGTAGTTGGTACGAGCCTCCACTAAACTTATGTTTAACGTTGACGTCACACGTTATTTCGTGTTGTAGGAGATTGTTAGACCTCCTAACCACGGTACCACACTTGGAGCATGCGTAGGATCGACTGTACTTATTGAGATACGAAATGTACGAAAAATGATTTCCCCACAAATTGAGAAATAGAGTGTTGGAATAGCGGCGATGAGAACGTCTGATCAACTCGACCTGGATGGTATATTTACCAGGGTGATGGTCCTCGTTTGTCTTTTCATCAGCTTCGTTTTCATCCTCTTCTTCCTCGACCTCTACCGGAATCAACGAGTATACCATGAATATTGACCTCGAACACCAACTCAGCAATGGCCAGCTCATCCATTGTGATACCGTCTATCCGACTTTTACCCGTGGCCTGGCGATATATTTCGACCAGTTGCTGTACTGCTTTTTCAGTAGAGTATGGATTAGTTCCCCTGTGCACGACCAGACAGCGAAAGAAACAAAAATTGTCGTTGAAGACCTTTTCACCAGCACTCATGAGCAAGTTCATCAAACCCCTGTTGTTGGCGACGTAAGGTGGGAGTTGCTCTGCGGGTGATCCGATGGGAAACTGTGGCATTTTGTTGACAAAGACCGTCATGTTGGTAGTGGCTGCAACGGTCCACTTGGTGTCAGGTCGACGCAAGATACCATGCTGCAAGATGTCTGTCTCTCGGACCCTCTCTCTGACACGATTCATATCTTGCTCCGTTGCCACGATGTCTGGGTTGGGGAACAGCCTCGCATTATTTTGACTGGCGTGGAAGTACCTCAGTTGACCCGTCTCCGAATGACGGAGTATGAATCCAAAGGAAAGGTTGATCTTTATTCGGCACCGAAGGTGATGGAATATCATTCTCAAAGCCCTGTTGACATCTATGGCCGAGTTGCCGACCAGTCGAAAATTTTATACATCTTGAATTTGGCGTCCGGTCGTGTATCGCGTGCGAATGGGCAACCAGTGTCGACGAAAAGCTCGGTGAATATCATCAGCCACCTGCCAATCTTCCTCACCAGCGGGGAACTCGAGAAGATCCTCTGGAATATTTTGAGTTGAATTAATATGGGCGGTCTCCTCGCGTGCTAAGTATTCGTAGGGAATTGACGGTAAGGTTTCATCGCTCTCGTGGAATGTTTTGATGTGACTTCTTAGGTTGTCGTGACGCCTAAAACGCTTGTGACAGCAGGCAGATGTGCCCCTGCATCGGGGATGGAGTGGTAGGATGATCAGAAATGACGTCTCCTTCATCGTCATGAACAACCTGGCGGGGTTGGGAATTTGACTTGGACCGTGCTTTATAAGATGCAGACTCTCCGCCGTGGTCGTTCTGCAGGTGCCGCAACATGTGACTCGCCCTTTGGAAAACATCTCAGGCCGGACAGATCAAGATGCTTAGGTTGTGAAGAGGTTTATAGTCACTCCCGGCTCCTGCAGCGGTCGTGGCTTCATTTTCTTTCTCCGAGGCTTGATGGGTGTTGGAAGACTGATCTGCGGTGTGGGTCTTGCGATGCCGCTTCATGTTGTCGGGACGAGAGAACACCTTGCCACACACCGAACAGGTCATGGCCTTCTCGTCAACACTCGGTCCTATCTTGTGAATCTTCAGGTGTCGAGTCAGGTTTGTCATATGAGGGAAGACGACACCGCACACAGAGCACGGTTACCGTTTCTTCTCAGCTGCATTTTCGTTCTGCTGTTGACTCACTCGTCCTTTCCGCACGCCCTTGTGTTCCATCGTGGGTAGTTTGTCGGGTGGACCATCGACGATCTGCAGAGAGAAAGATAAAAAGAAATCGACCGTTAATATGCGTAGTAAACCGTTTTCAAGTTCAATGTATGCTGCAACCACACCAAACAAAACATCAAGAAACCCCCCCCCCAAAAAAAAGGGGGGGAAGAGAAGAAAAAAACAACAACAACAACAAACAAACAAACAAACACTACAAATTGAAACAACGTTTAAAGTCATCTTGATGCTTACCATAAGCTGGTTTTCATCCGGGTCGGTATCCAGCTCCTGCAGACATCGACGGAACTGTGGACTGGGTGGGATACTTGTCGGAAAGGGTTTCGGGATAGGCTGGTGGCTCATCTTGTAACTTGTGGAGAATCTGAATAAAGATGGAAGTAAAACAAATCGTTAAGGAGAGCAAATAATATGACTGTAAGGCATACACCGTGTAATATATACGTACAAAATTTGAAAGCACTTACTGGAGAGCGATGTGACGCTGTCAAAGTCAACACTTAAAATTATTCACTCGACGAAAATCCTCACCTCATATTCTTCTGATGGGAGACAAACATTACTAAATCTAAAAAAATATATAGAATTAAACATGGCATAATGCTTCCCGGTGCGGTTAATAAAAGATGCGTTCACTGGGTAAGACCGTGTCCAAATCACCAATGAAAGGAAATGATTTATTTATTTTATTTATTTTTTGCGTGCGACACATTATAGCTTGTTTTGAAAATCCGCGGGGTCTCGAGCAATCAATTATTTCCGTAAAAAAAACAATTATAAAAAAAAACCAATCGGAATTCACTACAAAATAATTCGAGCCCGGAAAAATTCCAATGTTACCAACTCTTGGAACTGGGCCGTAGACCACAAACTTGCTGTTGCTGGTGTTTTGTTGTTGCTTTTGTTGTTCCTGTTGTTATTGCTGGTGTTTTGTTGTTGTTGTTGTACACGCTCAAGTATAAAATTTCAGAGCCTTAATGACTTTTTTTTTAAATACGATATACATGTACATGCAATTACAATGTATAGTATATTATAATAAGTTTGCAATTTTACACATTATAGGCTACAGCTTTTGAATACATATGTATAGCATTTTCCCCATTGAACACAAACGACAGAAACGAGTGACGAATAGTGCTCTATCGATGGACTTTCCTGAAGTACAAAATCAACTATAACCACTTTGTTTTTAAAGTGATATATAAGAATGTTTCTGACTAAAAGTACCAAAAATGCAAATCTCAAACAAAATTAGTGGGCCTGACGTTTCGATCCTAGCAGGACCTTTCTCAAAGGCACTTTGTTTTTACACATCACGTAATACATGTACTTGTATTTAAAGTGTGTACTGCAATAACATGATGGGTGGGGTGTCATCTTAAATCGAAATTAAATCGAATTAGATCGAAAGTTTTGCCGTAATATGGAAGCGCATTTTGTATCTTGGCCGCGTAGAGATTTCACGAGACCCGCCATACACTATCTCATAGGCTCATTATTATACAAACATCTCGGGGGGGGGGGTGAGTTGTATTGAAGAATATTGACAGCCAAGATCTCTGTAATTGTGAACATATCTGAATCATCCACTTCCCCTATTCAAAATATGGTAGTATACGAAACAACATGCCGTACATTTACACAGACGGTGTAACTTTGTTGGTCTCCTGTTAGTTGCGGTAACCGTAACCCTCATCCTCCCGAAGGTCGGAGACCTGAGGGTTACGGGAACATATGTACAAGATTATAGCGAGGTTTTTGTGTTTACCATTTTGGAAACACCACTGTCCCGATCGCCCCCTTTTTCCACCCTTTTCAAAAGCGCCACACACAATCTAAGGACATGCACTTGATCCCAAATGTCTACTGAATGTGATCAGATAACTCAAAACATCGTGGGTAAAATACTTTTCCGAAAAACGGGCAGTAACTCACCCAAATACTGTCTGTAAATGTCCCGTCAACGTCTCCGCCAGGTTCGGAATCCTAACCTGGCGCCTCGACCAATCAGCGCTTAGTCTCGTGACGTATATCCCGCACGACGGCTATTTGCTGTTTCGCAATAACAGTCCACACTCGTGGTGCGCGCGCAGGTCATCGCCCTGTGAAGAGCCATGGATACAACACCATGGATACTACCATGGATACAACACGTGCGCTGTACATGTGATTGTACAGTACATGTACATGTACATGTACATGTACACATGTACCGTACATGTGCAAGCATAGTACCAAAGAATACTCTTTGATAATACGTGTACATGTACTGTACACTGTACTGTTGTACATGTATTGTACATGTACAGTGTACAGTACATGTACGCGTATTATCAAAGAGTATTCTTTGGTACTATGCTTGCACATGTACGGTACATGTACATGTACTGTACAATCACATGTACAGCGCAAGTGTTGTATCCATGGTTGTATACAGCACCAGTCGGCTCTTCACAGGGCGATGACCTGCGCGCGCACCACGAGTGTGGACTGTTATTGCGAAACAGCAAATAGCCGTCGTGCGGGATATACGTCACGAGGCTAAGCGCTGATTGGTCGAGGCGCCAGGTTCGGATTCCGAACCTGGCGGAGACGTTGACGGGACATTTACAGACAGTATTTGGGTGAGTTTCTGCCCGTTTTTCGGAAAAGTATTTTACCCACGATGTTTTGAGTTATCTGATCACATTCAGTATACATTTGGGATCAAGTGCATGTCCTTAGATTGTGTGTGAAAAAGGGTGGAAAAAGGGGGCGATCGGGACAGTGGTGTTTCCAAAATGGTAAAAACAAAAACCTCGCTATAATCTTGTACATATGTTCCCGTAACCCTCAGGTCTCCGACCTTCGGGAGGATGAGGGTTACGGTTACCGCAACTAGTCTCCTGTATGCTATTAACGAATTGTGAACAGTTTCAATTCTCCTTTGCATCGCGTTCACGTTCTTACCGTACGGTGCGTACGAAGTATGATGATGTTTAATATTGTGGCAAACCCTAATCGATTAATAAAAAAAATACTAATAAAAAAACAAAACATCAGGTTACAATGTCTAAATCTAAAATATATAGGTCTATAAATAATAAAAACAAAAACAAACAAACCCAAGAACAACAACACACAAACAGACATTTTACTCAACCACGTACATTGAATCTGTTCTTGCTGTACATACCTCGAGATCTCTGATTAGTTCCGTGGATTCTTCAAGATATAATACTTCTTCACTTCAGCAGTAAACGAAAGTTAGTTGTGCATCGAACTTACGTTGTCGTCAGATACAACGCTTTCATCAGTTTCACGACGCGCGTCACATACAGGAACAGCACGAATTCGGCCAAGTTGACCGGACAAGCCCGGGCTTGACCGGCAACTTGTTTGCTGCATGGGTTGAGTCATTGATGTGACGTCACAGGGGTTTCCCCATCGATCCACAGGCTTCGGCAGCGTATAGTGTACATGGGACGTGTACACGCGGATCCGGAGTAGGCCTATTATGTGCTGCTTGTAAACACAATACACAAAATAGCGTATAGGGCCTCGGGGTGAGATTTATGATATAATTTAGGACGTGCAATCGACTGGTGTTTATTGTTTCGCAGTGGTTATTGTTCGGCAGCCGTAACACGATTTCCATTTTCTAATGAAAGCTCTATTGATAGGGCCCGGTCGTCTCCCGTAGTCTGGCCCTTATTGTAAAGGAAAGTCTCCTCGCCCTACGAATAGGCCCTGGATTCCCTTGATGACCAGCTTTCATCATTGTCTCTCTCTCATCCGGAAAACAATTAATAACAATCACCACATTCTCCACACCTCACACCGTCTGCCCAGTGCTGTTCCGGACACCCCATTCCTGGCATCTAGACGTCCTCGCAATCTACGAGATCTGGTGCTGAGGTCCCCTCTTTGGATACCCATGGCTTATTCCTCCGTGCGCATGGGATACCCCCCCCCCCGACCCAGCATGGAACCTTCAAGTGTAATTCTAAATGAGTAGTCTGTCAGAAACAAGTGAAGGAAACAGTCTCCTTTTCTGGACACTCCTCTGACTCTACGCATAGGACCAATGGAATGATCAATGTAATACTACTAGGCCTAATGTTATTTTCTTGCAGGGTCCGCAACATTCAATAATAATAATAATAATAATAATAATAATAATAACGGACATTTCTAGAGCGCCAGAATCCGTCTGCAAGGCGCTTAACAACATTATACAGAATCAAAGAAAAGACTACATATACTATTCATTAGGAAAACTATGATTGAACAAATATGTTTTGAGAGAGGATTTGAAATCCGATATGGAGGACATACTACGGACTTCCTGAGAAAGAACATTCCACAGGGTAGGACCAGCATGGGAGAAAGCACGCTCATCCCATAAATTATGGACGTGTGGGACTGCAAGCAGATAAGTATCCGATGATCTGAGACATCTACCGGGTTTGTAATACTTTAGCAAACAGCTGTTATATTGCGGCGCAGCACAAGACAGAGAGTGAAAAACCAGCAACAATTTCTTGTACTTAATTCGTTCAGCAACAGGCAGCCAATGCAATGAACGTAATATAGGAGTAATATGAGATCTACCAGGAGACAAAGTAACAATACGAGCTGCAGCATTTTGGAGCTTTTGAAGACGGACAAGTTGTGTGTTGGGTAATTTATACCGTAGTGAGTTACAGAAATCCAGACGAGATGAAATGAGCGCATGAACAAGTTTCTCAGTAGCGGGGCGAGTTAAGTATTAACGTATTAACCCTAGATTGCGTAGTTGGTACCTGACAGATTTACAAGTGTTAGAAATATGATGAGACATACACATACTAGAATCGAAGTAAACACCAAGATTACGGCAAGCCGCTGATACACCTACAACTGAATTACCAATTTGAATGCTAGGAACTTGAACTTTTGCAAGTTGTACTTTAGAACCAAATAACATGAAGTCATTTTAATTTGAGTGAACTAGATCGCACCCAAGTTTTCACATCTTCAATGCAACATTCGAGTCTATGAAGAGTGCTTACAGCAGCAGCCTGATCTGCTTCAAATGACACATAGAGTTGAACGTCATCAGCATAACAGTGATATATGACGTTGTGATGCTGTAGGACGCGTTTAAGACCACTGAGGTAGATGGTGAACAGCGAGGGTCCACCAACTGAACCTTGGGGGACACCATGTTTCAAAAGAACGGGTTCAGATTTGGCATCATCAATGCACACTTGCTGATAGCGATCAGTCAAATATGACTTAAACCAGGCCAGGGCACGGCCACAAATACCAAGAGAAGACAAAATTTAAAGAAGAAGTGTATGGTTAACTGTGTCAAATGCTGCCGACATATCTAATAACACAACAGCAGTAATCTTACGATCATTCATATTACACAAAATGTCATTGGATAAATTAAGTAACAGTGTTTCAACACTGTGAGAAGAACGAAAAGCTGACTGCCTATTGTCTTGCAAATTATTGGTCTGAATGTACCAGGAAAGTCTGGAGAACACAATACGTTCCAGAACCTTTGACAGGTATGGAAGGTTGGACACCGGGCGGTAGTTCTTAAGGCATTCAGGATCGAGCGTTGTTTTTTCAGCAGCGGATGAACATAAGCTAACTTGAGCGATAATCTAATAATTAAACGAGATTTAAATGAAATTTAAAGCGAAGTTTAATTGTGATTCTACGAGTAGAAGCACAATGTGAGGAGTCAGTATGGACGCACATCTGTTGCGGCCGAAATACCACAAATACTTTACAGACACAAAAGTCTGAATAGAAATGCAAATGAGTGAAAGTACGGTCTATAAAAGCCAGAGGCTTGGACGAGAAAACCCCAGTGTTCAAAGAAAGCTGCTCACCCAACTCTCCAATAGGGGAGGGCTGTAACCACAAAACAGGGTGGGAAACTGACTCCTCACATTGTGCTTCTACTCGTAGAATCACAATTAAACTTCGCTTTAAATTTCATTTAAATCTCGTTTAATTATTAGATTCTACTTCGCAGAAACACAATTGTTCAGAGTCAGTATGGACCTTCAAAGCCCGAGTTGGGTGAGCTAACGAAAGAGCAGGGGCAAAGAAGTACCCTCAGAGCTGACAGTGACACACGCAATCAACAATAGGAAGCAGTGCATTATCTCTGTACCATGTAACTTATAATTTGTTCCAAAGACAACAAAATTATAATATCAATTTCTGTTTCCTCACAAACGATACAGTTCTGTTGAGTCAACCTCCGTTTCAGGTAAAGCTCGTAGGTTAAGAAGCACCATCGAGTAATGCTAACGCAAACGAGTCCTGGGCGTTGTCTATTGGCCTATCATAAAAGGCAGCAAAAGTTCGTGACGAGGCCCATCCCACAGTTGCTAGGATATCGTTGATGGAGGCTCCGTTACGTAAAGCCGCGCTCGATGATGCAGCCCTGGTGCTATGTCCTTTAAACATAGTCGTGTCTATGCCAGCCTGGGATAGCACAGTCTTAAGCCAGCTGCTAATCGTCTGGGACGTTACACTGTGATATGGCTTGTTGAGCGAGACGAACAAAAACCTGCAACATGGCCTATATCTTGATGTTCGTTGAACGTACTCGTGAAGAGTCTGGAGAACGCAGAGGCGGTCGTCCTTGGGATATACGCCCAGACGAATAACTGGTGGCTTCCCAGACCGGCTCGTCTTCGTTAGCTTCTTGATGTAGAAGACGGCCGTCGACTGGCTAATCACCGCCTCATCAGGCTGCATGGAAGAAATGGTCTACGCTCGTTGGCCCGTAGTCAGTGCGACGAGTGCTACTAGCTTAAACGTTAAATTCTCCAATGAGACTTCCTGTGGTGGGTGGATTGTCCGAAGGAAGCGAAGGACTACCCAAACGTCCCACGTACGCTCAGGCTGGTACCGGGGTAACGACGGCCTGACGTTGAAAACTCCTTTCAAGAAACGCACGATGAGGGGATGACGGCCGGTCCGTGTACGGGCGGTAGAAAAGAAGATAAAGCGCTCCTGCTTGTATTCATGGTTGCGTATGATGCGCCCGTCTTGAACTCGTTAGTTAGAAAACTAAAGACCAAATTTACATTCGATGAACGCGGATGACTTTTCCGCGCAGAACAAAACATAAGCCACTTCCTGATGACAGACCCGCAGCAGCGTCGGGTAGATTCTCTCCATGACTGGATGATAATGGGGATAGCCTCCTCTGGTACACCTTGCGCCTTGAGACTTTCCCCGAAATGTGGCAGGCCACTAGCCGTAGCCTCGTCCGAAGTGGGTGACATCTGTCTGAAAAGGGGACATAAAGTAGATCTCTGTCATTGGGTAAAGCAACGGGGTTGTCTACCAGCATATCCAGTAGTTTTGGAAACCAGGGCTTGGTATCCCACAGGGGGGCAATAATTAAAGCTTCTGCCTGATCCAAACATAATTATCTTATGCAGCACTCGACTGAGGAGACAAAAGGGCGGGAACATGTAACCTTTGTACTCGCCCCAGTCATGCAAGAAGGCATTCACCCGGGTTGCAAATGGATCGGGACCCCATGATATAAAACAATCGACCTGCTTATTTAGGCGAACAAATCTATGTCCGGAACAAAAAACATGTGTGTCAGTCTTCTGAAAACCTGTCAGCTGTCAAGTTTTGCGTGCCAGGTATGTGAACAGATGTGAGCCAGACTTGTCTGTCCATGCACCAAAGCCAGATACTCCTGGCAATGGAATGCAACGACTCTGAATGACAAGTGCCAAATCTATTTATGCAAGCGACTGTGCATGAATTGTCTGATTCTATCCGAATGTGTCTCTTATTGAGGTCATGACACAGGGTACGAAGCGCGAAAAGAACTGCGGTAAGTTCCAACGCATGTATATGTAATGTTCTTTCCTCAGAGCTCCATCGACCCTGTGATCTAGATTTGTTCGAGGGACAGAAGGCCCCCAGCCGTCAAGAGACGCATCTGTTTGGATCACCAAATCAATTGGTGTGTGGAACGGAGCGTAAGCGGGCCTTCCACCAGGACAATGCGAATTTAGCAGTGTCAGAGATAGGCATATCCCTGTCAAAGTTTATATCATTGTTTGCCCGCAGTGCGGAATTCTTCTCTTTCTCCAAGTCGCGCCTGAATAGACTCCGTATGGAACTGCTCTTTCAGCAGCGAGAAGCATTCCAATCACGCTGGCCACTTGCCGAACTTTGGCAATGTCTCGATTGAGAAGCTTAATACAAGCCTTTGCAATAGTCTCGGCTCTGTTCACAGGAAGGGATATTGACAATTTGATTGTCCTTGGAGTCCAAAACGAATCCAAGTATTTCAATCCTGTTGCATGCTGGGCAATTGGACCATTTTTTTGTAGTTGACAATAAACCCCAAATTGTTAGTCAAATCAATGCGAGCATGGACATTCTTCTCACATTCGTCAAAATCCCTCCCAATAAGGAGAGCATCGTCAATGGAATTGCATGACAAGTACCCCAAGCTGCGGAGACGTGAAGTCATTGGTTTGAGCACTTTTGTAAAAACTCTAGGGGCACAGGCTAATCCAAATGGTAGAACACAAAACTGATACAGTTTATCTCTCCAATGGAAACGCAGAAATTTTCTATGTTCAACTGTCATAGGAACAGAAAAAAACGCATCTTTCAGATCAATAGATGCCATAAAGTAATTCGGCTCGATCAGGCCAATGGCGGAATCTAAAGTCTCCATCTTGAAATGGTGATAGGAAAATGAGTAAGAATGAGTAAAAATGAGTAAAAATTAGTAAGAATGAGTAAAATGAGTAAACTGAGTAAAAACAAATGAGTAAAAATGAGCAAATTTAGCAGTCTACTCGAAAATTTTATATATATATATACCGATTTCATCTTCGTCCTGTCACTTGGAGATTGACCCTCAATGAGTTAACATGAACCCTATCGATTCGCTAAAGCCCTTTCCTTGTCGCTATTGTAGCAAACGCTACAATCGGCGCTATATAACCTTCAGAGACATGAAGAATGCGCACATGCTGCATGTGAATCGGATATGTGTGACATTGACTATGATCGTAAAGTTGGGGCATTTCGGTCTGGCGATTCTTACGTAGATTATTATGAACCCAAATATAAAAGGCGCCGAAGCCTAAATTCGGAAACAGAAAGCCATATAACCGAATTGACGGTTGAAGACGATGACTCGGAGGAGAATATTGAGGAACTCGAACCAGAGGAAGAAAGTGCCGAGTCATCTGAAGAAGACGAGTCGAGCTCCGAGTTGGAAGATAATGTTACTTATCAAGACTGGTTGGAAGAGGCCAGAGAAGCCACCGAAGAGAATGCGGAATGTAAAACGTGAGAAGTACATCGACGAGGGTATGGATGACGAACAAGCCAAAGACAAAGCCAATAGGAAGACCCTCTGGGCAGTCAAAAAAGAGTCTTCTTCAACAATTACAAGAATTTCTTATTATATTCTTTTTTTCTGGAAGACAATAAAACCCACGAAGATATCGTGGAAGATCTCAAAGAAAAAGTAGATAAAGGCATATGCGACCTATAGTAAGGCCATAGACAGGGTAATGCCTATAAACACCATGCAGAATTTATCGGCTTGTTCATCCTCGATGAAGCGGAAGACAACCGGAGAGACAGTGATGATTAAAGAATCCAAGGCTTTAAAAGAAAACACCACCCCCGATTATACTTCGATAACATATTTAAAATTCAATTAAATGTAATTTGGAACATCATCGCCGTTGATCACTCTTTTTGTTAACTATAAAACCATTGTTTGTTTCGAACGATTTTGTTGTATAACGGCGGTAAAGGAAGATAGTGGTTTCGATAAAATGATAATAAAATAATCAAAAAACGATTGATGTTTCCCTGATTTTATTCTAATTTGTGTTTTATCTGAAACAAAGAGCGTACCAGTGAGTAAAACAATTGAGCAGGTACGAAAATAAATGAGAAAAAATGAGTCAAAAATGGGTCAAAAATGAGTAAAATGAGTAAGAATGAGTAAGAATGAGTAAGAATGAGTAAGAATGAGTAAGAATGAGTAAGAATGAGCAGTGAAATGAGTAAATATAAGTGCATGAGCTGTAAATTTAATAAAATAATGAGCGACAAACTTGAATTTATAGGTCAAACGACACACTAATTGTGAGTTGCATAAAAGGTTTGTCCGGAGCTTTAACTTGTGTCGATTAGTCGTATTTTGTATCGAACGAGCGTCGTCAGTGGCATCAATACTATGCGCAATGTGACCTTAAAATGGGGTTAACTTTGAGTTGTTTACTTTACAAGACTGTCGGGCCACTTTCCTAATCCTTGACAGTGCGCACTATATGTATAGCGTATGTATACGCTTACGTAACCAACACTGAGGGACTATTGTGTATGGACACGCAGTTGACCCGTCCGTTCAGGCTATCAATACGGCGATGTATTTGCACTGCCATGGTCTCCACGGTGCACTGCATGCTGCTGCGTACGTATCGGTGCTGTTCTGACAATACTGTTCGCGCATAAGGTTGTTTTCTCTCGGCGTGCCATGAGACGGAATGTCAAAATGTGTCCAACACAGAAGACAATCCAGGCACAACGCGTTCAAAGCGGGCATGTATGAATAAACCAAACTATCGATTCAAAAGGGTATGAGTCGTCCACAAATAACTGATTTGTCGATGTTTTCAAATCCAGCGCCAATACCAGACAGGCGAAATGACTGGTCCAACCATGGTCCAACCATGACCAGGGAAGGAATGGTCAACCCCGGTGAGTCATCGTGTAGTGACATCACGTTAATATGGACCGCTAACTACAACTGCGTACAGTGAGCGTTTAAAAAACCCGCGAATTTCGACGGGGGGAGAGACTGACGGTCCAACTTTGTTTACCCGATGATTCATTGAAGTGATGTCACTGGGTCCATTGTGCTCAGGCTACCATGTAGGAACGATCCTGTTACGCAACAACCGGGCTTCGGAGAGGTTTGCTAGTGGCACCATACCATTTTATATCGTGGTTAATATGTTTCATCGTAGTGTAGGTTACCATAGCATTACGTAGATAATACAGTCCATTATACACTTAGGTTTCCTAGGATAAAATTGAGTTCCTCGCAAGATTGACAGGTGTGTATCGCTCGGTGGACGTCCATGACTGATAATGAAATATCTGGGCTCCACTCGATCAGTAAATTTCACACGAGGTTCGCCCAATCTCGTCAGACAAAACTGTGCTATATTTGTCAGTGTCGTCCGTCATATACGCCTCTCGTTGATCAAATAGTCTTTCGATTCTATTCGGGACAATGGACATCGTCCGAGCCGCCGCCGCGCGCGGTCGATTTAATCGGATTAACGCCGCGCATTGTCCGAGGGATTATCTCCCCATTTTTACACCATTACGTCACTCGATGTGACGTACCAACCCAGTAACTCGGTCAAAAGGTCAATCTGTGCTCAAATAGCCCCCTCTACTACAAGTGTTAGAAGCAGTGTCGAAAAAAATAAACACAAAAATGAACACAAAAAAACATACAGGGAAGAATTTTACAGTGCCACACAGCATTTTTAGTTATTTTAAGAATTTATTTTGCGTTTGGCTGCATTGGGACACCTTACTAAACACCACCATCGCAAATATCGCTAAAACTTCGCTAAATTGATAGATTTATGGTCTCACAACTGGCCCCCCACTTTGAAAATCGTTCCGCCGCCGGTGTTTACATCAATTTGTATTTTGTATTTTAGCACCGAAATAATGCTGTAACCTGAGGCAACTTCCTGTAACCTCCCGAAGACCCTGCTGTCTGTGCACAGTGTGTAACGGGTTGTCTAACCCGCACACGATAAGTAAGTTATGATTCGTCTTGTATGTTATTAATTGAGTGCTGCACGTGCCTATTATAGCTCCTATAGCTGTGGTGCTCATCGTTTATTGATGGACTACATTCAACGAAAAATAGCCACTTGTTTAGAGCACATTCTGTTGTCGCCGCCGATAAGGTCTCTCCATTTATTGAGGATTCATCCGCTCTTTCGTGTGGTAATTTACATAGGGTCATAGTTCACCTATTTCCTGTCCAATCAGTAATTGGGGCACCCCCACCCATTACATAACCAGCCTTTTCCCGCGGTTGCCTCCCTGGCATTGTTCGGCATTCGTGATTTGAGCGTCCCTCACTACGCACACGTTTCCAGGACAGTGTCCGGTGGCCGCTTTTCCCGTTGTTATATTCATCAACCCAGTAAACCCCAGAAAAAGCCGACAGCGATTACTGCAGAAAACCCCCGATATACCTCCTGTCCACCCGCTTCTTCATCGCGTGCCGTTGTGGCCAGTTTTCCCACAAACAATTGTGAGTGTATAAATTATATATTATGCAGTTGTATATTTATTGTCAGTAACTGTTATTATTTGAAGTAACCGTAATCGAGTACACTGCGGCCGACATGTCTGATTGTATAATTATGTACACTTTATATCATCTGTGTATATTAATCCAGAGATCCACTGTCCCAGCCCAGACAACGTTTTTCCTTTACTATTTATTTATGTTCACTTATTACATTTTCTTGTTCTATTGATTTATTTACAGTTTCACGACTCCACCCAGTGGGGTTCCGTGCAATTAAGGGAAGACTGCCCCTTTCAAACACAATTCCATTGTGTTTTCATTTGTCCGGCTCCCGCGTTGACAGTGAAAAATTGTTTGGGTACTCCGTCCATTCGTCCTACCCGTCCAAATGTGATCGTCGTTGCCGTCCCTGATGTCGTCCCCCCTGGTGCGTGCCATCTTCACTCTACTGGTCGTCACCTGCATCGCCTCCTGCTGGCCGCCAACCCATTGCCGATCGCCGCTGAGTGCTGAGTCCAGACTACTTGTCAACCCTCCAGCCAGCAGAAGTTATCGTTGCCCACTCCAGTCATCATCAGCGTGCGACGTGAGTCTACACCCGGTGATCATGGCACATCTGAGGACGGCGAGGGCGTCGGCGAAGAGAGCGGTCACCAAAGAGCGGAATCTGATCAAGCAGTGTATCGCAGAGGGTGACGTAGATTGCCTAAATGACCATGTAATTAAACTTAAAGAATTGTTTAAGGTGTTCAGCGAAGCTCATGACCAATGCCACGAATCTTTAACAGTAGATGAAGAAATAGATGAGAGTGACGCTTACTTTTATCCTGAACAAAACGATTACATTTCGGTGTTGACTATGGTTAAGAGTATATCTAAACCCCCAAAATGGGAAAGCGGAAATAGCGATATGTCGGTTAAGACTAATTGTAACCTATCCGGGGACTTAACCCGTGAGGAATTACTCTCGCTATTGAATTTACCCAAGGTAGAATTGGAAGTATTTGACGGAAATCCTCTCCATTATCACCAGTTTATAAAGGCTTTTGAAGTGAATGTGGATAAGGTATGTGAGGACTGCGATCTTAAGTTATCTAGGTTAATGCAGTACACAACAGCAACTGCTAAAGAGGCTATACGGTGCTGTTTATTGATTGGTGGAGTCGCTGGTTACTCCCAGGCACGTATGATTTTGAATAGCCGCTTCGGCAACCCCCACCTTGTCACTGAACGTCTTATCAAAGAATTAAGGTTCGGCAAACAAATACGTTCACCTCAAGACATACAACAACTTGCTGACGATATGCAGAACGCCTTATTCGTCCTCTCTGAGTTAAACACACTTCATGAGGTCAGCTCTCAGGCTGTTATTCTAGAAGTGGTTGGAAGGCTACCTAACTACATTCAGATGAAGTGGAAGAACTCTGCTTTAGATTTGAAAAGGTCTAAGGATGTCTATCCTGGCTTTAGGGAATTGGTAACTTTCGTGAAAGATATGGCCGTTGAGGCTAATGACCCTGTTTACGGCAATATGAACCCTAGACGCTCAGATAAATCTAAGACAAATCTAAAAGCCACATCCTCTAGTTTCATGGCCTCGTCTAATTCTAAGTCTATAAAACAGCCTAATAATGGACCTGATAGGTCCAGCTCATATGCGAAACCCGAACCCCCTTGCGTGTTGTGCCAGCGACCACATCGACTATGGCATTGCGACACTTTCAAGGCCATGAGTCCCAGGGAACGACTGAATATCGTTGTCAGTAATAAATTATGTCATAATTGTCTTCTTGGATCACACGATACTCTTAACTGTGGTAAACGCTCAATATGCGCTGTTCCTGGTTGTGGTAAAAAACATACCATGTATATCCATTTCCCTGTAGATGCGAAGTCTAATGACGTTAAGGTCTCTAATGCAAGTTTTTTTGATGGTAAGGGTACACACATGCCTATAGTACAAGTTATTATAAATAATGATCGAGAAGTACTTGCCCTACTTGATAATGGTTCCAGTAATTCTTTCTGCTCTAGGGACTTAGTTAAACAACTAGGAATAGTGGGGGAACCCCACGAATTTCAGCTCAGTACGTTGAATGGCTCAGATACTCGACAGTCAGCAACAGTCGATTTGTCACTCAGTTCCGCTAGCGGTGAATCCTTAGATATGACTGATGTATATGTTGTAGACGAAATACCTGTGAGAAGTGCGCCTTTTGATAAGACAGCTTATTTACATTTCAAGGATATAGGTCCTATGCCCGCATATGAAAATGATTGTATAAAAGTTGAAATTCTCATTGGACAGGACAATGCTGAAGCCCTCGTTCCCTTAGAGGTCAGACGGGGAAGTCCTGGACAACCTTTTGCAGTGCGGACCTTATTTGGGTGGTGCGCAAATGGGCAATCTCCCATAAATAAGGTTAGCCGCAAAGTAATTTCTAACTTCGTGACGACTTTAGCCCTCGATCACGATGTTTCCAAATTGTGGAATAGTGAGAGTGCAGGACTGGATAACCTCTCATGGTCTCACGAAGATAAGTCAGTCATATCCTTATGGGATAGGGAACACAGGGTTGTCGATGGACATTATGAACTGCCCATCCCCTGGAGAAACAGGTTCGAACCTTTGCCCAACAATTATATAGTAGCGAAATCCAGGTTAGACTTCTTGCTAAAGAAGCTGGACAGACAGGATTTGTACATCAGATATAAGGCCGAAATCAAGAAACTTTTGGAGAAAGGTTATGCTGAAGAGGTCCCTAATATCGAGTTGCTGACAGCAGAGAGAGTCTGGTACCTCCCACACCATGGTGTGTTGTCAGAGAAGAAACCAGATAAGCTAAGAATTGTGTTTGACTGTGCCAACAAATTCAAGGGAAAATCATTGAATGAACGTTGTTTACAAGGGCCAGATCTCATTAACAAGCTCACCCCAGTATTGTTACGTTTCCGACAGCACAGTATTGCCATTCAGGCCGATATAGAGGCCATGTATAATCAAATAAGGATACCGCTTAAGGATAGAGATGCACTCAGGTTCCTTTGGAAGGATGATGGTAAACTAAAGCATTATCGCATGACCTCCCATTTGTTTGGCGGCATTTGGTGCGCAGCCAGTTCTACTTATGCTTTACGGCGCTGCCTGAGTGATCAATCCGATATTCACCCCTTAGCGCGTCGCACCCTCGACAAGTCTTTTTATGTCGATGATTGCCTTGAATCTGTTGCATCAAGGTCTGATGCTAAAACCATAATCGAAGAAACTCCTAAGATCTTAAGGAGAGGCGGATTTAATCTAACTAAATTTGTTGTCAATGACGAAGTACTGTTGTCTGTAGTACCCGAAGAATGTAGAGCTAAAGAAGTCCGTGAGTTAGACCTCCAATCTGAAGGCAAAGTCTTGGGAATTAAATGGATGATATCCCCGGATCAGTTCTTCTTTGAGATGACACGGGATATGGGTGGCACTGCGACTAAAAGAAGAATGCTCAGTATTGTTTCGTCAATATTTGATCCGCTTGGTTTAATTGGTCCTATAGTTCTCAAGGGAAAGCTCCTCCTTCAAGAGGCCATGGCACACAAACTTTCTTGGGATGAAAGGGTACCTTCAGGGCTTCAGACGAGTTGGGATGCATGGATACAATCGTTGAGTTCAGCGAGTCAAATAAGGATTCCCCGTTGTATAAAACCCCCTAGTTTTGATGATGCGGTTGTTGAACTCCACCATTTTTCGGATGCGAGTCTAAAGGCTTATGGTTGTTGTAGCTACATTAGATGCCTTAATAGAGTAGGAATGGTACACGTGCAACTACTCCTGAGTAAGAATAAGGTGGCCCCCCTTAAAGTATGCACCATCCCTCGCCTAGAATTACAGGCTGCTGTCTTAGCTGCTAAAGTAGATGCATCCTTAAAGGGCGAATTAGACCTAGGATGTACACCGTCGTATTTCTGGACCGATTCGGAGATTGTCCTTAAATATATAAGAAATGAAAGCAGGAGGTTCCATGTATTCGTAGGAAACAGAGTGAGCCTTATCCGAGAACTAAGTGACCCCACACAGTGGAATTACATCAATACCAAAGTTAATCCAGCTGACATGTTAACAAGAGGACAAGTATGTGAGAAATTAGTTAACTGTAATTGGTTCAGCGGTCCTGATATCCTGCATACCTATAAATCAGAGTGGTGTCCTAATAATACTAAAGAGACTAAATTATCACTTGATGACCCTGAGGTTCGTAAGCCATCATTCCCCATAGTTTGTGATATGATTGTAAATAAGGAAAACGCTGAACCTCATTGTGTCGCTAGGAAACAAGCTCGAGACATGAATGATCCACTTAATCAAATAATGCATTACTATGCCTCCTTTTATCGCATGAAACGGGCTTTAGCCTGGTTGTTAAGATATATGGCACATCTCAAGGGACGTACCACCTCAGGTTCTTTGTCCGTCTCAGAAATCAATCTCGCAGAAGAGATGCTTATTCGTAAAAGCCAATCAGTGATGTTTGGTTCAGAAATCAAGAATTTGCAAAAGGGTGTAGCAGTTAAAGGATCCAGTTCTCTTAGGAGACTTAATCCCTTTCTAGAGCGAGACTTGATCAAAGTTGGTGGTCGACTTAGAGAATGTAAATACATCAAGGTTAAACATCCGTACATAATTTCTGGTAGTCACGTTATTGCGAGAACTATTATCCGAGATGCCCATAACATTGCCCACGTAGGTGTTGAATGGGTCCTCGGCATTGTAAGGAAACACTTCTGGATAACAAAAGCCAGACCACTTGCCAAGAAAATTATAAAGTATTGTTTCACATGTAGACGTTTTTACGCTAAACCCTGTGAACAATTTATGGCCGATTTGCCCAGGGAACGTCTGGAGGCCTATAAGCCGCCGTTCTCGTACATAGGGGTTGATGTATTCGGACCTTTTTACGTCAAGTATGGCAGGGCCGAAGTTAAACGTTATGGATGTCTTTTTACCTGCTTGTGTATAAGGGCTATCCATATCGAAAAACTTGACACGTTAGAAACTGACTCTTTCCTTAACGGTTATAGACGCTTCCAATCACGCAGAGGCGAACCGGAAGCCGTATTTTCTGACAATGGCACTAATTTCGTAGCTGGAGAAGCTGAATTAAAAAAGGGTATGAGTGAACTCTCAAGCCAGATCATAAATTCATATGCTGTGAAGAGACAGACGACGTGGCATTTTAACCCCCCTAAGGCGTCCCATATGGGAGGCGTTTGGGAACGCATGATAGGAATAGTCAAAAGGATAATGATGGCTATTCTCCCCAGAACTGTCAGATTAACCGATGACATTTTGCAAACTGTATTTTGTGAAGTTGAGTCCGTAGTAAATGGACGCCCGCTGACCAAACTCAGCAACGACTCCAGTGACATGACTCCCATAACACCAAATCAATTGTTATTATTGAGAGATGGTTGTAGTATCCCGCCCGGTAAATTTGACAAAGATGATCTTCGCAAACGCTGGAGACATATTCAACACATAGTAAATCAATTTTGGCGTAAGTGGCTTAGATTATACTTACCCGAATTGCAGAATAGGTGTAAATGGTTAAAGAATAGTAAGAATCTGGAAACCGGTGATATGGTATTACTTCTAGATGAAATGACCCCTCGCAACTTGTGGCCGTTGGCTATTGTCAGGGAGGTAAATATCGGTAGAGATGGTCTGGTACGTTCAGTAAGGGTTAAAACTCGTACCACCGAATTGTTACGCCCTATAACCAAAGTTGTATTATTGGAAGCTGTAACATCGCCCTAATATTAAATTGGCTAATTCTTCTACTATGGATTGATACTTCCTGTTCAAGTTGTTGGGAGCATAACCGACTCTAATTATTTGAATTACAATAAAGGAAAGTCTTTAATTCGCTGAATTGCACATACTATAATTATTGTTAAAATTTTGATGTATGAATTTAAAAGAATGTGTCAATCTCCTGTAATTAATTGGTGCTTTAATCAGTCTATTATTGCCACTGCATTTATGAAGTATTGTCGTGTCAACTCAGGTCGTATTTATCGTAATTATCGATTTATTTGTTGTAGCTATTTGTGAGTGTAAATGATCATTATTTACGGGGGGAGTGTTGTCGCCGCCGATAAGGTCTCTCCATTTATTGAGGATTCATCCGCTCTTTCGTGTGGTAATTTACATAGGGTCATAGTTCACCTATTTCCTGTCCAATCAGTAATTGGGGCACCCCCACCCATTACATAACCAGCCTTTTCCCGCGGTTGCCTCCCTGGCATTGTTCGGCATTCGTGATTTGAGCGTCCCTCACTACGCACACGTTTCCAGGACAGTGTCCGGTGGCCGCTTTTCCCGTTGTTATATTCATCAACCCAGTAAACCCCAGAAAAAGCCGACAGCGATTACTGCAGAAAACCCCCGATATACCTCCTGTCCACCCGCTTCTTCATCGCGTGCCGTTGTGGCCAGTTTTCCCACAAACAATTGTGAGTGTATAAATTATATATTATGCAGTTGTATATTTATTGTCAGTAACTGTTATTATTTGAAGTAACCGTAATCGAGTACACTGCGGCCGACATGTCTGATTGTATAATTATGTACACTTTATATCATCTGTGTATATTAATCCAGAGATCCACTGTCCCAGCCCAGACAACGTTTTTCCTTTACTATTTATTTATGTTCACTTATTACATTTTCTTGTTCTATTGATTTATTTACAGTTTCACGACTCCACCCAGTGGGGTTCCGTGCAATTAAGGGAAGACTGCCCCTTTCAAACACAATTCCATTGTGTTTTCATTTGTCCGGCTCCCGCGTTGACACATTCTAATTGCCGATAACTCAATGGATATATGGCCGTTCGATTATTTGTCCTCTCCTTGTATTTGTCGGGTGTATTTTCCTATTTTTTATAGTAAGGTACGTAGTTATAATTTAATCTTTATTTCTTAATTTCAGTTTCACCTGCTCTCTAGAGCTGAGTTTCAATAAAAACATCGAAGGGAAGACATATCTGCGTCACCGACCCGTCATTTTGGTGTTGTGCATCAGTGACACAAGTGATGGTTTCCAAAATGGCTCCCTGATCCACTTATATGTAGATGGACCTTGGAGGGGGTCAGTTGTGGAGGGAGTCAGTTCTGCAAACTTTGCCCTTTTGACCACACCACCCATTACCTCAACTCACCCTAAGACTCACCCAAGTCCAAACCGACCTCAGGCTCCTGCATGGGGCCTCACCAGCCGTGGTAGCTCGAAGTCACAGTATGTCACTCTCAAATGTGTGGAATTCCATCTCTGCCAAGTTACGCGGCGCATGTTTCGCATTTATACCTGGATCTCTCAAACATGCGCCGTCCACGGCGCATAGTCGCTTCGTCGCATAGTTGCATAGTTGCATGCCGTCGCATAGTTGCGTCGTGCCGTCGCATAGTTGCGTCGTGCCGTCGCATCGTCGCATTTTGTTTTTCAGGGTCTCTAGCCGTTTACGCCGTCGACGGCGCATAGTCGCGTCGTGCCGTAGCATCGTCGCATAGTTGCGTCGCATCGTCGCATCGTCGCATGTGTTAAATGAAATAATACTATAGACAGGGGAGGAAGCTTAAATTTAAATGAGGAAATCGAAGTAGGGTGGACCGTGTTCAATCATTGGAAAATCAACTTGTAGTTTTGTATCAAGTGAACTCTTGCTATGCTCATTAATCTGAGTGACACCTTTAAAAAATGGAGCGGCTGTATATTATAGGTTTTCTCGGCCAATTTCAGCAAAAGGATGTTAATTTTCGTCAAAGTGCATTTAGATTTGGACAGGTCTTTCTAATCTGTGCAAATTCGGGTTTCTTTTTCCCTTTAATCACATTCTATTTCATTTTCTTGTATTCAAGATTATTGCTTTACCATTCAGGTTTGTCTCATTGCATTCCATTTCGTTTATAGACATTCAAGACTACACTTCCACCTTTCAAAAGTTTTCGGTCGTTTGTCGATCCGGGCAATCAAATTAAAAGCCACATACGCGTGCACGGTCTTTTGTCTGCGCGTGCTTTTCTAGTTCGTTTTCAGTCACTCTATTTGACACTTGTCAGATGTTACGTGTACGTGGGTGAACCAAGTATTCTGGGGTATATTTTTGGTGAAAGCGAGTTGTTCTTTATGATGCACACTTTCAGATAACCTTATCTTTATGACTTTATGACTTTAAGCCAATACCTCACTTGTGGACAGTACTTTGAATTAAGTGTAGGCGGAGTATCTTGTTTTCGCTCTAACTTCGTTTTTAAACTTTAACCAATAAATGGCAAAACACAAAGGGGTACCGGTAATTTTGTAGGCCTTATCTAGATGTTACACTTTCCTGTACGGAGCACGGTACACGGAACACGGAACACGGTCAACACACGCGCACACTCATAGCAATGAATTTGAATTTACATTGTGTGATAAGTGAATGCTTATTCACGAAAGAGAATGGCAGCCAGATCGCCGTTTAGGCCTTTCACTAATTAGATCAGAATGCACGACAGGACTAGCTGAATCTGAAAGACCGTATTGGTGGTAAGAGTGCTTCAATAACGAATTCGAGTGACTTAGTTTTAAATTCAAACGCCCATGCATATATAGGGACGAGCATTCATGTTAAAACGAATTTAATCGCGCCTCGTGCTAAAGTGAATACTTCTTTGCTGAAATTGGCCGGGAAAACATAGAGTAAATAGAAGAGTATTTCTTACCGTCGGAGATACGTGTTGTAGCGATTTTTTATTAATAATTTGGAATTGCAAGATCACTTGATTGGGGACGGTGATATGCCTTCGATGGCGCCATTCAATTAAGATAATTACGGCGCTCATTAAATGTCAATTTGTCAAATTATCTTCCAAATTAGGCCTGCTCGGGGACAGCAGTCTTGGATTATGATAGATTGACAATTATTGAAAGTATATAATTATAGCGTACACATTTATTTTAATTTTTTTAAAGACATTTTATGGCGTCCACAAATAATGCTCTAATTAGGGGTTAATTATTGATTCAGATTTGCCCTCTCCCAGATTAGGCTTACCCAGGGCATGAATTAGTTGGATTATGTACGGACCAACGGTAGTGTGCAAAGAAGCATTCACTTTAGCACTAGGCGTGATTAAATTCGTTTTAACATGAATGCTCGTCCCTATGGGCGTTTGAATTTAAAACTGAGTCACTCAAATTCGTCATTGGAACATTTTCACCACGAATACGGTCTTTCAGATTCAGATAGTCCTGTTATGCATTCAAATTCGTCATTGAAGCATTCTTTCCATGAATACGGTCTTTCAGATTCAGATAGTCCTGTCGTGCATTCAAATTCGTCATTGAAGCATTCTTTCCATGAATACGGTCTTTCAGATTCAGAAAGTCCTGTCGTGCATTCAAATTCGTCATTGAAGCAGGCTTTCCATGAATACGGTCTTTCAGATTCAGAAAGTCCTGTCGTGCATTCAAACTCGTCATTGAAGCATTCTTACCACGAATACGGTCTTTCAGATTCAGAAAGTCCTGTCGTGCATTCAAACTCGTCATTGAAGCATTCTTTCCATGAATACGGTCTTTCAGATTCAGAAAGTCCTGTCGTGCATTCAAATTCGTCATTGAAGCATTCTTACCATGAATACGGTCTTTCAGATTCAGAAAGTCCTGTCGTGCAATCAAACTCGTCATTGAAGCATTCTTACCATGAATACGGTCTTTCAGATTCAGATAGTCCTGTCGCGCAATCAAACTCGTCATTGAAGCATTCTTACCATGAATACGGTCTTTCAGATTCAGATAGTCCTGTTATGCATTCAAATTCGTCATTGAAGCATTCTTACCATGAATACGGTCTTTCAGATTCAGAAAGTCCTGTCGTGCATTCAAATTCGTCATTGAAGCATTCTTACCATGAATACGGTCTTTCAGATTCAGAAAGTCCTGTCGTGCATTCAAATTCGTCATTGAAGCATTCTTACCATGAATACGGTCTTTCAGATTCAGAAAGTCCTGTCGTGCATTCAAATTCGTCATTGAAGCATTCTTACCACGAATACGGTCTTTCAGATTCAGAAAGTCCTGTCATGCATTCAAATTCGTCATTGAAGCATTCTTACCATGAATACGGTCTTTCAGATTCAGATAGTCCTGTCGTGCATTCAAATTCGTCATTGAAGCATTCTTACCACGAATACGGTCTTTCAGATTCAGAAAGTCCTGTCGTGCAATCAAACTCGTCATTGAAGCATTCTTACCACGAATACGGTCTTTCAGATTCAGATAGTCCTGTTATGCATTCAAATTCGTCATTGAAGCATTCTTACCATGAATACGGTCTTTCAGATTCAGAAAGTCCTGTCGTGCATTCAAATTCGTCATTGAAGCAGTCTTCCATGAATACGGTCTTTCGTATTCAGATAGTCCTGTCGTGCATTCAAATTCGTCATTGAAGCATTCTTACCATGAATACGGTCTTTCAGATTCAGATAGTCCTGTCGTGCATTCAAATTCGTCATTGAAGCATTCTTACCATGAATACGGTCTTTCAGATTCAGATAGTCCTGTCGTGCAATCAAACTCGTCATTGAAGCATTCTTACCACGAATACGGTCTTTCAGATTCAGATAGTCCTGTCATGCATTCAAATTCGTCATTGAAGCAGTCTTCCATGAATACGGTCTTTCAGATTCAGATAGTCCTGTCATGCATTCAAATTCGTCATTGAAGCATTTTCACCACGAATACGGTCTTTCAGATTCAGAAAGTCCTGTCGCGCAATCAAACTCGTCATTGAAGCATTCTTACCATGAATACGGTCTTTCAGATTCAGAAAGTCCTGTCATGCATTCAAATTCGTCATTGAAGCATTCTTACCATGAATACGGTCTTTCAGATTCAGAAAGTCTTGTCGCGCATTCAAACTCGTCATTGAAGCATTCTTACCATGAATACGGTCTTTCAGATTCAGAAAGTCCTGTCGCGCAATCAAACTCGTCATTGAAGCAGTCTTACCATGAATACGGTCTTTCAGATTCAGATAGTCCTGTTATGCATTCAAATTCGTCATTGAAGCAGTCTTTCCATGAATACGGTCTTTCAGATTCAGAAAGTCCTGTCGTGCATTCAAATTTGTCATTGAAGCAGGCTTTCCATGAATACGGTCTTTCAGATTCAGAAAGTCCTGTCGTGCATTCAAACTCGTCATTGAAGCATTCTTACCACGAATACGGTCTTTCAGATTCAGAAAGTCCTGTCGTGCATTCAAATTCGTCATTGAAGCATTCTTTCCATGAATACGGTCTTTCAGATTCAGATAGTCCTGTCATGCATTCAAATTCGTCATTGAAGCATTCTTACCATGAATACGGTCTTTCAGATTCAGAAAGTCTTGTCGTGCAATCAAACTCGTCATTGAAGCATTCTTACCACGAATACGGTCTTTCAGATTCAGATAGTCCTGTCGTGCATTCAAATTCGTCATTGAAGCAGTCTTCCATGAATACGGTCTTTCAGATTCAGATAGTCCTGTCATGCATTCAAATTCGTCATTGAAGCATTTTCACCACGAATACGGTCTTTCAGATTCAGAAAGTCCTGTCGCGCAATCAAACTCGTCATTGAAGCATTCTTACCACGAATACGGTCTTTCAGATTCAGATAGTCCTGTCGTGCATTCAAACTCGTCATTGAAGCATTCTTACCACGAATACGGTCTTTCAGATTCAGATAGTCCTGTCGTGCATTCAAACTCGTCATTGAAGCATTCTTACCACGAATACGGTCTTTCAGATTCAGATAGTCCTGTTATGCATTCAAATTCGTCATTGAAGCATTCTTTCCATGAATACGGTCTTTCAGATTCAGAAAGTCTTGTCGTGCAATCAAACTCGTCATTGAAGCATTCTTACCACGAATACGGTCTTTCAGATTCAGAAAGTCCTGTCGTGCATTCAAATTCGTCATTGAAGCATTCTTTCCATGAATACGGTCTTTCAGATTCAGAAAGTCCTGTCGTGCATTCAAATTCGTCATTGAAGCATTCTTACCACGAATACGGTCTTTCAGATTCAGAAAGTCTTGTCGTGCAATCAAACTCGTCATTGAAGCATTCTTACCACGAATACGGTCTTTCAGATTCAGAAAGTCCTGTCGTGCATTCAAATTCGTCATTGAAGCATTCTTACCACGAATACGGTCTTTCAGATTCAGATAGTCCTGTCGTGCATTCAAATTCGTCATTGAAGCATTCTTTCCATGAATACGGTCTTTCAGATTCAGAAAGTCCTGTCGCGCAATCAAACTCGTCATTGAAGCATTCTTACCACGAATACGGTCTTTCAGATTCAGATAGTCCTGTTATGCATTCAAATTCGTCATTGAAGCATTCTTTCCATGAATACGGTCTTTCAGATTCAGAAAGTCCTGTCGCGCAATCAAACTCGTCATTGAAGCATTCTTACCACGAATACGGTCTTTCAGATTCAGATAGTCCTGTTATGCATTCAAATTCGTCATTGAAGCATTCTTACCATGAATACGGTCTTTCAGATTCAGAAAGTCTTGTCGTGCATTCAAATTCGTCATTGAAGCATTCTTTCCATGAATACGGTCTTTCAGATTCAGAAAGTCCTGTCGTGCATTCAAATTCGTCATTGAAGCATTCTTTCCATGAATACGGTCTTTCAGATTCAGAAAGTCCTGTCGTGCATTCAAATTCGTCATTGAAGCATTCTTTCCATGAATACGGTCTTTCAGATTCAGAAAGTCCTGTCGTGCATTCAAATTCGTCATTGAAGCATTCTTTCCATGAATACGGTCTTTCAGATTCAGAAAGTCCTGTCGTGCATTCAAATTCGTCATTGAAGCAGGCTTTCCATGAATACGGTCTTTCAGATTCAGAAAGTCCTGTCATGCATTCAAACTCGTCATTGAAGCATTCTTACCATGAATACGGTCTTTCAGATTCAGATAGTCCTGTCGTGCATTCAAATTCGTCATTGAAGCATTCTTTCAATGAATACGGTCTTTCGGATTCAGATAGTCCTGTCGTGCATTCAAACTCGTCATTGAAGCATTCTTACCACGAATACGGTCTTTCGTATTCAGATAGTCCTGTCGTATATTCAAATTCGTCATTGAAGCATTCTTACCACGAATACGGTCTTTCAGATTCAGATAGTCCTGTCGTGCATTCAAACTCGTCATTGAAGCATTCTTACCACGAATACGGTCTTTCGTATTCAGATAGTCCTGTCGTGCATTCAAACTCGTCATTGAAGCATTGTTACCACGAATACGGTCTTTCGGATTCAGATAGTCCTGTCGTGCATTCAAATTCGTCATTGAAGCATTCTTCCATGAATACGGTCTTTCAGATTCAGAATCCTGTCGTGCAATCAAATTCGTCAAAGACCTAAACGGCGATCTGGCTGGCATTCTCTTTCGTGATTAAGCATTCACTTATCACACAATGTAAATTCAAATTCATTGCTATGAGTGTGCGCGTGTGATGACTCGTATTTGTCTATATCAGACCTAGTCTTTCTTGAAAATGTATTTCTATGGGTACATCGGCTTTGTAGGTTACTGCTCAGTTAACACGAAATAACGCAAAAACGGCGACCAGTGGTCCTTACAGGAAAGTGTAACATCGAGATAGGGCAACAAAATTACCCCTTTGTGTTTTGCCATTTATTAAACACGAAGTGAGAGCGAAAACAAGAAACTCCGCCTACACATAATTCAAAGAACTGTCCACAGGTGAGGTATTGGCAAAAAGTGAATGATAAGGTTATCTGAAAGTGTGTATCATGAACAACTCGCTTTCACACAAAAATATACCCCAGATTACTTGGTTCACCCACGTAACATCTAAACTGAACATTATATAAGTTCTCCAGTTCTCCAGTTTAAAAAAGTCCCATCCCGTACTTTATTATTTTGCTAAATAAGTCGATGTAGCCATACGTCTCTCTCTCCTCTCTCTCTCCTCTCACACTTTCTTCGCTCCTCCACTCCTCTAAGGTGTTTTTTAAAAATATATTTGAAATATTTCTTCCGTTGTTTTACTACCATGAGTAACTACGGTGTTGAGTTGCGATGGGTCTACTGTCTGTGTAGGCCCTACTGTGCTTGTTTGTTTGTTTGTTTGTTATTGTCACATCCCCCGCTTTTCCCCCACCCCAGGTGGATGTAACCCTCGGTAGTCACCTGAAAATGTCAGTCAGAATGAAGGCTATTTACGACAATTCACATTACATGTCACCTATTGCGGCGAATTTATTTAAACCCTGAGTTACACTATGTACAAATTCTGCGGATTTCTTTAAAAGGGCTGAACCTCAACTCAACTATATTATTAATTTAGTAACATATGCTATTAATTATTATTAATTTAGTAAACATCACTTGGTACTCCTGCTGCGTCCTAAGCGAGGGTTGGTGTCCTTGAGCTCACGCTGGGTGTCCAACCGGTTCATCAGCGTGGGTGCTCTCTGTCTCTAGGATGGGTTCAGTGCCGGAGACTGGCAGGTATGCGATCAGTCGTCGTCATACGGCTCTTGGCCGTTTCCCTGGCTAGGGTCTCACCCATTCGTCGGCAGTCCTCGTGGGCAGTCCGTGATCCACGGAGGAACCCTGAATTTAGAATCAACAGTTTGCCCATTCTAATTTCTACATATCAATCTATGAGGTACATAAGCAAGATCAATCCGGTCGTTCCCAATGACAGAAGGTCTTCCCTCCAAATAGTACAGTATATACAATTTTCTTTAGTGGGCGGCTCTCTTAGTCTCAAAACAAAACAAATAAAACCAAAATGCAGTCAATTCAGGTTTGAGAAACAAAGTCAGACTATCAGTGCTAATGATATCAGCAGCTCTATACAGAGGTCTATCTCAGTCAATCGTTTCTTTGGTGAAGGTAAACATAACCCAATTATACAATTAAACAAAACTCACAGGTCGGTTTACGATCCTGGTCCTCAGATGATCCTCTGCTATTACCCCTCTGGTGTAGTAAGCGTTTTCGGTTCAGAGTATATACGGGATCACCGTAAACCAATTCAAGCACTCAATTGCTGAACTTCTGATTTGGCGACTTTCGTAGCCCTTCAGCTCTCACAAAATGGCTGGTACGGCCTTCGAGGCCGGCAAAACTGACCCTCTCCTCGGGGTATCTCCGAGGCTGGTACTGCCTGTACTATGGCCGTCGAGGTTGGCAAAATTCGCCCTCTCCTCGGGTTATCTCCCAGGCTGTTACTCCTGATTTTCCACCTCTATCCAAAAACTTCTCTCGCCAATTCAAAATCTCCAAGCCCGCGAATAAACTGTCCCCGTGACTGCTTATTCCATCTTTTGTCTTCTGAGTCTCTATTATATACAAGAAAGTATTCACTGAAGCAGTACTCCGTCAACCAATCAGATGTAGCGGTTTCGTTCCCGCGACAAGACGTAATTTAAATAAGAAAACGTACGGCTGGCCAGCGGCCTTCTGGTTACCCAGAATAAATTTACGTTTCTCTTAACACTTTACACACCTCCACATTATAGTTAAGAGTAATTTCTAAGTATACTATCTCACATCGTGACAGTTTTCATTCAACTGATTGATGTACCCGGTAGTTTTTGTATATATATATATATATTATATTTTTTACTTTATAAAATCCTTTTAATTGTAACTGGTTTTATAATACTTCTGAGTTTGATACGTGACCCCTATATAATAACCATTGCTGCTTTAATAATTTTTAATGTAATTATTGTAAATAGAACTGTAATTCAGCCTTTTGGCTGTGAGAGTTCTTTCAATAAACCATTCATAATAATAATTGTAATAATAATAGTAATATTAACGAGAAATATATGTCTGTTGTGAAACAGAGCATAGAGCTTTTCCGCTTCTGTTTGTAACAAGTCATAGAATAGCCCCATTCCTACTCCAAAACGCATGTACATATTTTGTGCACAAAGCCTATGGGACTCGAGTGTGGTATTCAAAAATTCATACAAAATATAAACAATGGTCCTTCGGTTCCAAACTTTAGATTTGGAATGTCTAGCACGATAGCTAACTACATACCAAATTTCGAGATGATCGGCCAATGCCTTATATGTGTTTTAAAATCACACATTTTGATGACGTCATGATTGCGTAACGACATTTTGGCTCCGGAAGGTGTTTCTAAACCATGTCCCCAATAGATATCAAAGAAAAAATGAAAAAAATCTCGCTCCGTTGGCTAAATATGCTCATTTCAATGTGAAAATCTGAAAAGTTCATGACCTCATAAATATTCATGAGATGACGTCACGGTCAATCGATGGCAATTTTTGGATACACCTTTTCCCAACTTAGATACAGTGCAAAGTTGAAACCAAACGAACTTGCACTTTTGCTTTTAATGGATTTTGAAATTTGCCCCTTCAAAGCAAGGTCACGTGACACGTGATGACGTCATGATGATATCAAGGTGTTTAGGATCAATTTCAGCATGGGCTTTATGCATTTGCCACGTTTGAAAAAAATCCGAGTCTGTTCAATGACCAAAGTCGTGCTTACAAAACCCCTGTGCATTGTCTATGGGCTTTGGGGGAGAAGAAGAAGAAGACTAAGAAAAAGCCTAACAACAGATATAGCTTTTTCAGCTTCCCTGGAAGCGGCGGAAAAGCTAATAAAGTGTAAAATAGAGTGACTAAAAACGAACTAGAAAAGCACGCGCAGACAAAAGACCGTGCACGCGTCTGTGGCTTTTAATTTGATTGCCCGGATCGACAAACGACCGAAAAGATACAACTTTTGAAAGGTGGAAGTGTAGTCTTGAATGTCTATAAACGAAATAACTACGCCCTGAGACAAACCTGAATGGTAAAGCAATAATCTCGAATGCAAGAAATCGAAAAAGAATTGGATAAAGTGGAAAAAGAAACCTAAATATGCACACATTAGAAAGACCGGTCTGAATCTGAATGCATTTTGACGAGAATGAACATTCTTTTGCTGAAATTGGCCGGGAAAACCTATAGTACTGAGGTGCCAATTATTGACGATTTTGCCTTTAAAACGGCGCCCAAAATAACCGTCTAATTTCCCTTTAATGTCAATTTTTTTTATGATAAGTCTTTACTGTCATCCGATGGAATATTTTGGAATATTACAGGTTTGTCGTTTGTAATAAAATAAAGTAATGCGTGACGTTTCGATCCTAGCAGGGCCTTTTTCGAAGGTAGGTCAATTAAAATTTGTCGTCCAAATTACGTAAAAATCATTCGGCCACTAGAAAATTGAAAACTGCCAATGATCATAGATAATGTTTGCATCGAGGAGAATGTAATTCAATGAGGGTTTGCTCTGCTCGACGTGGTAAGCACTGATCGAAAGCTCAGTGCTTTGCCCAATGCTTGAAGAACAAATTTCAGGCAGCTCGAGCGGGATTCGAACCCGCGACTCCCACTTTCTAGTGCGGACGTCTTACACTGCGTTCACACTTGATCCCGCAAGGAGGATCAGATCCTGCGGTCACGGAGGATCTGATCCAGTGCTGCGGAAACGCTCTCCAAAGGTTATCCACGTAGGTCACTAGTCATGCGCAGTAGAACGTCAGCACGGCCATGACGCGCAAAACAC
The DNA here is from genome assembly GCA_949987565.1 of Luidia sarsii. Taxonomy (NCBI): domain Eukaryota; kingdom Metazoa; phylum Echinodermata; class Asteroidea; order Paxillosida; family Luidiidae; genus Luidia; species Luidia sarsii. Next base: position 9,294,348 of record OX465111.1, read on the forward strand.
TTAAACACATACATGTACACAAAGTCTTGTTTTCGCGCGTTTTTCAGGCATGGACCGGATGTGGTCGCTTTAAACCGCAGGATCAGATCCCGCATTGCGTCCACACTTGCATGTTTATCTCACATGCGGGATCAGACCCGGGTCTGATCCTTCCCAAAAGGAGGATCAGATTCCGGGATCTGATCCTGATCGCGCAAGCGTTCACACTTGCGTTGATCGCCCTTTGATCGCCCTTGCGGGATCTGATCCTCCTTGCGGGATCAAGACAGTGTGAACGCAGTGTTAGCCCCTTAAACACCGATCGAGCTGGTCGAGGTCGTGTGGTGAATATTCGAATATATGTATAGTATTCGAATATCGTATTCGAATCCCCCACACAATCTCGACCAGCTCGGTGTTTAAGTGGCTAAGACGTCCGCACTAGAAAGTGGGAGTCGCGAGTTCGAATCCCGCTCGAGCTGCCTGAAATTCATCAGGCATCGGGCAAAGCACTGATCATTCAGTGCTTACCATGTCGAGCAGGGCAAACCCTCATTGAACGGCAAAATATACTCCCTATGTAGATCAATATTTACAGGTTCAAATTATTCCAGATTTTTTAAAGGCCTCGAAAAAAAAAAGAGGGCTACGTTGAGGAAACGTCGTTTTTTATCTCCTTTTGCTGCCATGCATGGAAGAAAATAGCAGAGTTATCTCTTAGGAGGTCATTATCATGTTATGTTATGTTATGTTATGTTATGTTATGTTATGTGTGTTTTATTATACAATACATGGTTTAACATCATTGTATGGCAAGTGGTTTTCCTTAAGCATCTACAGTACATAAAACTAATTACTTTGCATGCAGTTGCCTCTTTAACTTTTGCAGCTTGATAGGCCAAATAATATTTTGCAATAAGTATAATAATTTGTCATTGGATGACATTAAGAAATCAAATTGGTCACTTTTTGTCAAATCACTGAAACTAATAAGGAAATAATAAGGAGATAATAAGATGTACATACATGTATGTATAATGCTTTTGTAGGGAAATTCCTAAGACACCTGTCTCCTTATAACCACATACAGATTAACCAGGTCAGTCGGCCTGTGATACATTCCAACGCAGGCTGTACCCTGTACCGCTGTAACCCCATTGTCCATTCAGTGCCCATTGTGACTAGTTGAATTAATTTCATCAATAAAAGATAAAATATCTTATTCCAAGGAGACACACGGTTTGTTTACGCGCTTTTGGTTAGCAGGCGGTCGGCTGTTTTTTGTTTTGGTCTGTGGATCTGTAAACAAGCTCCAGGGCACAACCACTTGGCGCGATGCCCGCGCGCGCACGGAGTTGACACGTTGTATAACATTTCGGCTCGTCCGCTGGAAAAGAGCGCGAAAAGCCACTTCCGTGTGGTTTTCGAGCACTCAACACGCAAAAAATAATTTTCTCCTTTGATTTTCTTAATTTCCTGCCAGATTGTTCTGGCAGTTGTTGTGGCAGTTTTTTTGGCTCAGAGGACTCCCCGTCGTCTTGGACTGAATTTTGGGAAAGTATTTATTCGTTGCTTCAAAATTAGGCAAGATTTCTCCATCATTTTGGGATCCAATCTGCGGTCATTATTCTTAGGGGCAGTAGGTCTTTGGCACGCCTATAGCCCGGCTGGTGGTCCGTATAGACGCCATGGGCGCTGATATGCCGAAACGTCAGTAGTATAATAAGAGGAGCTTTTCGCACCCCTTCTGTAAGTGCAAAGAGGTGGTGCTGAGGTGGTGCAGGGGTGGTGCAAAGAGGGTGGTGCAGAGGTGGTGTTAAGTGTGGTGCTGCCTGAGTCAAATAATTGCAACAAGGCAGGCGGGGGTAAATGAAGGTCGAAACGGGTGCCTAAAACCAAACGGAACTTACCAGAACATTCCTTGAGTGGTCAACGGGCAATTTAGAGTTTGAAGGTGTTTTTTTTATCAAACTCTCTCACGCTTTAACAACAATAACAATGTCAATAATGTTAATAATAAAAGTGCTAAGCGAAAAACACGCCGTGTCTAGTAATAAAACAAATAAAATAATAACAATAATAACTAGAAACATACGTCTGTTGTAACAGAACGTGTAGCTTTTCCTTTTTTTTCCCCGAAGAAAGACCAAGTTAAAAATCTGAAAACTAGTAGCACATTTGAAAAACCAGTAGCACCGTTGCCCAACTAAGATATATGCCAAATATTGATCCTGCGGGATGTAAAATCGTGACGTGATTGCACATGCCATGTTGGCCCTTTAAAGGGCGGTCACGTGACAAATCAAGCACAAACAAACGGAAAAAAAACTAGTTTTACTGTATATTGGTGTAAACCCCTTTTAGCATCATTTTGATTGAATTCATGAAGGTGGCAACTCTGTTTCGAACCTGTACCATCCATTCCTACCCCAAAAGGCACACCAACATATCGTGCAAAAAGTCTATGGGACTAAGAAATGATATTTAACAATTCATAATAATTCAAAACAATATTTAATCGGTTCCAAACACAGGAGTCATTATGTCTAGCCCAATAGCTAACTGGCCACCAAATTTCGAGAAGATTCACCATTGGCTAATAGGTGCTTTAAAAACACGGATTTTGATGACGTCACGATAGCGTCATGGCATTTTGGCCCCGGAGGGTCTTTCTAAACTACATCCCCAATAGATATAAACGAACAAATTAAATAAAACTCATTCCGTTGACCAAATATATATGCGCAATTGAATGTGAAAATCTGACAAGTTCATGACCTCATTAATATTCATGAGATGACGTCACGATCAAATGAGGGCAATTTTTTGATACCCCTTTTCCCAACTTAGATATAGTGCAAAATTGAAACCAAACGAACGAACTTTTGCATATAATGGAGTTTGAAATTTGCCCCTTTAAAGCACTGTCACGTGGCACATGATGACGTCATGACGTTTTCAAGACAACTGTGCACTAGCTCAACGAAGGCTCTATGCATTTGCCAAGTTTGAAAAATCCAACTGTGTTCAATGGCAAAAGTGCCGTCCACAAAAACCCTGTGCTTTGTCTATGAGATTTGTTGACACAAGAAAAAGAAGAAGCAACAAAACAAATCAGAACAAGAACAATAGCTTTTCCGCTTCGCGGCGGAAAAGCTAATAATAACTAGCAAAAGAAACCTCTTGTCTATTGGAATCAAACCAATATGTTGCCTCAGTGACTATGTAGATGAACACTACGAGCGAGCCTCGCAGTCGGTGGATAAGACCAAAGTCACTCTCGTATTTGGTGCAGTGACCATCAGCCGTCTTGGTTTCGGTCCATTTACTTACGAGCGAATGAACATAACAGAAATCATTGACCAAGTACTCAATGAGTGGCAACTTGATCCTGTCGACACGAGTCGATTGTTTTATACTAACGTATTCGACGTTTTAACGGAGCTCATAGATGATATGATCAAGAGACTAAATCTTGACTAATATAAGACCATTGCACGATTGGAACACCTCCGATAACAAGTATCGCTTAAGTAAATGTCGTACGATTCGAAATTTCTTTTTTTATTTCAATTTTTATTTGATCAAACGGTCCTTCGGGAGCTGTAACCTGTGATGATTTCATCGTGAGAAGCATATTGAGGCGACAAGTTCAGGGGTAGCTCGTGTGAGTCGCTATCTGGCAGTAACGGTCGGGAGTTCATTATGGCAGCGATTTCTGCCATGAGTGTAGAGAAGACTTCATGGGTGAGCTGGCTGGGCTTGACGTCTCGCAGGATACCTTCTAGGATGCGGCGGGAAATGAGGGGGTTGAAAACCCACTCGCAGCCACGGGTAAGTATATACATGTACCTCTTGATGGGTTCCTTGTCTTGGAGTTGTCGTCCGATTTCGTTACAGGCGCCGACAAAATTCGTGCCACAGTCTGAACGAATCTGCCTGGATGGACCTCTGACGGAGAAAAAGCGTCTTAGGGCCCGTTTACACAGGCGAACGGTAAAACGGCAAGCGGCAGCGGAGAGCGGTGATTCCGCTCGGTAATTTGCGTTTATACAGGAGCGTTTAACCGCTCAGTATATATGCAAATGGAATTCCCCAAATACACTGGAGCGGAAGTCCGCTTGGTATGTATGCAAATTACGTAGTCCCCAGAAACAATGGCGCCGCTCCGAAGAAATCGCAAGCAAGAAGAAGAAGCTCTCGTACTTCTGATATTAGCGAGGAGACAGCGTGACAAGCGAAAGAGAAAACGAAGAATTTAGGTACATGAAACTCTTCAGAAACGTCCCGAATTGGAGAATATCATACACTTCATGTAGTTCGAGAGTTAGATAGCCACGAAGATCGTTTCTTTGGTTACTTCAGAATGTATCGAGGTCAGTTCGCAGAAATTCTTGCACTCGTCCAACCCAAAATAATAAAGACGACAACCCACTGGAGACAGCCCATTTCCCCAGCTGAAAGGTACGGTACGTATCGTTTCTTAGCAGAAGGTAGATCCTATCTATTTGTTTTTCTACTTTTGGGCTCCATGTCCAGCATTTTTAATGGATTTGCATGCTCTCTCTATATATTTTTTGTACATTTCCCTGATTACATGTATAGTAAGCCCATAACAATAAGCTAGGATGATTCATCCAACATATTTGCGTTGGACCGCTTTCCAGTGTCATTGACCACCTAAGTCATTTTCAAAACTCCAGTTATAATGTACACAAGTTGCAAGCAGTTTACTGATTGAATAACTGCAAAAACTATTTTATTTTTTAGCAAATACATTAAATCATCACAACATTTCCCTAGATTGACCAAAATGAAAGTCAAAATTAAAAGGGAGATCTAATGTTTCAAAACGAGCAGGACCTTTTTCGAGAGGAAAGACCTTTGAGAAAGGTCCTGCTAGAATCAAAACATCATGCCTTGCTAATTTTTGAGAGTACAATTTTGATAAGAGGTCATTAGCAGCGCTCCAAATTTTATGGACCTGGCATGAATTGGTTTAACAGGCATGGGGTAAATCCAGAAAATCAAGGCAACACCAACACATCAGACAAATAACATTTTCCAGTACTTGAAATTGGTTTTATTATCAATTGTCCAAGGGTGACACTCAAAAACAAATGCTGAATACTGATTAAAATGGCCAGACTTCAAGAAATCTGCCCAGAGTCAAATTCCAAATACACAACGAAATATAACTTTAGTTGGACTGATTGAGTCTCTCCTCAGCCTCAAAAGTTATCTATGTATTTGGAATTTGACTCTGGACTTCTTGAAGTCAGGCAACTTTCGGCAGGCTGCATGCTGCCATGGATCTAAAAAGGATCTCACCAGCGTCCTCCGTTGCCTCCTCCCGTCCCGCTGTAAGGTATTTTGAAATACCCACTTCCAGTTGGGACTGGGAGGAAGACCCCTGCTTCCTCTTCCTGGAGGGTGATGGAGCAGCTGTACTTGTGCTGGTGCTGGCACAAGTACTAGCACTATGTGTGCTAGCCACATCCTGGTTGCTGCTGTCTCCTTTGCTGCTGTCTTCACTGTTCACTGTCTCCACTGCATTCAGTTCGACACTGATGTTCGTCTGAGTGCTGTTGAAAATTAAAAGCAAAGGCAACATATTTCCACTTAAGATCTCATAAAATGTGAGTTCATAGCACGTTGCAGTAGTATATCATGGGAACCCCCGTTTTCGACGGTACATGTTTTCGGCGCTTAGCCTTCTAACTCACATCGCACGATGAAAACAACTCCGTATAACGATCTCAGACTTCGTATCTTACAGTTGGTTTCCCGCTCTTTCCCGTCCCCGAAAATGTGGAAAGTTAAGACTTTTCCAGTAGGCCAAACTCGTGTGATTAAAAAAGTTGCTCTTTTGGGGTCTATTTTCCTAGGTACAAATTTGGCAGTTGCTTCGAAGCTCCAGTTTTCTTTATTGTTCGTCCTAAAAAAAATCTGAGTGTACCATAACAAACCCCAACATCTGTAGACAAAAATATATCACGCAACTTGAGGCAGTCCGTTCAGGGTAAAAACTATGGAGCCTCCTATAGGGCGTCTCGCTTATATAATTTTTTTTATTTTTTTTTATTATTATTTAAAGGCAAAAAGTAACATGGCCCAATAGGCTTTTATAAAAAATGAAAAAAAAAAGGGCAGCTAGAGAAAGTACCAAGAAGGAGGAAATGTGTCTCTGGAGTGACATTGGGAAAGGTCATAACTGAAGAAGCAGTGAGAAAGAGGAGTGTGGATTTTTTTTAAACGTCACAAAAGAAGACATCAACCAGACCAATACGTTTTAAGCATAAATTATGAATGATTTGAGGAAAGTGTTAGAAGCAGTGTCGAAAAAAAAAAAAAAAATAAGACACACAAAACATACAGGGAAGAATTTTACAGTGCCACACAGCATTTTGAGTTATTTTAAGAATTTATTTTGCGTTTGGCTGCACTGGGACACCTTACTAAACACCACCGACGAAAATAGGTGACGATGCTTACTGCCCGGTGCGCCGCGGACGTCAACAAAACCGGGTAATCTTACGGAAGTGACAGGCTTGATCAACCTTCTCTATGATTATTCTAATAGTCTGTGGTGTGGAGAAAGTAACTGAGACCTCTTTTAGTGTGATAATTTCGTCCACATTGTTCAGTTTGAAGGAAAGTCCTTATATCGTCGAAAACCGGTTATTGGAGGATACATGTATGTATGTACCGGTATGTCTACACACATACACATACATTTATGTATACATACACAAACCCACAACTTAACTACACACAGCCACAAATCAGCTTCAAGCCACTTTCCAGTAACAGTTTTCTTTGCCTTTTCCAAAATTTCATATTTAAAATGTAACGTGCCTACCTTTTTGTTTTTATGTATGGCAGCAAGAACTCCAGTATGTGCTGATACTTGTAGCGTTTCACACTCTTTGCTGCCTGGCCACTCGTCTGTTTCCTCTTATTCCTGGCCTTGACAAAAGCGTCTCATTTTTTTGCAGCTTGGGTCCCTGATGAATAAAAATACAAAAATAAAATCTATGTGAAAATGTCTTCTTTCTTTTCCAGCTTCTTGGTGACAGGCGATTCCTACAAGAGCATCGCATACAGCTACCGAGTTGGCCATGCAACTGTCAGTTTAATTTTAGCTGAAATGTGTGATGCAATCTGGGATGACATACAGCCCATCTACATGAAAACACTGACAGAGGGAGACTGGCTTACAATCGCATGAGGTTTTGAGGAAAGGTGGAAGCTGCACTTCCAGGGCCGGTAGTCACCTGCACTGCCCTTGAAATTTCGGATTCCACTCTTTACCAGCTCTTTCTTTACCATCATGTTACTGATGGAGTTGAGACTATCTTTTGTAGGTGGGCTAGAGTGCTCTGGTAGCTTGTCAACTTTGGAATTAGGCTGTGGTAGTAGTGCAGGCTTGGTCTGAGCTTCATCATTTTTGTCATGTATATGACATGCTGCATGGCTGGTGGGAACTTCTCTTACTTCAATCTTGATCGTTGGTTTTACTTCTTCCAGTAACTCCGTCTCGGTTCCTTTGAAGTGATGGGATACGTAGTCACTGGTGCAGACAGTGGAGTCAAGGACAGGCAACTGCAGATCTTCTGGGGTACTGACAGAGCCTTCCTTCAAGGCGACTGACTCTAGAAATTCCGCTTCCGCATCCGCCATTGCATATTCATTTTCTGCTCCCAATAGACGAAGGGAATGTTGACAAAGACCGGCCTCTTTCTATGTGAATCTCACCTTTGTTTTAAAGGACTCGGCCTAAGCATGGGCCAGAATGGCTGCTGAGCTCGTGCTTGACCTCAGAGAGCTGCTTCTGGTCTTCCGTGATGCCTGTGTCCGTTGGGATGTGATACTGGTTGTGCCATCTGAGTCGAGTACTTCAATCATCTTAAATAATTCTTTTTACTATGACGAATATGGAGCGCCGTGGGCGCCCTCTCTCCGACAAGTTAAGCTCTGACTTTTCAGGATTTGCAAACTTTAACTGCTTTACTTGCATTCCCGTGTCGTGGGTGGACCACATAAGGTAAAACTATAAAACAGAAAATACCAGGAAAATACACTAAGTACATGTGTACAAGAAACAAAGTGCATATGTTATACAGGTTGGTAAGAGATTACATACTTCAAAATCAAGGAAAGAATATAATGGAGACACAAGCATAACGTCAACTTATCCGACATCGCAAAGGTAAAGACATACAAGCAAAGATCATCTAGCAATAAGGCTTCAACAGTTCAAGGTATATAAAGTGTCATAATTATAAGGCCACCACGGAAATTATCTTACAGAATTGTGCTCTCCAAAAGATGAAGTGTAGTCAACTGTCTATGGGTCTGGAACAATGAATTCGGCGACCTATAATCCGAGAAAAATACATAGGGTTCCTAAAATACACTATAAACTAGCAGCGCTTCTGCAACATCCAAATAAGGATAACTATTGCCAAATATGGAGTCAGCTCATTAATATTCATGACATCGTGGAAAAAATGGCGAGTGTATGTGTGATGAGGCAGCTCCAGGCCTCGGAAGCACCACGGGCGTAAATCCCGGGGGGGATGGGGGGGATATATCCCCCCCCCCAATTTTGGGGGGTGGGGGATGACCTGTACAAATATCCCCCCCACTTTTCAAAGGCTGGAAAAATTAAAAATGCACACCATACATAAACTTTTGAACTGCTTTATAAGCTATCATTTAGGTGATCAATTAAATTTTTAAAGCCAAACATTTTCCAATCAGAGTCTTCAGACAATTCAACCACATGGCCTCGACATCCAGGAGGGCTGTACCCTGCCTGTTTATGTTTCCCCATAATCCGTCTTTGGTGTTATTTCCCCTTTTCTCTTTCAATCTCTCCCTTTGATGCTCCCCACCTTCTAATCCCTACCCCCCAAAAACCCAATCCTCCCCTTTGATCTCACCTACATGCTATCCCCCGTTGATGATCCCCACCTTCTAGTCCCTACCCAAACCCCAACCCTCTCCTTTGATCTCACCCACATGCTATCCCCTTTGATGCTTCCCACCTTCTAGTCCCTACCCAAACTCCAACCCTCCCCTTTGATCTCACCTACATGCTATCCCCTTTGTTGCTCCCCACCTTCTAGTCCCTTCCCAAACCCCAACCCTCTCCTTTGATCTCACCCACATGCTACCCCCTTTGATCTCACCCACAAGCTATCCCCTTTGTCTTTTGTCTGTCATCCATATCCATGTAACTCTCTGTCTTCCCTGTCTGTGTTGTCCGTGTCATTCTGCCTTTGATATTTTTATATCTGCATTTTGCTATGCAAGAGCTGGAAATGGTTTCTGGCGCGCATCCTGTATCCGGCTTACCTGCGTGCGCGTTGTAGGCTCCCGTTGTGATACATGTAATTACAAGAGACTTCCGGGGTAGCGCCAGCGCATGTATAATGTAGTCTAGTCATTACCACGTATACCGTTGCTTAGTTTAGTACAACTCAGCGAGGTGAATCAACTTAGCTTCGATATGTCCAAAAGAACTAAACTAAGCAAAATAACCTCCTTTTTTAAGAAAAAGGAGATCGACGACGATGCGTCTAATGAAGTTTTCCCACATAAATGCCGGGACCAGGGAAACAGTGCCACACCAGCTACAGAGGAGCCTCCTCCACGTTCCATGGCAGACATCCCGTCAACGTCTGGGAAAGCCCCCGACATGCCCGACAGAGTTCAAGGTGGTGTCTCACATACTCAGACCAAACCAAATCATCCCTCCGCGAAGGTAATTCCTCCCAAAGAAAGGGCCAACCAGAAGGTATATTTCCAAGACAAATGGTTCATCACATACCCCTGGCTACACTATGACGAACAGATAGAAAATGTCCTGTGTTTCGACTGTGCTCGAGCTGAAAATGCCGGACTACTACACCTTGTCAAATTGAAAGAGCCATCCTTTATCACTTCTGGGTTTTCCAACTGGAAGAAGGCAACACAACGGTTTGAGAGGCATCAAATATCTCAATGCCATCGAATTGCTACGTCTCAACTGCAGACTTTGAAACAGCCGACAATTGGAGCCCAGCTCAGTGATAAGTGTCAGCAACAGCAAAACGAAGCCAGACACTCCCTGCTGAAAATATTCCGATCTCTCCAATTCCTTCTGCGACAGGGTCTCGCCTTCAGGGAACACTTGGAACATGATGGGAATTTCCACCAGCTTATGAAGCTTCTACAACATGACGATGATTCTTTGAGTAGATATTTGCGACGTACCACCAATTTCACTTCTCCTCGGGCTCAAGATGAAATAATTGAGTTATTTTCTCGCGCAGTAGTCACCAAGGTCGCTAATGATGTTCAAAAAGATGGCTTCTTTGCAGTAATGGTGGATGGAACACAAGATGTAACGTCAACAGAACAGGAATCAGTATGCTTCAGACACGTGGATGCTGAACTGAACATCATCGAAGACTTTGTTGGACTGTATGAAATGCAGAGCACGAGTGGGGAAAGCATCGCCTCGATGATATTTGATGTCATTACTCGACTTTCTCTATCAAGCAACAATCTGCGAGCGCAAACCTACGACGGTGCTGCGAATATGCAAAGCCACTACAACGGTTGCCAGGCCAATGTGAGAGCACAACATTTTCACTGTGGGGCTCACTTTTCAAATCTTGTACTTCAACACGGAGTTGCTGCGTGCCCTGTTATCAGAGATGCCGTACAGTGGGTCCATGAGTTGGGCGTACTTTTCAAGCGGTCAGGAAAGTACAGGGTAAGTTTGATATTTTTTGTTTTCTTTTTATAGTACTTGACATTTCCATATAAGAATAACAATAATTTATTCTGAATTAAACTTCAAGTTAAACAATAGTATCGTCTTTCCCTGATCCTATCATCCAGGTTCTCTTCAAATCTATCGCTTCTGATGAAACGACACAACCTGGAAATCCCAATTCTGCTTCCATCCGCCCCCTCTGTCCCACCAGATGGCTTTGTCGACTTCCAGCAATCGTCTCGGTGCTAGATAATTATGACGCCATTCTCACAAGTCTTCGGGAGATGTCTACATCAGGTGCAAGTGACACAGCAGTGAAAGCTAACGGTCTTCTCGACAGATTTGACAAAGGGCACACCCTTTTGGGTCTGCAAATGGCCACCAAGTCAATCGCCATCTTGGAACAACTCAATTCTGCTCTCCAGGCCAAGTCAGCAAATGTATCAGGTAATTATTGGTTGAATTGTTAGGAGGATGGTCGGGAAGGCGGGTACAGGAAGATTTTGTGAATTGTTTGCATTATATTATTATTATTATTATCATTTATTGTATACTGCAGGAATGTTGGAAGCAGTTGAAGTCACGAAAGCTGAGATTCGTGGAAGCCGCTGTGACGATTGGTTCCACGAGATGTATCAAGCAACCGAGCGGAAGGTCGAGGAATACGACCTCGATCCACTTCAACTACCACGGAGGAGACGTGTTCCACAACGACTTGCTGGTGATGGAGACCAGTATACACCCGGACACCCCAGAGGAGTATTACAGACAGATGTACTTCTCTTTCATCGATAAAATCATTGTGCAGTTGGAAGAGAGGTTCGACCCGTCCAAATCTGGCCTTGGAGAATATGTACAACTGGAGAAGGTCTTGCTGGGGACAGCAGATAACGTGGATAATGTCAAAAAGTATGTCACTTTTTTCTTTCTATGCTAGGTTATTGTTTTCAATTCTCTCTTGATTCGATTGATTACATAATATCTGATGATGCTTATTGTTTCTCACACCTATTAGGTATCCAGAACTGAATGCAAGAAGCCTTGGAGTACAGCTGCCAATGTTTCGTCACACAACGCATGCATCTTCCCTCCACGATTCTGTTCACGCGTATCGGAAGATGACAGGGGAAGTCCGTGCACTATTCCCGCAGGTGAAGACTCTAATGCAGCTTCTGCTCGTGTGCCCTGTGTCTTCTAGCGAGTGCGAGAGGAGCTTTTCTTCCTTGCGGAGACTGAAGACCTGGCTCAGGAGCACGATGACGCAACACCGGCTGAATGCGGTGGCTGTGTGTAAGGTCCATTGTGACTCACTGGACCAAGTCAATATCGAGGACATGGCAAGAGAATTCGCAGCCAGGACGGATATCAGAAGGAACATTTTTGGTTATTTCTGATTCTGAATCATCAACACCTCATCAGCCTACCAACTTACCAAGGATCATAATAAAGCGCTTTCCCCAAGATTTGATTGAAATCAAGTTTTAAAGTCGAGGGGACAAATTTTTTTTTTCTGCAAAGATATCGAGTCTGCATGTCAATTGTCATTGCTTGAATGTGTGTCAAAAATTGTGTTTGGTCTTGTAAGAAAATATTGAATTGTGCTTAATAGCAATCATCCCCCCCAGTCCAGAGAACGGATTTACGCCACTGGGAAGCACACACAATTTAAGTCCAATGCGTTACAAATCCTTAAGAAAATAGAATGACCAAATATCCACTGTTTCTTGACCAGAAAACAATACTGAACCTTACAATTATCCCATCCGGGAAACCAGCATCGAAAAACATGAAAACTTGTGGCACTAATCTGGGGAAGTTTGGGCAAGTCACAATAAGTTTAACCCTGGAGGAATAAGGAGAGAGGTTTAAGACTTTAACGTAGCGAGGCGATACAGAAACATGGCGGCATGGATAATATAATTCAATACTTATCAGTATAAGTGGAATCTACATGTCACAGGTGCTCATCTGGTACAAGGGTCTCTGAAACAGAGTTGTCTCAAGAAGAAAGGAACGGCATCAAAAACGGACTGGTAACTTAGCGACACTGAATTGAGCAATGGCGAATCTAACGAAAGCACATGAGAGGGCGCTACACAGTTTAGACCGCGATTTCATGTCTGCTCATGTCTGCTCAGTTTTTTTTACTTATATCATACATGTACATGCTTATGTCTGTGCTCACGTCTGTGCTCTCGATCGTACGTACGTCGACTGTGCTCACGTCTGTGCTCACGTACGTACGTCGACTGTGCTCACGTCTGTGCTCACGTACGTACGTCGACTGTGCTCACGTCTGTGTTCACGTACGTACGTCGTCTGTGCTCACGTCTGTGCTCACGTACGTCTGCGCTCACGTCTGCGCTCACGTCTGCGCTCACGTCTGCGCTCACGTCTGCGCTCACGTCTGCGCTCACGTCTGCGCTCACGTCTGCGCTCACGTCTGCGCTCACGTCTGCGCTCACGTCTGCGCTCACGTCTGCGCTCACGTCTGCGCTCACGTCTGCGCTCACGTCTGCGCTCACGTCTGCGCTCACGTCTGCGCTCACGTCTGCGCTCACGTCTGCGCTCACGTCTGCGCTCACGTCTGCGCTCACGTCTGCGCTCACGTCTGCGCTCACGTCTGCGCTCACGTCTGCGCTCACGTCTGCGCTCACGTCTGCGCTCACGTCTGCGCTCACGTCTGCGCTCACGTCTGCGCTCACGTCTGCGCTCACGTCTGCGCTCACGTCTGCGCTCACGTCTGCGCTCACGTCTGCGCTCACGTCTGCGCTCACGTCTGCGCTCACGTCTGCGCTCACGTCTGCGCTCACGTCTGCGCTCACGTCTGCGCTCACGTCTGCGCTCACGTCTGCGCTCACGTCTGCGCTCACGTCTGCGCTCACGTCTGCGCTCACGTCTGCGCTCACGTCTGCGCTCACGTCTGCGCTCACGTCTGCGCTCACGTCTGCGCTCACGTCTGCGCTCACGTCTGCGCTCACGTCTGCGCTCACGTCTGCGCTCACGTCTGCGCTCACGTCTGCGCTCACGTCTGCGCTCACGTCTGCGCTCACGTCTGCGCTCACGTCTGCGCTCACGTCTGCGCTCACGTCTGCGCTCACGTCTGCGCTCACGTCTGCGCTCACGTCTGCGCTCACGTCTGCGCTCACGTCTGCGCTCACGTCTGCGCTCACGTCTGCGCTCACGTCTGCGCTCACGTCTGCGCTCACGTCTGCGCTCACGTCTGCGCTCACGTCTGCGCTCACGTCTGCGCTCACGTCTGCGCTCACGTCTGCGCTCACGTCACTCTGTGCCAAAGATCCATAGAGCTCTATTAAAGATCCATAGAGCTCTATAAAAAAACTCTATGTAAAGATCTTATAGCGCCGCTAGCGGCGCAAGATGGAGAACTCGATCATAACGCTATGCAGACGTGTGAAATCCGTGTGCGTGCCGCCGGCCGCCATTCTGGCAAGTTAGTTATTCTAAATGTCCCGGATGTTAATGTAAACAACAAACATGGTTGGCGCATGATTGGCACGACTGGAGTTTTCGTCGAGTTTTTATTCTTTTCACTGTGGTGAGCTAGTTCTGCAAAAGTATGTGCACGGTACATGGGAACTTTCTCAAACATTTGTCTTAATATATTTATGTATTTTAATGTTAAATCATTATTACGGGGCCAGTTTGTACAGTTGTTGGTCCATGATGCGAGGTTCCGCTACCTCGACGTCAGTGAAATCGGTCTATACTTTATCTTTAAAAGCCTAAAACAGTACAATTAAAAGGAAAATAGTATCTAAAGATTATCAATGAGGCGAAATCAAATAAATATCGTGTCATTTCTTTCTATTTCATGATTAACTGTCTGTAGCTAGCAGCTGTGATTTCAGGTAGCAGGTTTTTAATCTTTATTTCTTAAAATTTAGTGGGCCTGACGTTTTGATCCTAGCAGGACCTTTCTCAAAGGTCTCTGCCTTTGAGAAAGGTCCTGCTAGGATCGAAACGTCAGGCCCACTAAAACGTCAGGCCCACTAAATTTTAAGATTTACATTTTGGTAATTTTAGTCAGTAAGCAGTTTGCAACATTTTTGTATATCACCTTAATCTTTATTTGTTAACATAATCCAACAACAAAAATATGGCATTTACAGGAAAAGGATAATATTAAATAAATAAATAAATACATACATTATACAAGTTTATATACATATTTACATGTATATCAAATTGAATAAATTCATGTACGTATATAAAATTATACATATAATTCATAATATTTTGGTACATAAATTTATATAAAGATTGAGTATAAATACAAGGGTTATTAACGGTTTGAGATAACACACTGCATTTACTAGCATTCAGATTCATTATGCAGTCTTCCGGTGATTGTTGTGGCCCTATTGCATAGCTTTTGAAAATATGCTCATTGGAAGTTATATATGAATGATCAATTCTTGTGTATTTTATCCCGAGGAATTATTGAACACACTTTCTGCTGTCAGCAATGAAAAGGGAATAAGTATCAAAATTGTTACAACTTATATGTATTGTGACGAAAACGGATTTTCGTCATCGTTATTTATCTTAAACCAGTGAGGAAAACTAGAGGATATGAATGTAAAGTAGCACTAGTGTGGAACTTGTAGTACATGTATTGAAGAGTAGTTGTTGTCTTCTGAAATAGATTATGGATTTACAGTGCCATAGGGACATATTGTAACTAGTTAAGGGCATTAACTGTTGTATAGTGGGTTTAAAGAGCAATGACTTGCACTTTTCTGCGTCATGGAGCCGGAGTGAGAGCGTGAACTAGTGTGCATTTGCGCAGCGCGGGGCGCGCTTGCGCTTCGAGAGCTAGAGCCAGCTAGGCCACAGCGCGTACGCTTTTGGGCTCACCGAAAAACGTATAAAAGGAGAACGGGACGGCAGATTCGGGGCTCTGTTCGCCTCCAGAACTAGCCCTGTGGGAACACCTCTGAGGGACTGGCTGAACTGAGGGACTGGCTCAGTAGCTGAACCACGAGGATCGACCGAACGGACGGCTCTCCCTGCGCCGGTGTCCTGCCAAAAAGTGTCCCTGCCAAATACTGTCCGCTCATTAGCATACTGATCGCTGATTGGTTAGCGTTAGCTGGGATAGAACGTTAGGGAATTAGGATTAGGATTAGGGTCGTTAGGGTAAGGATTATGATTAGGATTTGGAGTAGGATTAGGGTTAGGATTAGGGTTGTTAGGGTTGGGGTTAGCGTTACGGTTACAGTTAGGGTCAAACGGTACCAAAGTGCCCAACGTTGCGTATAGGCCAGCAACCATACACAAACGCGTCATACGTGTGTAGTGCGCAACCATACCCCATAACCACGGTGGTTGAATGTCATACGTATTGGACCAATCAGCAATCAGTATGCTAATGAGCGGACACTTTTTAGCAGGGGACACTATTTGGCATGACACCGGGACTGAGAGCTGTAGACGGCCTGGCCGTGCGATCCGTGGCCGCTGCACTACGTACGACGTGTGTGCACACAGTCTATTGTGTGTGCACGGCACTAGGACTGCATGCGCGCGGTGCCTACTGCGCATTAGTAGACTCGGGTAGTCCTTGCACTTGCGATTATTTTAGGCAGCAACAGTACGCGAGATTCACGCCCCAGTCTGACCGCTCCGCCCACAGTAACCCGATAGTAGCAATAAGTAGATAGGTCCCAGTGATGCACTGGAGGTGTACATTACCGAACCGTATGAATTTCTGATAGTTGAAGTATTGAATATATTAATTAATGGTTCCGCGAGTTCCAATTGTTGAATTGCAAGACAGTTTCCCCGCCTGAGTGTATCTGCGACTTCCTTTGAATGTCTGTCTGTCTAGGAAGACCCCAATTAGAGTTCCGAAAACTTAACGAAACACGTGATATCTAGCCGACGGACGAGGCCCTTGACGACCGCTCTGGCTGAACCAGCAGGAGCGCTGGCTACCACCCCGTGAGAAGCGAACTGGAAGTGTTCTTCCCCCTTACCACTGCATCTCTCTGTCTCTCTCCCTCTCCGTGGCGCATGGCGGCAGACGCCGTCCGCCGTGAGCGTTACAGTATACTAGCAGAATGTTTGATTAATTTTGCCCTATGCCTATTATCCCTTTACTTACTTTTAACCATGTCACCTCCTTCGGGTTATTCTCTTTATTGCAGCAACTGAATAGTGTTGCGCAACCACGTAAGCCCTTTGACTTTTGTCCTTTTGGGGAATTTTAAATATTTTTTTTTAAAGTTGTTGGGACAACTCTTCCAAACATCAACGTCATGGGGAGTAATATGATTTACAGATTATAGAAGAAATTGGACCCCACAGAATAGTTCTGACCCTTCCAATGTTGAGAGTATATAGCTAGCCTACGGTAGGGAATGAAAACATATATACATGTAGTTTTACTTATTTTGCTAATGAGCCCATGACCAAACCAAAATATTATCTCAAATGTCTGGCCTAATGCACTATCATGCCGCAAAGCACTTATTTAATTGGCCAAGGGACCGTAATAAACCTCAATTTCAAAATGCCAGCAGCAAAATCTAAGTAAACAGTCAGTAGAACAAATCCGAATATTTATTCGGAACAATCTGGTGTGGGATTTTTTTTCTTCGGGTTTTTGTTTTTTGTATTTATTTAGTTTCGAAACTGGTTTTCAGTTGTTATTGTTGGTTTTTTGGTTAATTCCTGACTCGCCAAGCGAAAAACAAACAAAAAACGCTATTGTAGGCTTGCATTATTTTGTTCCTTCGTTCGAGCATTGAAGCTAATAATAATACATTGATTTACTTGATTTCAATAGTACAGTGTGGAAGATCGAGTTGGATGTTTGCTGTTTCCTGTTTGTGTTAATCTGAATTCCTTCAAAAAATCACAATTAGTGGGAGAAAATATTTCTCTGATTATTTTGATTACTCTGTATTTGTTTGTTTTTTATACATGTGTGAGAAAGGTCCAGCTAGGATTGAAACGTCAGGCCCACTAAACTTTTAGATTTGCATTTTGGTAATTTTAGTCAGTAAGCAGTTTGCAACATTTTGTGTGTGTATTATTTGTATTTCTCTGTTTGTTCAAATTTAATTATTAAAGAGATAAGGTTACTTCTGCCTCCTTGTTTGTATTTATGACAGAGGTGTTGCCTTGGTTGCCCGATGGGTGTGGGGGATTTGGAATGGCTTGGTAGGGATGAAATTCCACTAAAGCTTCTTCGTCTCCTTGTTGAGGAAAGTTCCTTCCCTCAAAATGTTCAGCACTGACTGCAGAGCCGGTAGTTACGCACATAGCAAGGGGTTTTTCCCAGGAGATACTGGTACCTGAAATGGTCCAAGAAAAAAAAAGGCCTATCAATTTTCAATAAATTAATCAAATGTTTGAATCGCACACATGGTAGTACACTCATACTAGCCCGCGCGTAGACTTTGGGCCAATCCAGCTTGCCATAATGGCGGCTGCGGGCGCCCATGCCAATTTCAGGTTTTCCAGCCAGTTCTCCATCTTGCGGCGCTATACTATCTTTGGTCTGTGCTCACGTTTGCGCTCACGTCTGTGCTCACGTCTGTGCTCACGTCTGCGCTCACGTCTGTGCTCACGTCTGCGCTCACGTCTGTGCTCACGTCTGCGCTCACGTCTTTGCTCACGTCTGCGCTCACGTCTGTGCTCACGTCTGCGCTCACGTCTGTGCTCACGTCTGTGCTCACGTCTGCGCTCACGTCTGCGCTCACGTCTGCGCTCACGTCTGCGCTCACGTCTGCGCTCACGTCTGTGCTCACGTCTGTGCTCACGTCTGCGCTCACGTCTGCGCTCACGTCTGTTCACGTCTGTGCTCACGTACGTCTGTGCTCACGTCTGTGCTCACGTCTGCGCTCACGTCTGTGCTCACGTCTGTGCTCACGTCTGCGCTCACGTCTGTGCTCACGTCTGTTCACGTCTGTGCTCACGTACGTCTGTGCTCACGTCTGTGCTCACGTCTGCGCTCACGTCTGTGCTCACGTCTGCGCTCACGTCTGCGCTCACGTCTGCGCTCACGTCTGTGCTCACGTCTGCGCTCACGTCTGCGCTCACGTCTGCGCTCACGTCTGTGCTCACGTCTGTGCTCACGTCTGTGCTCACGTCTGTGCTCACGTCTGTGCTCACGTCTGTGCTCACGTCTGTGCTCACGTCTGTGCTCACGTCTGTGCTCACGTCTGTGCTCACGTCTAGTCTGTGCTCACGTCTGTGCTCACGTCTGCGCTCACGTCTGTGCTCACGTCTGCGCTCACGTCTGTGCTCACGTCTGTGCTCACGTCTGTGCTCACGTCTGCGCTCACGTCTGTGCTCACGTCTGTGCTCACGTCTGTGCTCACGTCTGCGCTCACGTCTGTGCTCACGTCTGTGCTCACGTCTGCGCTCACGTCTGCGCTCACGTCTGTGCTCACGTCTGCGCTCACGTCTGTGCTCACGTCTGTGCTCACGTCTGTGCTCACGTCTGTGCTCACGTCTGTGCTCACGTCTAGTCGGTGCTCACGTCTGTGCTCACGTCTGCTCACGTCTGTGCTCACGTACGTCTGTGCTCACGTCTGCGCTCACGTCTGTGCTCACGTCTGTGCTCACGTCTGCGCTCACGTCTGCGCTCACGTCTGTGCTCACGTCTGTGCTCACGTCTGTGCTCACGTCTGCGCTCACGTCTGTGCTCACGTCTGTGCTCACGTCTGTGCTCACGTCTGCGCTCACGTCTGTGCTCACGTCTGCGCTCACGTCTGTGCTCACGTCTGTGCTCACGTCTGTGCTCACGTCTGTGCTCACGTCTGTGCTCACGTCTGCGCTCACGTCTGCGCTCACGTCTGCGCTCACGTCTGTGCTCACGTCTGTGCTCACGTCTGTGCTCACGTCTGTGCTCACGTCTGTGCTCACGTCTGTGCTCACGTTTGTGCTCACGTCTGTGCTCACGTCTGCGCTCACGTCTGCGCTCACGTCTGTGCTCACGTCTGTGCTCACGTCTGTGCTCACGTCTGTGCTCACGTCTGTGCTCACGTCTGTGCTCACGTCTGTGCTCACGTCTGTGCTCACGTCTGTGCTCACGTCTGCGCTCACGTCTGTGCTCACGTCTGCGCTCACGTCTAGTCTGTGCTCACGTCTGTGCTCACGTCTGCTCACGTCTGCTCATTTTACCTAAATGAGGACAGAAAACATGACGTTTATCTATTGCCTAATTTTAAACATGTCTTCCCATTTGGACATCGACACTCCACGATTAACATCATGAATGCTATTTCTGGGATAAAACGCTATATATATGCTTGTCATCATTGCAGAAAAAGCTATACAGTAGTCGATATAACCTTCGAAGACATGAAAACGCACACAGTGCGGGTGAATCAAAAATGGACGACATTGACGATGATCGTAACATAAGAACATTTCGACCAGCCAATTCTAACGTATAGAAGATTATCAACCAGGATTTAAAAGGCGTAGATGTCAGGATTCGGAAACAGACAGCTGCAGCGGAACTGAATCTACAATTGATGGCGACGGGACTGAATCTAAGGTTGATGGCGACGATTTAAAGGAAAGTGATGACGAATCAGAGGAAGAAACCGACAATGACTTGTCGGAAGGAGTCCAGCTCTGAATTGGAAGATAAAATCACTTAATATCAAGACTGGTTGAAAGTGGCCAAAGATATGTGGAATGAAAAACACGAGAAGTACATCAAAAATGGTTTTGACGAAGATCAAGCCAAAGACAAAGCCGATAGGAAAACCCTCTGGGGTTCAAGAGAATCTTCTTCGACAGCTACAAGGATTTCCTGTCAAGTTACTAATTGCATCTTGAAGACAATGATACCCACCAAGTTATTCTCGCAGATCTCAAAGAAAAAATAGATAAAGGCATGGAAGTTGACAAGGCCCTGTACAGGGTAATGGATAAACACCATGCCGAATTTCTCGACTTGTTCCATGATGAAAGCGGAAGACAAATTGAGAGATGGTAAGGATTAGCGAATCCTATTTCTTTATGTTAACCTTTCAAAGGGTTTAGGGGTCTGACGTTTCTCAAATGCAAGTTTGTGGCAGTGCATTTTATTACCTACACAACATCAGACGACATTAGAAAATACCCGACTACCACGTTTACTGAAACATTGATCCATGCATTCATTTCTAGTCGACTAGATTACGGTAACAGCCTTCTTTATGGCTTAACCGACTGTCAGATTAATAAACTTCAACGCGTGCAGAATGCCTGCACTCGCTCGTTTGTAAGTCACGTAAATTTAGTCATGTAACACCATTGCTTATTGACCTCCATTGGCTTCCGCTAAAGTTTAGGACTAACTTCAAATTTTATTGTTGATCTACAAATTAATGTGTTCATGGTCTAGCTCCAATTTAACTAGCCAACTTATTACCAAGAAATCCTCTTCTCGATACAGTCTTCGTAGTTCCAATGATGGCTTACCTTACTCGCCGGTCCAAAGTTAGTCTAGGGGATCGTGCCTTCGTTAATGCTGCCCCTAGACTTTGGAATGACCTTCTTATTCACGTTCGGAGAGCTGACAGTCTGACCACTTTTAAATCACTGTTAAAAACATTTCTTTTTTAAACTGGCTTAACTTGACTTAACTTTCAACTTGGTGTAATTTGTTTTTATTAAATGTTGAATGTTTTCTTAAATTAACTTATTAATTTTAGAGTAAATAAT
The DNA here is from genome assembly GCA_949987565.1 of Luidia sarsii. Taxonomy (NCBI): domain Eukaryota; kingdom Metazoa; phylum Echinodermata; class Asteroidea; order Paxillosida; family Luidiidae; genus Luidia; species Luidia sarsii. Next base: position 9,315,793 of record OX465111.1, read on the forward strand.
TCTTACTATTTTGTGTAACTTATTGCTGTGTCTAATGTGGATCTTTCATTAAATTTTATTCTAACTCTTTAAATTTTTATTTTCATTTTACAAGCTTGGTGTTTTATGCAATTTTATTAGCTTTTCCGTAGCGAAGCGGAAAAGCTATTGGCGTTGAAACGGCCCACACCCGTCCGTAGCCGGTTTAGTGTTGACCAGTCCTTGCGAGGAAGGTCAGCGCCCGGTGGTAAACTCGTGTTTGGGTTGACTGAGAGTTGAGGGGTCGGGGGGTCTCCTGCCAGCAGGTTCTCCATACTTCAAGTGTGTTGAAGGGGGGTCCACCAGAAATTGCTGGGTGGCGGGAGAACGGGCGACAATCAACTTCCGTCTCCACGTTTTCGGGTACCCTGCTATTTTGTGACATCAATGAGGTTAGGGTCTCCTCTACTGTTGTCCAGTTACTGTCGGAGTGTAGGAGGGCCCGGTCGTCCGCGTGACCATTTATACTGCCTTGATGTTGTGGAGGGCAGATCGCTGATGTATAAGTAGAAGAGCAGTGGGGCCAGTTCTGATCCTTGGGGGACTCCATTTTTGAGGCGCCGAGGGCGGCTGGACTGACCATCACTTGTCTTCAGTATGAAGCTGCGGTTGGAGAGGATAGTACATATAAATCGTACTAGGTGGCGGTCTGGAACACTCCGGATCGAGGAGCTTCAAGGTAAGGCCCTGGTGCCAGACGGTGTCATAAGCCCCAGTGAGATCCACCAGGACAACGCCTGCTTTGTGGCGTTTTTCGAAGCTGTCTTCGATGTCGTTTAATTGTCAGCTTAACGATCTGGAGGTGGACTGTGCTGCGTCCGCGGTGGAATCCTGCTTGTTGGTCGGGTAGTTGGGGGTCTATGGTGGGGTCCAGGCGGGCTGAAAGAAGTCGCTCCAGGACCTTGAATGGGACACAGAGAAGTAAGATTGGGCGGTAGTTATTGGGGTTGTCCGTTGGTTTGTTGGGTTTGGGTAAGGCAATGAATGTTGCCCTTCCCCAGATCTTGGGTATTGCTAGTCTGTTGAGGCAGGAGGAGTAAAACTCCTTGAGCCAGTTCTGACATTTTTGGCCACAGTGAAGCAAGAATTTTAGTTTAAAGTCTTCGTCTAATTGACCAATATTTACTTACATGTATTTATTTTATGTATACAATGTAATGGTATCTGTCATTCATATGTATTATACTGAATGTCTGTCTATTTGTGTGTATTTTTTAATTTTTATGTTTCAGTATGTGCATTTTAGCATAATTATTGTTATTTTTGTTTTATTTCTATTTTAGTGTATCTGTTAATTTGTATGTACAGCGCATTTGAACATGCGTAATGGGATTTGCGCTTTAAACATGAATTTAATAATAATTAATAATAACCGCCCCCAACAATATTGCTCCAACGGCACCAACCGGTCCACCGGCACCCTCCAAAACCACGCAACCGTCCCGCCCACAAAGTTCGTGAAATAAGGTCCGGATCTCATGGAGAACCTGATTGATTGTCTCGCGTATGTGTTGGACCTGTGACCGGAGTCGTAGGTTGAGCGAGTCGATGCTTTTTTGGACCGCTGCAAGCTGTTCTTCGGTTTTTTGAATGTCACGCTCAGTTTTATCCGCTTGATCCTTCGTTGAAGAGCCCTTAAGATCTTCGCGGAAGCCCTTAATCACCTAGCTCTTGGATAGCAACTTTGTTGCTCTCTTTCACCGCTTTTTGACCGCACACATTTTTTCAGGGCTTTGTCGAGTCCCAGAATCTCCATCCACGCCAGGGGCATAGGATCGGTCTGCGTCGTCGTCTCGATTGTTGATACAAGATTATCAATTCCCTTTTCAATGTCATTAGCGTTAATCAGCGTGTTCCGCCACCTCTTTGAACCGTTCGATGACCCTGGGTGACAATTTGGGCCTCCAATCTGGGAATCCCAGGCCATTACGGATTGCCAGCTCCCCACCACAACCCGTCTCAGCTCAGAGTGTTAAACGAAAGGGACTTTCCCGTCCGGGCGTTGATAATATCAACGTTGGGGGTAGGCCTTATAGCTGTAATCGCCCGTCAACCAATTCGAATTTCGTTAGGTCTCGATCCAGGATGGGGGTGAGTCCTTCTTTAGCCAATTGCAAAGCATAATAGAAGGCGTCAACCGCTTCATTGAGATTTCCCTGCCGCAGCGTATATATATAGAGATGGAGTTACTCGCCTCCCGCGAATGGATAAGTGCATGGAGTTTCTTCATCGTCGGGATCGTACACATCATTGACGATGGGATCGTACTCATCATCGTTGTGATGAAACGAAATTTCATGGTATAATCGTCATCATCGTGCTGACGGCCACCCTCGCCGACGCGGCCACGTTTCGCCTTCTGACCACCAAGGTCCTCCATTTCATGGTCTATGTTGAGAAACAATCACCGAACGTTTAATATAGTCATGACCTCTTCAAATTACGGACGTAAGCTCAAACCTTACCGCAGACTGAGAGACCCTTAGGGGTCAAGGGGGTGCACCAGAGCGTGGTAGTCACCAACAACCCCTCGACCATTGATCAGAACCAGCAGCTCCTCGGTCGGTTCCCAAATTTTGTAAGAAAAACCACTATCAAATTTTCGGACAATTAGGTGATGTCGAAAGACGACAGCAACATGTACCACTGCTACCTAGACCTGTGGGATACGAGGCGGGAAAGGGGATCGAATGATCGAATGCTCACTATTGACACTTCGGAGGAACGGAACGCGACGAAGCTGCGCGTTGGCTCCGGCGATGATGACGTACGTGGTTGAGCACGCTGCCATCTCAAACGCCTATATACGGCAACCGTTTCTACACGCCTCCCGACTTTGAACTTCTCGAAAGTCACATGCCGTTCTACCAGTCGGAGACAGGCTCAAGTACGAGCTCACTTCCAACTCCCACGACCGCGTCATCCAGGCCAGTGGCGATGGTAGTTACGCAATAGAGAACATTTCGCTCGAGTACGACATGGTCACCCTGCCCGCGCTCGCGAGATCGATTCGTAATCAGTATAAAATATGACTGAGTCGAATGACTATCTTCTATACGAGCGTGTTCGACACTGCAAAATCGTGTACAAATCCAACATCCTATGGGGCATCAACCTAAATAGTATACCCGTCCACAGCATGAAAGGGAACCTGATGCTGTTCGAGGACCCAGCAGCCGCCTTCGCGCGAGACACCGAAGCCTTTTAAACACGAAAATCGAGAAAGTCGAAATGACGGTAGAGGGCATACCCAATCAGCTATACTCGCAGGGGATGCGTGCCCATCAGCAATGGGACGAAGCTAAAAGATACCCAAAGTAGTGCCTCTTGCTTCAATGAATTGCTCTGCAAGTTTAGCCATCTGCTCCACACTTTGCGGTTTTTTTTCCTCAAGGAAAACTGAAAGATCTGGGTTACAGCTGGTCCAAAGTTCAAACACATGGAACTCTCAGCAAGAAAGTTATCAATGAATGATTCCTAAAACACATTACAATGGCAATTACAACACAGTAACTGTAGGCTAAACTCCTAAATACTTCCATCATGAATACACTTCTCAATGCAAAAAGTAAAGTTCACTCAAACCATCTCAAACCAACTCCAGGCTTGTGGTCACAATTCAACGATAAAACCCTAAGAACTATACAACAATAGGAACAATTATTTAAACAATATGGATGAAGAAATCTTATCCCAGTCGAGTCATCCAGGGAAAAATCTCAAGGCGACTACAGTATTCTTGTAGTATAAGATTGAAAAATGCAGACTGCTGCAATCACATGTGTGCAGGACAAGTTCTGACTTAGGCTTGAATGACTCTCTGCTAATACAAAGTGGGTCAAGCGAGGGCGCTGCGCAGGAGAATATGCAAATGAGCTGTCACAGTATTAGTACCCCTCTCTAGTATCTTTGTTAGTACCTAAAATAATTATGTCAAATTCACAACAAATCAAATCACAGCTAATACAACCTTAACATATTTTCCCTAATACTGACTGTTTGTTCTCCCGGACAAAATGTGAGACTCAGTCGGTAAAACAAATGAATGAACTAATTTGTCTTCCTATCGGCACAATTTATTCACAATATTTATATACCCCCAAATTTGAAATTTAACATTCCAACGCGACGGTGAAACACCACAATGCCATAATCAAATGACCCCTACTTAAAAATACCGTAGTTAATCATTTCTGCCTATTTCAAATGTCTGATTGCAAGATTTAAGCCCAATGGCTATTATATTACACTCCCCGAAACTTTCCTTGGCAGAGCCAGGAATCAATCATAAATGTTCCACATAATAGGAAAACAATTCCTCACTTATAAATGCTCACTAATTAATGCTCGAGCCACTATCATTAGAACATCTACATACATCACACACCAAACGAAGCAACATCAATTCAGTTGTTACATGAAAACAATTACAATATCTACCGACATTAAGATGAAGAAAGTGATATACAAAAATGTTACTGACAAAAATTACCAAAATGCAAATCTTAAAATTTAGTGGGCCTGACGTTTCGATCCTAGCAGGACCTTTCTCAAAGGCAGACTCTGACTTTCTGCGAAAGTTTGAAAGTGTCAAGGATCAGATTCCGACCACTGCCATAATTGGTACTATTGACGTTTCCTCTCTATACACTAACATCCCTCATGCAGGAAGAAGGCTTGCTCCTCGGCCCTGGCCAAAGGAAAACAGTCTTCTCCACCCATCTCTGACATAACCACCCTCATGAGGCTAGTGCTGGCCAAGAACAATTTCTCTTTTCTTGGCAAGCACTATCTTCAAGTGCATGGCACTGCCATTTGCACGCGCATTGCTCCTTCCTTTGCTTGCCTCTTCATGGGTGACCTTGAGGAACGCATGCTCAGTGAGGCTCCATGCCGTCCCTGGATTTGGTGGAGATACATAGATGACGTGTTCTTCATTTGGACTAGGGACAGTAGCAGCTTGAATGCTTTCTTTGACCACATCAATTCCTTTCACAGGACATTTTAAAGGTCAACTGCAATGCATTTTGGAATTCGTTTTTATTATTTCAAATAATACTATGGTGTCAGTAAAATACATCCATGCATTTTTTCCGAATTTTAAACCATGGGAAAGAGTTTAAAAAAAATATTTAAGTTTGGAAGGGGAGCAGCCACGCCCCCGTAGAGGACGTCCTTGGTGACGTCAGCGGATGAAGACTCGGTCCATTACTCTTGTCGGGGAACTATTGTATTGGGAAACAGGTCAACTCGTACCCAAACCGACTCGTACTCTGACCGACTCGTGCCCATTTTGGTCAACTCGTACCCGTGCCAACTCGTACCCGTACCAACTCGTGCCCGCACCAACTCGTGCCCGCACCAACTCGTACCCGCGCCAACTCGTACCCGCGCCAACTCGTGCTCGCATAAAATAATGCACGGAGAACGAGTTGACTTGAATTCTAACTAACCTTTGTGAAGTGTCCAGTTATTATTATAGGGGATCCAATGTTGGTAATTTGTATCGCTGTGTTGTTGGTTTGTGAAAATGATGGATTTCTGCTTTGTGAATAATGTAAAATTCTGCATGTGAATGAGCAAAAAAAATTCTTCGTGGTAATTTTAGCGAAACAATTAAACTAAATGTACGTGCCTCTACCATTTTGCAAGAATGAACGCCAGCGTTATATTTTGATCGACACTTCGGACTAAACGTCAATCATTGAAATGCCAGTGTTGTTGGCTTTGTAGTCAATTGAACAAAGGTGTTTCATGTCACCGCTAACACTGCACACCGTGGGCTTTGTTCAGTGCGTGAATGCAACTCCATCAGCAACAACAGAATATCAATACTTTAATGTTGCCGCTTATAAGTGCGTCCGTACATGTGTGTGGTCAAATCAATTGCCCGACTGCTGTAGCCAGGTTTGCAACAATTGTTGTGCGTATCGAATGAAAGCGGGGGCGAGATCCCTGGAGATATACGGCAGATCTAGGTTAAATACTTCGGACTGGCGCCCCCACCACGGCAAAGAATAGTTGACTATTTTGGGACCGCCACCATCCAAAGGGCTGGATAGCTCAGATGGTAGAGCGCTGGTACGGTAATCAAGAGGTCTCGAGGTCGAATCCCGGTTCAGTCAAAGTTTTCTTAGCCATTTTCAAAAAAATGTTGAAAGCGTTCCCAGTCAGTTTTAATTGTTTGACTTAAAAATAATTTGTTTGCGGAGACACCATGTAAATTCTCTTTTGTGAGTAAGTGTGGTTCTGAAAAGAACCGGAGGAACTCGACGTTTCGAACAGTATACTCTGCTCGTCTTCAGGAGAATGCTGGATTCCAACTGGGAGTGGGGCTTATGTAGTGTGGAGAGGGATCCTGGTGAGGGGATTAGCTCAATGGAGGGTGAAGGCGGGAAATGTAAAGGCGGGAACAAGGGATGCTGCACAGGATCCTAGTTTTGGGTGTACTGTGTGTGTGTGTTCACTCATGTGTGTCATAAGTGGTGGACTGCTAGGGGAGTGAACAACTGTAACCGAGGGGGAAAACTAGTGGGAGGGGGGCCTAGTTGTCCTAGGGTATAGGAGACCCAGCAGACCGGGGGGTTTGGGTTTGAGGATAGGGCGCCAGATGTCGCTGATGTTAACACCTATGTCTTGGGGGACAGTGTTATGCCGGTGTATCTCGATGGCTTCCCTGATGCGACGTGGGTACCAATGCTGGATGCTTGTGATGAGCTTGGCTTGGTCCCAGTGGATGGTGTGGTCTTCAATGTAGGAGTGCTTGACAATCGAGGACTTGTCAAGATCTCCTTTCCTGCCATGGGCTCGGTGTTCTTTGAGTCTGATAGGGAGGTCCCTTCCAGTTTCGCCGATGTACACCTTGCCACATTGGCACGGGATCTTGTAAACACCTGGTCTGCGGTGGGGGTCTTGGCGGTCCTTGTGTGAAGTCAGTAGGTGTTGTATCTTCAGGGGGGTTGTGTGAAACACCCGAATGCCGTGCTTGAGGAGGATACGTTGGATGTGGTGGGAGGTAGTACCGAAGTAGGGGAGAGTGATGGAACTAGGGGCCCTATTAGGTTGGCTTTGGGTATAGGTGACCCTTTGGCCGGGGGTAGGTCTAGGGTCTTGTGTGGAGATCTGGGTTGGGTTGTAGCCATTGCACTCCATCGCTGTGGTGATGTGGTGGAGTTCTTGGGGCAGGTGTTCACCGTCGCAGATATTGTAGGCCCTCCTGACGAGGGTTCGGTTGACGGAGGACTTGATCTTGGGGTGGTGGAAGGAAGTGCTGTGCAGGTACCTGTCCGTGTGCGTGGGCTTGCGGTATACACTGCGGGAAAGGGTTCCGTCTTCCTGTCTGAACACCTCAACGTCAAGAAAAGAAATGCTGCCATTGCTTTCTTGTTCCATTGTGAATTGGATGTTGCTGTGAAGCCCGTTGAGGTGTTCCAGGAAGAGGCGGAGTTTCTCCCGCCCGTGTTGCCAGATGACGAAGGTATCATCAACATACCGAAGCCACATGTTTGGACTGTGGTCCGCTGTGTTGATGGCGAGCTGCTCGAATTCCTCCATGAACAGATCTGCCAGAACCGGGGATAAGGGGGATCCCATGGAGGTTCCAGCAGACTGTTCATAGAAGCACTCACGCCAGCGGAAGCATGATGATCCGACACAGGTGAGGAGCAGGTCATGGAGTTGGTCCGGGTGAGGTCATTGCGGTCCATCAGACTGGGTTCTGCCTGAAGTCGGTCTCTGGCGATGGTAGAGGCATATAATAATTTATTAATTTTAATAGCAAACTTAATCACGAGCACGAGTTGGTGCGGGTACGAGTTGGCGCGGGTACGAGTTGGCGCGGGTACGAGTTGGTTGGGCACGAGTTTGCATGGGTACGAGTTGACTCGAATTCGCAGCAGTGGAATAAACATGCATTTATTCCCTGACGATCCTAGAATAAGCCGCATTTTGACGTCAAAAATCACGCTGACACGACCGAAATAATCCGATCCGTCAAATCGTGCAGTGCAGTGTCCATTTCGAAGCTTGTTTTCACGGAGACCATCCGGGCTCATACGTGTATGGTTTGGCTACGTGTTCCCGTCTGTGGCCATAGGAAAACTATTTTCAGAATTTCTATCCTTGTTATCGACTTAGAATTCATCTGATTCCGAAGAAAAAGCTTGTCGAAAGACGTCTCGGCCAACAAAATTGTCAGGTTTTTCTCGCCGAGAAAAAGACTGGTGCCACGCTCAAAAAACGTGCATTATCTGCTGAACGCGTCAGGGAACCTCTCCGACTATCTAAGTGCATACGGCTTTCGCGGGGAGAGAACAAGAATTCTGCGTTCATCCGGTGACGTAAAGAACAGCGCTCTCAATAACTACGAGCATAATTTTAATTAATTAAAAAAGGCTTCTAATAAGCCTGAAACACAAAATTTATGTTTGATCTGGAATTACAATGTACCAATGAACATATTTAATGCCAAATCAGGATTTTCTAATTTTTGCACTTCAGTTGACCTTTAAGAATTTATTTTGCGTTTGGCTGCACTGGGACACCTTACTAACCACCACCGTCGAAAATAGGTGACGATGCTTACTGCGCGGTGCGCCGTGGACATCAAAAACACCGGGTAATCTTACGGAAGTGACAGGCTTGATCAACATTCTACATAATTATTCCAATAGGCTGTGGTGTGGAAAAAGTGACTGAGACCTCTTTTAGTGTGATACTTTAGTTCACATTGGTCAGCTTGAAGAAAAGGCCTTATATCATCGAAAACTGGAGGATACAGTATTTCAAAAACGGCCCGACTGGTACGGTACGCAACGTGAGCATTACTACTTGTAGTTGTATCGCGCCGCATGGCAGTTGGTGCGGTTCGCATACTAGTACAGTACATGTAAACAAAACTCGAGGCATATATGCGTCACGACGTATGACACTCAACCACGTGGTTGGGGTATGGTTGCGCACTACACACGTATTCCGCATTGTGTATGGTTGGTGGCCTAACACACGCAACGTTGGGCACTTTGGTCCAGTTTGGAGGAGCCCGGAAGCCCGGTGAAGTCAGGAATCTCGCGGTAACACGTACATTCTCGAGGCCAACTTACACCGTCTATACGCGGCTACCTCCCTTGAGCTAGGTACCTTGAACTAGGTAACTCGGTTGACTTACGCAGACCATGGCGGGCACTTTCAAGAAAAAGACATTTCGACGTCGAAGGTTCTCTTCGGATGAAGATGAGGCAGAGCGTGGGGCAGAGCGAACAGAAGAAATGAGGTTTGATTTTTGGAATTTTGTTGGCAATTCAGTTAGAGCATGGTTAGACTTAGAGCCAGTTTACTTTTAGTTTTTCTTTAGACTATAGCCCAGGCTAGTAGTACTACTAGTACTAGTACTTGTAGTAGTAGTACTACTACTAGTAGTACTTAGTAGTAGTACTTAGTACTAGTGACGTACTACTACTAGTACTAGTACTAGTAGTACTAGTATCCTCCAATAACCGGTTTTCGACGATATAAGGACTTTTCTTCAAACTGAACAATGTGGACGAAAGTATCACACTAAAACTAGTAAAAGAGGTCTCAGTCACTTTCTCCACACCACAGGTTATTAGAATAATCATGGAGAATGTTGATCAAGCCTGTCAGTGTCACTTCCGTAGGATTACCCGGTTTTGTTGACGCCCGCGGCGCACCGCGCAGTAAGCATCGTCACCTATTTTCGTCAGTGGTGTTTAGTAAGGTGTCCCAGTGCAGCCAAACGTAGTCCGAGTAACTGGGACCCGACAGGTCACCCTTTTTTTAATCGAATTTTGAAATTTTGAGTTTCGGGTGACTGTAGGGTCCAAGAAAATCAGTGTCCTAAACAGATAATCAACTTTAGGCTAAAGTTGATTATCTGTACAAACCGCCAAATAACATTTCGACACAAACAAACTACCCGACACAAACCCCCAGATTTACCACCGAAAACACCCGTATCACCGTCCTACGTGCCCATTTTTGGATTCAGTGAGAATCAATGATTCTAATACTGGTCATTTGCTTAACTCACGTTTTGGAAAAAAGGGAAAAAATACCCTCAGTTGATCGAGAAGGTGTTTCGCCCATGCGACAGCCAAAACATCTTTTTTTCTACTAAAAATATCATTCTGACAGTTCCGTGTGCGCAGTGAGTCTGCAACCGTTGAGCCCACGACTGTTTTATGAATGTATTGTTGCACGTTCATGAAACAGTCGTGGGCTCAACGGTTGCAGACCCACTGCGCACACGGAACTATCAGAATGATATTTTTAGAAAAAAAAAGATGGCCGCCTTGTTTTGGCTGTCGCACGGGCGAAACACCTTCTCGATCAACTGAGGGTATTTTTTCCCTTTTTTCCAAAACGTGAGTTAAGCAAATGACCAGTATTAGAATCCTTGATTCTCACTGAATCCAAAAATGGGCACGTAGGACGGTGATACGGGTGTTTTCGGCAGTAAATCTGGGGGTTTGTGTCGGCCGGTCGAAATGGTTTTTGGCGGTGTGTACATATAATCAGGTTTAGGACACTGATTTTCTTGGACCCTACAGTCACCCGAAACTCAAAATTTCAAAATTCGATAAAAAAAGGGTGACTTGTCGGGTCCAAGTTACTCGGACTAAGCCAAACGCAAAATAAATTCTTAAAATAACTCAAAATGCTGCGTGGCACTGTAAAATTCTTCCCTGTATGTTTTTTTGTGTTCATCTTTGTTTTTGTTTTTCCACACTTTCCTCAAATCATTCATAATTTATGCTTAAAACGTATTGGTCTTGTTGATGTCTTCTTTTATGACGTTTAAAAAAAAATCCACAATCCTCTTTCTCGCTGCTTCTTCAGTTAACTAGTTATGACCTTTCCCAATGTCACTCCAGAGACACATTTCCTCCTTCTTAATTGGTACTTTCTCTAGCTGCCCTTTTATTTTTTTCATTTTTTTTAAAAGCCTATGGGGCCATGTTACTTTTTGTCTTTGAATAATAATAAACAAAATATATAAAAAATTATATAAGCGAGACGCTCTATAGGAGCCTCCATAGTTTTTACCCAGAATGGACTGCCTCAAGTTGCGTGATATATATTTTGTCTACGGATGTTGGGGTTTGTTATGGTACACTCAGATTTTTTTTAGGACCAACAATAAAGAAAACTGGAGCTTCGAAGCAACTGCCAATTTTGTACCTAGGAAAATAGACCCCAAAAGAGCAACTTTTTGAATCACACGAGTTTGGCCTACTGGAAAAGCCTTAAATTTCCACATTTTCGGTGACGGACAAGAGCAGGAAACCAACTGTAAGATACGAAGTCTGAGATCGTTATACGGAGTTGTTTTCATAGTGCGATGTGAGTTAGAAGGCTAAGCGTCGAAAACGTGTAACGTCGAAAACGGGGGTTCCCACGATACTAGTAGTAGTACCGTACTAGTCCGAGTAACTTGGACCCTTTCAATCGCCCGGGAGTGATTCTCACTTAATCCAAAGATGGGTGCGTGGGACGGTTTCACTTGTGTTTTCGGGGTAAAATCTGGGGGTTTCGGTCAGGGGTAGTCATGGAATCAAACACATTACTAGTATATCGTGGGAACCCCCGTTTTCGACGGTACATGTTTTCGGCGCTAGCCTTCTAACTCACATCGCACGATGAAAACAACTCGGTATAACGATCTCAGACTTCGTATCTTACAGTTGGTTTCCTGCTCTTTCCCGTCACCGAAAATGTGGAAAGTTAAGGCTTTTCCAGTACGCCAAACTCGTGTGATTCAAAAAGTTGCTCTTTTGGGGTCTATTTTCATAGGTACAAAATTGGCAGTTGCTTCGAAGCTTCAGTTTTCTTTATTGTTCATTTGTTCAATTGTTGGTCCTAAAAAAAATCTGAGTGTACCATAACAAACCCCAACATCCGTAGAAAAAAAATATATCACGCAAATTGAGGCAGTCCGTTCTGGGTAAAAACTATGGAGGCTCCTATAGGGCGTCTCACTTATATAATTTGTTTTATATATTTTTTATTATTATTTAAAGACAAAGTAACATGGCCCAATAGGCTTTTATAAAAAATGAAAAAAATAAAAGGGCGGCTAGAGAAAGTACCAAGAAGGAGGAAATGTGTCTCTGGAGTGACATTGGGAAAGGTCATAACTGAAGAAGCAGTGAGAAAGAGGATTGTGGAGTTTTTTTAAACGTCACAAAAGAAGACATCAACTACCCCCAGAACTGTGGGGTTCTACTTCGTCCGCTGCTCTCCCGACCGGAACCCCACAGATAACTATGCATTTTTCCCATAGGCTTCTGTGTAACGTTCACAAGTGCTGTGGCATAGGGATCAGCAGGTTCAGCATAACTCATAAAATACTGCTTCATTTGGCCCAAGATTTCTAGCAAATGTGGTTTACGTACCACGCACCTGTGTGCAACTGTCCATGTGGCGAAAATGTGTCGATTTCCCCCCAAAAAATGGGCGAAAACCTCTCGGTTCGGTTGCAACATAGTACAGTATAGCGCCTTGCTGCGAAGACGTACAGGGTACCAGACTGCCAGTTGCGGCGCTGCCGTTTGGATCTTGCGACCAAACCGGGAGGTTTTCGGCGATTTTGGGGGGGAAATCGACACATTTTCGCCACATGGACAGTTGCACACAGGTGCGTGGTATGTAAACCACATTTGCTAGAAATCTTGGGCCAAATGAAGCAGTATTTTATGAGTCATGCTGAACCTGCTGATCCCTATGCCACAGCACTTGTGAACTTTACACAGAAGCCTATGGGAAAAAAGCCTAGTTAGCTGTGGGGTTCCGGTCGGGAGAGTAGCGGACGACGTAGAACCCCACAGTTCTGGGGGTAGACATCAACCAGACCAATACGTTTTAAGCATAAATTATGAATGATTTGAGGAAAGTGTTAGAAGCAGTGTCGAAAAAAAACCCAAAGATGAACATACAAAAAAATACAGGGAAGAATTTTACAGTGCCACACAGCATTTTGAGTTATTTTAAGAATTTATTTTGCGTTTGGCTGTACTGGGACACCTTACTAAACACCACCGACGAAAATAGGTCACGGTGCTTACTGCGCGGTGCGCCTCGGACGTCAACAAAACCGGGTAATCTTACGGAAGTGACAGGCTTGATCAACCTTCTCTATGATTATTCTAATAGTCTGTGGTGTGGAGAAGGTGACTGAGACCTCTTTTAGTGTGATACTTTCGTCCACATTGTTCAGTTTGAAGAAAAGTCCTTATATCGTCGAAAACCGGTTATTGGAGGATAGTAGTAGTAGTACTGTAGTATCCTCCAGTAACCGGTTTTCGACGATAACAATGTGGACGAAAGTATCACACTAAAAGAGGTCTCAGTCACTTTCTCCACACCACAGACTATTAGAATAATCATAGAGAAGGTTGATCAAGCCTGTCACTTCCGTAAGATTACCCGGTTTTGTTGACGTCCGCGGCGCACCGCGTAGTAAGCATCGCCACCTATTTTCGTCGGTGGTATTTAGTAAGGTGTCCCAGTGCAGCCAAACGCAAAATAAATTCTTAAAATAACTCAAAATGCTGTGTGGCACTGTAAAATTCTTCCCTGTATGTTTTTTGTGTGTTCATCTTTGGGTTTTTTTTTTCGACACTGCTTCTAACACTTTCCTCAAATCATTCATAATTTATGCTTAAAATGTATTGGTCTGGTTGATGTCTTCTTCTGTTACGTTTAAAAAAAACTCCACAATCCTCTTTCTCACTGCTTCTTCAGTTATGACCTTTCTCAATGTCACTCCAGAGACACATTCCCTCCTTCTTGGTACTTTCTCTAGCTGCCCTTTTATTTTTTTCCTTTTTTTATTAAAGCCTATTGGGCCATGATACTTTTGTCTTTAAATAATAAAACAAAATATATATATATATATATATATATATATATATATATATATATATATATATAAGAGCGACACGCCCTATAGGAGCCTCCATAGTTTTTATCCGGAACTGACCGCCTAAAGTTGCGTGATATATTTGTTTTCTAGGGATGTTGGGGTTTGTTATGGTACACTCAGATTTTTTTTAGGACCAACAATAAAGAAAACTGGAGCTTCGAAGCAACTGCCAATTTTGTACCTAGGAAAATAGACCCCAAAAGAGCAACATTTTGAATCACACGAGTTTGGCCTACTGGAAAAGCCTTAACTTTCCACATTTTCGGTGAAGGACAAGAGCAGGAAACCAACTGTAGATACGAAGTCTGAGATCGATGTATACTAAGCTTGGGCGGTTCTCCCGGTTCCAAAATGGGAACCGGAACCGTGGTTCCGCTTTTTTTTGGAACCGGGTACCCGCTTTGGACGGTTCCCGCTTCAGAGGAACCGGTTCCAAACTCTGTGGCCAGCGCGGCCCAGCGCACATTTAGCGAACACGCAGTCACGCAATGGCCTGGCCCCAATCATGGATAACTTATGCAATGTTGGTTTGTACATGCACAGTGCAATGGGTGCATGACACATGTACATGTACAATTTACTTTGTATGCCTGTAAATTCACAACAATCGAACGCAGGCTGCTACTGTGGTACTGCACGTGGCAGCAATAAGCAACGCATTGAATGACCCCATTCGATCGTGGATAATTCTGTACGCATACATTGTACTACACCCTACACGCACTGTACTTGTGTTGCCGTGTGGCGCAAGTCTGAGTAGGGCTCCCAAGCATGTGTGATTTCATCAGTATTTCATCGGCTACCAATGCCCAATCACGCGATTCTTTTACAGACCACATGGTTGTGACGGGTTCACTTGGCTCCCTAGGCAGAGATATATTTATCTCGTCTTGTTACTTGTGTTCTTACATTGTTCTGCACGTACATACGGCCGGACTCGCGCGGCTCCAGCGTAGGACTCGGCTATTGCACGATTGCATTGGACTCGGACCCGGTTCCTTCGCGGGGGGGAGGTACCAGATTTGGAACCGGGTAATGACTCGGGAGGTGTCCCAGGTTTGGAACCGGGTATTTGGCTCGGGAAGTGTCCCAGCTTTGGAACCGGGTATTTGGCTCGGGAAGTGTCCCAGCTTTGGAACCGGGTATTTGGCTCGGGAGGTGTCCCAGCTTTGGAACCGGGTATTTGGCTCGGGAGGTGTCCCAGGATTGGGACCGGTCCCAAGTTTGGAACCGGGTAATTGGCTCAGGAGGTGTCCCAGGAATGGAGTTTCGGTACGGCGTGGCGTGGGGTGGGGTTCGTGTATTGCTATGGCAGCGGATTCGGTACAGCGTTGTGTGGGGTGGGGTTCGTGTATTGCATGGGAGCGGATTCGGTACATGCAGCGTTGTGTGGGGTGGGGTTCGTGTATTGCATGGGAGCGGATTCGGTACGACGTTGTGTGGGGTGGGGTTCGTGTATTGCATGGGAGCGGACTCGGTACGGCGTGGGGTGGGTTGGGGTTCGTGTATTGCATGCATGGCAGCGGATTCGGTACAGCGTTGTGTGGGGTGGGGTTCGTGTATTGCTATGGCAGAGGATTCGGTACGACGCGCCGCGTTGTGTGGGGTGGGGTTCGTGTATTGCATGGGAGCGGATTCGGTACATCATTGTGTGGGGTGGGGTTCGTGTATTGCACGGGATTCGGGACAGTGTTGGGTTCGAGTTTTGCGTGGGATTCGGGACCACGTGCGTCTCGGGGTATTGCGTGGGATTCGGGACCACGTGCGTCTCGGGGTATTGCGTGGGATTCGGGACCACGTGCGTCTCGGGGTATTGCGTGGGATTCGGGACCACGTGCGTCTCGGGGTATTGTATGGGATTCGGGACGGCGTGGGGCTATGATGTTGCACGGGATTCAGGACGGCGTGGGGCTATGGTGTTGCACGGGATTCGGGACCGCGTGGGGCTATGGTCTTGCACGGGATTCGGGACCGCGTGGGGCTCGGGATCGCGTACGTGGGGCCCCGGTGTTGCTCGGGATTCTGGACTGCGTGGGGCTCGGGTATTGCTCAGGATTCGGGACCGCGCGGGGCTCGGGTATTGCTCGGGATATGGGACAGTGTTGGGTCCGAGTTTTGCGTGGGATTTGGGACCGACACGGCTATTTGCGCTAGCTGTCGGCTCCAGCGATTGCTGGTGTTTGAATCGGGGACTGCAGGCGTTGGAATCGAGGACTCAGGAAGTAGCCACGTGGTACATTTTGTCTGTAGCGTACCTGCCGAAGTTATCCATGTTACCTGGCCAACCATGCTGGCGCGCGTCCAATAAACAACCAAAAGGTAATGGCTTGACCCTTCCACTTTCTACGGGTGAATTTACTCAAAGGGTTTTATTCCCTGTTCTTAATAATAATATGCCATGCAGAATTGCTTTTGAATAGAGGATCGTAAAATCTAAACATGTTTTCAAATCTAAATCTATATCAATCTACGGTTTATTCATCGGTCTACAGAAATTATTATTTTTTTCCATCGAAATGAAATCAAATCACCCCTTTTTTAAGAATGGGAAGACCCGAGTTTGGGTTTGGATGATTCCATTCGTTTAACGGTTTCGTTATTGAACCGCGTTGTATTTTCCGTTAAAAATATTGGGCAAATGAGCAGCCAAACAATTCAAGCAAATCTTTTAAACATGTCTCATACATCCTATTGATACATAAATGACAATCAGACTGCCAAACCAGCATTCGGTATACTTTATCAATGCATTGAAGCAAAATTAAGTCGCCATAAAAGACGCGCATGTAGTTGAACCTTCCAAGCTCATGGCGGCGTCTGCGAAACCGCGCTCACTGAGGTCTTTTTGTTTTTTATTAAATCTTATGTTTTTCTTTGTTTTTTAGGAACCGGTTCTATCTCGGAACCGCGGTTCCTAACTGGAACCGGAACCGGTTCCCAAAATCCTGGAACCGCCCAAGCCTATTATACATAGTTGTTTTCATCGTGCGATGTGAGTTAGAAGGCTAAGCGCCGAAAACGTGTACCGTCGAAAACGGAGGTTCCCACGATACTAGTAGTAGTCCGAGTAGTCCGAGTAACTTGGACCCAACAAGTCACCCTTTTTTATCGAATTTTGAAATTTTGAGTTTCGGGTGACTGTAGGGTCCAAGGATCATGGCTATGCATAGATATGGCCATTTTCAAGCATTAGTGGACCTGAGGGTCAAAATTGAAACTTGCAAGAAATCAGTCGGCTTCAATATTTTTTGAAACTAGATGTCTTAGACTATATTTTTCCATTTCAATTATTTAAAAAAGATTATTATTTCTTGTAAATACAGTGAAATAAGTGCAAGGGTTTTTAAATGTTCCAAAATGTAGATTTTTGCATTAAAACACACATATCCTCCAGTAACCTGTTTTCGACGATATAAGGACTTCAAACTTCAAACTTCTTCAAACTGAACAATGTGGACGAAAGTATCACACTAAAAGAGGTCTCAGTCACTTTCTCCACACCACAGACTATTAGAATAATCATAGAGAAGGTTGATAAAGCCAGTCACTTCCATAAGATTACCCGGTTTTGTTGACGTCCGCGGCGCATCGCGCAGTAAGTATCGTCACCTATTTTCGGTGGTGTTTAGTAAGGTGTCCCAGTGCAGCCAAACACAAAATTGATTCTAAAAATAACTCAAAATGCTGTGTGGCACTGTAAAATTCTTCCCTGTATGTTTTTTTTGTGTTCATCTTTTTTTTTTTTCGACACTGCTTCTAACACTTTCCTCAAATCATTCATAATTTATGCTTAAAACGTATTAGTCTGGTTGATGTCTTCTTTTGTGACGTTTAAAAAAACTCCACAATCCTCTTCCTCACTGCTTCTTCAGTTATGACCTTTCCCAATGTCACTCCAGAGACACATTTCCTCCTTCTTGGTACTTTCTCTAGCTGCCCTTTTATTTTTTTCAATTTTTTATAAAAGCCTATTGGGCCATGTTACTTTTTGTCTTTAAATAATAATAAAACAAATATTTTTAAAAATTATATAAGCGAGACGCCCTATAGGAGCCTCAATAGTTTTTATCCAGAACGGACTGCCTCAAGTTGCGTGATATATTTGTTTTCTTTGGATGTTGGGGTTTATTATGGTACACTCAGATTTTTTTTAGGACCAACAACAAAGAAAACTGAGAGCTTCGAAGCAACTGCCAATTTTGTACCTAGGCAACTTTTTGAATCACACGAGTTTGGCCTACTGGAAAAGCCTTAACTTTCCACATTTTCGGTGACGGACAAGAGCAGGAAACCAACTGTAAAATACGAAGTCTGAGATCGTTATACGGAGTTGTTTTCATTGTGCGATGTAAGTTAGAAGGCTAAGCGTCGAAAACGGGGGTTCCCACGATACAGCATTTCATGATGTAACATTTGTATTTGTAGAGTATTTGTTGGCCAGATACAACCTTAGTATTGTATTCAACTCCTGAATAGCATTATATATTCTCGGAAATCATTTTTTGAATAAGTAAAGGCTTTAAATTTTTCAAAAATGGTTGTCGTGTCACTCACGTTTTAAACATAAAAAGTTTTCTACAGCTGTGTATTTCAAAAATTAAATTACCCCAATACAGGAGCAAATAGAGTTTCCCCATAGCTTATTTTATATAGTAACTTTGTCAGAATCAACAGCCAGAATCAACAATTAAATTTCTGTTGTGTCACTCACGCTGTCGTGACACTCACGATATATTGTACCTAAATCAGGACATAGACTAATCCCTGAACCATTATAGTATGATTATACTCAATCAAAACAATGTACATAGTCAAATGTCATTCCTGGCAACAAGTAGGCCTAACTGTAGCCTTCCCTTTTTGTTTTCCAACTTAGCCATTGCTAATGGTTGTCGTGTCACTCACGTTTTAAACATAACAAGTTTTCTACAGCTGTGTATTTCAAAAATTAAATTACCCCAAAACAGGAGCAAATAGAGTTTCCCCATACCTTATTTTATATAAAGTAACTTTGTCCAATTTGTAATAGGTAAAGCCAGAATCAACAGTTAAAGTTCTGTCGTGTCACTCACGATGTCGTGTCACTCACGATATATTGTACATAAATCAGGACATATAGACGGTCGGATCAACGCTAGAAAGCGCCCAGAAAACAATAGTTGGGATCTAAGTGAACATTACACTGGCGGTACATTAAAATTAGGAAAACGTCATATCTGAAAAGTTCAACTCATTTACATTGCACCGTGACACCGTGTATAAGGTCTCTTAAAGAAGAGGTGTGGTTCTGAAAAGAACCTGAGTGATAACGCAACGTGAAACGAGCTACTACTTCACGATACAGCACAAAAATGTCGCAAACTTTATTCCTTTTTTTCAGGTAGGCTTACGAACGTAGTTATTCTCATTTTTTTGGACGAGAAGGTTTTGGCACACCGAACCCACATCACGATACCTTGACAGCATGGACTATTCTATTAGGAATCAAACCATTAAAAAAATACATTCTTAAAAAAAGCCCCCCTAAGCTCCAAAATAGCCACCGTGAAATAATTAAGGGTGGCTATTTTAAGATGGGAAAATCTGAAAAGAGCCCCCGTGAAAAAAAAAGTATTTTTTACGCTGCATTGCACAAACAGGAGATATCTAGACCCAAACTGTGAACAATTCCGACAAAAAATCAGCGAACATGGCTGCACAACTGTCGAGAGGTTTAAACGTGCCTCAAGCCGCTAATGTTTGTACTCGGTAAAGAGCGCCCTCTCTATCCTATTGAAGGTTAATATCGGTCTGCTTTTCGTTTAGGATACGTGAAGTTTGCAACTTGAGTCAACTCTGTGTATCATAAACAATGATAGACTGGTATTACTATCCCTTACAGGCGCTGTAATTTGTATTAAATTGTAGATGTTCGACTCACAGAAGGGTAGATCACCAAAAAACCACGACAATTATTTTTACAATATGTAACTGGATAATCTGGATCCCGTCTAGTACTACTACTATCCTCCCTGCGAAAACTGTAGATTGAATATTTCCTGCTCATATCATGCATGCACTTTTAATTATTAGTTTTTACAGTTACTAGTTTTAAATATGCTGGAAGAAATTCGTGCTTCTGAGTTCTGTTAGTGTTGTTTTAGCAAGCACCCAGGCCAAAGCAAAAAAAGATTGCACAAGTCCTTTTTAAAGTTTCCACATTTATTTATACATTTTATTTTCTTCATCATCATCATTCTCACTATCATCACTATCAAGTATCATCACCATCACTACTATTATTAGTATTAGTTATTACTAAAAGTACTATCACCACCTTCATCATCAGCATCATCATTGCCAGCTTCCAAGTTCCATTACTTGAGCATTACAAACAAAAACGTGATTGAATTCCAATTAATTTTGAGGACAGGAGTAGCTGATAATATGGTTACATAGACTTAGTAAAACTTAAAGAACTCTTCGAGACAATAATATCACTTAAAAAGATTGTATGACACTAAACAAATAAAAATTAACCATGTCCTTTTTGTGCTGTTGAAAGGCAAAATGTGCTTGGAATATTATGACTGTAGGAAGAACTATGGAAAGGAAAGCATGCATACTAAAGATGGATCCAAAACTGGCAAAAGCATACAAACATTCGTTGAAATGTCATGAAAACCTTAAGATTTTAAGGAATTTGAGGACTCAAAACACTTTGCTCATTTATTAATATTATACTAGTTTATACATGTACGGGTACATGTAACCAAGTTTCAAATCAATCCAAATCAAACCCTACATGTATGTCTATTTCATCACTGCTATTGTTATCGTCATCGTCATGTTCTTTGTTGGTACAATGTGTACACTTGCAGAAATCTGTACACTCCAATTGTTTCTTCTGCATAAGCATTTTCCTTGAGCACAGGCGCTTGCTTTGCAACCACAGGCAACAACCTCTAACAGGCTTTTGGGGGCCGGGGGCTGGGTCATCCACTTCACTCTGATGTCCCTATCTTTGACAATCCAACCATGATCGTGTGGTGATGGCATTTCAGTGATTGCTACAGTGGCTCTCCTACCAATAGCTGCCTGGTAAGCACAACGCCTTATGTGCTGGATCAGGGCATCTTTACAAGGAGGTAGGCATTTCTCAGAAGATGTTGCACAGAAGGAGAGGTACCTGGCTTCATTGACATCCTTACATTTATTTCCGTACAGATTGCACACAAATTCCTCAAGGACAGAGATCAACTCTGAACTTGGAATGTAATCAGCTCCAAGCTCTTCAAATGCTTTCAAGAAATGAATATATGCATTAGTGCAAGGTCAAGTGGCTTTTTCTTCCCTTTCCCATAAAAAGCACTCGTGCTGTCACAACCAGAGAAAACATGCAGCCCTATAAGAGCCCGGCAAACATTAACACCCAATCTGTCTGCAAGGGTACTGATGTGGACACTTCAGCATGAATGTGCTCAACATGGCCCAGTGCCAGGATAGCCACGTCTGTGTCAGGGCTTCTAATGAGAATACAAGGTTGGTTCCTGCTTGCATGCTTAGCATGAAGAATGATTCTGGAGTCTGCTTCCTCATGGTCACAGTGCAGAGATTTCAGTGACTATGCATTTATCTTCTGGCAATGTTAGCTGGTGGCATGACTTGCCATGTGCCACAATAAATGTAACTATGCTAATACTTCTTGTATGCTGCCAAACATCGAACATAAATTGTCCGTCTTGACAAGGGAGTTGGTACCATTTGCCAATGGGAATGGTATTTCGCCAAGACAATACATCATCACATCTTTGATATTAATTTCCCGTAGCTGGCCCACTTCAAGAAGGCGAGAGTACAGAGACTTATTGCTCTTCAGAATACTAGTGCTAGATGATTTTGAAGACATATTCTGATTATCCTTGAATGTTTTTAAGCGCTGGTGCTTGATGACAGCAAACATACTTCCAGATGCTTCACCTGATATGCGTTCCCCCAGGAAATCTTTCAGTGCTTTCTCTCCAACATCTCTCCAACATCATGGGCAGTGATGCAACTTTCTTTTCCGCAACTGCTCCTGAACTCAGGTTTAATAGTTTTTGACCATCAGTGCAAGTGAAGGGGTTTATCATTGACTTAGTGGTTGATTTTACGGACTCGACAAGTTCACAAACCTTGGTTATTCTAGGAGCACTCAGATCCTTTGGCATTGTATAATAGTGTGTACCTGCATACCCACACATCAGTTCACAAGACCTTGCAATTGCTTCTCTTTCAGGCGGAGCAAGTATCCAGCGTTGGACAGCAGCCTTGTTGAGTGTGAAATGCTTGATCCCACCTTGAATTTTGCAATCTCGATTCATTGTTTCCTCAATAGCTTGGTCACAGGCGATGGATGCAAAGGGATGGGTGTCCTGACGCTGTACAGTCCAAGCACATTGCTTATGGATATCTTCATGGACAAAGGGGTGGGTTTTGGGAAGCTCAACTATTTCAGCCCAATACGCAGAAAGGTATCGTGAGTAATTGGTTCTATCATATGCGAAAAACCAGGGCAACATGGATCTAATCACTGCAACATAGAGATCCCAAGAGGACTGTCGAGTTGCTCTTATGAATGTAAGAAGCATTGACACCATGTCCAGGAAAGAGCTCCAGAAATCAAAAGTGACATATTCTTTCCTCTTTGAGGCAATTAAAGTTGTATACAGTTGTAGTACTTCACCTGGAACTTCAGGGTCCTTCAGATCTTGCCATTGCAGCTCAGAGACTTTGGTGATGATTTCTGTCTGTTGATCGGCTGGTAGAATGTCGAGAAACACGCCTCAAATCTCAACTGCTCAAATGCCTCGTGGACCACTTTAAGGGAATGGATTGCCCAGTTATAGTGATGACCAGACAGCACTCCCCGTATTGACCCTTCTGCAACTACCTGCGATTCAACCAGGACATCCTTCAAGCAAGCATCGCTGAACCTCTTGCCAACAACACTGAGGAAGGACATACATGTGTGAAATTCCCCGAGACGGACAACCAACCTTTCCTTTAAGACATCATTAGCCCAGCGGATCTCCTGAGTCTTGGCGTAAATTGCCTGATCAAATACCAGAACAGCATGGTGACACTGAAATCTATCCACCATTTCCAAACTGCGCTGAATGACTGTGTTTACAGTGGTCATGTCAGTGGATGTTGCCTCAATGACAGGCAAGTAGTGAATTGCTGTCATCTGGACAGGGTAATTTGCTGTTACAAATGTTGTATCCTGTCCAACCAGGGACATCCTTCCCCCCATACATACATGTACGTGCCAACAGAAATGCAAAATCTAACAGTTTAACTGGATCAAGTAAAGGGCTCCAATTGGCAGACTGGATATTAATTTCACCACAAGCAGGCCCAACACGCTTGACACGATGATATGGAGATAGTTGTGATGGAACATGCTTAAGAGACTTGACCCCCTTCTTGACTGAAGGCCTTTCATGCACAACAAAAGGTTGAGATATGCTGGGCTGCAACATGATGCCGTTAGTGTGGTGGGTGGTGCCTCTCCCACTCATGGTTTCTTCATTGAAGTCAATGTTGTCCCAAGCCATGATGAGTAGCTGCTTCGTCTCAAACCCATCTGGAATTAAATTTGCTGTGACTCTCCTCAGCATGGCGAGACTCGTTTCATACGCTAAAATTGTACATGTATCGCAACAGTGGCCAAACATACTGAGCACCTGCAAAAGATGAGTGGACCCAGTCATATGCCTTATTGTCAAGCCCAGTGCTAGAGATTTTGGGGTCTGCTGCCTTCCTTTCGACGCCAGGTAAAATATATCTTGGCATATTGACCAGATCTTATGGTCGTCTTCGTGACCTTCTACGTGACCTGATCCAAAAGTTTCTTGGACACCCCCAACACACATTGAAATTAAATTGAATAACTCTGCTGGAATCACGTCACATAAGTTGATGCTGTTGATGTCTTTGGCAGAAGGGGGCCGCTGCCAGTCCACGCCCTTCTTGTGTTTGATGACATTCCTCAGAATCAAGCCTGAAAGGTTAAAGATACACGTACACACATTATTTAATTTGATGTACATGTACATGTAAAATGTATAGCTTTAAATTAGGGCTGGGCAGAAAACCCGGGTACCCGAAACCCGACCGAAGGCATCGGATACCCGGTTCCATTTTTGGAGTTCGGGTATCCAAAAAAATTTTTTTGAACAACGTATCTTTACTTTGTCTATGAGATTGTAAGACGCAGTGGCATCCGATTCAATACTTTAAAAAAGGAACCGAATTTGGATCAACTCAAAATTTGATTGTTGGGGTCATTGAATAGAGTTGTCTATTAAGCCATGGTTATCATTAGGTGCAATCCCGCTAGAAAAGGAAAACCGTCGAAAAGTGGACCGCATCATCGCAATTTAAGAATCGATTTATTTTTGTGCACGAGTTTACACACGGCAATATTTTCGGAAAGTGGATCGCGATTAAAAAATTATTGCTTTGCAGGCCACGGACGCCGAACTGCACGTCCCTGAAATATGACCTCATCATACTGCGCATGCCTGGAATATGACCCTGCCGGATTTTTTTCGTCGCAAAACTAACGCACTCCGCACCATGTGCAGCGCGATGATGCAACACGAAGGGCTTGTGTACCACACCTACGCACATGAATACACAGCAGTACGGACATAGACCTGAGGTGTTTTTTCAGCATGGTTCCCGCCTCAGTGGCCTCACACATGCGGTTTTAATCCTGGCCGAATGGGACGGAACCAGTCTACAAAATGCACGTGTTGTGATACAGCACTCTCGCTGTAGATTTCACAAGTGATCGTTTTCGTTTCGGACGCCATGATTCTAATGACCGCAGAATGTTAAAACAATGCTGCTTAATTGTTTTGGTCGTCAAAGAAACCCAGGAAAACCTCAAGTAAAGGTTTTTTTTTAATCGATGATGCTTGTTGCCGATTTTATAATCGATGTTGCTTGTTGCCGATTTTATTATTGATGCCGCTTGTTGCCGATTCCGATTTTATTATCGATGTTGCCGATTTTATTATTGAGGTTGCCGATTTAATTATCGGTGTAGAAACTGAACGCATGCCTGGCGCTGCGCTTCGATACTGCAATAGTGACCAGCGGGCATTACGCAATGTACTTCCGGATTCTTAATTTCTTATGTTTTACATTGAATGGCGGGTATCCGGGTACCGACGATTTCAAAATTCGGGTATCCGGTTCCTCAAATACCCGATTTTGCCCAGCCTTACTTTAAATACTTTGGCAAATTACTTTGTTTTGTACTTTTTCGCAGTACACCCCTGGCTAACATGTATTATAGACCCATATCTGATGACGTCAGTTTTGTTTATCAGCCATCTCGGATTACATACATGAGCAAGTCACTACCGTTAATAACGTCTTGTCGGCTGTGTATACAACTCCACACGGAATGGTTGTAACAAGTTTCGAGAAACATCAGTGACACACAAATATGCTGCGATCACTTCATATCGGGTGAGTAGCAATGAATGTCGGTTGTTTTCCAATGAAAGCTGTTATTGGTTATTGGTCTCTAGTCTATGTATTCATGTAAAAGTTCAAATAACTATTGCTATTGAGATGCTTATATGTACATGTACATGCTGGAGCTGACTTGTAATGTTAAGAAAACCTGACTTGTTACTTGAAGCACTGCGTCAAAGTCAGGACAACACAAGTGGCACTTCAAAGTTGGTAGAAAGCAGAACTCAAACTTGTAGAAGTGTTGAAAAGTGGGTTCCTTCATTTACTGATAAACCAATTTATTAATTTCAAAATTGGCTCAACAGATCATGTAGGATTTGTAATGTAGCCAACAAAATGCAAAATCAACTGTCAACACCCAGCAAACCCTGAAAAGAAAACAAAACAAAAACAGCAGCAGGCCTAGGCCTGAAACAAAAATTAAAAATCAACAGTAAAATAAAAGTTCACAAAACCTGCAACACTAGACCATGAAGACTAGGCTCCTAGGCTTTGCAGAATACATGTATGTAGTTTGCCCACATGTATTCTGCAGAGGGATGAATTCTGCTCCAGATGATCATGAGGACATGCACATGCAAATTGCACATTTGGACAAAAATCACCCAAAAGCAGCACCCGAAAAAGGTTTGCTTCCGTGTAAACTCTTACAAATTTTTCTCAGAAACATCTTCGCCTATGAAACTCAAATTTCAAATGTGTAACTTCAAACAAACAGAATATTTTCTATTGTTAACAAAAAAGTGGAGGTCACTTTACCTGCAAAATAGATAATTCGTGACTGCTCCCCTGTTTGAGTATCTGTTTTCTTGGACAGTGCAGATCTGTGATCTGATTCTTCTGATGATTCACTTGCTGTGGAGGATGATGTCAACAGGTAGTTGTCGACAACACTGCCTGTCGCCAATCCCGAAGAGTAAACCAGTGTTGCCTCGTTCCTAAAATGAATAAAATAGATCTCAAGCAATAAGTGTATGAATAAGTTAATTTTTCACAATGCAGATGTGACAATTATATGTATTACTGTTGTAGCAATGCACTTCGCACAATTAGGTTTTTCAAAACCCAACTTTAAAAAACTCTTCAGGTAATTCAATATTCTTCTATTATACAAATGCAAACACTTGCAGTGGCCTTTTTATCACTTACCTCCTAGTTGGCAAATGGAAAACCAGTTCTGGGAAATCCTTCTCCAACTTGGCCTTTATCAGACCTACATGTATGAAAAGAAAAATCCATTACAGTTTAATAACCTAATCCATGAGATCCTGGGATACATATTCTTTTGCTTTATGAAACTGCAGCATGAAAGATACTTTTAGAAGAAAAGTGGGACCTTTAATGATTACCGTGAGAGAGTTCAACATGATCTTCATCTCTAACTGCTTTGACAAACAGTTTGTGTAGTTTTGTCAACCGAAGGACTTCTTCTTCTGCTTTAATTCTCCCTCGGATTACGTCCTTGCAAAAAGCTTTGTAGGCCTTGTCATGGCGAACAAACAAGCTCTGCTATCCCCTAGAAAAAAAGGGATCAAAATAATAAATAGAACCTTGTATATCTGTTAATAATATCAAAAATTATGTGTCAAACATGTGGGTGGATGAATCTGTTTCTGAAAACCCTACAAATGCAGGAGAAACCGAAAGAGCATTAAAATGTATCCTTACATGTAAGAGCCATATCCAAAATGCACATGTCAAAAAACTTTAAAACTACACTTACAAGCTTGATGAGTGCCTTCGCCTACGTGATGGTTCAATTCCGCCTGTGTAGTCCTTGTAGCAGCTTCGATGATAATGGACTTCAAGGCAAGAGCAGCTTTTGTCACGAATATGCTTAAGCACATCCTCATCGGTCTTCACTTGTGCTGCGTTGTGCAGCAAACCTATAAAATGATAAATATCACAGAATGCATTGTCAAACAATAATCTGACCTTCCTTTCAAGGTAAATTAAACAAGACATACACAATTTTGAACTTCTAATCCTTGCTTTGAGAGTGAAAACAAAAATCAAGAAAATCTAAATTGGTAAGTCTCCACGTTCCAAAAGCATATTTGCAATATTTCCCCTAATTCGTACCTGGGACTTAAGCACTCTAAAAAATAACCCCAAAATGTCCCAATTCACCCCAAAAGGAAGGACATGTTTACCTTACCTCCATCATGAGTCAGCGCCTTCATGAGTTTATCTCTTACATGATGGCCACCAGTGTTTAGCCATTGATCTGCTTTCTTGCAAATGATGCAGGTTGCTGGCAAAACAGTTGACCTCTGCACCAGACCGGTACTCCCACTTCTTAAGAAGTGTGGTTTTTTGGCTGGTGGCTCATGTGATTGTGCATCTTGATTCTTTATTCTGATTTCCAGTCGCTTTTCACTCTGAGGAGTAAGGAGGGTCACATTTAATCAAAGTGTAAAATGTTTCAATTCAAAACAATACTACAGAAGAACTTGGCTATAACGAGTTGGCACGGGTACGAGTTGACCAAAATGGCCACGAGTCGGTCAGAGTACGAGTCAGTTTGGGTACGAGTTGACCTGTTCGTGTTCCCCATTACAAATACAATACATGTATACATGTACATACATGATGTACTTATACACACCATGTTCTCTGTTCTGATTTTGTGTTACAGTGACAAACCATATTATGATTCCTAGTCCCACTTACTGGGCCGTTGGGAGCTCCTCTTTAACGATTTTTGGGTTTTTTATGCGACATATAAAAACAAAAAACGTTAAAGAGGAGCTCCGTGGGATTTCCCTGCACTGCGTCTGCATTGATGTACTGCACATCATGATTTACATGTATGTCAATTCGGTCCGTGACTGTTACAAAGTCCAGATTTTAGTTGTGGGTTGAACTATCAAAATAGGGCAGACACAAAAAAGGAACTTGGAAAGAACGGCGACAGACAAAGGTTGTAACATGAACAATAATGATTATTTCTAAAACCAGAACGAATTATTACAACATATTCACAACAAAACAAAGATTAGTACCAAAACGAACCAAAAACAAGACTGTTGGCCGCTGTGGAGATTGGGCGTGGCGGCGCGGTGACGTGGTGGTGTGGCGTGCCTGACGGATTGGGCGTGGCGGCGTAGTCACTCGACGGGAGTTAGGGTCGGGCGATGTTATGAGGGACGAAGGTCCAACGGCGGATGGTGTCCCGTGGAACGGAGGCGCAGTTCGTGAGGAACGCACTGGGCCAACGGCCGTGACCAGGTGCAGTTCCAGGGCGGCTGCCAGCCGGGCAGCGAGAGTGTCGGTACCGCGTTGGGTGACACCGAAGCACGACAGTACCGCACCCAGGGGAGCATGAACACACGGGACCGCAGCTGGCGGGCGGCAGGAGCTCCCGTGGCGACCAGGAACGCAGGAAACCTGTAGCTGATGGGCAGGGCGGTGTAGCACCCGAAGCCGAGGTAGGCCCGTAGCTGAAGGGCACGGCGGTGTAGCACCCGAAGCCGAGGTAGGCCCGTAGCTGAAGGGCACGGCAGTGTAGCACCCGAAGCCGAGGTAGGCCCGTAGCTGAAGGGCACGGCAGTGTAGCACCCGAAGCCTAGGTATGCCCGTAGCTGAAGGGCACGGCAGTGTAGCACCCGAAGCCGAGGTAGGCCCGTAGCTGAAGGGCACGGCAGTGTAGCACCCGAAGCCTAGGTAGGCCCGTAGCTGAAGGGCACGGCGGTGTAGCACCCGAAGCCTAGGTATGCCCGTAGCTGAAGGGCACGGCAGTGTAGCACCCGAAGCCGAGGTAGGCCCGTAGCTGAAGGGCACGGCAGTGTAGCACCCGAAGCCTAGGTAGGCCCGTAGCTGAAGGGCACGGCAGTGTAGCACCCGAAGCCGAGGTAGGCCCGTAGCTGAAGGGCACGGCGGTGTAGCACCCGAAGCCTAGGTATTCCCGTAGCTGAAGGGCACGGCAGTGTAGCACCCGAAGCCGAGGTAGGCCCGTAGCTGAAGGGCACGGCAGTGTAGCACCCGAAGCCTAGGTAGGCCCGTAGCTGAAGGGCACGGCAGTGTAGCACCCGAAGCCGAGGTAGGCCCGTAGCTGAAGGGCACGGCAGTGTAGCACCCGAAGCCTAGGTAGGCCCGTAGCTGAAGGGCACGGCAGTGTAGCACCCGAAGCCGAGGTAGGCCCGTAGCTGAAGGGCACGGCGGTGTAGCACCCGAAGCCGAGGTAGGCCCGTAGCTGAAGGGCACGGCAGTGTAGCACCCGAAGCCTAGGTAGGCCCGTAGCTGAAGGGCACGGCGGTGTAGCACCCGAAGCCTAGGTAGGCCCGTAGCTGAAGGGCACGGCAGTGTAGCACCCGAAGCCGAGGTAGGCCCGTAGCTGAAGGGCACGGCAGTGTAGCACCCGAAGCCTAGGTAGGCCCGTAGCTGAAGGGCACGGCGGTGTAGTACCCGAAGCCGAGGTAGGCCCGTAGCTGAAGGGCACGGCAGTGTAGCACCCGAAGCCGAGGTAGGCCCGTAGCTGAAGGGCACGGCAGTGTAGCACCTGAAGCCTAGGTAGGCCCGTAGCTGAAGGGCACGGCAGTGTAGCACCCGAAGCCTAGGTAGGCCCGTAGCTGAAGGGCACGGCGGTGTAGCACCCGAAGCCTAGGTAGGCCCGTAGCTGAAGGGCACGGCGGTGTAGCACCCGAAGCCGAGGTAGGCCCGTAGCTGAAGGGCACGGCAGTGTAGCACCCGAAGTCTAGGTAGGCCCGTACATAGCCGATGGGCCACTGCAGAGCTGCAGTGGCACCCGTCAGGAGGAGATCGATCGTAGTCAAGCTCTGCCGTGACCACGCCTTGCCACTGCTTATAAGGGGGATTGTTACATATGCGCCCCTTTATGCCTACCCTAGATTCCGTGAGCCGGGAAAAGCTTTAACAATTGCCCTGCACACAACCATGCATGAGCGACTTTATGCACATGTAACAGTGACCAACTCGATTTGGTTTTGATAATTTCTGGCAAGAATTTAGTTTGATAACCTCTAATTAAAATATACTACAGTACACGTAAAGTACACGTACTCCTCGACTTGTCTGTGATGGGATTTTTTCCAACCTGTATAGTTCTAGCCACATAGTGCTGTGGTTTTCGTTTCGTTTTCGTTTGTTGCTAAACTAGCTGAAACATCAGAGCCAGGGTTCACGCTATTTGCCTACTGTGTTGGGTGCCGGAAGAAAAACTGGTCCTGTCATGGACTAAGAGTGGGAATATTAAATTTGTAGTCCACCTCAACGTCATCCCTCCATCAAGTCATTTCGACCACTTTTTTTCTAACAGAAGGTGATTTAAAATTTAGTGGGCCTGACGTTTCGATCCTAGCTGGACCTTTCTCAAAGGCAGAGTGACAAGGACAACAGATACATGTACGCGAAGGAAGGGGAAAGAGAGTGAATAGGACATGGATGAGAAACAAAGGACAAAGAGTAAAGCTGGTAGGGTGAAGGTGATTCAATTGAGAGTTGAGACCGCCTGCACCCCCAGAAAACTGGCCAGAAAGGGGGGTGTGTGTGCAGGATGAGTGGGAGAGAATTTTATACCGCAACCTTTGAGGTCGACATGAAAAGCCGTGGCGGTGCACACAGAGAAAGCCGGGAACTGTCGGTACTCCTGTACGTTGAAGATTAAGTACTGCTGTCTTATTGGCTGGATTCGGCCAACCTACATGTTGACCATGTAAACATTCAGGGCATACCAGACCCTGCTGCAAGTATGGCTCACCAGTCCATCATACGTGTATACGTGTAATCGGGGCACACCAGGCCCACGGTAAACATGGCACACCAGTCCATCCAGGTTAGGCCACACCTGGCCCACCACTCTACAACTCTAAACATGCGACCCAGAACACGTTAATGCAATAATTATACCACCCTGGCTCTGCACTTAAATGCTGAATAACAATTGGGCACACTAGACCCTAAAACCTGTAAAAGCCAACAGTCATGATAACACCGATTAAGAACTCTGAAATGAAAAACACCGAAGCTTAACTATTAGCTGTGCAGGCACCCGATGTTCCCCCGTTAAAGTTACGGGAGGAATGGCCCATGGTGGACATCCAGGGAGCCATTCGAGTGCCTGACACAAAACATTGAAGTAACTGTCCTAATGCCTCCATTGTATGCCAGAGCAGCTGCACATGTAAATGGACAAATAACTTTATTGGCCATTATAGGAGCTATTCTTTTTATTTATTTCCCACCATGTCTGTCAAATTCCCGCCCAAAACTGCTTCAAAAGTGCAAATGTCTTCCAAGTCTATACAGGATACAATTCCCCAACTGAACCGTTGGGAGGAAGATGGCTCTTGGTGCACATCCAAGAAACCAAAACCAATAACTGGTGATGATACATGCACTTGCTCAATTCAAAATTCTCTTCTCATAAAGTACTTATCCCAAGGTGGAGACGGGGTGGAGGCGGCTAATTAGATATATTTTAAAGTTGGCACATAGCCTGATTGTAACCCATACATGTACAAAGGCTGTGACAAACTGAAAACTTTTTACATGCATTGCTTAATGCCAGCCCTCCCATTCAGATGTCCTATTGGCTAAAGGTTTTATCACTACAGCTCTCTCATTGGCCAAAATTCTCTATAGCTGTGATTGGCTGACACACACATGCTCATTGGTCTGTGGATCCTTTTTGGCAAAACTGTGTTTCTCAAACATGTTGTAAAGTAAATTTAGCCAGCATGCTTTCCTCAAATTCTACACATGTTTGCAGATAATGAAAGCTACTAAAAAATACTACCTTACACTCCAAGCACCACTTCTAGATAGTTATGCATGGAAGAGATACTTCAGTTTTTCTTGTCCCCATTTGCCAAAAAAAATTGGATCAACTAGATTGACAGCTTCACCGAGCCATGCTTACACAGCGTGACGATTCCACATTATTACAAAAAGGTCCAACTATCATACACAAGAAAGTTATGCACACGTCTTCCAGGAAAAACAAGTGCAAAGACCTTCTGTGAAGTACGTACTTGTACAGTTCAGCACTCTGCCTACGGCACTGGCAGTTTATAATGAATATTCATTATAAAGTTGCAACCAATGCAGCTGATTGGCTGTTTGCAAAAGAGCAGGAACCCTTGTTGACACAGAATTGCTGATGGCATTTTGTGTGGTAAGCACCCACAAGCATTAGAAGCCCACCCCGTGTGTGCATAACATGTATAGTCTCGTACATTTGTGTTTCGATTGTGCTGTGATTTGTTGTTGTGTCACACATTTCACAACCAAATTATTAATCTTGTCAACCCGTGACTTACTGCCTAAATACTAGAATGAATTCTGAGAATAAAGCATTTGGTCAATTAATAATAAAATGTCTTGTACATTACAAGTTTACATACATGTACATGCCCACCTTATAGCACACTGTACTCGATAGCGGCAAAATTGCGTGCTTGAAAATGACGGAATATCAGACGGCTTTCAGGGTTTAAAATTCTTAATAATTTGGGGTCCAAGGCCATTTTGGCCTTGGAGAAGTCAAATTTGGGGCACCAAGGGGCAATTCCACGCTAAGGTGGACATGACCAATGAATTTTAAGAATTGTCCTGCATGACTGAATTTGGTATCAAATTAAAGGCAAATGTCTAAACTTTCTGGAAACAGCAAGTATTTAGCAAAAAAAATGTGTTCTCACACTTCTCATGCATAATTAATTAGCATGAGTGGATTTTCTGCTATTTTGCACAATTAAAGGAACATATTGCAAGCTGGCTTAACAACTGCAATAATGAAAATAATATCTGCAGTTTATATTGTTATCATATTAAAAACATATACTAACCACATATCAACCCCAAATTTGATTCCAATTATGTATCTCACTTTAATGGACAGGTAATTAAAGTGGTTTCATTATGTCACGGCGTTACCCAAAATATGACATAGTTTGTTAGTTTTATGTAAGATACACACAAACCTAGAAAATTCAAATCAGACACCCACAGGCCTATAGCATCCATGCATCTAAATAGTAAAATTTGCTTTTATTGATTAATTATAACAATTATAACAATTATATTGAATCGTGACAGTAATGCCGTGACTGCAATTGCTCTTGTATAGGCCTACTGTACATGTAGATACTGTATAGATATTTTATATTGAATTACTGAAACTCCAAGTTACTCATCATATGGTAGCACCACACCCCATTAGAACTGTTTACAAGTTCTCCAAACTAAGATGCCCTGCTGTTGTCACCATTAGCTGAGGTAACCATGTTGTGAAACTACATTAACTACCGGTACACTGTACATTTCCTGGCCAGTCCCTAGCATAGACAACGGCAAACAACTATCGACCAGTACATGTACATGTACCTCTGAGGAGAAGTCTTTGCTGAAGTTGGGGGACTTTGTACTAGTCTAGTCTGAAGGTCCAAAGAAGAATTTGAAAGTACACAGGTAGTTTTAAACTTGAAATTACATATACCGGTAGTTATTCAGTTTCCAGGAGGATTTGCTTATTATATGTTAATTTTAATGATTAATTTTTGAGCCATATTCCCTCTTGCTGTGGTAGTGAAAAGTGCTAAAAATGTAGTGTAACTCTAGGGTTTGACTGCTTAACAGGGACTGTATCATTAACAATGTTCAGTTTATGACAGTTTAGATGAAGTGGTTGTAGTCAATAAGAGGTAAAATGGGTTCTTGGGGTTTCTCAAGGAGTCCAATCAGGCTGAATCAGCACACAAAATTTTGTTCCAATCCGTGAGTGACAGTCAGGTCCAAAAGCATGTCGCATTGACATTGAATGACAATGCATGTTCCATAGGGCTAGGCTTTGGTCACGGTGTTACCGTCACGGTTTTACTCTACATATTTTTTTCATGATATCATATTTGTCACGAACATAATATTTATTTTCATTTCTTCTAGTGATGTTGTAGTTGATGGTCTACTAAGTGCATCCTGTGTGATGGAACTGCAAAACAAATCTTAACTTCACAGAGTTTTAACAATATGTCACGTAAATACCGGTAGCTAAAAATCTCATGTCCTTTTCAGTGTCAACTGTCAAGGCGTTACCACACTAATTAATATTCATAACTTGATACTCAATGCAGTTTTTGCATATATATATTTTTTTGCAAACTTCAAATTGATAATAGGTGGATAGTGAAACTGTAAAAAAAAAAATGTTTTCAACATTGAAGGTGTCCATTATTAGCACTTGGTCAAAATTGCTTCTGATGTGTCACGGCGTTACTGTGGAATTGCCCCAAGGCCACTTATGAAGGCAGGACGGCCAATGACAAAAATTGAAAAGGGGCATGGAGGCCAGATGAAGGGTTTGCTTGCATACTCCAGGGGTATTTGCACAATTTTGTCTCTCGGGGAATAACATAAAGAATGAAGCAGTGAGTGATTTGTTTTAAGATATATGTGTATGATGTGCATGTACACGTGTACACGTGTATACATGTGGAAGGTACAGTGTGTGTACATTGTGTACAGTACATGATACATACATACATGTACATGTACATGTATGTACATGTATTATCGTTGCGACATCCCGGTTATTTTCAAAACTGGGAACCAGTGTCGCTGAACCAGACAGGAACCAGTGTCCCGATTTTCTCCGACCATAATTGCAAAAATCTAACTTTATAAGGAATAGCGTGCGCTCCAAATTCATGGTTGTATATTTGTAACATCTTTTTTTCCTCATAAATATCGTGAGTTTTCAATAAACTTCTGAAGCTGTGATTTGTCTCATATATTTCCTCACTGAAATTTGTTTTCAGCCTTCAGCACCCTTTTTATTTACATAATTTTTCTTTCCCAAAAATACACTTTGAATTGACACTTCACTTTGGTGATGTCACTAAGATCAATATTCATGAGGCAAGCTTGGAGGGAATGTCCCACACACACCCAATGGACGTTTAGCTGTGTTTGGATTTATATTTTTTCACGAGGAGCAAAATCACCATCGTCATCACCGGGGCAACAAATCGACGATAAAGAGTTCGACTCTGACGACCGACCCCGCAAACACGTGTCAATGATGGCTCTCGCCAGCCAATATTATGCATAGTCGTTACGCGTTGTTCGGTCGTAACTGCGCGCTGTCCAATCAACAGAGGCGTTGGGTCAGTCACTCACTTGTGTCTTGTGTGAGATGGACGTTCTTTTTCAGCTAACTTCAATGTCTGCACCCAGCGTCCCAATAATATTACATGGAGGAACAAAACCAAACTCAATCATGCCGATGGTTTTGCGCCCGATCTTGGTCGTATCGAGAAATGTTCGTTCGTTTAGAAAAAAAATATTGGGCAATGCGCACTGTGGCTGCAACCCTATTGGTAATGTTGAACAATAATAATCCAACCGACTTCGCCGTATTTTCTTATGTGATTTATTATTTTATCGGTACACCGGTTTTGGAAAACCGGAACCAGTTCCCAATCACGACGGTCGGGAACCGGTGTGACCTCCCGAACCGACCCAGCCTTACTATGTACCAAGTAACAACTTGCATAATTTTCAGTATAATTGATTGAGGCCCTTAAGACGTGATTTTTTACAAAAGGAAATAAAATCCTGTGGGAAAAGCCACCTACCGGTACATCATGTAAGGATGTTATTCGATTCAAAGAATGAAGGGTAATTTTTGTTTGAAAAGTTGTGGGATAAAGAACTACATGTATGGAGAGCTATGGAGTATGAACAGAACATGCCACTGGACAATAGCAGTGTGCAGTATGCAGTACATTGTTCGCACGGCCACTATACACTGTTGCAGTGTAGGATACAATCTGCGCTCCGTGCCTTGACTGTACTGTACTTAATGCTCTCACGTGCTTGCCAGCAGACGCAAAAGGTCCGCTTTTTTGGAAATAATAATCGTAATAATGCGATATCTACATACATGTAGGGCTTGTTTTTAGCAAGGACTTTGATGATTTCAATTATCCTAAGATCCAACTGGCCGCAGAAGGGCAACACGGCCAAAGTATCAACGGGGCACAGCAAAACTGGCTGTCGAATACCACATTTTTATAAGGGGCACCCTTATTATTTTTATAAGGGGAACCCTGGGCTTTTCCGACATTGACCCTGATTGAAATCAAAGGCTTCATGTCAGATGAAGATTCGCTGAGCATCAAAAATTTTGTTGATGCCAACGGCTTGGCGAAGGTCCTGCTGTTGTTGTACGTGTTGTGCAGCCTTATTGCATCGCTTCAAGCTGGCCGGTGCACGGCAGCAGCGGCGGCTGCTGCTGGCCATCCTGGCACTACTGCCGCCATTGCTTGTCATCAAGTTTAGGGAATCAAAGAGTAAAGTTTGCGCCCAACATAATTACACATTTAGCAGAACGTTTTGATTTTATAAAAAAACATGCAATTGACACATGTATACATTTATTTTACCAATGTATTTCAGGAGCTGAGACTAAGATTTCCTGTAATATATTGTGATGATATTGAGTATTGAAAATTTATTTTCTTACATTTACAACAGTTAGGCCTATTCCATTATATTTACTGTACATTGGGAACTCATTCACTGTGTACAAATTACTTTCAGATCTATTTTAGAGGAGACAAGAGAAGCACAGAAATACAGGCAACGGCAACATGGTGTGAGGTAAATAATTTCTTTGTCTCAATTATATATATAATTCAGGGTTCGACATTAGCGGTTGCCCGCTTGCCGGGGCAAGTAAAATTTGACGTCGGGCAAGTAAAATGTTCAGATGTTAAAATTTACTTGCCTGATTGGGCAAGTTAAATTTTGATAGGTACATAATTGAAATAATCAAAGTCCTTGCCCAAAACGAGCCAATTATATGTAGATAATGTTCGCATTGTTATGATTATTATTCCGAAAAAGCAGAGCTTTTTGCGTCTGCTGACGAGCGCACGCGATCCGCGATCACAGATTGTATCCCGCACCGCTACAGTGTATAGCAGCCGTGTGCACGATGTACAGTACATGTACAGTGCACACTGTACATGAGCAATACATTTACATGTACAGTGTACTGTACTGTACTGTACATGTACATGTACATGTACATGTACATGTACATGTACATGTACATGTACACTGTACATGTGTAACACATGTACTGCACACTGTTTTGTCCCAGTTCGCTGGTGAACATTCGCCCATACGTTCATGCGATTAGGTTCGCCGGGTACCATTGAGGATAGAGAAAGCATGCCGCACGTGCGTTGTAAACAGCGACTTTCCAGTCTTCGCACCACGATCCTGTTCCCGATTTTGTATTCCAAGACTTGAACAAAGATTTGAATTGAATCTTCTTCTTTTTTTCACGGACAGGGAATTACATTAACGATTGGATATGGTAGGGTACATTATTTTTTGGGGTAATGCCCAAACACGCAGGGTGGACCAGTAAAAGTTGTAGAGTACTTTTTTTTTCGTGGTCCGATCTTCCTTCCTCAACGGTCTGTTTTGGTTGTGAGTAACGGGATATGCTTTCCGCGCGGACCGAGTTGACATGAAACCCCCAGCCTTTACGGTCGTACCGTGAAATACATATATATTTGAAAATTACTTACCGTAAAATACCGTGTATAATGCGCACCCGTGTATAATGCGCACCCCCAACTTTCGCCTTCACCGAGAGGAAAAAAAAAATCCGTGGCATGGATTGCAGAGTCCATTGTAAAGTTGTTTCCATCCCAATGGGAAGGATGATCACCCTCCAAATAAAAAAGTCCATTATTTCGAGCCTGGCCCAGGCGAAAAAAAGAGAGAAAAGAGCATACATTGGGGATGATGAATGAAAGCTCCATTGTTGAAATGTGATACAATGTAAGGTCTGCTTCCCTTGAAGTCCCTTAAAAAAGTCTATTGACTGAAAAAAATCTTCCACAGTGGGAAGGGATGATCGGCCTCCCAATGAAAACATCCATTTGAGCCCAAGTTACCTCGCCATGGGAAAAATCAAACACGGAAAATTTGAAAATCCCACAGTGGGAAGAATGATCGCTCTCCGAATAAAACCATCCATTTGAGCCCAAGTTACCTCGCCGTGTGAAAAATCAAACATGGAAAACTTGAAAATCCCACAGTGGGAAGGATGATCGCTCTCCGAATAAAAACATCCATTTGAGCCCAAGTTACCTCGCCGTGGGAAAAATCAAACACAGAAAACTTGAAAATTTCACAGCGGGAAGGATGATCGCTCTCCGAATAAAAACATCTATTTCAGCCCAAGTTACCTCGCCTTGGGAAAAACCAAGCATGGAAAACTTGAAAATCTCAAAGCGGGAAGGATGATCGCCCTCTGATTAAAAACATCTATTTTAATTTTGAGCCCAAGTTACCTCGCAGTGGGGAAAAACCGGGAGAGTTTGCATTGGGGAGAATCAACAGCTCCAATTTAAAAAAAATGTGATACAATGTAACAATACATCCCTTTCCATAAAAAGTGCACATCCATGGTGGCTTCACAGATATTTGTTTCGTTTACAAAAAAATGGGAAGGTTGATCACTGGAAGATCGCCCTCCTAATAAAAGAAA
Source organism: Luidia sarsii (assembly GCA_949987565.1). Classification (NCBI taxonomy): domain Eukaryota; kingdom Metazoa; phylum Echinodermata; class Asteroidea; order Paxillosida; family Luidiidae; genus Luidia; species Luidia sarsii. The sequence continues at coordinate 9,354,798 of OX465111.1, forward strand.
ATTAATTTGAGCCCGAGTAACCTCTTGGGGGAAAAAAAACCCAGGAGAGTTGGCAATGGGGACAATGATTGACAGCCCCATTGTTAAAATGTTATACAATGTAAGGTAGGCTTCTGTTTGATGACTGAAACCCATACTGGCAGGACATTGTTGTACAGTGTATAATGCCCACCCCCAACTTTTGATTTCTACTGTGGTGAAAAAAAGTGCGCATTATACCCAGGATTTTAGGTAGACGAAATAATTATGGAAAATGTGCTACAGAAGTAACTTATCCTCCTCGCAAAAATTGTACAGGGTGGTCACTGGTGTACATGTGCATGTACAGTACATGAGAATCATTTTCAGTGTTGGCCTAAAGTTACCATGCTCCACGGTTTGACCGTGTTGTTGTCAGTGACGTTGGCCGTGGTGTACGGCCAGAAAACTGCTGCTGCACGCCGGATCATGTCGGTCATTTTCCCTCCGTTCTCCATACTTCTACGAAGTAATTTCTTTATCTTACACAATTTTTCAAACAAAAATTACCGTTATTTCTTCTAATCAAATAACATACGGATCTTTACACCCCCCAAATTTTATTTTCTTTTGTATTAATTTAATGGCATCAATCACCAATATCGTGGGAACCGACAATCAACATTATTTGTTTTGGGAGTGCTGCTCCTCATTTTCATTTTCGGTACGAAGAGGAAAATCTTCACAAGAATACCGTGAATGAATGGTTACAACTTAAACTTATTAACAGTTATTTTGAATTTCCTGATTGATCACTCATGCACAGCAACCGTGGCTGTGCAATTCTATATTACTTTTAGTTTTACTTTTAGTAGGCCTACTTCATTTTTGGTTTTAGAATTACTTCAGCGTAGGGTTACCGTTTGTCACTTCCCCTTGCACAGTAGAATCACTTTGCTTGATCAAAGGCCTTAATCACCAATGCCGTGGAACCGACATTAGATTTTTTGGGGTGCTGTTCCACATTTTCATTTTCGGTAAGATCTCCACAATTAAACCGTGAATGAATGGTTACACATTATTAACAGATACTGTATTTTCAATTTGCCACACGTTGTTTACTGCGAAGCGCAGTGGACTTTGAGCCAAAAGCCCCATACATGTACTTTTTCCAAGATCCTGGGGAGAACCCTGATAATGATTATGGGTTTTTGAAAATTTAGAATTATAATAAATCACAGCTTTTAGCAAACTCATAATGTTATTGAAAGGCTGAAGTGATTTAAGATTAAATGGATAACTTCGATTTTTTAATGTTTTCTTTTATTTTCATTTTCGGGCAAGTAGATTTTCCATTCGGGCAAGTAAAAATATGAAAAGTGATGAATTCACTTGCCCGAGGGCAAGTATAAAAAATTGCTAGTGTGGAACCCTGTATAATTGTTCAACAAATTCCAAAACTGGTGCATGGACTCACTGTAAATAGTTGTTAAGTTCGGACACTGCAAGGCCATTATTTTTAACCTTCTTGTTACTGCAGTGTTTATCCATGACCAAATTATTTTGAACACAATGCAGCTATTCGCTACACCCAAACAAAAAGTGGTGCGCACATACAGTGTACATGCATCTTATTTAGTAGATTAAGCCTTTTTGTGTAGTATGGAATTCAAATAAACTTCTTTACAATAGCAGAGCGTTTATAAAAGTTACTTGTGAGTTTTTTTTAAACACATTTCTGAGCAGGTAACTAATTTAAAACCAATTTTTAATCATCAATTCTTCATTGAATACTGAGTTCCTGTTAGACTCCTCATATACCGGTATGAGTAAATTCGTTTGATACCCAGATCAAGTGATTGTATGTAATATAAAGCAATATTTTATCCTTGACAAAATCTGCTGTGAAGGTGAAATACAGATTTCCCGCAGACACTACCATCCCGAGTGTGCACTTCACAAGCCTCATGACCGGGACCTACAGCATTCACAGGACTTGTGCCGCTGGCAGTGCATACTGAACGGTCCCACAATAAACAAACAAGTTCACCTTGTCACTCATGTCAGAATCTGATCATAATTTTGAAGATTTTTTTCTTCAATACCTGGTCATATAACTAAAGTCAATTTCTGAATAAGTAGACTATCTGCAAAAATTCCAGGAACTATTTTTGAAAAACATATTGCTCATTCATGGCAACATAATTGGAGGAAAACTTTTAAGAGTTTTTGAGAATTTCCACTTGCTATTACTCCAAAACTTGTATACAATGATAACCCTCATTGAACCCATGTCATTGTTAAGCTTATGGAATGGGCTTCCTACAGTAGCTGTATACGGTAAGTATGAACAGCAGGGTGAACACAAAATTAGTTATCCTCCATTGAAAATGTGCATCGTGCTTGTCAAATAAAAAGGTCTATAATAAGGATGTGTACTGTATGTGCTGTAAACTAACTTGTCACCCATGATAACGAAAGGATTAAGAGAATAAATGTCCCATTTAAAAACTACTACTAGGGCAACTTGCCCAAGACAACATACACCCCGGTAAATGGTGTCAGTAAGTCATAAAAGAATGAAGTCTTTCTATGTGTACCGGTAATCAGATACATCAGGCAAAATTTCAACACAGATTCCTTCACAGATCTGCAGATATTTGTCAATTTTGTTCAAAGTAAAAGAAATAATTTTCAAACACAAACAGGTGAGGAAATTTACTTGACCTAGGACCTTGAGCTATCAAGTGATTCCAGCCCTTAGATGGCAGCCAGAGTTGGGACACTAATCAGAAGCAATTAACCATGAAGACTTTCCTCACCACATTGTTTATTCGGATTGCCAAATCATTTTGAACATAATGAACCTGATATGAAGATACAAAATTAAATTACTAAATGAAACAATTTTTTTAATAATCTGGAACGTTGTAAAATTCATTTAGAGAATGAACAGTCAGTACTTTTTAAGAATTTCAAGGATTCTGGCATACATCTATCAAACCTGGCTCAAAAGAGATGAGGCTTATCCCTCTATACAAGCCACAATCTCACTTGCTGCCTGTTTTCTGCCATACCGGGACAACCACTGCACACTGCCAGTCATACATATATACATGTATCTTTCCTGCCATGCCTTCCTGAATATTGCTGTTATTGTTACCATGGAATTCCTGTTTCTCCACATGTCACATATACGTGTACATTTACATGTACCAAGATGGCTTCTGTGGTTATTCTATCAATCCGGCTGCTTATCCTCTGGGGCTATAGTAAGGTTGTGCCGGTTTAAAATTTAGATATATAATCGGTATACCGTGGGAAAAAAACCCGCGGTTTCAGTATACCGTGAACTAGAGCTGTGACGTAATTTTTCCTTGGCCATGCCCACCACGATAAAAAAAAAGGGGGTGTGGTAATAAAACCAACATAATCGGCCATGTCTGTCCACCCATTGAATAGTTGATAGCGGTGTGCATCAAAGCTACGGTTGCTGGTCTTCCCATAATACATAGTTTAAACAAAAAAGCATAGTCAACTTTTAGGGAAAAATAAAACATCGAAAAGCAAGTTAAAGACAAAAATTCAAAAAGTCCCGCCACCGTATTTAATTCCACTGCACATACATGTAAATGTCATAAAAAGGACGAGGTACATGTAACCCTATCCCCCGTTTCCTTCGCAAAATGAATTATGCATAAGTAAGGTCACGTTGTCTAGCAGTACTTTTTTTTATACACCGGTACTGCACATGTACTGTATGTGTACACTATGTACATGTGTGTGTACTTGTGCGTGTACACGTGCATGTACATGTAATTAGATATTTTTAAAGTTGGCACATACCGGTAGTTTTATTGTAACCCATACATGTACAAAGGCTGTGAGTGACTGTGACGAACTGAAAACTTTTTACATGCATTGCTTAATGCCAACCTTCCCATTCAGATGTCCTATTGGCTAAAGGTTTTGTCACTACAGCTCTCTCATTGGCCAAAATTCTCTATAGCTGTGATTGGCTGACACACACATGCTCATTGGTCTGTGGATCCTTTTTTGGCAAAACTGTGAAGTCAATTACATGTAAGCTAGGATGCATTCCTCAAAGTATACACATATCTCCAGATAATGAAAGCTGCTAAAAAAATACTACCTTCCACTTCAAGCACCACTTCTAGATAGTTAAGCATAGAGGAGATTCTTCACTTTTTCTTGTCCCCATTTGCCAAAAAATTAGTTTGACAGCTTCACCGAGCCATGCTTACACAGCGTGACGATTCCACATTGTTACAAAAAGGTCCAACTATCATACACAAGAAAGGCATGCACATGTCTTCCAGAAAAAAAAACAAGTGCAAAGACCTTCTGTGAAGTACATACGTGTACAGTTCAGCACTCTGCCTACGGCACTGACAGCTTACAATGAATATTCATTATAAAGTTGCAACCAATGCAGCTGATTGGCTGTTTGCAAAAGAGCAGGAACCCTTGTTGACACAGAATTGCTGATGGCATCTTGTGTGGTAAGCACCCACAAGCTGGCATTACAAAGAAGCCAACCCAGTGTGTGCATAACTTGTATAGTCTCATACATTTGTGTTTCGATTGTGCTGGGATTTGTTGTTGTGTCACACATTACACATGAATTCTGAGAATAAAGCCCTATCCTTGCTCCACGCTCAGAGCTTGCGGTTGAAACTCTGGTCCTTGCCAATGTGTAGTGCTTTGTGAGCAACGCCAAGGCTTTTCAAGCCGGCCCCATGCTCAGAGCTTGCGGTTAATATAAAAATACATGACCAGATTCTCCTGCCAGAGACGTTGTACTGAAGCCATTTTCCAACTTAAACAGTTGTTTCTTGTTTTACCTTACCGTACCGGGTACCTTAAAAAAAAAAGTGTCCTAAATGTTCCAGAATGTTTCGTTTTTTATTGTTTGAAATATTGGAAGCTGAAAATCAGTGGGTAATGCAAAATCACTCTGTGCGGCCTCCACCCATTTCGGTTGATATACCCTCAAATCGAAGCTTGTTTTCTCCCACTTTAGGGGCTTTCACACAAGACGAAATCCCCGGGAATTTCGGTCCGTCTATTCACAGAACCGAAGAAATCACCGTGGACAAGCTTTTCGCCGGGGAATTCTTACCCCAGCTCGGGGTAGGGTAGAAGGAGAAAACGCTGGGACGTCATTTCTTTCGCGAACATAACTGCCGATTCGCGATTTTCAGAGGCAATCGATCAGGGGTGTGGGGAGAGTTTGGGGAGACAGGGTTTACAGGTCCAACGTACGAACCTCTCTTCGCGAACGATGCGCGAACGATCTGAGAAGATAGCACAACAATTTGTGACCTAATGCCTAAAAATGTAAAAAAAAAAAAAAAACGAACGCCAACAAGATACTGTACATGGTTGTTTGTTTTCTTGTTGTTTTTTTTTTTTCGGGGGGGGGGGGGGGGGGTAGGGGCATGATCACATTGGCAATTGTCGTTTGTGGAGCCGAACCCCCCCCCCCCCTCCTTCAACCCAAGATCAATCCAGAGCACCAGCAGTTGCTTTTAAGTTTGACTTTGTGAGCACCGCTAGAACTTTGGTTGAAACTCTGGTCCTTGCCAATGCGTAGTGCTTTGTGAGCATCGCCAAGGCTTCTCAATGATGCGTGAACGATCTGCGAAGAAAGCACAACAATTTGCGACCTAAGGCTTAAAAATGAACGGGAAAAACCCGTACCCCAACGATGGCCATACCACTCGTAAAAAAAAATGATTGGATGATTGCCTCTTGTGATTTCTGACACGTCCGCAAAAGATTTTAGACCTTTCTTTCGTTTGCAGCCATTGATGTACATTTGATATGCAGCGGCCGTCAGCTTCAATAATGGTCAACTGACATCGATTGTAGCCAAAAATAAATTCAACAATCTGCATTTTGTGTTTGGTATGATTTGTGAAGATCGCCGAGTATTCTTGGTCGTCTAGCTTTTTGTTAGTTATACACATTGTAATAATAATTGTCTTTTGAATTTAGCGTAACGGCCGACCATAGTTTGCAAGCCGGCGGTTGGCAGAAACTGAATCCGTGACGTACCATACCAAAAGAAAGTTCTATACTTTGCCATTATAAAGGAAATTTATTATCAATATTATCAAATTGTATAGTTGAACAACTCTTCCGGATGTCCCAAGCAGTCCTATTCTAAAAACAACGCCAGAATTTGGGAAAGACGTCTACACAGGAGCCACCTTAAACGTTTTATCACATTTTTAACAATGGAGCTGTCAATCATTCTACTGCAGGCTCTCCTTGCTTTTTCCACCACGGCGAAGTAACTTGGGTTAAAATGGGTTTTGTTTTATTCGGAGGTTGATCATCCTTCCCACTTTAAATCGGTCATATTTTGAAAGTTGATAGAAAATGATGATACATGCAACGAACAAATGATATTTTATATTCAGTCTCAAGTTTATATGCAATTTATTTAGTTAATTTACCACCTACTCTATAGTTATCATGTTAGTGCATACAAGTTTGTGGAGTTTTTAACCCTAACATAAAAATACGTATGCATGTAAATGTACACCATCCGGGCCACCATTGTTTTGGCTTGGAAATTTACTGAGGTGGCTCGGCTGGCCACTCAAGAAAAACCCTGATCATGCCCTAAGCAGAAATCATCATGAATCTAAACAATTCCAAGTGCAAGGTTAAAAGTGCAGCTTATCTAATGCATGATAGACTTCATCTCGCGCAATAAGCAACAAGGTTGTCTGGCTTTTGCCCCGAAGTAAAATGACAGTAATATTACAGCACTGTAGCTGGGGCCAGTTCGCTAAGTTTGCATTCAAGAATTGCCGTGTTCTGCAGACCAACAAGGTTGTCTGTTTGTGAGCATTTTATTTAATTGAAGTTCTAGAAAGAAGCCTTCGAAAAGTCTTGTTCCTGCGAAACTTAGCCAGGCTCCCTTAAAATATTAATAGCAAGCTCTCCGGTGTCAAACGCTCTTGAATCACAGTGAAATTCATTTCCTGTCTAGCCGACATTGGGGATTACAGTCATGTAAACGTTCAGAAACTAACGAAACTATTCGAAACGAATTATCTCGAATATCCGAATGGATAATATTGCCACCCTTCTTCCATGGTTGTTTTTTTCTTAGGGAGGACTGGTCAGTGGTCACATGGGCAATATTGCCGTTTGTTGAGCGGGAATTGAAACTTCAGTTAACCGAACCTCCCCCCCCCCCCATCAACCAAAGATCAATCCTGTCTTTGTGAGCACAGACAGGGCTTTGATAGTAGCCCTATCCTTGTTCCACGCTCAGAGCTTGCGGATTTAACTCGGTCCTTGTCAAGGTAGTGCTGTGTGAGCACCGCCAAGGCTTTTCAAGCCGGCCTTAGAGCTCTAACTAACAGCACAGAGCAAAAATACGTGACAAGACTGTCTCCCGCCCGAGACATCGTGCTTGAAGCCAGTTTCCAATAAAACATTTTTTTCCCTTTACATTACCTCATAAGAAACGTGTGTCCTATATATTCCAGATTTTTTCAGACGTTTTCGTCTTTTATTGTTCGAAATCTTGGAAGCTGAAAAACATTGGGTATTGCAAAATCCCTCTGTGTGGACTCCGGAGCTGGAGCTTAATATGAACTAACAAACACCTCTAGTGCAAACACCTCTGGTGGTCAGCACCACCCATAATCTGGTGATTAACCACCGCGATTTCCGGAGAGCAGTTGCTAAACAATGGCGGCACATCCCACGCAATGAAGAACTCTGGAATGCATGTATTTCCCAACCCACCCTTCCAAAAAACAAAAACGCCCCACAACCGACGGGAATTATCACCCGGGCAAAATGCCCAAAAGAACCCCCGTCCCAGTCGAGTTTGGTTTCTTTCAAGGAATCAGATTATACGCTGGACTCCCTGCTCTCCGTACTTGAGGAATAATCACCCCCTAAATAGTGCAGCCCGGTCACCCTAACCGATTTTCCATACTGGTACCGCACAAAGAGAGAAACTGATTTGCAAAAATCACTACCGCCACTGACGATTGCCTAGATGGCATGAAAACATTACTTGTTATTGCCACAAAATGGGAGCTGCGAAGCGTTCCTACTTCTAGTCTCGCCTACCAATCTTGATGATTGAATGGGTCAGCTTGCTTTTTAGGGGGAAAAAGGGCCTCCCTCCTTCCTTGTTGCCCAAAAGGCAGGATGCTAAACATGGTTTGTATTGCCTGAGCTGAAACATTGATTTTTCCCTTTCTACGTTCACGGATACGACGCAAACAAAATAACAGGGGGCCTTTATAGTATCTGCAGTTTCGCTGCATATTTTTATTAAGTTATTCTGAGTACGTCAACTACCGGCAGTATCAAACTTTTTCAAAAATGTCTTTCACGTGGTCGGCCTACACATTGTGTAATTTGTATGAAAGTTTATTTCTGTGCACACTTGTATAAAGAACCTTCAAAGACACTACATAGAACCTTCCTGAAATCTTAATTTTAAAAAAGAAAAAGGGTGGGTAACGTCCAGATTTTTATTTTATTTCAGGAAAGTACAAAAAATGAATCAATGAAAACAAGACACAGTTGACAGACAGTTCTTGTGTGAAAGCCCCTAAAGGCTCAAGTGGGAGAAAACAAACTTCGATTTGAGGGTATATCATCCGAATTGGGCAGAGGCCGCACAGAGTGATTTTGCATTACCCACTGATTTTCAGCTCCCAATATTTCAAACAATAAAAAACGAAACATTCTGGAATATTTAGGACGTTTTTTTTATGAGGTACCCGGTCCGGTAAGGTAAAACAAGAAAATGGCTTCAGTACAACGTCTCTGGCAGGAGCCTAAATCTGGTCGTGTATTTTTATATTAACTGCAAGCTCTGAGCATGGGACCGGCTTGAAAAGCCTTGGCGTTGCTCACAAAGCACTACACATTGGCAAGGACCAGAGTTTCAACCGCAAGCTCTGAGCGTGGAGCGAGGATAGGGCTCCCAAGGCCATGGCGGTGCTCACAAAGACGGATTTAAAAGCCGGTGCTCTGGACTGATCTCGGTTTGAAGGAGGGCGGGGGGGTCGGTTAACTGAAGTTTGAATTCTTGCTCCACAAACGGCAATTGCCCATGTGATCATGCCCCCCCCCCAAGAAAAAAACAACCATGTATGTACAGTATCTCGTTGGCGTACGGGGTTTTTTTCTTAGATTTTTAGGCCTTAGGTCGCAAATTGTTGTTATCTTCTCAGATCGTTCGCGCATCGTTCGCGAAGAGAGGTTCGTACGTTGGACTTGTAAAACCCTGTCTCCCCCAACTCTCCCCACACCCCTGATCGATTGCCTCTGAAATTTGCAAATCGGCAGTTATCTTCGCGAAAGAAGAAATGACTTCCCGGGGATTTCTCCTTCTACCCTATACCCCGAGCTGGGGTAATAATTCCCTGGGAAAAAGCTTATCCAAAAAGCTTATTTCTTCGGTTCTGTGAATAGACAGTCTTGTGTGAAAGCCCCTAAAGTGGGAGAAAAAATGCTTTGATTTGAGGGTACCGGTATATCAACCGAATTGGGCGGAGGCCGCACAGAGTGATTTTGCATTACCCACTGTTTTTCTGCTTCCAATATTTCAAACAATAAAAAACGAAACATTCTGGAAAATTTTTTGGACACTTTTTTTTTATGAGGTACCCGGTACGGTAAGGTAAAACAAGAAACAAATGTTTAATTTTGAAAAAAGGCTTCAGTACAACTTCTCTCGCAGGAGAATCTGGTCGTGTATTTTTATATTAACCGCAAGCTCTGAGCATGGGACCGGCTTGAAAAGCCTTGGCGTTGCTCACAATGCACTACACATTGGCAAGGACCAGAGTTTCAACCGCAAGCTTTGAGCGTGGAGCGAGAATAGGGCTCCTAAAGTCCTGGCGGTGCTCACAAAGACAGATTTAAAAGCAACTGCCGGTGCTCTGGATTGATCTTGGGTTGAAGGAGGGGGGGGGGGCGTTCGGTTAACTGAAGTTTAAATTCATGCTCCACAAACGGCAATTGCCCATGTGATCATGTCCCCCCCCCCCCAAGAAAAAAGCAACCATGTACAGTATCTCGTTGGCGTACGGGTTTTTTTCTTACGTTTTTAGGCCTTAGGTCGCAAATTGTTGTGTTATCTTCTCAGATGGTTCGCGCATCGTTCGCAAAGAGAGGTTCGTACGTTGGACCTGTAAACCCTGTCTCCCCCAACTCTCTCCCCACCCCTGATCGATTGCCTCTGAAATTCGCAAATCGGCAGTTATCTTCGCGAAAGAAATGACGTCCCGGGGTTTTCTCCTTCTACCCTACCCCGAGCTGGGGTAAGAATTCCCCTGGGAAAAGCTTATCCACGGTGATTTCTTCGGTTCTGTGAATAGACAGACCGAAAATCCCGGGGATTTCGTCTTGTGTGAAAGCCCCTAAAGTGGGAGAAAACAAGCTTTGATTTGAGGGTACCGGTATATCAACCGAATTGGGCGGAGGCCGCACAGAGTGATTTTGCATTACCTACTGTTTTTCGGCTTCCAATATTTCAAACAATAACAAACGAAACATTCTGGAACATTTAGGACACTTTTTTATGAGGTACCCGGTACGGTAAGGTAAAACAAGAAAAAAATAATTAATTTGGAAGATTGCTTCAGTACAACGTCTCTGGCAGGAGAATCTGGTCGTGTATTTTTATATTAACCGCAAGCTCTGAGCATGGGGCCGGCTTGAAAAGCCTTGGCGTTGCTCACAAAGCACTACACATTGGCAAGGACCAGAGTTTCAACCGCAAGCTCTGAGCGTGGAGCGAGGATAGGGCTCCCAAAGCCATGGCGGTGCTCACAAAGACAGATTTAAAAGCAACTGCCGGTGCTCTGGATTGATCTTGGGTTGAAGGAGGGGGGGGGGTTCGGTTAACTGAAGTTTCCATTCCCGCTCCACAGACGGCAATTGCCCATGTGATCATGCCCCTCCCCCAACCCCCCCCCCCAAAAAAACCCCACAACAACAACCATGTACAGTATCTCGTTGCCGTACGTGGTTTTTTTCTTACATTTTTAGGCCTTAGGTCGCAAATTGTTGTGCTATCTTCTCAGATCGTTCGCGCATCGTTCGCGAAGAGAGGTTCGTACGTTGGACCTGTAAACCCTGTCTCCCCAAACTCTCCCCACACCCCTGATCAATTGCCTCTGAAAATCGCGAATCGGTAGTTATCTTCGCGAAAGAAATGACATCCCGAGGTTTTCTCCTTCTACCCTACCCCGAGCTGGGGTAAAGCTTATCTACGGTGATTTCTTCGGTTCTGTGAATAGACACACCGAAATTCCCGGGGATTTTGTCTCGTGTGAAAGCCCCTAAAGTGGGAGAAAACAAGCTTCGATTTGAGGGTACCGGTATATCAACCGAACAGAGTGATTTTGCATATTAACCACAAGCTCTGAGCATGCATGGGGCCGGCTTGAAAAGCCTTGTCGTTGCTCACAAAGCACTACACATTGGCAAGGACCAGAGTTTCAACCGCAAGCTCTGAGCGTGGAGCGAGGATAGGGCTCATAAATAAAGCCTTGGCGGTGCTCACAAAGACAGATTTAAAAGCAACTGCCGGTGCTCTGGATTGATCTAGGGTTGAAGGAGGGGGGGGGGGGGGGGTTGGTTAACTGGAGTTTCAATTCCCGCTCCACAAACGGTAATTGCCCATGTGATCATGCCCCCCTAAGAAAAAAACAACCATTTATCTCGTTGGCGTACGTTTTTTTTCCCAGTACATTTAGGTCTTAGGTCGCAAATTGTTGTGCTTTCTTCGCAGATCGTTCGCGCATCATTCGCGAAGAGACGTTCGTACGTCGGACTTGTAAACCCTGTCTCCCCCAACTCTCTCCCCAACCCCGATCGATTGCCGCTGAAATTCGCGAATCGGCAGTAATCTTCCCGAAAGAAATGACGTCCGGGACCGGTAGTTTCTCCTTTGATGAATGGCTGCTGGATTTGGCAAAGGAAATTACCCCCCGGACCAGTACGGAGTGGTTTCTCCCTCGGTTTATGGCCGCTGGTCTTCGCGAGTCTTCGCGGAGAAGACGACTCCCCGGACCGGTAATTATTTTCTCCTCGGACCTATGGCCGCTTCAGTCGCGAATCGTTGGTTCTCTTCGTGAAGGAAATGACTCCCTGGACTGGTAAATATAAGAAATTGCGGACGTCTTCGCGAAGAATCATTCGCACTAAATTGTAAATCAGTACTGTACATGTACAGTACGTGGTGTACGTACGTGCACACAGCTGGCAGGATCTGGCGCGAAACTCTCGGCATGATTGAGTCTGGTTTTTGTTCCTCCGTGTAACATTTTATTGCAGTGCTGGGGGGGGGTCAGGTGCAGACATTGAAGTTAGCTAAAAAGAGAATGTTGATCTCACGCAAGACACACTGATATGATTGACACAACGTAACGAGACCGATCGTGTACCATGCTTGCGGGGTCGCGCGGGACGATCTTCATCGTCAATTATTTTGTTGCCTTGATGACATTGGTGATGGTTCGAAATTCGTTTTCTGGGAAGTGCCAAGTGAATATGCCCAATTTACTTTTCGAAAAGCATGACAGCAACACAAAAGTATACGAGCATGGACGTGCTGAAAGAAAAAAAAACTTCTTTTTTTTTCAGTTCGGTCTCAGGCGGTTTTTCGGTTTTTCAGAAAGGCTTTCGTTCGGTTTTGTTTTGTTTTTTTAACTGCGGTTTTGCGGTACCATGTAAATAATTAATGGCCATTCTTGCTAAACCACAATCCTTGATACACAAACTTGTTACGTACGCAGCTAGACCCAACCCAGAGACATGTTGCTTGGCAACATTCACACCGGCTATGCTTGGCCAAATGCAAAACATGCCACACTTGGCAAAAGCCCTAAACACTCCACACTTGGCAAAGCTCTAATGGCTAAACACTAGTCCCACCCATCCCACCAATACATCTAAAAGGTACGCCGTTTTAACACTGTTCTCACAAATGGTTGGAATAAGCCCCGCTGGTACAAAGGGTGCTTGGCATAAAATGATTACCGATAGATTACCTTTAACCACTTCGCGCCGGGACCTCCGAATCCGGAGGTCAATTGGATTGCCTTTGCAACGGGACCTACGAATCCGGGCACCACTTTTGTCCACATTCTAAACAAAGACTCTTTTCAGCTTAGAACAAAGCAGTACGAAACAGTACAAAGACACTTTTTGACGCAAGTTGCCACATGAATTGCAAGATTAGCAGCAGTAATTGTGCAATTGTGGGACCTTTACTGTGGAGGATCGAGGGATACCGCGCTGCAGCTGAAAGCACGTGGGGGACATTGTCTTTGCATGCCACACAGCCCAATGGTCGTCGGTCTGGCATTGGAATTCCCCCCACATTCTTTACCGTAATCTGTACGCTCGTTTGTGGCCGACCAACTCGAAGATTTGACTGCCTGGAGTGGAGGCTGGAGTCTGCGGTCAGGGATTGTCAGCAGCGTACACGCACGCACACACACACACACGTCCGTCACGGTCTATTGACGACGCACAATTTGAGCCACCACTAAAAATACCCTAGCTATAACACTGCCCATAGTATACCCTTATCGATTTATTTCACAGAAATATATTGTTCCGATTGTTTTAGCAAGATTTTAAAATGATGCATTGTTCAAAAACCCCTGTATGGCGGTCATCGGCGCTGAAACCCCCCCCCCCCCCCCCGGTGCGAAGTGGTTAAGCCTCAAAATTCTGGTTCAAAATTTAAAACAATCTGCAACAAAATTGAATAATAATTTAAAACAACGCCAAAGTGACCTTTCACCTTTATTAAAATGTTACAAAATGTATCAAAATCCAGAGGGCACAAGCTACGCCTCAGATGTGCATGTTCATGCCAACAAACAGTAACTTAACAGTACTTGATTCAGCTGATCGCCAATAAGCTAAGGAAGCGGACATATTGTGTGCTTCCTTGGAATAAGGGTTTTTATATTTCAGTGATAAAATATAATTATCGTGGTCATATTGTGTACTGGTGAATATACCTGCAGTGTAGGCTATTTGAAAAAGTTGCCATGTTGCAGGTGATACTTGTTGCGTGCACATTGCGTTCAAATTGCTGCGTGTGACATGGACGTTGCATTGAAAAACAATTGCTAGCAACCATATTGCCTGCAAATTGCCTCGTGTGACCCGGCCTTAAGAACTGGATAGCTCAGATGGTACGCAAAACCAGAGGTCTCTGGTTCAAGTGTAGAGAAATTTGTGAAAACCTCTTCATTTGTTTCACGAAAAAATGCAGCTTTCAATGCCTTACTGTTCCAAAACATAGTTTAGATCTCGGTGAGACGTAAACTATTTCTTTTACTCACCTCCCAAAATACAACATTTTAGGCAGAAATATTTCAGTGAGAGGTTTCTACTGTAAACATCTTCAAACTGTATTTAAGTTTCATGTAAATCTGTGACCATTTCTGTTTTTCGATCTTACCAATGTTGTGTAGGGGCTTTAAAAAACATAGCTTTGGAATTAGGTACCGGTACATTAAATCATAGTCTGAGTTTAAATCCTGGTCAGGTAAATTTTCTGTGCTGCAGGGTAAAAAATACTTTTTTTTTCACGGGGGCTCTTTTCAGATTTTCCCATCTTAAAATAGCCACCCTTAATTATTTCGCGGTGGCTATTTTGGAGCTTAGGGGGGCTTTTTTTAAGAATGTATTTTTTTAATGGTTTGATTCCTAATAGTAATAGAATAGTCCATGCTGTCAAGGTATCGTGATGTGGCCTCGGTGTGCCAAAACCTTCTCGTCCAAAAAAATGAGAATAACTACGTTCGTAGGCCTACCTGAAAAAAAGAATAAAGTTTGCGACATTTTTGTGCTGTATCGTGAAGTAGAAGCTCGTTTTGCTGTTTAGCTTTCTCCTTTCAGGGCATGGTTACGACTTTGAAAAGGCACCCGCGAACACGCAAACCTTTGACAGCTCTATGATTCTACTTTGGCACGCAACCCAACCACGTGCTGCATACTGCGCAATCTAACTATCGTGCAACGCAAATCGCTCCCAACTACCGTTGGTACCCGTTGTTTGTTACAGTCAGCGATGTCCAAGATTCACTGGTACCCGCAGACTAAAAGTTCGTTGACATGAAACTGTCCCGATAGAAAGCACTGTCCATGTACATTTGTACAGTGTACGTACATGTACTGTACCGTGGGAACCCCCGTTTTCGACGCTACACGTTTTCGACGCTTACATCGCACGATGAAAACAACTCCGTATAACGATCTCAGACTTCGTATCTTACAGTTTGTTTCCTGCTCTTGTCCGTCACCGAAAACGTGCAAAGTTAAGGCTTTTCCAGTAAGCCAAACTCGTGTGATTCAAAAAGTTGCTCTTTTGGGGTCTATTTTCCTAGGTACAAAATTGGCATTTGCTTCGAAGCTCCAGTTTTCTTTATTGTTGGTCCTAAAAAAAATCTGAGTGTACCATAACAAACCCCAACATCCGTAGAAAAAATATATATCACGCAACTTGAAGCAGTCCGTTCTGGGTAAAAACTATGGAGGCTCATATAGGGCGTATCGCTTATATAATTTTTGTTTATTTATTTTTATTATTATTTCAAGACAAAAAGTAACATGGACCAATAGGCTTTTAGAAAAAATGAAAAAAATAAAAGGGCAGCTAGAGAAAGTACCAAGAAGGAGGAAATGTGTCTCTGGAGTGACATTGGGAAAGGTCATACATGTAACTGAAGAAGCAGTGAGAAAGAGAATTGTGGAGTTTTTTAAACGTCACAAAAGAAGACATCAACCAGACCAATACGTTTTAAGCATAAATTATGAATGATTTGAGGAAAGTGTTAGAAGCAGTGTGGAAAAACAAAAACAAAGATGAACCCCAAAAAAACATACAGGGAAGAATTTTACAGTGCCACACAGCATTTTGAGTTATTTTAAGAATTTATTTTGCGTTTGGCTGCACTGGGACACCTTACTAAACACCACCATCGAAAATAGGTGACGCTGCTTACTGCGCGGTGCGCCGCGGACGTCAACAAAACCGGGTAATCTTACGGAAGTGACAGGCTTGATCAACCTTCTCTATGATTATTCTAATAGTCTGTGGTGTGGAGAAAGTGACTGAGACCTCTTTTAGTGTGATACTTTCGTCCACATTGTTCAGTTTGAAGAAAAGTCCTTATATCGTCGAAAACCGGTTATTGGAGGATACATGAACATGTACACCCACACTCCGTACAGTTCTAGTTGTGCACAGAATGCGCAATGTTTAGCTGACAGTGCGCACGGTACAGTGAAGCTTCCATGTGTGCTGCACACACACACACACACACACACTGCACAGCAGTCAGAATATATTTCATGCGCGCTGTGCTAACGGCCGTGCGGCGGCCATGGTCCGATCTGCCCAACTATCCATCGGCCAAAAGGGCACGACGGCAATGTGCTAAAAGGGCATGGCAATTTGTTGCTGTGAAAATCCTCCAAATGAAAGCAACAAGCGCATGGGGCTCGTTCAACATTTTTTTCGTTATGTCAGCCGTACAGACTTAGAATCCACGCACGATACGGATCACGTGTTTTCCCCAAGTTGGCACACGTTCAAATCTGAAGCTAGCAGCCACGGACTTGCTCTCATTGCAGCGCGACGCTGGGCCTAGGGGGGGGGGACTTGGCTGCCAGCTTCAGTTGGGTACCATACGGCACACACAATGTGCTTTCTGTACTTTTCTGTGTACATGTACAATGTACATGTACATGTACGTGCATAGTGAACACAGCCGTAAAGGTACAGTAACGGGGCGTTTTTATTTCCCGCATGTTTTATACTAGTTTCGGAGTTTGGAGTTGTAACAAAGATCTCACCTTGACAAATCATATCAATGAACTACGGGATTCTAGGGAATATAAAATCACGACGGGGGCGATTTTTCAAAAAATATGGCTTTTTTTTCGCCCCCGTGTTGACGTTTACCGTGGCGATTTCAGAGGTTTTGGGGGCGAATCGCCCGTCGCCCCCGTGTATTTTTTTCGCTGACTGTGCTGTTATAATATATTTTGGGGGTGTTACTGTTTCAGTGCTGCCAGCCTTGCTGTTGGGAAGAAGTTCAGCAAAGAAGAAGAGATTGACGTAAGTTTTCATTTGATTCATTTTCCTAGAACCATTCAACACGTGTTGCAAATGTAGGCCATCACACAAATGCAATGTATGTACCGGTAGATAGTATGGTGCTAGCTAGGGCTGGGCAAAATTGTTTTTTGGGGGGGAACCAGGTACCCGAATTTTGAAATCATTGGTATCCGAATACCCGCAATTCAATATAAAGCATACATGTACAAAACTAGAGATTTATGTCTATTGGCAAACAGAACATAACGCTTTTCCGCATCTTGTTCCCCTAAAAAAAAAAAATTGACATCAACAGGAATTGAACCCATAACCTCCATTCCTAACCCAAAATGCACGTGCATATTTTGTGCACAAAGTGTATGGGACTTCATTATAATATTTAATAAATCATAATAATTCTGAACAATGGTCAATTGGATCCAAACTCAGGATTTAGAATGCCTAGCCCAATAGCTAATTGCCCACCAAATTTGGAGAAGATTGACGATTGGCAAATATGTGCTTTAAAAACACGCATTTTGATGACGTCACGATTGTGTCATGGCATTTTGGCCCCAGAGGGTCTTTCTAAACTACATCCCCAATACATATATAAATGAAAAAATGAAAAAAATCTTGCTCCGTTGGCCAAATATGCTCAATTGAATGTTACAATCTGAAAACTTCATGACCTCATTAATATTCATGAGATAGGGTCACGATCAAATGAGGAAATTTTTTGGATAGGCCTACACCTTTTCCCAACTTACATGTAGATATGGTGCAAAATTGAAAGCAAAATAAATTGTACTTTTGCTTTTATTGGAGTTTGAAATTTGCCCAAAAGGGCTTTAAAGCACTGTCACGTGACACATGATGACGTCATGACGTTTTCAAGACAACTGTGCAATAGCTCAACATAGGCTCTATGCATTTGCCAAGTTTGAAAAAAATCAGTGTGTTCAATGGCAAAAGTGCCAGACACAAAAACCCTGTGCTTTGTCTATGGGATTTTTACGACCAGAAAAAAGAAGAAGAAGAAGACATAAATGAAAAATCAGAACAACATCAATAGCTTTTCCGCTTCGCGGCAGAAAAACTAACAAGAGATTTATGTCTGTTGGCTAACAGAACATAACGCTTTTCCGCATGTGGTTCTCTTTTTAAAAAAAAATGACATCAGCGGGATTCGAACCCTTACCCTCCATTCCTACCCAAAAACGCACCTGCATATTTTGTGCATATTTTGGGACTTCATTATAATATTACAAAAATTATAATAATTCTGAACAATTGTTGATTTGTTCCAAACTCAGGATTTAGAATGTCTAGCCCAATAGCTAAATGCCCTCTAAATTTCGAGAAGATTGACTTTTGGCAAATATGTGTTTTAAAAACACGCATTTTGATGACGTCATGATTACGTCATTGAATTTTGGCCCCGGAGGGTGTTTTTAAGCTACATGCCCAATAAATACAAACGAAAAAAGGAAAAAAATCTTGCTCCATTGGCCAAATATGCTCAATTGCATGTGAAAAACTGAAAAGTTCATTACCTCATTAATATTCATGAGATGACATCACGATCAAATAGGGCAATTTTTGGATACACCTTTTCCCAACTTAGATACAGTGCAAAATTGAAACCAAACGAACTTTTGCATATAAAGGAGTTTGAAATTTGCCCCTTTAAAGCGCTGTCACGTGACACGTGGTGACGTCATGAAGTTTTAAAGACAACTGTGCACAACTTAAGCAAGGGCTCTATGCATTTGCAAAGTTTGAAAAAAATTAAAGTGTGTTCAATGGCCAAAATGGCGATCATAAATTCCATGTACAAAGTCTGAGGGATTTTTCCGATAAGAAAAAGAAGTCCGAAAAAACCCCAGAACAACAACAATAGCTTTTCCGCTTCGCGGCGGAAAAGCTAACTAGAGATTTATGTCTATTGGCAAACAGAACATAACGCTAAAAAAAGAAAGAAATTGACATCAACGAGGTTTGAACCCGTAACCTCCATTCCTACCCAAAAACGCAGGTGCATATTTTGAATGTCTAGCCCAATGGCTAAATGCCTACCAAATTTCGAGAAGATTGACCTTTGGCAAATATGTGTTTTAAAAACACGCATTTTGATGACGTCACGATTTTGTCATGGCATTTTGGCCCTGGAGGGTGTTTTTTAACTACATCCCAAAAAGATATAAACAAAAAAAATGCATTTGTTCTATGCATTTGCCAAGTTTGAAAAAAATCCAAGTATGTTCAGGGGCCAAAGTGCCATTGACAAAACCCCTGTGCTTTGTCTATGGGATTTTTCCGACAAGAAAAAAAAGAAGACGAGAAATCTACGTCTGTTGTCACAGATCTTAGGGCTTTTCCTTCTCTTTTCTTCTGGGGAACGACCGACTCTCGACCAAATTGGAAAACCAGAAGAACTACCATTCCAGGTAGATCGTCATTGCAGTGCCATTACTGTGTACTGACTGGCTACTGCACATTACCCAGCCACAACCTTATCAGGACTTAGCATAAACATCGTGTCCTCTATCTCCCCTCCTCCTACTCCCTACCCTTTGTTCTAACCCTCCCCTCTTCACCATCTCGGTATCGCCCCCACCCCCCAATATCTAAAGCCCCTTTCTCCCTTTCCATCTCCCTCCCTCTCTCTCCCCCTCTCTACCCGCTCTCTCCCTCTCTCTACCCGCTCTCTCCCCTCTCTCCCTCTCTCCCCTCTCTCACATCCTCTCTCTCCCTCTCTTCCTCTCTCTCTTGTCTTGGTTCCTGTGTGCTTACTGACGACTGCACACTAACCTATACCCTTTTCCCACTACAAACTGCTTAACCCCTAGATTTGCCGCCCCGGGTAAAGCATTTTGTACCCCAGGGTTCGTTAACCCTGAGTTCTGTTCCCATTTGTCGCGTTAACCCGGAGTTTCACGAAACCCGGGGCGAGCTTGCCCCAGGTTAACGATGTGCGATTTCCCACTACACCCCAACCCCGGTGTCCGTCACTGCTCGGACCGGAAATCCCACAGCGCGCTAGCTGGTCCCACAATGCCTCATACCGCCTTGTCGCCCAGCAACCACCCGTCGGTGCGCGCTGCCTGACTGGATACATGTGGGCTGTACTCAATTAACATATATGTACACTGCCCCTCAAAAGTTATAGCGCACCCACACACAAATCTGCTTCGTGTTTTTTCACCCAATTAAATCATAGATAATATGTTTACAAATTATACCTGTCTCTTTACTGGTATATCTATTGCCAATTAATCAAATTTTATTGACACAATTATGCTTTATGTGTTCAGAATCTCAATTAATCGAACATCATAATTATCACCGTGCACAAAGTCAATGGAAGTTAACATTAAATCCAAGATGGCGGCGCCCACGGACCGCAAATAAACAGAAAAACACAATCCTTCAGCATCGCGTAAAAGCTCCATTGATATTGATGACGGCGTGGTACCGTCGGCCGAATCACCCCAGAAAAATTGGCCATGTTTTACTGGTCTAATCAATGCCAGATTTGTATGCTGATAGATTTGGGAAAACTCCGTCTTTTTACGAGGCCAAACTTCACGGTGAACACACCGCGATTCACCGCGATTCATCGGTCCAGTCGGCCGGGTCCAGGCGAGATTTTCCCGGGCCTGATCCAACCGCCAGTCTTGTGACTTAAGGTGATATACAAAAATGTTGCAAACTGCTTACTGACTAAAATTACCAAAATGTAAATCTTAAAATTTAGTGGGCCTGATGTTTCGATCCTAGCAGGACCTTTCTCAAAGGCAGAGTGACAAGGACAAAACAGATACATGTACACAAAGGAATCGGGGGAGGGGGGGAGTGAATAGGACATGGATGAGAAACAAAGGACAAAGAGTGAAGCTGGTAGGGAGAGATCAAAGGGAAGGGCAAGGAGTAGGGTAGGGATTAGTGAGAAGAGGGGGAAAGATCAAAGAGAGAAATGTGAAGGACTGAACACAAAAGAAGGATTATCAGAAAGCTGCATTGTGTTTGTCATTACCCTCCTGGATGTTGAGACCATGTGGTTGAATAGTCCGAAGATGCTTCATCCACATTTTCTCACGGCTAAGATGGACAGCATTACTACGGTGACCAAGTGATTCTATGCCCAATACACTCATATCTGATATCGAATGATCAGAGAGATTGAAGTGATACCCAACAGGGGTGTCCATTTTACCGGTTTTGATAGTAGACCTTTGTGCCATAGATCCGTTTTTTGAGGGTGTTTTTGGTCTCGCCAACATACTGAATATTACAAACTCTACAAGAGATGAGGTATATGATGTTGGAGGTACAGTAGTGCACGTGATACAGCCATAGGTCTTGTGGGTAGTTCCAGAAGAATGTCCATTGAAAGAGTCTATTTCCTTGACATATGTCTTGCAAACAATGCATTTCGAGGTACACTTAAATGTACCAAATTTAGTTGAAGGTGAAGAGTCCAAAGGGGGAACCTCTGCTCGGACAATTAAGTCACGCAGGTTACGGGGGCGCCTGAAAGCCAAAACAGGCAAATTTGGAATGGCATCAGCCAGACGATCTGAAGTGTGGTGGTTTTCCTTAGTTATCTTCCTGAGAGGAGGAAGAGAAAGGTGGTAGGAAGTAACTAAAACAAAAGCCACCAGGTCCCAAGGACAAGCCCAAGGTTCCCTTAGTTACTTCCTACCACCCTTCTCTTCCTCCTCTTAGGAAGATAACTAAGGAAAACCACCATATCCTCCACACTTCAGACTTTATCCTCCGCCCACGATTGGATGAGAAGTTTGGCCTCGGATTCGGTCCACAACTTCGCTTTTTTTTTTTTTCGCCATCAGCCAAGGCAAGAGGTTGGGACGACATGTTGCTACCAGATCGTATATGGCTCATTCCACCAGGTTGGGTCACAATGTGTGACATGGAAGGGAACAATTCAAATTAGTTGAAAAGCAATTCTTTTGCACTTGTTATGTGTGTGACATGTCATAGTTTCATAATCTCATATGTTTTTTGTGCGTTGATATACAAAATAAAAATAAATCTTCTAGAATCTGCAGTGCTCCACCAACAGTGCAGACGTAACGTGGACACCAAAGCCAATAAATCATTTTAATGCAAATAATACATAGGCATAGAATTTCCTTAACAAGTAATTATAAAATAATTGTATTTAAGAAGTAAAAATCAAAACAAAACTTTAGATTGACCTACGAATACAATCATCGACCGAGGAAAGAAAAAACTAAGACCATGTCAGTTCATTTCTTCTCAAATATTTTCACATGCATGATGTTTATTTCCACAAAGTCACATAGAACTCAAGTTAGCAAAGAAACAAACATTCCTTTGGTTTCAAATGCACAGATATACTTCAGAAAATCATAGTTTGGGAAAATATTAAAACTGGAATTACTCAATATTGAAATATGTTTTACTCATTAACTCCTGTGCAGACGTAACGTGGACACCGTGTCATGTTACATCAGCACAACATTTTTGTCCTTTGATGATTGGGAATTTTTTGCTTTAGATTTGGCTTTTGGCTTCTACATAAGCCAGTGCTGTAGGTTTCAAGACCATTTTTCCCTGGTCTCGGTCTTGTTACCCTGTGGTCTTGGTCTTGGACCCTTCCGGTCTCGGATATTGTCTTGCTTCGAGACCGCCATTATTTACATGGGAACATGTGAAATTAATTTGTTATCTTTTTTTTCTAAGCTCCCAGGCTGTTGACAACAAAAAAACCTTTATGGGAACTACATGTACACATAGGGCATTTTGCCCAGGGCTGATGTGTAGTTAATGACACTATAAACTCCAGAGGGTGGAAGGTTGGAAACATCACGCAAAACCAATACTCATATCATGCGGGGCCTCATTCTACATGTATGGTTCCACAAACTTCCCCGTACCAATACCATGGGTCCTGGTACTGTGTAGAATGCAATACACACGTAAAATCACAAAATAATGAGAGCACATACAATCTTACGTATGCTAGTGGGACGTAAGGGAATACCAATCAATGACTTTGTTGAAGAATTTTCCATCAAGGGGAATTACTTTACATGAGTCACCTGTTTTGCCATTTTGATCTTAGGAAGTCTGTTTATATGTATATAGATATCCTAACATTCCTAACAAAAATGAGACTGTTTTTTGTTTTGTTTTTCCCTTCGATCTAACCTTGGAGTTGACTTATGACAAATGTTAAACAATAAAACTGTGTAAAATCACTCACATCGTACTGTTTCGTACAAATTAATAAATTTTGTTCACTTTTACTGTGTCATCCTTTTATTACAGTCTCATTTCGGGCTCGATCTTTTGCAAAGTTTTGGTCTCGGTCTCGAACTAATGGGTCTCCAGGGTTCTCCCCACGTACAAACATGCGTATCGGGCCGATACGCAACTTTTTCTGCCCGATACGCCAAAAACGGGTCGATATGCAGTTTTTCATCCCCGATACGCACAATAAAATTATTATAGTATGGTTCAGAATTATCTTAAATGATTCAGCTTGCATGTCCAGCAAAATCTAGACGAAAAAGCAGTACAAAAACCAGTGCAAACGATCTCTAGTCCTGCATTTTTCCGTGCGGTAGGAGCGGTGCGTGCATTGTGCACCGCGCGACGGCCACACTGTGCACAGTACATGTGTACATGCATTGGCACCCAACGTTCCTCGTGGTCGGTGTCACATGAAATCTGAACCTCCGCTATGGACATCACCTTGTACATGTACACGTACATGTATGTACAGTACAGTGCTGACTACTGTACATGTATGTACATGTACTGTACATGCACACGCGCTCGTGTGTTTTCCGCTAGTGGGCCTACTGTACATTTACGAAGGTTCGTTTGTTATACTACACCATTCGCAAAACTTACAAGATCGACCCCACACACGGGGACGGTATTTCTCGTTGCCATGTCGAAGCGTTTTGTCTCGCGCACGATGGCGGAAAAAAAACAATATTTTCATAAATTTAAAGGCCCTACACACCATTGGTAAAGATCTTAGAAACGCGTCCATACTTTGTCTAATCCAGCATATGCATGAAATAACACACCTGTGAAAGTTTCAGCTCAATCCGTCAACCAAGTCGCAAGAAAATGGTGAAAAACTGACTCATTTTTTCATCAGACTGTGTCAGCTTCGAGGATCGTAAAATGCACATAGCAGAATTTTAAATAGCGCCACCGTGCGTTTAACCGTAAAACTTCCGAATTCCAAATCGGCCAATGTAATCCGATATGATAAGGCATCTGGCCAGCTCTGTGTTGCCAGGAGCTTCGAAGGTCACCACATGGCCACAGCCGCTGCAAAATAAGTGTGTTGTTGCTTTCAATGCTTGCACTGCACGCGGCGTTGCACACAACGGTAACTGAATGTGTAGCTAGCTGTGTATGGACCGTGCGTTGTTTGGTCTTTGGTTGTTTTGGTACATGGACGTACGTACTGTACATGGCCGGCCGTGCAAAAGTCTGATCGAACTCACGTGTTTTTTCCAAGACCTGTTTGACAGAAAAACTGTCTGAATTTCACATAAAATGTCAAACCTGTGTCATGTGTGTTTATTTTAATCAAGTATAATCATATTTCCACGGTGTCATATGATACATGTGTGTGAAATCTGGACACGTGTTATCATGGTGTTATCAATCACAACCGGTATCTGGCAGTATCAACGAAATTGAAGTTGAAAATGCTCAAGAAAAAATATTAATAACGTTGGGTAATGAATTATATGTGAAATTGATGTGTTCTCGCTGTGTCGTTATATTATTATTGTTTTGCCATGGCAAAAACGAACAACCTAAACGTCGTTCGTTTGTACAATGTACAGTACATGTACATGTACATTGTGTACATTGTACATGTACTGTACATGCACATGTTCGTCGTTCACTTGCGTCCCGCACCCGGTACCGTCTGAGTGGGACCTGAGACTCAATTCTTCATACATGTACATGTACATGTACATGTACATGTACTTTGTTTGTGCACAAACATATGGGCCGATAGCGTTTATATGGTACGGAAAAAAATATCGCGGCCGGCAGGCCATGTGATTTTTTGCTTGATACCAGTTTATTTATTTTGCCTAAGGATCACCTTTGTCGACATTTACAAATAAAAACATTAACATGCCTGCAAAAGTGACTATCCGAGTGACATGAATATTGTGGTCAACTGCACATCTTGAAACCACCATGTTGAAACTGTCTCCGGTCATTGACCAGTAAATATTTATGAGTCATTAATGGGTTTGTAGTCTGTAACTTTATCCGCTGGCTGGAGAAAGAATGCAAGCAGGATTAGTTATTAATTCTCTACAGTCATCCATTGCAGAAACACCTAGCAACAACCATCCACCGCTTTATAATGTTTACCTCCACGTCCGCAACATGTCCATTCATATTTTTGTTGTAGGTACTAATGCAGAGTGAGGCATGTCCATAAATAGTGCAATTACCTGTAGCTGGTTTTGGTTGTACATAATTATGCGACTGAACTGACTGCTCCAATCTGATCCAGGGTTTGTTTCATTCTAGATACATGTAGGTTTGCAATAAAATAAATATAGATTTTACCAAAATGTGACTAACCTGAGGCATACCCGTAAGTTTAATTTGAAGTACATAATCATAGTACAGTAAGTGATGGACGGATTCAAGTTACTTTCTTTTTACAAAGTGTCTTGTCAATTTTATTTACAGTTTACATCATGTACATGTATATGCATTGTTGTCAGGTTGCTATTCCTTGTAGAATAGAAGAGCAAGGGGTGTGGGTAGGAGAGGAAGTAGGGCATCTGGTAATAGAGAAAATGTCACAGGAAGAGGAGAGAGAGGATAAAGAAGCCGTACAACAACGGGTAGGGGATCTTCAACCTGTTGCACAAGGCCAACAAGTGGTTGATTAGGCCGATTAACTATGACAAAGGTTGAGAGTACGCTAACGCACACAGCTATTTTTTAGATACAGTACTCAAATTTACAATTACAACAGTACACAAATATTATCAACATGTATAATGTGTATTAGCACTAATGTGTGTGAAACATCCCTACAAAGCCAATGTCCTTTTTTCATTGTAGGCCTACATGTACATTTTAATTGATGTTGTTACATGGAAATTAGAAACCGGTGATAAGCATGGGAGCTGATGAATGTCTTAGCCTTGCTTAATCCCTAAGTTTAGAAATGATTCATCAGTTTTCATCACATTATTTTTTTATAATTCTAGTTCTACAAATGACTGTCTAGTTTTTAAAACAAAACACATCTGTTTGGCATGATTATTTGAACAATTTATCAATGTTGTTTAGGGTTCATTACAGGATAACATAGGCCGTTTGAACCTGGAAGAAGCAAGAGATCTTCTATTTCAAGCTGCTGAGAGAAATACTACTGACATAATTATTGATTGTTCAGCCCCCACTGCCTTGTCTCCGTTATTATGTAGAGCTTGGTCTGCTCCGCGCCCTCACATTTATTCAACACCCGGTGCAGCCCACTCCTTGTGAAGGACTTTTCTGTCCCAGTCTCTTCATCATCTGCCTCTTCATCTCTTCCATACACCTCTTCACTGGTTGCCATATAATCCAAACCATCTAGATTTACCCTAAAAAAAAATCACAAAATGTTTAAGAAATTTAAGAAATACCGCTTCTACTAAATTGACTGTTGACTATTTCAATCGTACAAAAGACGAACAATATTAAGTTATAAATTATTATTACTATTTAGCTTGCTTCTTATGTCGTGATGATCATCAGACTGCTTGTGGAAAATTAGCACAATTATTGTGGCCAACAAAAATATGATTTCAGACACCAATGTCAGAGGTGAAAAGTAGCCAAACATTTTATACAAAAATAGAAAGCAAATCTTCAAAGATTGGAGCAAAGGAAATGACTTCATGCAAATTAGAAACAAAAATGTTTATCTTTATGTTATAGCTTCATGTCATGATTCTTATGTTTGAGTATAAATGTTTGCATGTACGATAGCATCTTACCAAGTTTAGCTTCAAGCATGAAACATCACAAATGTAGTTCAATCGCTACCATAACAAACAAGTAGCATTGTGGCAAACCACATTACAGAGAACGACCCTCTGTGATTTCAAAAACAATGTATTTGAAGTGTTTGAGCTGTAGCGCCTTACCTGCGCTAATGAGACAACAGGCTCCCATGTCTCATCCAGGTCTCCTTCATCAGAAACAGCGTCCTCCAAGCAGACAAAGTCCCCGTCATGTTGGTAGTCAACGCTTATGCTGCAAAAAATAAAATGGAAACATTTTGAAGATTTGGTGATTCACATAATTATGCATGCCAGGAAGTGTCAGCTGTCATAAACTAATCTTATAAATAAAGCTGTATATAAAAGAGTTATTGACAGCTGGTTGTGTCAACTTCAAGCACCAATGACAAATACATAAAAAACCTTATAGGGCATGATGTTTCAATCCTAGTATAGTAGGACCTTTCTCAAAGGCAAAATTACGAAGACAGTATAACAGAAACAGAGAGGCCTACAGACAGTGTAGGAAAAGAAAGCAGCTGATGACAGAGGACAAAATGAGGCAAAAAAGTGGGAAAGCTGGTGGACAGACTAGGGGGAACAAAATAATGGAAGGCCATGGAGTGGGGAATGATCACAGTGGGGAAAGATAATTTAGGTAACAATCACTAAAAAAGATCAAAGAGGGAAAGATGAAAGGGTAAAATAATAAACACAAAAGAAAGATCATGAGGGGAAAGATGAAAGGGTAAGTAAACACAAAGAGTGATGATTTGTTGAGTCTCGGTTTTGTCTGTAAAGTTTAATATTTGGAATTGGAAAGCAATTTACAAATTCAATAATTCAACTACATGTGTAAGTTCCCTTATGATGAAATAAGTTGCCGCACAGTGCAGGTAACCTCCTTTCAATCAGGTAAATCCGGGAATTATAGGCCTAATGGTTGGACTTTTCATTGAACTTGCTTACACGGAAATTTCCTGGGATTAACATAGGCCCTAACCCCAAACTTGCAGTTGCACAAGTGTAGTAGTTAAAATGACCCTCTTTTCAGAAGAAATCTCAAAAATTAGGAGTACATTCCTGGGAATTGTTGGAGGTTTCTTTCCCTATGAAATTGGCCTGTAATGTTAAAAGGACTTACCTTACTGGGGCACTAGAAAAATCAACAGGGGCTGAGGTGGCAAAAGGTTGTCTTGATGACTTGATCCTGGGGATCCAGGGCCTGATGAATGACTCCTGTAAAACAATTGTTGAACATTTATCAATATCCAGCACACTTAGCCAACTTTACATTGAAATGAAAATTGTTACTCTTCAATCCCAGTTCCATTTATGATGCTGCTAACCAGATTCAACCACTTGGAAATGTAATTTTCTAACTTAGATCTCCTTTAATTGGAAGAAATGATTTAGAGACTACAGAGTGATACAGGAAAATTCAATTAAAAAAGACAAAACTTAGCTACAAATAAAGTATAATTTTCTTCTCACCCGACTCTCAAAATTTCAAAATTTGATGAAAAAAGGGTGACTTGTCGGGTCCAAGTTACTCTGACTAAATAGGAATGGGGATTCTAAAGTAGCAATTATTACAATATTATAATTAACCCTTATACATATGTAATATGAAATTAATTGTACGGCCTTACAATAAAATATATTCAACCATTACAAATTTACAATGTTTTCCAAATGTCGGGTACAGTAATTGTTACTTGAGAAACTAAATTCCATTTACGATGTTCTCACTAGATTCAAACACTTGAAAATGACATTGTCTATCCATGGAGGCATAGGATATTTCAAAGGTCTTAGTCGTTACAGAATATTTTCTGGGAAAAATTTGAGAAACTTGGCTGTAACAGTAACAGTATTTTCTTCTCTTCATGGAATAGTTACGGGGTTCCCCAAAGACAAATTAGACAATAAAAACAATCCAGTGTTAGGCCGACCAACAATTTGCAAATCTAAGCCCTAAATAATAATAGTTTTAACTTATAAACTAATGTACAGTGGCTATGGGGTAAATTCGGCTTGAGACTCGTCATTCATAATGCCATAGTGATGGTGATGCCTATGGTCATTGTTCTCATCCCTGCACTGCAGCCGTTCTTGCAGGCCGACCCATGTCCGACTTAGTCCGAATAACTTGGACCCAACAAGTCACCCTTTTTATCGAAATTTGAAAATTGGAGGGCCGGGTCACCCGGCCCTCCAAATTCGAAATTTCGATAAAAAAAGGGTGATTGTCGGGTCCAAGTTACTCGGATGCTCGGACTATTTCTGACTGACGCTTGTTTACAGTATCAGTCACACCACACTGAATCATGAATGACGCCTCCCATTTTGCTTCGATTTCTGCTGCGTGCTTCGCACGATACCTTGCCTGCTTATATTTCACAGAACTTCTTTTCGAAACAGGGAACAGAACTACCCGTCCTGCGGAACCCCGCCGACGTTTCCACTGTTCCTGATCCATGATTTTACAGACTTCAACTTTTGAGTTTTAGTTTTACCATGGTTTTACACAGACCTATGCAACTTTGTCACATGCGGGTATGTAGGGCCTACACGACATCGACAACGTACATGTACATGTACGTGTACATGTACAGACATGTACTGTACATGTACATGTACAATGTACATGTACATGTACAATGTACATGTACACGTACAGTGTGTACTGTTCGTGTGGGTGTACAGTACATGTACATGTACATGTACATTGTAGTGCTATACAAACGTTTCGGCCACCCCCCCCCCCCCCCGGTCCCCGCGCGCGTGCACACATTTTGCCCGTTCAAGAATACGGAAAGGCTAACTATATCCAGACAATAGAGGGCGGTAAGCATGGCTTTTTCGAAAAGGTCGTTTATAAACTACCTTTTTAAAATCGTACAAAATTCCACTTTTTAGGAAAATTGCAGCATTCCAAGAGCTGAAACTTCACAGTGTGTCTCCTACTGGTATTTACTTCCACTTTAGTAAGTTACTTTAACAAAATTCGTCAGGTCGAAATTCGGATTCGTGCAAATGGTGTGTAGGGCCTTTAACCAGGGTTCGAAATTCATGGCGGCCAGCGCCGTCGATGCCCTTCGAAATGCGGTACATGTATTCGACAGCCAGTCTTGCCGTGCCCCATTGATACTTTGGTCGTGGTGCCCTTCTGACTCTGAGGCCGGTTTGATCGTTGTCAAAAACGAGCCGATCGGATTATGTGTAGATATTGTTTGCATTTTTAAGTTTATCATTCCGAAAAGGTGGAGCTTTTTCGTTTGCTGACAAGCGCACACAAGCATTGAAAATGCTGTACTATATCCTACAAGGCTACAGTGTATAGTGACCATGCACACGATTGTATACTGTATACTGCATGCTACGGTCCAGTGGCATATATCCTATTCGCTGGTACACATTCGCCCCAGAATGCGTTTGGATCGGATCGGGTACCATTGAGGAAGGCTACAGATGGCATGCCGCACGTGCGTTGTAAACGGTGACGTCTTTCCAGTCTTCACACTTCGAGTTCGATCCTGTTCCTGATTTTGTATCCCTAATTCCTTAGACTTGAACAGAGATTGTATTTTAACAGGCTTTTTTGAAAAAAAAAATTGCATTTGAAATGAAACTTGTTCACGGACAGGGAAATTGATAAACGATCGGATAAGGTAGGGAACACTTGTTTTAATGCCCAAACACGTAGGGTGGACCAGTAAAAGTTGTTCAGTACTTTTTGGCGGTGGCGATCTTCCTTCTTCAATTGTACGGTCGTAGCGTAAAATCCACAATTTGAAAAATACTTGGACGAAATAATTATGAAAAATGTGCCACAGGGTGGTGTACATGCGTGAATCTGTTTTTCTGTGTCGGCCTAAAATTACGAAGCTCCAAGGTTTGACCGTGTTGTTGTCAGTGACGTCGGCCGTGGCCCACGGTCAGAATACTGCTGCTGCACGGATCATGTCGGTCAATTTCCCTCAGTCTGTACTCCATAACTCTACGAAGTTAGTTCTTCAATCATCTCAAACAACTTTTCAAACCAAAACTTTAATTCTTCTAATCGAACAACATTTAGGATCTTTGAATGATATAGTTGGATTTTGTTCCCTCAGATTTTTTTCATTTTGTAGGCTAAAAAAATCATGTCTCAAGGGCCTCAATCAATTATATAATATAGGACCCCAAATTACGAATTTTGATACCTTACAACTGAATGGAGCTCATGGTTTCAGGTCTGATCAGCATAAACCAAAGGTTGAAGCATTTTACTTCATTATTAATATTATGTTCAATTGAAACTGAATAAACAGTTGTTTGAATCGTTGATTACTTCAGCAACTACCTGTTATTGCATGTCTGAATCTTGAAATGACTCATTTTGTGCCTCCACCCTCCAGAAAGAAAAAAACGGTCATTTGTTGAAATATTGATGTCAATAAATATCTGAAGGAAAAAAATCTTCAAATGTCTTCATGTTTTTTCCTTTGAAAAAGTAATTAAAAATCCCAGGAAATGCTCTAAAATGCAGCAGAGAGCATCTAAAAGTCCAAAATTTTCGGGGCCCTTGGGCCCCGAACCCCATGCCATGGCTTCGCATATTGTTTATAAACCACAAAGAAAATCCCCCACACTTCTGAAAAATCCTGGGGAGAACCCTGGTCTGGACTACAACACTGGAATCGGCTAATGTTTGGTTTTGCTGAACAGTTTGATTTTTAGGCTTTGTCACATTTGGACTTGCTGCCTTGATGCAGTCTTATCCTAAGTGAGGTTCTTGGATCTTGGCGTCATCCTCAATTTCCTTCAGGGCCTAATACAATAAAAAACAATGAGAAAAAAAAAAACAGAAAAATAAATAAGATACCCTGTTGAAAGGAAAGTGGAATATCTAATATTAGCAACCAGTTTTACATCTTTTTAAAATTGAAAGCCAATTCAAGAAAAAGAATCGTTAATTTCAATTAAAGAAAATCGACCATTGATATTAAATACTGTAGGTATGTACATATCTTTGACAATATAGGAAGGTTTGCGGTGAACACCATGTATCAGGTCTCTTAAAGGAAGAGGTTTGGTTCTGAAAAGAACCTGAGGGTAACTCGACGTTTCGACCAGTATGCTCTGGCTCTACATGTACATTGTAGTGCTATACAAACGTTTCGGCCACCCCCCCCCCCCGGTCCCCGCGCGCGTGCACACATTTTGCCCGTTCAAGAATACGGAAAGGCTAACTATATCCAGACAATAGAGGGCGGTAAGCATGGCTTTTTCGAAAAGGTCGTTTATAAACTACCTTTTTAAAATCGTACAAAATTCCACTTTTTAGGAAAATTGCAGCATTCCAAGAGCTGAAACTTCACAGTGTGTCTCCTACTGGTATTTACTTCCACTTTAGTAAGTTACTTTAACAAAATTCGTCAGGTCGAAATTCGGATTCGTGCAAATGGTGTGTAGGGCCTTTAACCAGGGTTCGAAATTCATGGCGGCCAGCGCCGTCGATGCCCTTCGAAATGCGGTACATGTATTCGACAGCCAGTCTTGCCGTGCCCCATTGATACTTTGGTCGTGGTGCCCTTCTGACTCTGAGGCCGGTTTGATCGTTGTCAAAAACGAGCCGATCGGATTATGTGTAGATATTGTTTGCATTTTTAAGTTTATCATTCCGAAAAGGTGGAGCTTTTTCGTTTGCTGACAAGCGCACACAAGCATTGAAAATGCTGTACTATATCCTACAAGGCTACAGTGTATAGTGACCATGCACACGATTGTATACTGTATACTGCATGCTACGGTCCAGTGGCATATATCCTATTCGCTGGTACACATTCGCCCCAGAATGCGTTTGGATCGGATCGGGTACCATTGAGGAAGGCTACAGATGGCATGCCGCACGTGCGTTGTAAACGGTGACGTCTTTCCAGTCTTCACACTTCGAGTTCGATCCTGTTCCTGATTTTGTATCCCTAATTCCTTAGACTTGAACAGAGATTGTATTTTAACAGGCTTTTTTGAAAAAAAAAATTGCATTTGAAATGAAACTTGTTCACGGACAGGGAAATTGATAAACGATCGGATAAGGTAGGTAACACTTGTTTTAATGCCCAAACACGTAGGGTGGACCAGTAAAAGTTGTTCAGTACTTTTTGGCGGTGGCGATCTTCCTTCTTCAATTGTACGGTCGTAGCGTAAAATCCACAATTTGAAAAATACTTGGACGAAATAATTATGAAAAATGTGCCACAGGGTGGTGTACATGCGTGAATCTGTTTTTCTGTGTCGGCCTAAAATTACGAAGCTCCAAGGTTTGACCGTGTTCTTGTCAGTGACGTCGGCCGTGGCCCACGGTCAGAATACTGCTGCTGCACGGATCATGTCGGTCAATTTCCCTCAGTCTGTACTCCATAACTCTACGAAGTTAGTTCTTCAATCATCTCAAACAACTTTTCAAACCAAAACTTTAATTCTTCTAATCGAACAACATTTAGGATCTTTGAATGATATAGTTGGATTTTGTTCCCTCAGATTTTTTTCATTTTGTAGGCTAAAAAAATCATGTCTCAAGGGCCTCAATCAATTATATAATATAGGACCCCAAATTACGAATTTTGATACCTTACAACTGAATGGAGCTCATGGTTTCAGGTCTGATCAGCATAAACCAAAGGTTGAAGCATTTTACTTCATTATTAATATTATGTTCAATTGAAACTGAATAAACAGTTGTTTGAATCGTTGATTACTTCAGCAACTACCTGTTATTGCATGTCTGAATCTTGAAATGACTCATTTTGTGCCTCCACCCTCCAGAAAGAAAAAAACGGTCATTTGTTGAAATATTGATGTCAATAAATATCTGAAGGAAAAAAATCTTCAAATGTCTTCATGTTTTTTCCTTTGAAAAAGTAATTAAAAATCCCAGGAAATGCTCTAAAATGCAGCAGAGAGCATCTAAAAGTCCAAAATTTCCGGGGCCCTTGGGCCCCGAACCCCATGCCATGGCTTCGCATATTGTTTATAAACCACAAAGAAAATCCCCCACACTTCTGAAAAATCCTGGGGAGAACCCTGGTCTGGACTACAACACTGGAATCGGCTAATGTTTGGTTTTGCTGAACAGTTTGATTTTTAGGCTTTGTCACATTTGGACTTGCTGCCTTGATGCAGTCTTATCCTAAGTGAGGTTCTTGGATCTTGGCGTCATCCTCAATTTCCTTCAGGGCCTAATACAATAAAAAACAATGAGAAAAAAAAAAACAGAAAAATAAATAAGATACCCTGTTGAAAGGAAAGTGGAATATCTAATATTAGCAACCAGTTTTACATCTTTTTAAAATTGAAAGCCAATTCAAGAAAAAGAATCGTTAATTTCAATTAAAGAAAATCGACCATTGATATTAAATACTGTAGGTATGTACATATCTTTGACAATATAGGAAGGTTTGCGGTGAACACCATGTATCAGGTCTCTTAAAGGAAGAGGTTTGGTTCTGAAAAGAACCTGAGGGTAACTCGACGTTTCGACCAGTATGCTCTGGCCGTCATCAGGAGAATGTCTTGGGATCGGTGGTGGAACTCCTTATGTACCGGTGGTCGCTGAAGCGGGAAGGCGGGAAAGATTATCCTCTAGGGAGGATTATCCTAAGGGGGGCTTAGGTCATTGAGGTGGGAAGGCGGGAAAACCCTCAGGGGAGACTGGTGGGGGGGGAACCTATAGGTGCTCACTGGGGTGTGTCAGAAGGTGGTAGGGAGGCCGTGGATATAGGTGATCCATGAGTCGGCTGGGGAAGGGGGCTTAGACTGGTGTGGGTATGGTTGGGATGACCTCGAGTTACCCTCAGGTTCTTTTCAGAACCAAACCTCTTCCTTTAAGAGACCTGATACATGGTGTTCACCGCAAACCTTCCTATATTGATTCACCCACCATGCAAAGCCTTAAGTCTCATTTATCTTTGACAAATTTATACATCAGAAAACCAGTAAGTTTGAAAAATGTCTATTTTGTTGTTGCACAAAACCATTTAAAATTTAGTAATGATATTATCATTACAGGGATGTGCTGTATATGTCACCTTTTCCAATTCAGATAATGACAGGGATAGTGCTTCAAAATAAGCAAATTAATTGCCTACAAGCTAGAGAATTCGCCATGGGTTTCTTGTGGTAGTGGTACTGAACATGAGGCGGCGCTGCCTGTGCATGCGGGGTGCCGTAAGTCACAATAGCCACTGCGTTGTACATGACTCTGCGTCCACTTCCAGGTTGTTACGGCGAACTTCAATGACAGATTGTCGTTGCTTTTACCCCCAAAATTAACGTACAAAACATTCCTCACATTAAACATTATCACATAAATCTATGGCTATCTATTTGATACATTTTAGCTTCTTAGTACAAGACACTTTAAAATGACCCGACGACCTACGTTGTACAACCTTCAACCAGACTAATGAGACATCGATGATAAACGAAAATAAAGCGCCCGTCCCACTTCATAATTATTGTTTGGGCCCGGAGGAACGGAGAGACACACGGACACGCGACTGCCACTCGGACACACTGCCCCCGCTGGGTTTTTATTGAGTGCAAAAAGTTATACACTTCAAAACATCCACGTCCATAATAAACGTGTTTCACCAACCTTTGATTGTTTGGTCAACAATATGATAATTCTCAAACAACCCAACACAGTACCTGCGACCAGCAGTATAGGCTACTTTTGCCCAACTTAAACCATAATTATAATCTCTGCTGTACATGCCACTTGCATGTGTTTAACCTTACGTAGACTAGCACCGCTCAAAATATGCGAGTGCATGTCTTGACACCATTTGTGTGGCCCACCCCACCCCACAGGCTACAAGGGGCGCCCAAGCAGGGAAAAACCAAGGCCGGGGCAGGCCAAGCCCCATGTACTCGGGGAACAAACCGCCAACCAATATCCCACTCCCAAAGGGGGGTCCTCCCATGGCACGTTTCATATGACCATGTAAAACAAAAAACAAAAACAGAAATTGAAAAAACTCTGTCTGAGGCCAGTTCCCCCTGACGGATCTCTCCGTACTCCCCCCAACGGCAGGTCTGCACTGCAGACGGCACACGCCGGTGGAACCAGCGACACCCCCAACTGAGCAACTTCAAGCACAGCTATTCCCCAAACGGCAGGTCTGCACTGCAGACGGCACACGCCGGTGGAACCAGCGACACCCCCAACTGAGCAACTTCAAGCCCAGCTATTCCCCCAACGCCAGGTCTGCACTGCAGACGGCACACCCTGTTGGAAACCAGCGACACCCCCAACTGAGCAACTTGAGGCCCAGGTACTCCCCCAATGCCCAAATCCACGACCACCGAAGCGGACGAGCCCCACCCCCAACTGAGCAACTCTGGCCCAGCTATCCCCCAATGCCCACATCCACGACCGACGAAGCGGACGAGCCCCAACCCCAACTGAGCAACTCTGGCCCAGCTATCCCCCAATGCCCACATCCACGACCATCGAAACGGACGAGCCCCACCCCCAACTGAGCAACTCTGGCCCAGCTATCCCCCAATGCCCACATCCACGTTCGCCGAAGCGGACGAGCCCCACCCCCAACTGAGCAACTCTGGTCCAGCTATCCCCCAATGCCCACATCCACGACCATCGAAACGGACGAGCCCCAACCCCACCTGAGCCTCAACAGACCGGTACTGTACCTTTGTACCGAAAAATAAAAAATTAAAATAAAATTAATGCCGGTTCATGAACTAGGAATTAACCAAGCGTCAGCCGCGAACCGCACCCAGTGTCATGAGGTGGGTGGGTGGGAGTTTTTGCTATACGATGCACACCCAGCGGAGGTGCGCGGCCAAAAGAACCAATACACGCGCTACAAGCGCTAATGTGCCCCTCGCCTGACTGTATGCCTGACCAGCCCCATTGTTGGTCAGCTTTCCAGCTACCAAGCATTCCTGGGCCAAGCGCATACGGCACGCATAACAACGCCTTTGTTCAGACGGGCATTCTCCCTTCCCCGTTTCCAAAGTGACCAAAAACTGAATTAGGCCCGGAGGAACGGAGAGACACACGGACACGCGACTGCCACTCGGACACACTGCCCCCGCTGGGTTTTTATTGAGTGCAAAAAGTTATACACTTAAAAACATCCACGTCCATAATAAACGTGTTTCACCAACCTTTGATTGTTTGGTCAACAATATGATAATTCTCAAACAACCCAACACAGAACCTGCGACCAGCAGTATAGGCTACCTTTGCCCAACTTAAACCATAATTATAATCTCTGCTGTACATGCCACTTGCATGTGTTTAACCTTACGTAGACTAGCACCGCTCAAAATATGCGAGTGCATGTCTTGACACCATTTGTGTGGCCCACCCCACCCCACAGGCTACAAGGGGCGCCCAAGCAGGGAAAAACTAAGGCCGAGGCAGGCCAAGCCCCATGTACTCGGGGAACAAACCGCCAAACAATATCCCGACCTGGGAGATTGCCAACCCCCCCCCCCCCCCCACTTTATACCGAAGCCGAGACCAGACAATTTAGTCCGTTCATCC
This sequence comes from Luidia sarsii, assembly GCA_949987565.1. Classification (NCBI taxonomy): domain Eukaryota; kingdom Metazoa; phylum Echinodermata; class Asteroidea; order Paxillosida; family Luidiidae; genus Luidia; species Luidia sarsii. The sequence continues at coordinate 9,392,518 of OX465111.1, forward strand.
GTCCATCGTTCTCAACCTTAATGACGGCCTTCGAAATAACTAAATAGGTTTACACTATTTTTGGATAAATCTGCCCAGCTGCCAACTGGTCGGAACCGGTTGTACTAAAAAACGAACTGTTTTTCCGTACACTGAAAGTTTTCCTCGGCAGAGTTATGAAGCGTATTACTAGTATACTGTATGAACGTGCGCTAATAACCCGGGTTTAAAAGAAAGAAAAAAGAAACCAGAGATAAACTGAATAAGCGAATTACTATGGAAAAACCCTATGGTTATTTCATCTATGAATTAAACAACACGTAACTATGAAAAACATCGTGTTCCTGGTCAGCGTTATGAAGCGTATTACAAGATATACTGTTTGAACGTGCGCTAATAATTAAGTTCAGCAACGCACGACCACTCAACGTTGATATCTGTGTGCCCGAGTACCGGGTAGGCATGTCGATAAGCTGAATACGGGAAGGGCGAAAACCCCGCGAAAAAACCCTTTGTTGGGAAAAAATCTGGGGAAATTCCCTTCCGGCTCCATTAATCAATGGCAACCAAGTCTATAACTCCGTAAGTCAGCATAGCCTGCAAATTTCATGAATTCGCTATTGGTGGCAGAAGTGCGTGCTCGTGTATGAACAACAGCGTGTTGCTGCTGATGTGCACATGCTAGGGCTAGAATACAAGGCTAGAATGCCTATTCTACACCGCACCCTTCACTGGCATTTACTAATGCCTTTCATATTCAAATTTCCATATTCAAAGTGGTGTTCTCACTTCTTGCTGCATAAACAACATTTACCTGCTATTATACTACATAACGCAGGCAACTACAATTACAGTTGTTCTAAAGATGGATACACAAAGCCGAGAACAAGTTGCTGCAAATATCCCATTCCTTAGTGCCGACAAGTGAAACGGTACAATGCTTGCAGAGAAGCTGTTATATTGATAGCATGAACAATCATGTATGCATTGCCCAACTGGCACAGATTCGTGTGGCAATTCTGCTTAGTGACATGCTTTTTGCCTGCAATTAGTTATCGCTCCCCAAAATAAATAAAATGCAAACGTGGGAGAATGTCAGACCAATTTAATGGTATAGACTCGGGCAGCATGTTACGTGTGGCATGTAGCCCCTCCTCTATTCTCTCCCTGATCTGCTTATCAGGAGCGAAAACAGATCATGAGTAATCTGTGCGGTACAGGGCGGCTACGGAGTTGCCGTCACAGTGTTGGGACCATGGCTTCCAGTCATGTGCCTCGCAAGCCGCTCCACGACAGTGTCCTTTCCTTGCTCCATGGACCTTCGTAATGGGCTGCGTGACACGCTGCGACTGCCGAGTAGATAATGCTGTCCCCTTTGATCCATGTTTACAAATCTCCTGAGGGTACAAGCAGTAAACACAAAAAGGGAAAACACCAGAAGAAACATCGCTACGTACATAACGTTCGCTTGCCTGTACCTCCGCCGTGGCACCATGTGGGTGAATATAAGCCTGGATGGACCTCCACCGGCCCATTGATTAAGCATGGAATATGGGACACCATATTTAGAGGCCTCCGTATCTGCCCAAATCCGGAAACGATGGGGGCTGAAAAAGCCAGGGGCAACCTGATGCACTTTATGCATGTTTGGAGGACAACAAAAAAAGCCAACCCGTGGAGGCCGCAGACCAGGAAGTCCCGTCCTTTTGAAAACGCAAGACGCAAGGGGCTGTGAGCCACTGCCCATTGTAGAGTTCCCGAACCCGACCCCCACAATGTCTGTAGAGAACTGCATATTACGGTCCAGCACCCAATAATGGATAACAAGGACCGAGGCGGACGTTTATTTTTATTCAAAAAAGCGTATCATCAGGAGCCACGGATAATGCCTATGAGTAGGTTCAACCACCTTGGTCCACCATGGGTTCAACTGTTTTATCCTCAGCTGCGGTAACCGCAAACTTCCACATGTACGTATAAAAGACTCAAGCACTGCTTTGTATGATAAGGGGCAAGTGATCCTCCTACAAAAGAATAATCATTTGCGTAATGAGATATACCTCCAAGGCCAAATACGTTGAAAATGGAGAAAGAAGCTATTAAGCCGGTGCAAAGGAAGCTCCAACGGGAGGGCCTTATCCACACAATCTTGTCCTAGAACTTACATCCCAAAGACAAAATCGCTAGTGTGATAGGTGAGAGGCGGAATGCCGATTTGATATTCGCCTTAGCAAGGAAGGGGCCCTTCCTGCCCTCCTAACCAAATTTAATGAGTCATAAAAAAACGGTAAGCGAACTGAGCAGTGTCTTATCAATACCGTCATTGACTGAACCGGAGTCTGGGTAGAACAAATGATGGATTAGTCTAAAGGAGCACAGCTCTGCTTTGGTATATACCAAGTCTATCAAATTGGAAGGGTGATGTACAAAATGTTGCAACTGCTCACTGACTAAAATTACCAAAATGCAAATGTTAAGATTTAGTAAGCCTGACATTTCGATCCTAGCAGGACCTTTCTCATAGGCAAATTGGAAGGGTGGTAATTAAGCCGGCCATACATCCTACTTAAGGGGACCTCCTTTTCTAGTTTCTCCATCAAGGGCCACGTGTGTGCGTTGCTTTACGGACTACAGGTTTGATGCGTCCCGTCGGTTACACGGCCCGGTACACCAGAGACTGAGACAAAAGCCATTTTGTGAAGCCGTCGCATAACCTCTCTGCCGCTGCCTATGCAGGGTATTGCAGAGGAGAAAGCCTATTCTGGCGTTCGAGCGAGGCAGCATACGCAAGGACTTCCAAAACCGCAAGCCGATCATAGCCGGCCTTTCACAGGGCGTTAAAGGATATATTGCCTTTGTGTGCTTTTCATGCTGCGCTAGCCTTTCATGCTGCGCTAGTGATGAACAATATCGTTTCACCCGACTACCAGGTTTTCCGCAACCCCAAAGTAACAGTACGTGCTCACCGGGAGGTATTTTCACGGGGTGGCCGGCGTGATTTGGCATGACAGGGAGACCAGCTGACAAAGCGTTGACCACTGGAGCACTGGCGCTCGGAAGGGTGGAGACTGCCGTTGGGGACCCGAAGTCAGCTCCTGACTGAAGTGGGCTGGATGTTCCCTCCTGTGCTCTCGCTTACATCGAAGGGCAGGGTAGATGCCTGGGTATCGCCAAGACTCTGGTTGTTGGGATGCTCACTGCTCCGCGACTGTAGCCTGTCCCAGACCCATAGATGGGGCTAATTGGCATGATGATGTGCTGCCGGCATAGCTGTGTGTCATCGCATCCCGGCACTGCTGTGTTGCTAGTCCTTACATACAGTGCCCGGGATCGGGAATATGGGGATTCAAGGATTTTGGCTTGGGCCTCTTCGCCCTGCCAAGGACGCAGTCCGGATGCTGCTGTTGGCTACTCCGGGGTCGGAAGCGCAGGCTGAGCATGGGGGCTCTCTCGAGCCTATAGGTAGGAGCACTAAGCCTTAGTCAGACGGGAATGGCGGTGCACGAACCATCTGGACATCTCACGACTCATCGTGTTCTACTCACAACGCTCGTTTTGTCCGTTGAGCAGGGGACTCCTGCGCTTTCTGGTTCCTCCCTCTCTTCCCCATGCTCAAGATTCAGCACACAAGTTGAAAGTTCTTAATTCTGCTGACTCTCGACAAGAGTTTTTGCTATACGATGCACACCCAGCGGAGGTGCGCGGCCAAAAGAACCAATACACGCGCTACAAGCGCTAATGTGCCCCTCGCCTGACTGTATGCCTGACCGGCCCCATTGTTGGTCAGCTTTCCAGCTACCAAGCATTCCTGGGCCAAGCGCGTACGGCACGCATAACAACGCCTTTGTTCAGACGGGCATTCTCCCTTCCCCGTTCCCAAAGTGGGTCTTCGGTCGACAAGCGACCAAAAACCGAATTATGTCGAAGTGTCATAGCAACAATTATTGAATTAAACATTTTCCACGATCCTCCCCCATTCGTGACCAAAAAACAATATGGCATAAATCGTACATATGATTGACTCATATTCTGAATACATTTTGACCACGTGAAATAACACAACGGTCGAAAATGTTAAAAATTATTTGGCTTCGACCACTTAGAAGCTCGAAGTAGCATGGATGCCGCGGCTTTCGCCATATACACATGTATATGTAACGTTATTTGGAAAGACAACAAGAGGCACGTTTTTGTAGCGAAAACGCAAGCATTTCAAAGTATCGACAGTACAGTTAAAATTACTGTATAAATTAGATTAATATCTTACCTTTGAACGATTCATTCCAATGAATGTTCCTTTGTCGACGTTACAAATGTTTACGATGTTACATGTGGACACTTCCACTTTTACATCGCCCCAGCAAAAAAAAACAACCGAAGGCCACTTCAGTGTCGTACGTGGTCTGTGGGGCACCCCCCAAAAAAATATTTCTATAGGCTGTTCCATTATTATATAGGGGTGGAACGTTCGCAATGTCATCCCGAATGGATCAACGTTAAAACTATTGTGTTGCACACCACGGTTGTCGTGTCGGTCATTTTCGAGGGACATTTTGTGAGCATGGAGTATATTCCTGTTTTATATGGTTATATTGTCAAACAATGAATAACTAGATATAATAGAAGTAATACTGGCGTGTTTCACATTTAAAGCTGAAAACTACAGCCTCCTTTTTCGACGTATCGTGCACATATTTTTGTGGACACCCCCTGTTACGTCGAATGGGTCAGTCTAACTTCGTTATACATCACAAAATAAGGCTTTGGCTTGGAAATGTCCGCGTTGTTTGGGGGAAGATGAAGTCCCTCGAATAAATAAACAACCCCGTGGTAGTTTTCTGCAATGTTTTCAGTCCGATGTTCCTTGTCAGAAATGTCAGGCGTCAGCTTAAAATGTCACAATTTTCACCTGAAAAAGTGATGTGGACACCATAGGATTTTTACTTCATGTTTTAAGTTGACTCACTTTGAAGAAATAGTGTATAACGTTTGTTTTTTTCAACTTGAAATAATGACGGACAGAGTTTTCATGCGCGACCCAACCTGGTGGAATGACCGATATTGGTATATTCTTGTAAATGCCAGATGTGCGTCGCATGCGGATTTTCGCGCCACGTATCCCACCTCTGACTGTCCCATTACGTAACGCATCCGGTGTCTTAACCCTGAGAATGTCCACCGGACGTGTACCCTGGCGCGGTTTCCCACTACAACGCCAACCCCGGGGTTTGGCCGTTTCCCCCGAGATTTCCATCCTTAACCCTGGTCGCGAGCAGGGGTAACGAGCCCCGGGGTAATGGCCGATTTTTCGGTCTCAACCCGGGTGGGAAAAGTGTAGTGGGAAACGTCCTGGCAACCATTTCTAACCCGGGGTACTGTATCTCGGGGGTAAGGCTTGCCGTTACCCCCGAGATAACCTGGAGATTTCGTAGTGGGAAAAGGGTACTATAGCCCGAGCCTTATCAATACATCGTGTTACTCCCTCGTCCCCCACTCCCTACCCCTTGTTCTAACCGCAATGTTCTAACCCACCCCTCTCCCACTGCATGCACCCCTCAACCTCAACCCCCCCCCCCCCTTAGGCCCTCTTCCTCCATCATTAGAGCATGGAGGTTAATGCAACTGACCAAGGCCAACAAACCCATTCGTACAGTACATACATTTTTGAATAAATAAGAACGGACCCCACTCTGTCTCCCCTCTGTCTTCCCTCTCTGTCTACCCATTTCTCTTTCCCTCTCTCCCCTCTCTCCCAGGGCCCCCCTCTCACTCCACTCTCACTCCCCCACTCACTCCCCCTCTCTCGCACCCCCTCCCTCCCTCACCCTCTCCCTCTCTATCCCCCTTTTATCTTCACCCTCTCTCTCCCCCTCTCTCTCTCCCTCTCGCTCCCTTTCTCGGCTCTCTTTCCCTCTCTCTCTCTGCCCCTTCTCTAGGCTTATCCATGGCTGCTACCTCACCAGCACGTCCCGACAACATTTTTTATTGCCCTGCACCCCGCGACCACCTCTCTCCCCTCTGTACGTCTCTCCTGCCCTTTCTTAGTCCATACCCTCCTCCCCTCTCCCCCAAAATCCCCGCTCTCCTCGCCCTCCCTCCGCCCCTCTCTCGGCTCTGCCAGCCTATAAAACACTGTGCGCACCTGCTGTATACAGCTTGTACAGTAGAAGGGCATTTACTGAACACCCCTCTCCGACCCAGTCTGAGGCAGTGGTACTGTCCAAGCAAGAGGCCCCCCTCGACCTTGAGACATGCACACAGATTCACAGACATTAGACTTAGTCCAAAAAGACATCTGGAGATAGAGGTATGGAAAACATATTTTTTTATCACCACAGGCGTTTTAAAACTGCTGTCAGTATACATGTATGTAAGGTATCATCGGAAAGGAAAACTTGTACTCTTTCTTGTGGTGCATAAATTAAAAACGTAACTTATTTTTAAGGAATTTCTATGAATTTTTGGAAAAAACTAAGACTTTCATTTCTAATTTCCTTTATGTTTACGTCACGTCTTTAAAACTTGTCAGGGTTAGGGTTAGGGTTAAAACAAAGTTCATATCTGTCTTCAAATTTGAATAAGAGCCTTTACAAAGTCACTTCCTGTTTTCGACTGGAAGACGAGGTCAGATGACATCACAAAGGTCATCAGTCTGTCGTGCCTGGAAACGACCGACTCTCAACGAAATCGGAAAACCAGAAGAACTACCCTTCCAGGTTGATCGTCATTGCAGTACCATTACTGTGTACTGACTGGCGACTGACATTACCCAGCCACAACCTTATCAGGACTTAGCATAAACATCGTATCCTCTATCTCCCCTCCTTCTCCTACTCCATACCCTTTGTTCTAACCCTCCCCTCTTCACCATCTCGGTGTCGCCCCACCCCCAAATATCTAAAGCCCCACTCTCCCCTTTCTCTCCCCTTTCTCTCCCCTTTCTCTCCCCTTTCTCTCCCCTTTCTCCCCCCTTTCTCTCCCCCTTCTCTCCCCTTTCTCTCCCCTTTCTCTCCCCTTTCTCTCCCCTTTCTCTCCCCTTTCTCTCCCCTTTCTCTCCCCTTTCTCTCCCCTTTCTCTCCCCTTTCTCTCCCCTTTCTCTCCCCTTTCTCTCCCTTTCTCTCCCCATTCTCTCCTTGTCTCTCCCCTTTCTCTTCTCTTCCCCTCTCTCCCCCTCTCTCCCCCTCTCTCCCCCTCCCCCCTCTCTCTCTCTCTCTCTCTCTCTTGTCTTGGTTCCTGTGTGCTGACTGACGACTGCACAGTAAGGCTATTGTCGACAAGGGTTTTGTCGACATTGTCGCGACAAAGAAAATATTCCGACATGTCGACAAGGTTTTTCGGTTGTCGCGACAAAAACAATAAAATACATTAGCCTACCTCTAGTCATAATGGCCAATCTCTGAAAAGAAGGGAATAAAAAGGGAACAAAAAATCCTAAAATTGTGCGCTGAGCATTTCATTTTTGCTTATCCACGCCGCAAAATAATAGTAACTAAATATGTTGGAAGTTGGAAGGGATCGCGACGCGACCAAAGAAAATCGTTCACCGAACGCATTTTGCTATTACGATGTACAGTGTAAATACTGTCACTACTGTATTAGCGCACGTTTTTATGGCCGGTCGTCAGCAGTACACTAGCTGGTATACGTTGCTGCATCGCATGCATTTAATACACGTGCGTATGGGATACCAGTGCAATGCAGAGATCGGGAAAGATCGTGGGCGTCCGAGGGAAGGATCGAGAAATGAGATCGCACGTGCGTCGCGGTCGGTACCCAGCTGAAAGTAGCCGCATGTTTGGGCCCCAAATCCCGGCGGCCGCGTATTTTATTTCGTTGAAAAACGGACCGGAAGTACATTATGTACATCGGAAAAAGGCCTCTTTTGCCGCATACGTTCTAGGTTTGTCTGAATGTATGGCTGAATACGCGGCCTCCTCCGTTTTTGGGCCCAATACGCGGCTGGTTTTTGCGTGCCCAATACGCCGCAACCTTTAGCTAGGTGCGGACGGTGACGTCTTTTCTTTTCATTGAAACTATCTGGTTCTCAAACTTCCATGTACACGTACATGTACATGTGTACAGTACATAGCCAATAGGAAAACCACTGCAGCCGCTGTGCAGCGAATTCATAAATATTCATTATTTCTTGCAGTGAGAACGCACGCATCGGAGATCGATGACGTCATGAATAAACAATGAGCAATCGCTTTTTTAGGATTTTTTTTTAGGAAATTACGACTGTAACACCCAATATCGGCACAAAAATTATTTTGTTGTGTATAATCTTACATACGAAAGCCATTAAATATGAAATTTTATTGAAATTAAGATTATCCGTGAAAACTAATTTCACAAGTTCACAACCATGGCAGTTTGACATGCCCCATTAATTTATTAACTAAAAAAATTCCGACATTGTGACTACAGATTTTTGACTAAATCGGGTCTCTGTCGCGACAATGTCGACAGTCGGCATAAAATTCTCGCGACATATCGACAAGAATTTTGTTTCACGACAACAGCCTTACTGCACAGTAACCTAGCCCAAAGATTATCAAGACATTGTGTCGTCACCCCTCGTCCCCTCTCGTCCCCAACTCACTACCCCTTGTTCTAACTACAATGTTCTAACCCACCCCTCACCCACTGCATGAACCCTTCAACCTCAACCCCCTTAGGCCCTTTTTCCTCCGTTGTGAGAGCGTGGAGGTTAGAGCAACTTAGCAAGACCACCAAACCTAGTCGTACAGTACACAAATGTTTCAGAGAAAGGGCAGAGAAAGGGCAGAGAAAGGGCAGAGAGGGCTTTAGATATTGGGGGGTGGGGCACACCTAGATGGTGAAGAGGGGAGGGTTAGAACAAAGGGTAGGGAGTAGGAAAAGGAGGGGAGATACCGGGGTACATGTAGAGGACACGATGTTTATGCTAAGTCCTGATAAGGTTGTGGCTGGGTAATGTGCAGTAGCCAGTCAGTACACAATAATGGCGCTGCAATGACGATCGACCTGGAAGGGTAGTTCTTCTGGTTTTCCGATTTCGTCAAGAGACGGTCGTTCCCCAGAAGAAGAAAAAAAATCTAGAGAACTACAGAAGATTCTTCAGCCAAACTTGACACACACAAAGTACATGACCCAACCTTGGTTTGAAGTGAGTTGTTCAAAAGACGGTTACGTGACCGCTGTTTGAAATTTGAACTTTAATACCTTAAAAAAATCTTAACAAATCAACGGTTGGCTCCCTTGTCTTGCTGTTTGCGGCATGTGAGAAGTATTTCCAGGCAATAGAGATTGATGACCTTTGTGGTGTCATCTGACCTCTTCTTCTGGTCGAAACAGGAAGTGACTTTGTAAAGGCTCTTATTCAAATTTGGAGATAGATATGAACTTTGTGTTAGAAATGTCTGGTCAAGGTTGAGTCACTTTCTATAATTCCATTGACGTCATCAAGTACTCGAGCGCCCTCTAGCGGCAGGTTGAAAATGTCCGAAAATGTAATTTAATTCGATGCCTGTGGCGAAGTTTGAGGAAATCGTTTCAAATTCGGAAGATTGCCAAACACTCGGACAATGCACATGACAAGTTTTAAAGACATGACGTAAACATAACGGAAATAAGAAATGAAATTCTAAAAAGAAAATTTAAATCATAAAAAATCATAAAATTAAGTTACATGTTTCATTTTTTCATCACATGAAAGAGTACAAGTTTTCCTTTCTGATGATACCTTACATATGCTGCCAGTAGTTTTAAAACGCCTGTGGTGATGAAAATTACATATTTCCAAACTCTATCTCCAGATATCTCTTTGAGTCTGTCTGATGTTTGATTGCATGTCTCAAGGAAGGGGGGGGTCATTGCTTGGACAGTACCATTACCTCAGCAGTGGGTCGGAGAGGGGTGTTCGGTAAATGTCCTTCTACTGTACAAGCTGTATACAGCAGGTGCGCACAGTGCTTTTTAGTCTTGCAGAGCCGAGAGAGGCAGGGGCGGAGGGAGGTCGAGGAGATCGGGGGAGTTTGGGGGAGAGGGAGAGAAGGGGATGGAGGTGGTCGCGGAGAGCAGGGCAGTAAAAAAATGTTGCCGGGACATGCTGATGAGGTTTTAACTTTATCTTGTGGAACAAAACAGGGAGAGGGATAGGGAGAGAAGGGGAGAGAGAGGGGAGAGAGGGAAGAGAGGGAAAGAGAGAGGGGGGTAGAGAGAGGGGGGAAGATAGAGAGGGGAGACAGATTCCGAGGTTAGAAGAATCGAGGTAAGACCAAGAAGAAGAAGAAGATTAAGTAGAAACTGGTAAAAAAAAATCAGAACAAACAGAATACCTTTTCCGCTACGCTGTAGCGGCGGAAAAACTAAAGAAGAAGAAGAAAAAAAATCAGAACAAGAACAATAGCTTTTCCGTTTGGAACGGAAAAGCTAAAAAATCAGAACAAATGGATTATCTGTTCCGCTACGCTGTAGCGACGGAAAAGCCAAAAATCAGAACAAACGGAATATCTTTACCGCTACGCTTGTAGCGGCGGAAAAGCTAACGAAAAAAATCTACGTCTGTTGTCACAGATCGTAGAGCTTTTCCTTTTCCTTTTTTTCTGGGGAACGACCGACTCTCGACAAATATGGGAAAACCAGAAGAAATATCCTTCCAGATCGATCGTCATTGCAGTGTCATTACTGTGTACTGACTGGCGACTGCACAATACCAGCCACAACCTTATCAGGACTTAGCATAAACATCGTGTCCTCTATCTCTCCTCCTTCTCATACTCCCTACCCTTTGTTCTAACCCTCCCCTCTTCACCATCTCGGTGTCGCCCCCAACCCCCCCCCCCCCCCCAAATGTCTAAAGCCCCTTTCTCCCCCTCTCTCCCCCTCTCTCCCCCTCTCTCCCCCTCCTCTCCCACTCTCTCCCCCTCTCTCCCCCTCTCCCCCTCTCTCCCCCTCTCCCCCCTCTCCCCCTCTCTCCCCCTCTCCCCCTCTCCCCCCTCTCCCCCTCTCTCCCCTCCCCCCTCTCTCCCCCTCTCCCCCCCTCTCCCCCTCTCCCCCTCTCTCCCCCTCTCTCCCCCTCTCTCCCCTCTCTCCCCCCTCTCCCCCTCTCTCCCCCTCTCTCCCCCTCTCTCCCCCTCTCTCCCCTCTCTCCCCCTCTCTCCCCTCTCTCCCCCTCTCTCCCCCTCTCTCCCCCTCTCTCCCCCTCTCTCCCCCCTCTCCCCCCTCTCCCCCTCTCCCCCTCCCCCCTCTTCCCCCTCTCTCCCCCTCTCTCCCCCTCTCTCCCCTCTCTCCCCTCTCCCCCCTCTTCCCCTCTCTCCCCCTCTCTCCCCTCTCTCCCCCTCTCCCCCCCTTTCTCCCCCTCTCTCCCCTCTCTCTCCCCTCTCTCCCCCTCTCTCCCCTCTCTCCCTCTCTCCCCTCTCTCCCCCTCTCTCCCCCCCTCTCTCCCCCTCTCTCCCCCTCTCTCCCCCTCTCTCCCCCTCTCTCCCCTCTCTATTGTTTTGGTTCATGTGTGCTGACTGACGACTGCACACTAACCTATAGCCCGAGACAACGTGTCGTCTCCCTCGTCCCCACTCCCTACCCCTTGTTCTAACCTCAATGTTCTAAACCACCCCTCTCCCATTTCATGCACCCCCTCAACCTCAACCCCCTTAGGCTCTTCTTCCTCAATCATTAAAGCATGGAGTTTAAAGCAACTGACCATACAGTACACACATGTTTGAATAAATAAGGACGGACCCCACTCTGTTTCCCCTCGGTCTCCCCTCTCTGTCTATCCCCTCTCTGTCTACCTCCTCTCTCTTTCCCTCTCGCCCCGCCCCCCTCTCTGTCCCCCCTCTCCGCCCCCCTCTCTCTCTCCCCTCTCACTCCCCCTCTCTCTCCCCTCTCACTCCCCTCTCACTCCCCCCTCACTCCCCCTCTCTTGCACCCCTCCCTCCCTCACCCTCTCCCTCTCTATCCCCCTTTTCTCTTCACCCTCTCTCTGCCCCTCTCTCTCTCCCTCTCGCTCCCTTTCTCGGCTCTCTCTCCCTCTCTCTCTGCCCCTTCTCTAGGCTTATCCATGGCTGCTACCTCACCAGCACGTCCCGACAACATTTTTTATTGCCCAGCGCCCTGCGACCACCTCTCTCCCCTCTCTTCGTCTCTCCCGCCCTTTCTTACTCCATCCCCTTCTCCCCTCTCCCCCAAACTCCCCGCTCTCCTCGCCCTCCCTCCGCCCCTCTCTCGGCTCTGCCAGCCTATAAAACACTGTGCACACCTGCTGTATACAGCTTGTACAGTAGAAGGGCATTTACTGAACACCCCTCCCCGACCCAGTCTGAAGCAATGGTACTGTCCAAGCAAGAGCCCCCCCCCCTTTCGACCTTGAGACATGCACACACATTCACATTATATACATTAGCCATAGTCCAAAAAGACATCTGGAGATAGAGGTATGGAAATGATATTTTTCATCACCACAGGCGTTTTAAAACTACTGGCAGCATACGTACGGTATCATCAGAAAGGAAAACTTGTACTCTTTCATGTGGTGAAGAAATTAAATACGTAACTTCATTTTAGGAATTTTTATGAATTTTTGAAAAAAAAATTAAAATTTCATTTCTAATTTCCTTTATGTTTACGTCATGTTTTTAAAACTTGTCATGTGCATTGTCCGAGTGTTTGGCAATCTTCCTGCTGAATTCAAACGATTTCCTGAAACTTCGCCACAGGCAGCGAATTAAATTACATTTTCAGACATTTTCAACCTGCCGCTAGAGGGCGCTCGAGTACTTGATGACGTCATATGTTAGTTAATTCTGAAAAGTGACTCAACCTTGACCTAACAACGTTAACACAAAGTTCATATCTGTCTTCAAATTTGAATAAGAGCCTTTACAAAGTCACTTCCTGTATCGACTGGAAGACGAGGTCAGATGACATCACAAAGGTCATCAGTCTGTCGTGCCTGGAAACACTTCTCACATGCCGCAAACAGCAAGACAAGGGAGCCAACCGTTGATTTGTTAGGATTTTTTGAAGGTTTTTAAGTTCAAATTTCAAACAACGGTCACGTGACCGTCTTTTGAACAACTCACTTCAAACCAATTTTAGGCACAAGGTTGGGTCATGTACTTTGTGTTTGTCAAGTTTGGCCGAAGAATCTTCTGTAGTTCTCTAGATTCTGAGGAGAGAAGAATCAAGGAGGAAGAGGACTAAGAAGTAAAAGAAGATGCAAAAGAAGAAATGGAAAAAAAAAATCAGAACAAACGGAATGTCTTTTCCGCTACGCTGTAGTGCCGGAAAAGCCAAAGAAGAAGAAGAAGAAGAAGAAGAAGAAGAAGATGCGAAAGAAGAAAATGGAATAAAAAAAAATCACAACAAACGTAAAGTCTTTTCCGCTACGCTGTAGCGGCGGAAAAACCAAAGAAGAAGAAAAAAAAAAGAACAACAACAATAGCTTTTCCGCTTTGCTGAAGCGTGCGGAAAAAATAAAAACTAGAGCTGCTATGTTTGTTTGCAACAGAGCATAGGGCTTTTCCGCATACAGCATTTTTCAATCACATTCTGCATTTCTTGCAAAATAGATATATGTAGGACCATCTTAGCAGCCACTTTAAGGCCCTGTACAACGTTGCAATAGACTACTGCAGCTATGTCCTGCATATAGTTGTCCAAATGGCCTCGGGGCCAGGTTATCAAATTATGGGTGGGGACAGCTTGCGGGGCTCAATTTACAAAATAAAATTGGGATGCACTGGTGCGTGTAGACCAAAAAATCCACATGCACCATGAAAAACCTACATGCACCATACTTTTGCAAATACATTTACAGGTAGCAATTCCTAAATTTGGTGCAGCAATTCTGATTAAAAAAACCAAATGCATTTCTAAATTCCATGGGTGTGACTTTCTTTTTTTCCAGATAATGATTATTTCAATAGTAAAGGTATATTCCATGGCGTTTTTCTTATAATTAAACGTAAAATTATGTTTACTTTTCGGTGTTTCATGTTATTGTCGTAACATTCCATTTAAAAAGTGATTCTGACACTCAAAAAGATGCACCGCGATGCACCACCGTGCACAGGGAAGTCAGTGAACTAGACAGAGGCCCCCCTGGATCGAAGAGAAATTCTCATTGGTCTTTTTTAGAACTTTGAAGGATTTGGGCATTTTGGAGGGCGTCACATTTTGTGGTACAATTTTGAAAAATGTAATTGCTAGATTCAAAAGTGCAGTCACGCCAAAATATTGCGAGTGAAAACTCCCGCGTACCATAAAGGTACATGTAATGACGACCCAAAAATCCTTTGTCAGTAGTCCGGCAGGCGAGTGAAAAATGACAAGCTATTTCGTCTGATCATGGTCCTATGATGAATTGAGGCTCTATGGAATAATTCTTTCGGGTCTTTCTGTCATCCCTTCGCCGATTGCAGCGTCTCACAAATACTTCTGATCATGCAGAGGCTCGAGTAGCGCAGCGTTCGCGAATGCAGCCAAGCGGCCGCTGTGCACATGTACAGTATTCAGTACAGTATTCAGTACAGTGTGTGCAAGGACGTCTTGTGTCATGTTCCATTTACTGGAACATAGTCTGGTATCGGCCTTACTGGTCATGTAGTCTCGGTATGGCTTTACCTACATTAGAGGCGGAAACCATACTTAGACTTGCCAACCTCGTTAACGTCGCGAAGGGAAATCGGTCTAACTAAAATGCGCTACTTTCATCGTTTGTCTCTGAATGTTGTTTGACTTGTTTCTGTGTAATTTGAAGCTATTCCCCTGAATTTGAGAGTAATATCGACCAATTTGAACAATGTTTACAGGGTACGCTCGGCGGTCAAAAAATGCAAACTCTGCTTTACTAGTCCGGCCGGCGAGTAAAAGAAGAGAATCCCTGGCATTGGCAATGTATTTATCGATGCGACACAGCTTATTTTGAATGCTGCTTGAAACGCATAATATTATTTCTATAACCCCAATTTTGTCTTATAGCAGGGTTCCACACTAGCAAATTTTTTTACTTGCCCTTCGGGCAAGTGAATTTATCACTTTTCATATCTTTACTTGCCCGAATGGAAAATCTTACTTGCCCGAAAATGAAAATAAAAGAAAACATTAAAAACGAGAAATATATGTCTGTTGTGAAACAAAGCATAGAGCTTTTCCGCTTCTGTTTTAACAAGTCATAGAATAGCCCCATTCCTACTCTAATACGCATGTACATATTTTGTGCACAAAGCCTATGGGACTCGAGTGTGGTATTCAAAAATTCATAAAAATTATAAACAATGGTCCTTCGGTTCCAAACTTTAGATTTGGAATGTCTAGCACGATAGCTAACTAGATACCAAATTTCGAGATGATCGGCCAAAGCCTTATATGTGTTTTAAAATCACACATTTTGATGACGTCATGATTACGTAACGACATTTTGGCTCCGGAAGGTGTTTCTAAACCATGTCCCCAATAGATATCAAAGAAAAAATGAAAAAAAATCTCGCTCCGTTGGCCAAATATGCTCATTTCAATGTGAAAATCTGAAAAGTTCATGACCTCATAAATATTCATGAGATGACGTCACGGTCAATGGATGGCAATTTTTGGATACACCTTTTCCCAACTTAGATACAGTGCAAAGTTGAAACCAAACGAACTTGTACTTTTGCTTTTAATGGATTTTGAAATTTGCCCCTTTAAAGCAAGGTCACGTGACACGTGATGACGTCATGATGATATCAAGGTGTTTAGGATCAATTTCAGCATGGGCTTTATGCATTTGCCACGTTTGAAAAAAATCCAAGTCTGTTCAATGACTAAAGTCGTGCTTACAAAACCCCTGTGCATTGTCTATGGGCTTTGGGGGAGAAGAAGAAGAAAAAACTAGAGATTTATGTCTGTTGGCTAACAGAACATAACGCTTTTCCGCATCTGGCTCTCTTAAAAAAAAAAAAAAAAAAAAAATGACATCAGCGGGATTCGAACTCGTAACCTCAATTTCTACCCCAAAATGCACGTGCATATTTCGTGCACAAAGTGTATGGGGCCTCATTATAATATTCAAAAAATCATAATAATTCTGAACAATGGTCGATTGCTTCGAAACTCAGGATTTAGAATGTCTATCCCAGTAGCTAAATGCCTACTAAATTTCGAGACGATTGACCTTTGGCAAATATGCGTTTTAAAAACACGCATTTTGATGACGTCACGATTGCGTCATGGCATTTTGGCCCCGGAGGGTGTATAGACGAAAAAATGAAAACAATCTTGCTCCGTTGGCCAAATATGCTCAATTGAATGTTAAAATCGCAAAAGTTCATGACCTCATTAATATTCATGAGATGACATCACAATTAAATGCGGGCAATTTTTGGATACACCTTTTCCCAACTTAGATATACTGCAAAATTGAAACCAAACAAAATTGCATTTTTGCTTAAAATGGAGTGTGAAATTTGCCCCTTTAAAGCGTTGTCACGTGACACGTGATGACGTCATGATGTTTTCAATTGCACAATAGCTACCTGCACACCAAATTTCGAGACGATTGACCTTTGGCAAATATGTGTTTTAAAAACACGCATTTTGATGACGTCACGATAGCGTCATGCCATTTTGGCCCCGGAGGGTGTTTCTAAACTACTTCCCCAATAGATATAATTGAAAAAATGAAACAAATCTTGCTCCGTTGACCAAATATGCTCAATTTAATGTTAAAATCGCAAAAGTTCATGACCTCATTAATATTCATGAGATGACGTCACGATCAAATGAGGGAAATTTTTGGATACACCTGTTCCCAACTTAGATATAGTGCAAAATTGAAACCAAACAGAATTGCATTTTTGCTTAAAATAGAGTTTGAAATTTGCACCTTTAAAGCACTGTCACGTGACACATGATGACGTCATGACAATTTTAAGACAACTGTGCAATAGCTCAACATAGGCTCTATGCATTTGCAAAGTTTGAAAAAAATCAAAATGTGTTCAATTGCAAAAGTGCCGTGGAGAAAAACCCTGTGCTTTGTCTATGTGATTTTTTCCGACCAGAAAAAGAAGAAAAAAAATAAATCAGAACAAGAACAATAGCTTTTCCGCTTCGCGGCGGAAAAGCTAAAAAAACTAGAGATTTATGTCTGTTGGCTAACAGAACATAATGCTTTTCCGCATCTGGTTCTCTTAAAAAAGAAAAGAAAATTGACATCAGCGGGATTTTAACCCATAATCTCCATTTCTACCCCACAACGCACGTGCATATTTTGTGCACAAAGTGTATGGGACCTCATTATAATATTCAAAAAATCATAATAATTCTGAACAATAGTCGATTGGTTCCAAATTCAGGATTTGCAATGTTTAGCCCAATAGCTAACTGGCCACCAAATTTCAAGAAGATTAAGCAATGGCTAATATGTGTTTTAAAAACACGGATTTTTATGACGTCACAATTGCGTCATGGCATTTTGGCCCTGGAGGGTGTTTCTAAACTACATACCCAATAGATATAAACGAACAAATCCAAAAAATCTCGTTCCGGTGGCCAAATATGCTCAATTGAATGTTAACATCGCTAAAGTTCATGACCTCATTAATATTCATAAGATGACGTCACAATCAAATGAGGGCAATTTTTGGATACACCTCTTCCCAACTTAGATATACTGCAAAATTGAAACCAAACGAACTTCTACTTTTGCTTTTATTGAAGTTTGAAATTTGCACCTTTAAAGTGCTGTCACGTGACACCTGGTGACGTCATGAAGTTTTCAAGACAACTGTGCAATAGTTCAACATAGGCTCTATGCATTTGCCAAGTTTGAAAAAAATCCAAGTGTGTTCAATGGCAAAAGTGCCGTCCACAAAAACCCTGTGCTTTGTCTATGGGATTTTTGACATAAGAAAGAGAAAAAAAAAAAATCAGAACAAGAACAATAGCTTTTCCGCTTCGCGGCGGAAAAGCTAAAAATCTTAACAAGAACAATAGCTTTTCCGCTTCGCGGCGGAAAAGCTAAAAAAATCTGAACAACAGATATAGCTTTTCCGCTTCCCTGGAAGCGGCGGAAAAGCTAAAAACGAACTTATCAGTTTAATCTTAAATCACTTAGGCCTTTCAATAACATTATGAGTTTGCTATTATAGCATTTATTTTTTATAGCTATTATAATTCTAAATTTTCAAAACCCATAATCATTATCAGAGTTCTCCCCAGGATCTTGGAAAAAGTATGGGGCTTTTGGCTCGAAGTCCACTGCGCTTCGCAGTAAACAACGTGTGGCAAATTGAAAATACAGTATCTGTTAATAAGTATAACCATTCATTCACGGTTTTCTTGTGGAGATCGTACCGAAAATTAAATTATGGAACAGCACCCCAACAAATCTAATGTCGGTTCCATGGCATTGGTGATTAAGGCCCTTGATCAAGCAAAGTGATTCTACTGTGCAAGGGGAAGTGACATACGGTAACCCTATGGTGAAGTAAATCTAAAACCAAAAATGAAGTAGGCCTACTAAAAGTAAAACTAAAAGTAATATAGAATTGCACAGCCGCAGTTACTGTGCATGAGTGATCAATCAGGAAATTCAAAATAACTGTTAATAAGTTTAAGTTGTAACCATTCATTCACGGTTTTCTTGTGAAGATTTTCCTCTTAGTACCGAAAATGAAAATGAGGAGCAGCACTCCCAAAAAATATAATGTTGATTGTCGGTTCCCACAATATTGGTGATTAAGGCCATTAAATTAATTAATACAAAAGGAAATAAAATCCGGGGGATGTAAAGATCCGTATGTTATTTGATTAGAAGAAATAAGGGTAATTTTTGTTTGAAAAATTGTGTAAGATAAAGAAATTACTTCGTAGAAGTATGGCGTACGGAGGGAAAATAACCGACATGATTCGGCGTGCAGCAGCAGTTTTCTGGCCGTGAGCCACAACAACACGGTCAAACCGCGGAGCATTGTAACTTAAAGCCGACACTTACTTCCGTAGCACATTTTCCATAATTATTTCGTCCAAGTAATTTTCAAATTTATATGGATTTCACGGTATGACCATAAAGGCTGGGGGTTTCATGTCAACTCGGTCCGCGCGGAAAGCCTATCCCGTTACTTACAACCAAAACAGACCGTTGAGGAAGGAAGATAGGACCACGAAAAAAAATTACTCTACAACTTGTACTGGTCCACCCTGCGTGTTTGGGCATTAACAAAAAAATGATGTACCCCACCATATCCAATCGTTAATCTATTTCCCTGTCCAATCTAAAATTTAGTGGGCCTGACGTTTCGATCCTAGCAGGACCTTTCTCAAAGGCAGAGTGACAAGGACAAAACAGATACATGTACACGAAGGAAGGGGGGAGAGAGTGAATAGGACACGGATGAGAAACAAAGGACAAAGAATGAAGCTGGTAGGGAGAGATCAAAGGGAAGGGCAAGGGGTAGGGTAGAGATTAGTGAGAGGAGGGAGAAAGATCAAAGAGTAGGGCAAGGAGTGGGGTAAGGATTAGTGACAAGAGGGGGGAAATCAAAGAGAGAAGTGTGAAGGACTGAACACAAAAGAAGGATTATCAGAAAGCTGCATGGTGTTAGTCATTACCTTCCTGGATGTTGAGACCATGTGGTTGAATAGTCCGAAGACGCTTCATCCACATTTTCTCACGGCTAAGACGGACAGCATTACTACGGTGACCAAGTGATTCTATGCCCAGTACACTCATATCTGATATCGAATGATCAGCGAGATTGAAGTGATACCCAATAGGGGTGTCCATTTTACCGGTTTTGATAGTAGAGCTATGGCCATAGATCCGTTTTTGAGGGTGTTTTTGGTCTCGCCAACATACTGAATATTACAAACTCTACAAGAGATGAGGTATATGATGTTTGAGGTAGTGCACGTGATAGAGCCATAGGTCGTGCGGGTAGTTTCAGAAGAATGTCCATTGAAAGAGTCTATTTCCTTGACATGTGTCTTACAAACAATGCATTTTGAGGTACACTTAAATGTACCAAATTTGGTTGGAGGTGAAGAGTCCAAAGGGGGAACCTCTGCTCGGACAATTAAGTCAAGCAGGTTACGGGGGCACCTGAAAGCCAAAACAGACGAATTAGGAATGGCTTCAGCCAGACGATCTGAAGTGTGGAGAATATGGTGGTTTTCCTTAGTTACAATGTATCTTCCTGAGAGGAGGAAGAGAAGGGTGGTAGGAAGTAACTAAGGGAACCTTTGGCTTGTCCTTGGGACCAGGTGGCTTTTGTTTTAGTGCCGAACTTCTGGGAATGGAATAGACTTTAGCAATGGAGTTCTTCACTTGGCGAGAACTATAGCCTCTAGCAACCAAGTTACTGGCCAATACACGTGTATGGCGGCGAAAGTCAGACTCATTGGAACTTAAACGCCTCAATCTGAGGGCCTGGCTGTAGTGTAAGCTATTCCAGTCTTACAGTGTCTAGGGTGACAACTGGAGGAATGGAGATATTGATGAGTGTCGGTGGGCTTAGATTACAAGTCAATAGTGAGTGTATTGAGGTCTTTCCGAACGGTGATGTCCAGAAAGTGGGTCTGTTAAAGAGACTGCTCCCATGTGAATTTGATAGTCCTATGGAAGGAATTGGTGTGGTCAAAGAAAGCATTCAAGCTGTTACCGTCCCTAGTCCAAATGAAGAACACGTCATCTATGTATCTCCACCAAATCCAGGGACGGCATGGAGCCTCACTGAGCATGCGTTCCTCAAGGTCACCCATGAAGAGGCATGCAAAGGAAGGAGCCATGCGCGTGCCCATGGCAGTGCCATGCACTTGAAGATAGTGCTTGCCAAGAAAGGAGAAATTATTCTTGGCCAGCACTAGTCTCTGAGGGTGGTTATGTCGGAGATGGGTGGAGAAGACTGTTTTCCTTTGGCCAGGGCCGAGGAGCAAGCTTGAATGCCTTCTTCCTGGGGGATGTTAGTGTATAGAGAGGAAACGTCAATAGTACCAATTATGGCAGTGGCAGGAATTTGATCCTTGACACTTTCCAACTTTCGCAGAAAGTCGGGAGTGTCATGGACGTATGAGGGGATTTGGGGAACCAAGGGTTTGAGAAAAGAGTCAATGAAAAGAGATATGTCTTCCGTATGTGAACAATTGCTAGAGATGATGGGTCTGCCTGGGTTGTTGGCCTTGTGAATTTTTGGGAGAAGGTAGAATCTGGCAGTTCTACAATTGATCGGTGATAGAAATCTGTGAGCTTTTTTTACTCAAATGATCACGTGATAGCATGTCATCCAAAACTTCCTGAATTTGCTCTGAAAATTTGCCAGTGGGGTTAGAGTCCAGACATTTATAGTGCTGGGGATTGTTGAGTTGGTGATTGGCTTCATCAATATATTTTTGGCGATCCATGATTACTACGGCTGACCCTTTATCTGCTGGCTTGATAATGATGTCACCGCGGGAACGTAGAGTGTTGAGAGCAAGACGTTCTTCCCTAGGGAGATTGTCGTGGGGCTTACGGGTAAGATGAGAGGAGTTGGAAATTTGAGAACTGACTGCTTGCACATACGTTTCAAGGGCTGGAACACGGTTCTTGGGGGGGACCCAGGTGCTTTTTACAAGGAAAGGTTCTTCTTTACGGGAGCAGAATCGAAGAAGAACTCAGTCAGACGAAGTCTGCGGTAATACTCAGTGAGATCTTGACTGAGCATTACTTGGTCAACTTTAGGGGGAGTTGGACAAAAGTTCAAGCCCTTGGAAAGTAACGTATGCTCTGCGTCAGTTAGAGAAGAAGAGGAAAGGTTGACAACAGTGTTAGTGGGGGGTAAAGGTGTAGACTGGGGACTGCGTCTGAAGCGGTTGTGTCTGCGTTGTTTGGCAACAAGGCCACCAATCTTCTTGTTTCTCCTGTCTGTGAGAACAGAATTGAGGTTAGAGAGACCTTTCTCAATCTCATCACTGAGATCCTTGTACTGGCTTTCAGAACAGCTTGTCATCTGGTCCTCGCAATGCGCGATCGCATCTGTCAGCGCACATAGGCCCTATTCACATTTGACTGCCTGATTTTGTCAGTGTGTACTTGGAGGCAACATATCGTTAATTTAATCTCTTTCATATTATTGAAACGCGACCATCTAGATCAGTCGACCATCTCTATTTTACTTATAAATATGTTGTACAGCTTTTGATCTGCATTACGTAGATTGGCGAAGTATCGTACGATTGCATGGGAAATTTGTATTGCGTACGTAATCATGGTTATTGGCAATCCTTAAATGTTTGAGAGCTCATTATATGAAACTGCTGTCGCATTTCCTGGAATCATTCATTTTATCATTAAAATATATCACAGCCCTCAGATACCGGACATCGGTTACGGGCGGGTACTGTTCTTCCATAACTTTGGTCAGAATCAAAACATGATTACTGCACTCCCGGTTACTGTTAGCCCGCAGTCACTAGTAGTGCACTTCAGCTTTATTAAGTAATGTCAAATTAAGGGTGATCGTAGACATACTAAAGAAATAATAATTATCCTAACTGATTCAAATTACTACAATTTATTGAAATTTGGGATATATCATGACTTTTATAGTCATCCTTCCAAAACATCCTGCATACTGAATTTTGTACATATAAAAGTGAGTAATGTATTTATTTTTTTATCCATTTCAATTTCTGCAGATTGACCCATACGGGCTGTCGTTTGTTTGTATATTGTGTACATTGAAATAAACCTCCAATATAATTGAAGTAAGAGACCCCACTCCCAGTTAATTGGATTTGTGTAGCCTCCCACCTCGGTTACATGTACATGTACATGTACTGTATTGTACATTTACATGTACACGACGATCACGTGTGCACATGCTTGTGTGTGTCAGGTGGGATCGGAGTGGGTCGGTAAAACCGTTGCTGTCGAACAGTACGGGGTAGCATACGTGCGCTGCTGCGCTTTGCTGCTATTTTTTGGAAAAAACAACAACCCGAAATACAAAGCTGTGGTGTAGAATTCTCTTAAAGAAATTCTGGCCATTACAAAGCTGTGATCTAGAATTCTCATGAAGAAATTCTGGCGGTTTTTTTTCACAGCGTATCGATAGCGTATCGGCAAAATAAAAGCGTGTCGGGAATTTTCGATAGCGTATCAGAGCGATACGCTTTTTGATGCCTGGCTAGAATGCTGCGTACTACTAGTCTATAGCATTAGCAATAATCATTAATAAAATAACAATTCAATCCACCACAAATTTATTCAACCAAGAATCAAAATGGGGCCACAACAGGAGTGAAATTGCCTCCTATCCAAAACACACGCCACAAAACACACGCCACAATGATGTCAGTGTGAGTATGATCCACTAATTCAGTAATTGCCAGTCATTCAGTACTGAGTGACAGTACTCGGTACAGTACAGCAGTAGGCTAGCTGCAAAATGACAAGATTCGGGTCATGCTCTGCCTTTGCTGTCAGATCACTCTCGTGTAAACACAGTGAATGAAAATTCGGAGCAATAATGAAAGTATGTAACATCAATCAGATATCAAACGATAAAGAAATAACATTTACCAGTCCGTATTGTTCAACCGATCGTTGGCAGCTGGTTGTTTAACAGCCATGTCGTCATCGCCAACATCAGATCCAATGCAACGTCAAGTTGTTCTTGAACGCGGCGCCTCGCAAGTGGCTCAAACCGGTATGGTTCATCTCTGCGTATTTCCTCAATTTCATCGCCGGGCTCATTGTCATCGCTGTCTTTATCTGTATCACTTCCAGATGATTCGTTGTCACTGATATTCGTTGTCACTGATAACAGCAGAATATCCACTTATTAAATTGTGGCCTAGAGAAAATCAATCCATGGTCAAATTAATGTTCGCCGTGACTGGCGATGATCATCACGATCACCGGCTTTATGATGTTCAAAAGAAAAGCAAGGTACGCATTCGATATAAAAAACAGATACATTTAGGCCTGTGTGTTGTGTTTCATCGCGTTACTTCAATAACGGGGAATTACCCGAGTCCGACCCGCAAAATTCTCTCACAAATCTTCTACAATACGAAATAATTATTCACTCCCGGGAAAATCTATAGCGCCCTCTAATTTCGCTGTCGTCGAGGAATTCAAAGGATTTGCTCTGTCGCGAAACAATCTCTCTCGGCGAAGGGCTGTCCGATGTTCACGTTCACGTTGCGCTAGCAGTGTAGCAACGACTTACGCCACCTAAAGACGTTGCGTAACTTACGCCACAAGTTATGGCGTAAGCCCTCGAGTTGCGGCATATCCGGATAGTGCGTAACTTTCGTGAAATCCGTCATAGAGTTATTGCGCAACTTACGCAATAAGATATGGCGTAAGTGGAGTTACGCCATAAACTAGTGTTTCGTGAAATCGGCTGCTGCACACTCTCTTGTCTGCTCGTGTGCTATCCCTTGTAGCTTTTTTTAACCATCTTACATGTATTTTTTGTGTATACTTTGCAGAATGATCCATTCAAGCTACGTACAGGAGGAATGATCCATCTGAAAGAGATTAAAGACCGGAATCGAGATAGGTTAGTCTATGTGCTTGAATGGAAGATTCACACAAAATGTCTATGGTTTAACCACTTTGTGCCGGGCCCATTTCCAGTGCTCATGACCGCCATATAAGGTTTTTGAACAATTAAGCACCGCCGATATCGGGACTTTCAAAATATTGATGCCTATATCAGCACTCAAATATCGATTTATCGATATATCGATATATCGATTTATCGATATATCAATTTATCGATATATAGATTTTTCTTGCTTTAAAAATTATGTTTACTAAGTAAACTCGTAGCAGCGAACAAAGGTTAAGAATAAAAAACTGGCTGTAAGTCCAAGAACATTGTGGTTTTTGTTTGTTTTTCCCCCCCCACAAATTGCTGATGCCCAGTCTATTACGTTCAACTTACCGAAATAATATCTACCTTTGCATATTCCCTGGTATTGTTAGACATTACGCTAAGCTTTTGATCAACTGGAGTGCGTCCTCTATATCCCACAATGCCTAGAGGTGCCACGCCCGACCGTTAGACATAGTGGACATGTATTTCTACACTCTCGATTTTTCTACGAGTTTTCCGACTCCATCGCTGAGTTTTTCTGTGTTATACCGATCAACTGTGAGAATATGTTTACTTCAAGCTCGTCGATCTGAAATTCTGGTAAGGGATTCTTCGTTCATTTCCGATAGAACGTTAGTTTTGTTAACCTCTGTACGTACGTACGTACGTGGAACTAGACCCTTGCAGTCTGCTTACGGGGCCCCGGGACGGCCAGTACGGCCAGGCAGGCTCGCCAGTTTCGGGGTAGCCCAACGGCCAAGCTGTCCCGCTTTTCATTTCTTCCTTATTCTTGGGGTCGAAGCAGTCCCCGTCTTACCTTCATTTAAAAAACAAAAATAAATAAATAAAAAGAGAATAATAATAACAAATAACGAAGTAGGGGGAAAACTCACTCTCCCTCAGAGCCCATTTCCCCGTTGTTTTCCCGGGGGAGAGGTGGTCGGAGCATCGCCTTTCCTGTTCCAGGGTGATAGCCGCCTCATCGAGGCCCCCGTCTGCAAAACGGAGTTTTCCAGACGGGGGGCTAACACCGTGCCAAGTACGCACTTTGAGCCTTGCTGGGGAGCACTTGCCTCCCCCTCCAAAGCTCAAATTCCCCAGCCGTTAAACACCAACAGGCAGGCCATTCATAAATCCCGAAGGTAACGATGGACATTCATACCGCCCTCTTACCCGGGTTGTTAGCCACCTCAATTGCAGGCCACAGTGAGGTCCCCGTACGGGAAAAGGGATCCGTTCCTCTCCCAACGGGGCTAACCAACGCGCTGAACAGGCAGTGGTCGCTGAGCTCAGCTCCTCCAAACCGCTCCCTCGGTGCCGCCAGGTGATCGCTACGGCCTGTGGTCAGTCCCACGGCCGAAAACACTGCGCCCCGACATGGCCCAAGTGGGATCCCGGAGGGACAAGTCGTCCCCCGCCCCCATGACCCTGCCAGGACCGCCTGGCAAAGGGAACACAGCCAAGAGGACTGTGACACGTTCTACCGCCGGCGGCCTTAGGCCTAAGGCCCTGCCGAAAAGCAGGGCCCCACCAGACCCACAATCTCCCACGGTGATACCCGAGACTCCAAAGCTGCACGCCCGCCTGGGGGAGATTTATCCCAAGGCTTAGTGGGGGCACAGGATAGCAGCACAGGGCTATTACGACGCCGAGGTTTTCGGCCCCCGTCTGCCATCTCCACACGGCTGCTGCACCCTGATATGCCCAGCGCAAATATTTCTGACTTGGTCAGGCCCTTATCTTGGGCAAACCTGATCCAGTCCCCAGAGGATAGATCTCAAATCTGAGAACGGACAGCTATCAGGGATCCCGGTGGCGGATACATCTCCTGCCAACACCACCGGCCGTGCCAGTAAGACCAAGAAATATAAACAGAAATGGAACTCAAAATTAAGTGGGCCTGAAGTTTCTATCCTAGCAGGATCTTTCTCAAAGACAGAGTGACAAGGACAAAACAGATACATGTACACGAAGGAAGGGGGAAGAGAGTGAATAGAACACGGATGAGAACCAAAGGACAAAGAGTAATGCTGGTAGGGTGAGATCAAAGGGAAGGGCAAGGAGTAGGGTAGGGATTAGTGAGAAGAGGGGGAAAGATCAAAAAGAGAAGTGTGGAGGAGTTAACACAAGACGTTCTGTCACAGTACGTATATTTTGACAGAACCATTTGTACTTGGTGAAACACAGATGTTGCTTTGTATAGTTTGAAGAAGATTACCGCATTAGGTACATGTATCTATAGGCACACAGTACTATAGATTACTGCATTATGCATAGGTGGATTCTGAGGAGGATCCTGGCACTAATTATTCATAAAATTTGGCCAATCAGATTTGCTGGTGAGATAGCTTGCAGCAAATCACTGTCCTGTCTTCTGACCAATTACAACCCATTGTTTCAGCCAATCAGGCAAGGGGTCAGATACTTTCTGCCAGGCAATGCTAGTTTAGGAGGGAAAGTGTGGATCATTTTGTCACAGCTTTTTTATGCAAGTTTATTCAATTCGTTTGCTTGCTGGAAAAGTGTTGGAATACTATCCATCTGAAAATCATGGTAGTCCCTGTGTGGATCTTTTGAAGCTGTTTTTCCCTGGAACTGTGACCAAGTGTCATATTCACCCTATTTGATGTCATTTGACTGACATTGTCTGAGCTATATATACTACATAGCACAACTACTGGCTATATCAGTAGCACGATGCCTTGCCGGCAGAGAGTAAGTGAGAAGGCTGGGTTAATAGGCCGAGGGCAACAAAGGCTGCAAGAGCTCGCCAGCAACCTCTACGGCGGGCATCATGAGCCGTGGCATAAGCCATTGCCAGTGCAGCGCCTGCTAGAGCTAACATGTCTGGGGCTCACTCTGTGATGTCCACACCACCGATAGCACCATCTTTGATGACAGCACCTCCTCAGCTACCCAGTGCAGCAGCGCCAATGCCCACACCGCCGATAGCACCATCTTCAGTGGCTGCACCTCCCTCAGCCACCCACCACAGTAGCTGCGATGCCCACACTGCAAATGGGACCATCTTCAGTGGCTAAGCCTCCTCAGCTACCCAGCACAGTAGCTGCGATGCCCACACTGCAAATGGAACCATCTTCAGTGGCTGCACCTCCTCAGCCACCCAGCACAGTAGCTGCGATGCCCACACTGCAAATGGAACCATCTCCAGTGGCTGCATCTCCTCAGCCACCCAGCACAGTAGCTGCGATGCCCACACTGCAAATGGCTCCATCTTCAGTGACTGCACCTCCTCAGCCACCCAGCACAGTAGCTGCGATGCCCACACTGCAAATGGGACCATCTCCAGTGGCTGCACCTCCACAGTTACCTAGCACAGTAGCTGTGATGCCCACACTGCAAATGGGACCATCTTTAGTGACTGCACCTCCTCAGCCACCCAGCACAGTAGCTGCGATGCCCACACTGCAAATGGAATCATCTCCAGTGGCTGCACCTCCTCAGCCACCCAGCACAGTAGCTGCGATGCCCACACTGCAAATGGGACCATCTCCAGTGGCTGCACCTCCTCAGCTACCCAGCACAGTAGCTGCGATGCCCACACTGCAAATGGGACCATCTCCAGTGGCTGCACCTCCACAGTTACCCAGCACAGCAGCTGCAATGCCCACACTGGAAATGGGACATCTCCAGTGGCTGCACCTCCTCAGCCACCCAGCACAGTAGCTGCGATGCCCACACTGCAAATGGCACCATCTTCAGTGGCTGCACCTCCACAGTTACCCAGCACAGTAGCTGCGATGCCCACACTGCAAATGGGACCATCTCCAGTGGCTGCACCTCCACAGCTACCCAGCGCAGTACCTCTTCCCATGAATACTACTATGACCACTGTTTGGCAGCATACTAGTGAGGCTGACAACCCAAGGGGGCGCTCAGGTGCACCAATTGTTGGCGTGGTAACAGCGGCTGGGCCAGGTACAGTGTACATGTACAAGGGCTTTATGATTCCATGGGCCAACTTCCCCAATTGTTTTCCCCAATTCCCAGAAGTAAGCCTAGTATGTGTACTCCATTAGGGCCCCTTCTCCCTATTTCACTCAAGGAGAAGATTTGGGGGGGAAGGTACTGTACATGTATGTATATTGACTTAGCATTGCTATATCAGGATAATGCAGCCACCACAATAGCCACAAGGGAAACTAATCCAGAAGTTGCCTTCACTTTGATCGGGGACAAGTTGGTAGTGAAAGAGACTGCAAAGCAAACCAAGAAAATTGATTCCTTGGACATATGGCAGTCTGCCTTTCATACTTAAATGTCTATTTTCCTCATGAAACACCCATCTCGTTGGGCTGAGCTGCTTAAATATGCAGAAACTATCCAAACAGCAGCCCTCCAAATCCCGGGCTGGGGTTGGAAGTAAGGCTGTTGTCGTGAAAAAAATTTCTTGTCGTCACGTCGCGAGAATTTTATGCCGACTGTCGACATTGTCGCGACAGAGATCCGATTTAGTAAAAAATCTGAAGTCACAATGTTGGAATTTTTTTAGTTAATAAACAAATGGGGCATGTCAAACCGCCATGGTTGTGAACTTGTGAAATTAGTTTTCATGGATAATCTTAATTTCAATAAAATTTCATATTTAATGGCTTTCGTATTTAAGATTATACATAACAAAATTATTTTTGTGCCGATATTGGGTGTTACAGCCGTAATTTCCTAAACAAAATCATAAAAAAGCGATTGCTCATTGTTTATTCATGACGTCATCGATCGGCGATGCGTGCGTTATCACTGCAAGAAATAATGAATATTTATGAATTCGCTGCACAGCGGCTGCAGTGGACACATGTACATTGTACAGTACATCGAAGTTGGAGAACCAGATAGTTTCGATGAAAAGAAAAGACGTCACCGTCTGCACCTAGCTAAAGGTAGCCGCGTATTGGGCACCCAAAAACCAGCCGCGTATTGGGCCCAAAAACGGAGGAGGCCGCGTATTCAGCCATACATTCAGACAAACCTAGAACGTATGCGGCAAAGGAGGCCTTTTTCCGATGTACATAATGTACTTCCGGTCCGTTTTTCAACGAAATAAAATCCGCGGCCGCCGGAATTTTGGGCCCAAACATGCGGCTACTTTCAGCTAGGTACCGACCGCGACGCACGTGCGATCTCATTTCTCGATCCTTCCCTCGGACGTCCACGATCTTTCCCGATCTCTGCGTTGCACTGGTATCCCGTACGCACGTGTATTAAATGCATGCGATGCTGCAACGTATACCAGCTACTGTACGGCTGTCGACCGGCCATATAAACGTGTGCTATACAGTATATACTGTACATCGTAATGGCAAAATATGTTCGGTGAACGATTTTCTTTGGTCGCGTCGCGAGCCCTTCCAACTTCCAACATATTTAGTAACTAATACCTATTATTTTCCGGCATGGATAAGCAAAAATGAAATGCTCAGCACACAATTTTAGGATCTTTTGTTCCCTTTTTATTCCCTTCTTTTCAGAAATTGGCCATTATGACTAGAGGTAGGCTAATGTATTTTATTGTTTTTGTCCCGACAACCGAAAAACCTTGTCGACATGTCGGAATATTTTCTTTGTCGCGACAATGTCGACAAAAGCCTTGTCGACAACAGCCTTAGTCATAACTAACTTCTGTGCCTCCATAAAACATAAGAAGGGGATCACAGGAACATAGGATGGTAGAGAATGTCCTGGATTTTCCTCAAGTCAACAAATGGTTTGGTTGCACCATCTTTTCATTTCAACCAACAACTGAGGGCGCTAAACAGGTCAAGAACTCCTAGGGGTGCAGAACACGAAATCGAGCTCCCATTTAACACTGTACAAAAACACTCACTCACAAGCCAATTATCCCATGCCCAAAAGTCTCTCATTTCTTGTAGCTATACTTAAAATTGTAGTGTGGACCTTCATCTCTCAGATTGTTTTCAATTTTAGTGCTCTTAGCCGATTAGATTTGTTGCTAATTACCCCCAGAAAAAAACACCCCCAAAATGTGTAGCCGTCCTAGCCAAATTTCTGCATGTATTTTGGGATGGACCCCTCCACTTCCACAGCCAAATAGGGCCACATTTAAAGCCGGATGTGGTCCAAATGACATACCAAATTGAAAAGTGAACCCCCAGGTTTTCTTTAATAAGTGTCACTTGTTCTACAATGTATCAGTTAATTAGCCTCCAAATACCCCTTATTAAAAAAAAGTTGTAGGTACACACTTTATGATAATCAGCTCGGCGGAGCCATCTTGGATGGATTTTGTGTGCTGCACCCCTAGAACATTACAAGTTGATATTAGACCAAACCCCCTCTATTGGCCAAATTTGAAAATTCAAAATAAGTTGTGGCTTTAAACTAAGCTTGGGCGGTTCTCCCGGTTCCAAGTGGAACCGCGGTTCCAAAATGGGAACCGGAACCGTGGTTCCCCTTTTTTTTTTAACCGGGTACCCGCTTTGGACGGTTCCCGCTTCAGAGGAACTGGTTCCAAACTCTGTGGCCAGCGCGGCCCAGCGCACATTTAGGAACACGCAGTCACACAATGGCCTGGCCCCAACCATGGATAACTTATGCAATGTTGGTTTGTACATGCACAGTGCAAAGGGTGCATGACACATGTACATGTACATGTACATGTACAATTTACTTTGTATGCCTGTAAATTCACAACAATCAAACGCAGGCTGCTACTGTGGTACTGCACGTGGTAGCAATAAGCAGCGCATTGAATGACCCCATTCGATCGTGGATAATTCTGTACGCATACATTGAACTACACCCTACACGCACTTGTGTTGCCGTGTGGCGCAAGTCTGAGTAGGGCTCCCAAGCATGTGTGATTTCATCAGTATTTCATCGGCTACCAATGCCCAATCACGCGATTCTTTTACAGACCACATGGTTGTGACGGGTTCACTTGGCTCCCTAGGCAGAGATATATTTATCTCGTCTTGTTACTTGTGTTCTTACATTGTTCTGCACGTACATACGGCCGGACTCGCGCGGCTCCAGCGTAGGACTCGGCTATTGCACGATTGCATTGGACTTGGACCCGGTTCCTTCGCGGGGGGGAGGTACCAGATTTGGAACCGGGTAATGACTCGGGAGGTGTCCCAGCTTTGGAACCGGTCCCAGGATTGGGACCGGTCCCAAGTTTGGAACCGGGTAATTGGCTCGGGAAGTGTCCCAGCTTTGGAACCGGTCCCAAGTTTGGAACCGGGTAATTAGCTCGGGAGGTGTCCCAGGATTGGGACCGGTCCCAGGAATGGAGTTTTGGTACGGCGTGGGGTGGATTGGGGTTCGTGTATTGCTATGGCAGCGGATTCGGTACGGCGTAGTGTGGGGTGGGGTTCGTGTATTGCACGGGAGCGGATTCGGTACAGCGTTGTGTGGGGTGGGGTTCGTGTATTGCATGGGAGCGGATTCGGTACAGCGTTGTGTGGGGTGGGGTTCGTGTATTGCTATGGCAGCGGATTCGGTACAGCGTTGTGTGGGGTGGGGTTCGTGTATTGCACGGGAGCGGATTCGGTACGGCGTTGTGTGGGATGGGGTTCGTGTATTGCATGGGAGCGGATTCGGTACAGCGTTGTGTGGGGTGGGGTTCGTGTATTGCATGGGAGCGGATTCGGTACGGCGTGGGGTGGGTTGGGGTTCGTGTATTGCATGCATTGCAGCGGATTCGGTACAGCGTTGTGTGGGGTGGGGTTCGTGTATTGCTATGGCAGAGGATTCGGGACGGCGTTGTGTGGGGTGGGGTTCGTGTATTGCACGCGAGCGGATTCGGTACAGCATTGTGTGGGGTGGGGTTCGTGTATTGCATGGGAGCGGATTCGGTACGGCGTTGTGTGGGGTGGGGTTCGTGTATTACACGGGAGCGGATTCGGTACAGCGTTGTGTGGGGTGGGGTTCGTGTATTGCATGGGAGCGGATTCGGTACAGCGTTGTGTGGGGTGGGGTTCGTGTATTGCTATGGCAGCGGATTCGGTACAGCGTTGTGTGGGGTGGGGTTCGTGTATTGCACGGGAGCGGATTCGGTACGGCGTGGGGTGGGTTGGGGTTTGTATATTGCATGCATGGCAGCGGATTCGGTACAACGTTGTGTGGGGTGGGGTTCGTGTATTGCATGGGAGCGGATTCGGTACGGCGTGGGGTGGGTTGGGGTTCGTGTATTGCATGGGAGCGGATTCGGTACGGCGTGGGGTGGGTTGGGGTTCGTGTATTGCATGCATTGCAGCGGATTCGGTACAGCGTTGTGTGGGGTGGGGTTCGTGTATTGCTATGGCAGAGGATTCGGGACGGCGTTGTGTGGGGTGGGGTTCGTGTATTGCACGCGAGCGGATTCGGTACAGCGTTGTGTGGGGTGGGGTTCGTGTATTGCACGGGAGCGGATTCGGTACGGCGTGGGGTGGGTTGGGGTTTGTATATTGCATGCATGGCAGCGGATTCGGTACAGCGTTGTGTGGGGTGGGGTTCGTGTATTGCATGGGAGCGGATTCGGTACGGCGTGGGGTGGGTTGGGGTTCGTGTATTGCATGCATTGCAGCGGATTCGGTACAGCGTTGTGTGGGGTGGGGTTCGTGTATTGCTATGGCAGAGGATTCGGGACGGCGTTGTGTGGGGTGGGGTTCGTGTATTGCATGGGAGCAGATTCGGTACAGCGTTGTGTGGGGTGGGGTTCGTGTATTGCACGGGATTCGGGACAGTGTTGGGTTCGAGTTTTGCGTGGGATTCGGGACCATGTGCGTCTCAGGGTTTTGCGTGGGATTCGGGACCACGTGCGTCTCGGGGTATTGCGTGGGATTCGGGACCACGTGCGTCTCGGGGTATTGCGTGGGATTCGGGACCATGTGCGTCTCGGGGTGTTGCGTGGGATTCGGGACCACGTGCATCTCGGGGTATTGCGTGGGATTCGGGACCACATGCGTCTCGGGGTATTGTGTGGGATTCGGGACGGCGTTGGGCTATGATGTTGACATCAATAATGTTGATGTCGGGGACTCGGGAAGTAGCCACGTGGTACATTTGTCTGTAGCGTACCTGCCGAAGTTATCCATGTTACCTGGCCAACCATGCTGGCGCGTGTCAAATATACAACCCAAAGGTAACGGCTTGACCCCCCCCCCCCCTGTTCTTAATATGCCATGCAGAATTGCTTTTGAATAGAGGATCGAAAAATCTAAACATGTTTTCAAATCTAAATCTATATCAATGTACGGTTTATTCATCGGTCTACAGAATTTTTTTTTTTTTCATCGAAATGAAATCAAATCACCCCTTTTTTAAGAATGGGAAGACCCGAGTTTGGGTTTGGATGATTCCATTCGTTTCATGGTTTCGTTATTGAACCGCTTTGTATTTTCCGTTTAAAATATTGGGCAAATGAGCAGCCAAACAATTCAAGCAAATCTTTTAAACATGTCTCATACATCCTATTGATACATAAATGACAATCAGACTGCCAAACCAGCATTCGGTATACTTTATCAATGCATTGAAGCAAAATAAAGTCGCCATAAAAGATGCGCATGTAGTTGAACCTTCCAAGCTCATGGCGGCGTCCGCGAAACCGCGCTCACTGAGGTTTTTTTGTTTTTTTATTAAATCTTATGTTTTTCTTTGTTTTTTAGGAACCGGTTCTATCTCGGAACCGCGGTTCCTAACTGGAACCGGAACCAGTTCCCAAAATCCTGGAACAGCCCAAGCCTACTTTAAACCATGTTAAATCAATTCCATTAAATTTTCCAAAAACAAAAACGAAAATCAAGACTTACACCTTAATAAGTAGTACAAAAAATGCAACTTTGAACTTTTAAGATAAAATCAAACATCAAAAAGCAAGTTAAGAACAAGGTTTTTAAAAGGTCTCACCATCATATTCAATTCGCCTGCTCATCAATGTCGTACAAAAGTCGAGGGTAACCTTTGTTTCCTTTTCCTTCTCATAATGAATATACATACATTTAGGAAAGGTCACATTGGCTAGCAAGCTGCGCGTACTCATCCCAGCACGTACACGTGCTCCAAGGTTGTACTTGTATGCAGGCTCACAGCCACAGCATGGCACCGCACAATGTTTTTTTTTTTTTTTTACTAACGATCCAAGCGGTATCAGGCACAAAACCCTCGGCATGATTGAGTTTGGTTTATGTTCCTCCATGTAACATTATTGCAATGCCAGGGCCAGGTGCAGACGTTGAAGTTAGATGAAAAAAGAACGTCGATCTCATGCAAGACTCAGTAACACAACGCCTCTGTTGTTTGGATGATGCTCAACGACCAAACAGCGTGTAATGACTAAGCCTATTGGCTCAATTTGGCTGGTGAGACCCATCGTGACCATGCTTGCGGGGTCAGTTGTCAGTATCAAACTCTTTGTCATCGATTAGTAGCCATGATGACGATGGTGATTTTGCTCGTCATGAAAATATAAATCCTAACACAGCCGAGCGTCTATCAGACGTGCGTGGGACATTCCCTCACAACTTGCCACATGAATATCGATCTTAAGGTGACAGATCGTTTCCCCATTGGTTTGGATGTTCAAATTCATATACCGGTAGTGACATCACAAAAGTAGAGTGTCATTCAAAGTGTATTTTCGATTTTTACCTTGATCAAAAGGGTGTTGAAGGCTGCAAACAAATTTCAAAGAGTAAAATTATGAGACAAATCACAGCGTCAGTTTATCGAAAACTCACGATATTTATGAGGAAAAAAAGATGTTACCTACTCACAACCATAGAAATAGACCATATGTTTATTCCTTATAGAGTTAATTTTTTGTCAATCGTGGTCGAAGAAAATCGCTACACCAGTTCCCGACCAGTTCAGTGACCCCGGTTCCCAGTTTTACCAAAAAACAAATGAAAAGGCAAGAGTCAACCTGGTGAGTTGCATCTTGTACTCATCACCTGTCACAAATTTGTCTAGCCATGTACATTGAAACATCCATGCTACTTCCAAAGCTGTTCTCTGCCATAAGCTATTTATTTGTTTTCCATTTTTCAGATCAGATGAAGACTCCAGAGATGTTTTAAACATGGACAACACCTTTGCTGCAGAGACAAATCGACGAGATGAAGATGCTGAAATGTAGGTATCGTAAATTCCGGTGTACAGTAGTGCTTAGAAGTAAGTACCCATGAACGAGCGAGCGAGTGCTGTCGAGTGCCTCGTAAACGCTCGAGCGCACTCGAACAAACTCGCCAGCACATGCAGGCGCTCGTAAGCCCTCGCTCGAATTCGCTCGAAAACAGTCTGCGAGGACTTGCGAGTATTCACTGACCTGTGACCGTCCAGTTGGGCTCGCCGTGAACAAAGATTCAGCAGGCCAACTATAGATGCACGACCAACTACCGACCAACTCAAACAGGAAAAAAGGAAAATAAAAATCCTCACGAAATTAATCCAACAAAGGGAAATATACCTTACCAAAAAAATTCAACGCCAGGCATGTATTCCTAGGGAATTATCTACACATGTCCTTTAAATAAGCCCTCATAAGTAAGACTTTCAGCTTAGCCCCCTCCTCCATTCATAAAAATTAATACCCATAAGGCAAGGCCAACAACCAGCATAAAAGTCCATCCCTAAAGAAAGAAATATGTCACTCCCAAGACCACACAGCTAAATTCCTGGCACTATACGACACGATTAGCAGGTCTGGAGCCGGGAACGCTTTGGTGCGGTACCGGGCCTTTTTTCTTTGATGAAAGCCGTCTTGCTGGGTTTACGATTTAGTTCAGGAAAAAGCAGATAACCAACAATTGATACTTCAGCGCAAAGCCTTGGAAGATATAATAGGACACGAATGCGGTCTCAAAGGGAGGATTGAGTGTATTTAAATGGAAAGAAACTATATCATATTAGTTTAAATAAGCCTGCATAAGTAAGACATTCAGCATAGCCCCCTCCTCCATTCTTAAAAAATACCCATAAGGCCAACAACCAGCATGGAAATATGTCCACCTCCATCCCCCAAAAAAGAAATATATCACTCCCAAAACCACGCTGCTACATGTGTAAATGTCTGGCACAATACGACATGATTTGAAGGTCTGGAGCAGGGAACGCTTTGGTGCGGTAGCGGACCTTTTTTCTTTGATGAAAGCCGTCTTGCTTCGTTTACGATTTAGTTCAGGAAAAAGCCGATAACCAACAACTGTTCCTTGAGCCCAAAGCCTTGGAAGATATGATAGGACATAAATGCGGTCTCAAATTGAGTGTATTTAAATGGAAAGAAAGTATATCATTCATTTTATCGGCAACTTTTCAACGGGTCACAGAAAATAATTCCCAGCGCCTGACGTCAGGGCTGAACCACATTTTCTAACAGGGAAAATAACCGAAAATAAATGCATGAACTGAGTTACCACAAGTTATCCATCCACAGTCGATGTATGGGTCGCGGCCTATAGTGCAAACTAAAACCTTAACAAAAGACTTGGACTGGGGACGTCCACGCACGCACTCCTTGCCGGTGTTCTTTATAAGCCTTTGAGGTCGCCGGTCCCACTGAGGAGCAGGCGTTCACACAGTGGGCTGCCCAGCGGATTCACAAATGGGCGCCTTCTCAAGAATGCGAGTGAGGTCAGTGGATACGCTTGGATAGTCCTCGCAAATGCTCATTGTTGATGAGCCGCCCTCCACTCTGCGAGTGTTTACGAGGCCGCTCGTTATCCCTTGCTTATCCTCGACACAAATCGCTGCCGCTCGCGGTTTTGTCGAGCGCTAGCGAGTGTTAACGAGTTTGCTCAAGTACTTACATGTACGAGGGATAGCGAGTACGAGGGATACTTACTTTTAACCATATGTGTATAAAGCACGCTTTTTTTCACTGTCAGATAAATGAAAAGTTGGGGGTGCGCTAGTCCGAGTAACTTTGACCCTTACAATCGCCCTTTTTAAAAAAAATTGAGAGAGTCGGGTGATAGCAGGGTCCAAGGAATCCTGCTGTGAAACCCGATAAACTAGCTGTGTTCGACTCCATGACTTCCCCCGACCAAACCCCAAGATTGTACCCCGAAAACACCCGTGAAACCGTCCTTTGAGAATCATCGATTTCAATACTGTTCATTTGTTTTACTTACGTTTGGGGAAAAGGAGACATTTTCCCTCAGGTGATCGAAAAGATTCTCTCCCGTCCGACGAGCAATAAGGCGGACATTTGATTTCAATTTGTCGTCTGGGTACCGGTGCACAGTCTGTGGGGCTCTTTGACTGTGCGCGCACATGCACACGTTTCCTGAAAAACACAAAGCAACGTCCAGACATCACGCGCTGCATGCAACGGGCGGGCATATGTCTCAAAATTTTGGTTCATTGCATGCGCGCGTACAGTCCAAGAGCCCCACAGATTGTTTTTAACACCCAATCAGATAAGCCAACATTTTTTTCTGGGTTTCATTCCCCTTTAATCCAAAGATGGGTGCATGGGACAGTTTCACAGGTGTTTTGGGGGTAAAACCTGGGGGTTTTGGTCCGGGGTTGTCATGGAGTCGAACACATAGTTTAGTTTATCGGGTTTCCCAGCAGGATTCCTTGGACCCTACTATTGCCTGACTCCCTCAAAAAGGGCAAAACCTGATTGAATTACATTCTCCTCGACACATACATCATGACATATCTATGATGCAACGATGTACCCGCCGCTATACATTATTCAAATCCACCACACAACCTCAACCAGCTCGGTGGTCAAGTGGTTAAGACGTCCGTACTAGAATTCAGGAATGCAAACATCATGACATATCTATAAGCCTTATTGTTTGATAATGAAATTATACATCTGCCTTTGAGAAAGGTCCTGCTAGGATCAAAACGTCAGGCCCACTAAATTTTAAGAAATTATACATCGCCCGAAACTGCGTCAGTACATTTTTAAGGGGTTTTGTTTGTCCTGTCCGATGAATGCCTGACATTTTTTCCGGTTGTAATCGCAAAATACACCACTACATACACCGCTGAAATCCCGCACTAGTTCCTTGCTTTCAAGAGTCATGAATGAATGATCTCCATACAGCGCTCCGTAAAAGCCGTGAACCAGAGCCATGAAATTGCCGTTTTGGTACCAGTCCGTTGTTTGCTTGCAGGGCTTGCACGAAGCATGCAGCACGGCATGAAACTTTGCGGTCAGTGTGGATTTGCGAGCATCGGAGGGTTGTTCCCTCAATCACCGTACGCCAACTGCACGTTGCTCGATCATAGGGGGGGTTACACATGAATACACAATGACCATTGCATGTATCGTGTTTACTGAGTGTGTTTTGAGTAATCCATTAATCTTTACACAGAATTCAGGGCTTTGTCTTAAAGGGGAATACAACCCAAAAAATGTAGTTTACCTGATTGGGTGTTAAAAACAACCTACAATTATCTCAAGCCATGTCCGCACTGGACTTATTTTTTACCGAGCCCGTGGGTAACATTCCAATGGGTAAATCTTCCCGGCGTCCGCACTTGGACTAACTAACTTAAACTAACCGAGACGATCGGTAAAATTAACCGACTCATGTACATGTGCATATACTCTAGGTACACAAACACGTTGTTACCCTGCGCCCGCACGAGTCTTGCATACAGTAACGTAACGTGCGGGGCGCCAGATGTGGTTTTTTCCCGAGTCGTTTACCGAGACGTCGTGTCCGGATTGGACTTATCGACTCGGTTAAACTGACCTGGTCAATTTAACCGGGCAGAAGTTGGTCGGTTAATCTACCCACTGGATTCGGGTAAGTTACCTGGGAGGAAAACTTCCTGGGCTGTCCGTACTGGACTTAAAATGGTCAATTTACCCATTTGCTCGGTTAGTTTACCCATTTTAAGTCCAGTGCAGACGCGGCTTTAGAGTCACTCACGTACAATTTTCATAAAAAGAGAAAATTCCATGAATTTTAGGTAGAATTTGCATTCCTGTATGTCGCCATATTTTCAAAGACACCAAAGGTGATTGCTGGGGTGTGGTGTCACGATGGAGAAGACTGCAACCACGTCTGATTGATCAATAAACCTTTTTGACGTTCACAAAGCATCATGGGTATAGATGACAAACTGGCCGTATATTTATCACAGAACTCTATGGCGAAGCATGTAAGTTCGTGACTTGTTGATTTTTTTTCTCAAAAACCAGATGGAGTTCAGAAATGAAACTCACAGAATTGTTGTCTAGATGTGACTGGATGACAATCACAATGCGTGCATCGCTACCGCTACGGTAGCTGCATGCACGCGCCATCCATTCACCAAGGGAATCTCCACTGATTTCTCTGCAACTACCCACTCAATGTTCCAACAAAAAATATATTTTGTTTCTGGTATCTAGACGAAAATTCTGTGTGTTTAATTTCTGAACTCCATCTGGTTTTTGTGAAAAAAATTAAACAATTCATCATTTTACGTGCTTCACCATAGCGTTGTGTGATAAAAAGGTTTATAACGCTTGTTTAAATGTTTAAGTTATCAATCAATATTTTCTCAAAGTCATACCAAAGAAATATTACAGACATCGTTTTTTTTTTTTTATTAATTCATATTTTAGAATAAAGAAATTAAACTGATTCCTGCAGTCTTCACCGAAAAGGATCTAACATGCACGTTCTGCCTATTCTTTTGCACGAACCACCCAACGCCACACTGCCCAGCTCCAAACAGCACGGTATACAATGTACATGTACATGTACATGTACTGTACATGTACAGCAAGTTAGCAACGTGTGATGGAGTATTGATTAGCAGTCTGCGAAAGACTAGGCAGAACGTACATGGGAGAATAAGTACAGATTCACGCAGGGACTGAAACGATTCGGAAATTCTTGAAGCTGTCGATTCACATGTTGCCACCGATGGTCAATGTGGAATATAGAGACGGAACAGCATGTTCTTTCAGTATCCTTTCTCTGCTTCGAGCCGGTGAGTTTGGCCCGAAAGTCCTCCTCCCAATACTCTTTGGTGAAGTGATCGCTACAGTACAAATCACATTCACATCCTTTTGATTTCTATTGAGTATTGGTAGCCGATTTTGAGAAATTTCTCCACTTTGATGGGCTGCCCCACTTCCTGAGTAACTCAGGTCTCTTGTCCTTGTTGGGAATTTCATGGAAAGTGTTTTTCAGCTTTTTCCCACTGGCATTTTTACAGCCAGGAGCCTGGCAGTTCGCCATTATTTAGCTCACGAGTGTACACAAACTGCACGCAGTTGGGGACACATCCAGGCACCTCATACTCATAGTCATAGACATACGGCGGTTCTCCGTTGTCACGTCACATTCCCGCAATCATCGGCGGCACTTTAGAAAAGACGGCGACGACGGGAACGCAAATTCGACCTACAATTCCATGAATTTTCTCTCTTTATGAAAATCGTACATGTGTGACTCATAGGTAATTGAAGGTTAAGGTTT
The DNA here is from genome assembly GCA_949987565.1 of Luidia sarsii. Lineage (NCBI taxonomy): Eukaryota > Metazoa > Echinodermata > Asteroidea > Paxillosida > Luidiidae > Luidia > Luidia sarsii. Next base: position 9,433,445 of record OX465111.1, read on the forward strand.
TTTTAACACAGATAAGCAAACTTCATTGTTTGGGTCGCATTCCCTTTAATGATTAGCACACCAGACTAATAACCTGACATTTACTTGAGCCAAATGTTGGAGTAAGAGGGTTGAGTGATGTTAGGAAGCTTGTTTACTTTTATATTGTTACCTGCTAGCTCACCTAACCCGGGTGATGGATGCACTAGCACTTTCTCAAACATTCCCCATAAAAAATGGTGTTATCTTTCCAGCTCAACATTTATCAAGGCTCATAATAATTATGTTCAAGTCTAGCTTTGTGTAGTTGATTGTGGCCTTTCTATTTGTTTTTATTTTGTTTTAGCAGACCATCTAAAGTGATTCAATGCTCAGCTCAAGGCAACCTCGGTGTCCAGCACTCTAAAAATGAATACATGAATCAAGACGAACCTGTTAAAATAATTGTGACTGATCATCTCTTACTACAGGATGAAATACATTGAAGTTGAATTAGCAAAAAAGAAAGGGAGAGCTGACAATGAGACAGAATGCAAAACTAAAATGGAAAAGTAAGTTATCTTTTAAATTTTTGTTTTTAATGTACTTGCTGTACCCTTCTGAAAGTTTTTTTCTTCAAAGGAAACATTTGAAAAAAAAATGTGTGTGTTAGTATTAGACAGAGTGCATGTGTCGTGTAATTTATTGTAAATGTTATGAATATACAGTACTGATCGAAATTATTATCACCATTCGCGACCAATTTGTTGCGAATGATTCTTCGCGAAGACGTTCGCAATTTCTTATACTTACCAGTCCGGGGAGTCATTTCCTTCGCGAAGAGAACCAACAATTCGCGACTGAAGTGGCCATAGGTCCGAGGAGAAAATAATTACCGGTCCGGGGAGTCGTCTTCTCCGCGAAGACTTGCGAAGACCAGCGGCCATAAACCGAGGGAGAAACTACTCCGTACTGGTCCGGGGGTCATTTCCTTTGCGAAGATTCGCAAAGTCCAGCAGCCATCCATCAAAGGAGAAACTACCGGTCCCGGACGTCATTTCTTTCGGGAAGATTACTGCCGATTCGCGAATTTCAGCGGCAATCGATTGGGGGTGGGAAGAGAGTTGGGGGAGACAGGGTTCACAAGTCCAACGTACGAACGTCTCTTCGCGAATGAGATATGCCAACGAGATACATGGTTGTTGTTGTTATTGTTGTTGTTTTTATTTTATATAATTTTTTTGGTGGGGGGCATGATCACATGGGCAATTGCCGTTTGTGGAGCGGGAATGGAAACTTCAGTTAACCGAACCCCCCTTCCCCTCCTTCAACCCAAGATCAATCCAGAGCACCGGCAGTTGCTTTTAAATCTGTCTTTGTGAGCACCGCCATGGCTTTGGGAGCCCTATCCTCGCTCCACGCTCAAAGCTTGCGGTTGAAACTCTGGTCCTTGCCAATGTGTAGTGCTTTGTGAGCAACGCCAAGGCTTTTCAAGCCGGCCCCATGCTCAGAGCTTGCGGTTACACGACCAGATTCTCCTGCCAGAGACGTTGTACTGAAGCCATTTTCCAAATTAAATTTTTTTTTCTTGTTTTACCTTTCCGTACCGGGTACATGTACCTCATAAAAAAAGTGTCCTAAATGTTCCAGAATGTTTCGTTTTTTATTGTTTGAAATATTGAAAGCTGAAAATCAGTGCATGGGTAATGCAAAATCACTCTGTGCGGCCTCCGCCAAATTCGGATGATATACCCTCAAATCAAAGTTTTCTCCCACTTTAGCCTATAGGGGCTTTCACACAAGAACTGTGTCAAATGTGTCTTGTTTTCATTGATTCAATTTTGTACTTTCCTGAAATAAAATAAAAATCGGGACGTTACCCACCCTTTTTCTTTTTTTTAAATTAAGATTTCAGGAAGGTTCTATGAAGTTTCTTTGAAGGTTCTTTATACAAGTATGCACAGAAATAAATTTTCATACAAATTACAAAATGTGTAGGCCGATCACGTGAAAGACATTTCATTTTCGAAAAAGTTTGATACTAACGGTAGTTGACGTACTCAGAATAACTTAATGAAAATATTCAGCGAAACTGCAAATACTATACAGGCCCCCTGTATATTTGTTTACGTCGTATCCGTGAACGTAGAAAGGGAAAAATCAATGTTTCAGCTCAGGCAATACAAAACATGTTTAGCATCCTGCCTTTTGGGCAACAAGGAAGGAGGGAGGCCCTTTTTTCCCCCTAAAAAGCAAGCTGACCCATTTAATCATCAAGATTAGTAGGCGAGACTAGAAGTAGGAACGCTTCGCAGCTCCCGATTTGTGGCAATAACAAGTAATGTTTTCATCCCATCTAGGCAATTGTCAGTGGCGGTAGTGATTTTTGCAAATCAGTTTCTCTCTTTAGGCCTTTTCACACTATCTTCGCTTCGAACCGGGTTGAAACCTACCCAGTTCCGCTCCGGTTCAACCTTGGCTGTTTTCGACCCGGTTCACAGAGACGCAGCGTTCACACTGTTCATGACACAAACCGGCCGCGGCGTGAACCGGGTAACTTTAAATCCGGATACAGCCGTGCGTATTCACACTACGAACTCTTAACACGAATCATATGCGGCGCCTGCGCGCTGTGGGGATTTTCTCGCTCCCACAATGCCTTGCGACGCGCCAAGCGGCTGGATGTACCAGTCAAAAATAAGTAGACTCCACACGCTTTCGCAAAAATATTTTCGTGAAGCATGCGCGATTTAGAAATGTTGGTAGGCCCCCCTAATTTGCGCGTTTCACGAAGCATTCGCGAAGAAGGCAAGAAGCAACTCTTCTCAATGAAATACGACGAAACATTGTATAGCACCACCTATGTAATTGCTGCAGTGCCCTCAAATTTGGATGATTTTCACAGCAACGAATTTCCGTACCCGCACAGTGCCGCCGTGCCCTTTTGCCTTTCGGCCGACGGGATAGTTGGGAATATTGGACTATACAGCGCGCGTAAAATAGAATCCAGACTGCTGTGAAACATTGCGCATTCTGTGCACAACATTGGTTGCACGATCGATAGATTGCACAACAACACGTGGTTGAGTTGCGTGCGAAAGTAGAACCATAGAAAGAGCTGTCAAAGTTTGCGCGGCCGTAAGCACAACCGCATAAACAGAATCCAGACTGCTGTGAAACATTGCGCATTCTGTGCACAACATTGGTTGCACGATAGATAGATTGCGCAACAACACGTGGTTGCGGTTAGGGTGACCGGGCTGCACTATTAAGGGGGTGATTATTCCTCAAGTATGGAGAGCAGGGAGTCCAGCGTATAATCTGATTCCTTGAAAGAAACCAAACTCGACTGGGACGGGGTTTTTGGGGGGCATTTGGCCTGGGTGATAATTCCCGTTGGTTGTGGGGCGTTTTTGTTTTTTGGAAGGGTGGGTTGGGAAATACACGTATTCCAGAGTTCTTCATTGCATGGGATGTGCCGCCATTGTTTGGCAAGTGCTCTCTGGAAATCGCGGTGGTTAATCACCAGATTATGGGTGGTGCTGACCACCAGAGGTGTTTGCACTAGAGGTGTTTGTTAGTTTATATTAAGCTCCCGCTCCGGAGTCCACACAGAGGGATTTTGCAATACCCAATGTTTTTCAGCTTCCAAGATTTCGAACAATAAAAGACGAAAACGTCTGAAAAAATCTGGAATATTTAGGACACACGTTTCTTATGAGGTAATGTAAAGAAACAAATGTTTTATTGGAAACTGGCTTCAGCACAATGTCTCAGGCGGGAGACAGTCTTGTCATGTATTTTTGCTCTGTGCTGTGAGTTAGAGCTCTAAGGCCGATTTGAAAAGCCTTGGCGGTGCTCACACAGCACTACCTTGACAAGGATCGAGTTACAACCGCAAGCTCTGAGTGTGGAGCAAGGATAGGGCTACTATTAAAGCCCTGTCTGTGCTCACAAAGACAGGATTGATCTTTGGTTGATAGGGGGGGGGGGGGGTTCGGTTAACTGAAGTTTCAATTCCCGCTCAACAAACAGCAATATTGCCCATGTGACCAGTCGTCTCCCCCCCCCCCCCCCCTAAGAAAAAAACAACCATGGAAGATGGGTGGAAATATTATCCATTCGGATATTCGAGATAATTCGTTTCTAATAGTTTCGTTAGTTTCTGAACAATTACATGTTTTTCTTGAGTGGCCAGTCGGGCCACCTCAGTAAATTTCCAAGCCAAAACATTGGTGGCCCGGATGGTGTACATTTACATGCATAGGTATATTTCTATGTTAAGGTTAAAAACTCCACAAAATTGTATGCACTAACATGATAACTATAGAGTAGGTGGTAAATTAACTAAATAAATTACATATAAACTTGAGACTAAATATAAAATATCATTTGTTCGTTGCATGTATCATCATTTTCTATCAACTTTCAAAATATGACCGATTTAAAGTGGGAAGGATGATCACCCTCCAAATAAAAACCCATTTGAACCCAAGTTACCTCGCCGTGGTGGAAAAAGCAAGGAGAGCCTGCATTAGGATGATTGACAGCTCTATTGTTAAAAACGTGATACAACGTTTAAGGCGGCTCCTGTGTAGACTAAGGCTGTTGTCGACATTGTCGCGACAAAGAAAATATTCCGACATGTCGACAAGGTTTTTTGGTTGTCGCGACAAAAACAATAATTTATAAAATACATTAGCCTTCCTCATAATGGCCAATCTCTGAAAAGAAGGGAATAGAAAGGGAACAAAAAATCCTGAAATTGTGCGCTGAGCTTTTCATTTTTGCTTATCCACGCCGCAAAATAATAGTTACTAAATATGTTGGAAGTTGGAATGGATCGCGACGCGACCAAAGAAAATCGTTCATCACCGAACGCATTTAACCATTACGATGTACAGTGTAAATACTGTCACTACTGTATAGCACACGTTTGTATGGCCGGTCATCAGCAGTACAGTAGCTGGAATACGTTGCTGCATCGCATGCATTTAATACACGTGCGTACGGGATACCAGTGCAATGCAGAGATCTGGAAAGATCGTGGACGTCCGAGGGAAGGATCGAGAAATGAGATCGCACGTGCGTCGCGGTCGGTACCCAGCTGAAAGTAGCCGCATGTTTGGGCCCCAAATCCCGGCGGCCGCGTATTTTATTTCGTTGAAAAACTGACCGGAAGTACATTATGTACATCGGAAAAAGGACTCCTTTGCTGCATACGTTCTAGGTTTGTCTTAATGTATGGCTGAATACGCGGCCTCCTCCGTTTTTGGGCCCAATACGCGGCTAGTTTTTTGGGGGCCCAATATGCGGCTACCTTTAGCTAGGTGCGGACGGTGACGTCTTTTCTTTTCATTGAAACTATCTGGTTCTCCAACTTCCATGTGCATAGCCAATAGGAAAACCACTGCAGCCGCTGTGCAGCGAATTCATAAATATTCATTATTTCTTGCAGTGAGAACGCACGCATCGCCGATCGATGACGTCATGAATAAACAATGAGCAATCGCTTTTTTATGATTTTTTAAGGAAATTACGACTGTAACACAATATCGGCACAAAAATAATTTTGTTATGTATAATCTTAAATACGAAAGCCATTAAATATGAAATTTTATTGAAATTAAGATTATCCATGAAAACTAATTTCACAAGTTCACAACCATGGCGGTTTGACATGCCCCATTTGTTTATTAACTAAAAAAATTCCAACATTGTGACTTCAGATTTTTTACTAAATCGGATCTCTGTCGCGACAATGTCGACAGTCGGCATAAAATTCTCGCGACAAGAATGTTGAGAAGAATTTTTTTTCACGACAACAGCCTTAGTGTAGACGTCTTTCCCAAATTCTGGCGTTGTTTTTAGAATAGGACTACTTGGGACATGCGGGAGAGTTGTTCAACTAAGCCTTCATTGGGCCTATTTGATAATATTGATAATAAATTTCCTTTAAAATGGCAAAGTATAGAACTTTCTTTTGGTATGGTACGTCATGGATTCAGTTTCTGCCAACCGCCGGCTTGCAAACTTTGATCGGCCGTTACGCTAAATTCAAAAGACAATTATTTTTACGATGTGTATAACTATGTAACAAAAAGCTAGACGACCATAAGAATACTCAGCGATCTTCACAAATCATACCCAACACAAAATGCAGATTGTTGAATTTATTTTTGGCTACAATCGATGTCAGTTGTCCATTATTGAAGCTGATGGCCGCCGGGTACCAAATGTACGTCAATGGCTGCAAACGAAAGAAAGGTCTAAAATCTTTTGCGGACGTGTCAGAAATCACTAGAGGCAATCATCCAATCATTTTTTTTTACGAGTGGTATGGCCATCGTTGGCGTACGGGTTTTTCCCGTACATTTTTAAGCCTTAGGTCGCAAATTGTTGTGCTTTCTTGGCAGATCGTTCACGCATCATTGAGAAGCCTTGGCGTTGCTAACGAAGCACTAAACATTGGCAAGGACCAGAGTTTCAACCACAACCTCTAAGCGTGGAGCAAGGATAGGGCTCCTAAAGTCCTGGCGGTTCTCACAAAGACAAACTTAAAAGCAACTGCCGGTGCTCCGGATTGATCTTGGGTTGAAGGAGGGGGGGGGGTGTTTCGGTTAACTGAAGTTTCCATTCCCGCTCCACAAACGGCAATTACCCATGTGATCATTCCCCAACCCCAACCCCCCCCAAAAAAAAAAAACCCCAAAAAACATGTACAGTATCTCGTTGGTGTACAGGTTTTTTTCTTACATTTTTAGGCCTTAGGTCGCAAATTGTGCTATCTTCTCAGATCGCTCGCGCATCGTTCGCGAAGAGAGGTTCGTACGTTGGAACTGTAAACCCTGTCTCCCCCAACTCTCCTCACACCCCTGATCGATTGCCTCTGAAAATCGCGAATCGGTAGTTATCTTCGCGAAAGAAATGACGTCCCAGGGTTTTCTCCTTCTACCCTATACCCCGAGCTGGGGTAAGAATTCCCCGGGGAAAAGCTTATCCATGGTGATTTCTTTGGTTGTGTGAATAGACAGACTGAAATTCCCGGGATTTTGTCTTGTGTGAAAGCCCCTCAAGTGGGAGAAAACAAGCTTCAATTTTAGGGTATATCAACCAAAATGGGCGGAGGCCGCACAGAGTGATTTTGCATTACCCACTGATTTTCAGCTTCCAATGTTTCAAACAATAAAAAAAACGAAAACATTCTGGAACATTTAGGAAACTTTTTTATGAGGTGACCGGTACGGTAAAACAAGAAAAAATTGTTTAATTGGGAAAAAGGCTTCAGTACAACGTCTCTGGCAGGAGAATCTGGTTGTGTATTTTTATATTAACCGCAAGCTCTGAGCATGGGCCGGCTTGAAAAGCCTTGGCGTTGCTCACAAAGCACTACACATTGGCAAGGACCAGAGTTTCAACCACAAGCTCTAAGCGTGGAGCAAGGATAGGGCTCCTTAAGTCCTGGCGGTGCTCACAAAGACTAATTTAAAAGCAACTGCCGGTGCTCTGGATTGATCTTTGGTCGAAGGAGGGGGGGGGTTCGGTTAACTGAATTTTCTATTCCCGCTCCTCAAACGTCAATTGCCTATGTGATCATGCCCCCCTAAGAAAAAAAACAACAATTTTTCTCGTAGGCGTACATTTTTTCCCCGTACATTTAGGCCTTAGGTCGCAAATTGTTGTGCTTTCTTCGCAGATCGTTCGCGCATCATTCGCGAAGAGACGTTCGTACGTTGGACTTGTAAACCCTGTCTCCCCCAACTCTCTCCCCACCCCTGATCGATTGCTGTGAAATTCGCAAATCGGCAGTAATCTTCCCAAAAGAAATTACGTCCGGGACCGGTAGTTTCTCCTTTGATGGATGGCTGCTGGATTTGGCAAAGGAAATGACCCCCCGGACCAGTACGGAGTATTTTCTCCCTCGGATTATGGCCGCTGGTCTTCGCGAGTCTTCGCGGAGAAGACGACTCCCCGGACTGGTAATTATTTTCTCCTCGGACCTATGGCCGCTTCAGTCGCGAATGGTTGGTTCTCTTCGCGAAGGAAATGACTCCCTGGACTGGTAAGTATAAGAAATTGCGGACGTCTTCGCGAAGAATCATACGCACCAGATTGGTCGCGAATGGTGATAATAATTTTGATCAGTACTGTAATACTATTATGCTTAAGAGGAACTCTAGCTGTGTGATTTCTGTGTTAGTCTATATCCCCATTGTTCACAATGGCTGGCAGTCATCATTCTCTTCCTCTAAGGATTCTCGGGAATCTTGACAGTTGTCCGGTTCTAAACCTTCACACTTTTCACATTAGACTAAGTTCACTCTCATGTAGTGGCAACAATATACATGTACAATATTCATTTATTACATTCAATGCAGCATCCGGCTTCTCTCTTACTCTCTCTTCTACTGTCTTAGCAAGAGTGGTCCTCACATTTATATTACTATTCTAAGGAGTTGGGGGTGTGGTTTAAAAGGAGTAGGTGACCTATAATTATAATACAATACTTTAATGATGGAGGATAGAGGGCTTGGTCAACAGGTTTCAATGCAGGAGGTTTGGTCAGAAGGTTTCTAGGAAAGTGGTCAGTGGTCAGTGGAATGGGGCCAGGATATTATTGAGTCATGTGTAGTAGTGGGCTGAAGGTTACTAGGTAAGGGGGGTCAAGATAGTTAGGTTTGACTAATACACAACAATACGCCTCAAGCGTTTTCGCATGGATACGCTCAAGATCATTCTTGAATCCATCCGGACTCCGGCATGGTCGGCCAGCCTGGACTTGAAGGATGCATATCTCCATGTCACAGTGTGGCAGGTGCACTGGAGGTTTCTTTGGTTCCAGTACAACAGCACCCAATACGAGTTTGTGGTGCTCCCGTTCAGCCTGTCCACCGGCCCGTGAGTGTTCACCCGAATAGTGCGGGTGGTCGGAGCAGCGCTACGAAGACGTCGGTTAATGATTTTCATGTACCTCCACAATTGGATCATAGTGAGGCAATCGCCCAAGGCCACGGACGCTCAGCCTAACTTGGCGTCTTGCATCGGACCTGGCATTTTCCACATCTTGCATGGCCCACCGCCTTATTGTGCCGGTGTCAGTCTATGCAAATGTAGTAATTTGCTCTACAGGTACATGTAAGTATTCATTCGTAGACCCCAACCACACTCCAGTGGGGGGATATGCTTGTTCTTTATCTTTCCTTATTCTTACACATAACACAATCACTTGAATAATTAGACTTTTCAATTTTTTCCATCTTAAAGAATCAAGACTGCTGAAGATATGCTCTATGAGTTACCAGACCATCTGAAGGTTGAAACAAAAAAGAAATCGGAGGAGATGCTATCCAATCAGATGCTGTCTGGTATTCCTGAAGTGGACTTGGGTATAGAGTAAGTTCAGATATATATTTCCAGAAAAATTAAACGAAGTTAAAGTGCGACTCTAACGAAAAATTCAAAATTGATTTGCCCAGCAAATTTGGTAGGTCACAACTCAAAAGTAACATTCCCGCACTTTCCAAGAATTAAACAAAATCCAAAACATCAGAAAATGGTTTTTTTTAATTGCCTGTGAATCGCAAAATATGAAAACGCAGAGGTCACGCGAAATGTCCCGTAATGTAATAACATGGATTCAAAGGACTGACTTAAGTCTGGCATCCAGCCTTAGTCATATGTTCAGCAACGTTCCATTGCACGAAAGTCAACATAGAGAAAGTAAACACTATTTACATCTTGTCCAACCCAAAAAACTCCGGGGACGAAATCTGGGGGGAACTAAGTGTGCATTCTGCTGGGATCAGTGAAAATGAATCATCTGCAAGTGATAGAGATGAAGACAGCGATGACAATGAGCTCGGCGATAAATTTGAGGAAATACTCGTTGCTGAGCCTTACCGATTTGAGCCACTTTGGAGGTGCCGCTTTCAAGAACAACTTGACGCTGCATCTGATGCTGGTGATGACGACGTGGCTGTTCAACAACCAGCTTCCAACAATTGTTTGAACAATACAGACTGGTAAATGCCAATTTTTTATCATTGTATATCTAATTGATGTTACATACTTTCGTCATGTGCTCCAAATTTGTATTCACTGTGTTTAAACAAGAGTGATCTGACAGCGAAGGCAAAGCACAACCTGATTCTGGTCATGCTGCAGCTGCTAATACTGGCAATTACTGGATCATACTCACACCGACATGCATGGCGTGTGTTTTGGATGTGAGAGATTGTTTCGATAGAGAATTTCAATCCTGTTCTGGCCCCATTTTGATTCCTGGTTGAATTAATTTGTGGTGGATTGATTTTATTGATTGATTATTGCTATTGACACAGTCCACATTTTGTGACTGAGATCTAATGTATTGGGGGAGAGGTGTACTTGGCAAATAGCATGCTTCCCCAAAGTGCCCTTTTCATGGCGACATTCCCAGCATGTACTGTACATACTGTACTCATAAACCTGAATCACTGTTGATACTGATAGTGATTTTAAATGACTTTTAGTAGTAATTTTTAAGCATGCATGTCTATGTATTGACTTGTAAAATATTTATTAGTGATTGAGTCTATGTATTACCGTCTTTGTACACATAGAGAATCCTGAATTAATTTCCTTGGACAATTTTAAGAGCTCCCTGGTATGAGGCTACGTGTCTTAACCCTGGCAGACTTGAGACAGCCTACTACGGTATGCCTACTAACAAAAGTACGGTGTCAGAGCCATTGAAGGTGACCTTCCGAGGTAAGATAAAATAAATGTCCAGAAATTAGGGGGCATGATGTTGCGATCCTAGCAGAAGCTATCTCAAAAGCAGAATCTGCCTTTGAAAGTTTTCTTTTGAGAAAGGTGGTGCTAGAGAGCTGGGGAGCAGTCATTTTCCATTGCCAGTTCTAATAGTTGGAACTCTCTTCCCACCACAATCGGTAATGCTTCATCCGTTGAACAGTTTAAAATACTCTTAAAAACTCACCTGTTTGATCGGATCATATAATTCTTACTTTGTTTTGATGTCCATGGATCTCGGCGCTTTGTTTCTCTCGGAAAAGGCATTCTATAAATGCATTTATTATTATTATAGGATCGCCCTCCCCCCTAAAATTTTGAGATTTAAATTAGGTCACTTAAGACAGTAAGCAGTTTCCAACATTTTTGTATCTTACTGAAGCAAAATATATGAATCACAAGAGCTTCTAATCTGTTTGATTTTTATTTTCAGCTTTTCCGCCACAAAGCGGAAAAGCTATTTTTGTTGTTCTGGTTTTTTTTAGCTTTTCAGCCGCGAAGCAGAAAAGCTATTGTTGTTGTTCTGGTTTTTTTTTAGCTTTTCCGCCTCAAAGTGGAAAAGCTATTGTTCTGGGTTTTTTTGTCTTCATCCTTTTCTTATCGGAAAAATCCCATAGACTTTGTACATGGAATTTATGGTCGCCATTTTGGCCATTGAACACACTTTGATTTTTTTCAAACTTGGCAAATGCATAGAGCCCTGAAGTTGTGCGCAGTTGTTTTTAAAACTTTGTGACATCGCCATGTGTCACATGACAGTGCTTTAAAGGGGCAAATTTCAAAATCCATTGTATGCAAAAGTACAAGTTCGTTTGGTTTTAATTTTGCACTATATCTAAGTTGGGAAAAGGTGTATCCAAAAATTGCCCTCATTTGATCGTGATGCCATCTCATGAATATTAATGAGGTCATGAACTTTTCAGTTTTTCACATTCGATTAAGCATATTTGGCAAGCCGAGCAAGATTTTTTAAATTTTTTCGTTTATATCCATTGGGGATTTAGTTAACAAACACCCTCCGGGGCCAAAATGCCATGAAGCAATTGTGACGTCATCAAAATCAGTGTTTTTAAAACACATATTTGCCACAGGTCAATCTTCTCGAAATTTGGTGGGCATTTACCTATTGGTCAAGATATTTTAAATCCTGAGTTTGGAACCAATTGACCATTGTTCAGAATTATTATGATTTATTTAATATTATAATGAAGTCCCATATACTTTGTGCAAAAAATATGCACGTGCGTTTTGGGATAGGAATGGAGGGTATGGGTTCGAATCCCGTTAATGTAATTTATTATTTGGTTTTTTTCAAGAGAACAGGTGTTATGTTCTGTTTGCCAACAGACATAAATCTCTAGTTTGTACTTATTTCTTATCTACCTACAACCTGTTTAATTTTTTTTTAAATTCCTGCATGCATGATTAAATAGAAACTGACTTTACAGTACTGATCGAAATTATTATCACTATTCGCGACCAATTTAGTGCGAATGATTCTTCGCGAAGACGTCCGCAATTTCTTATATTTACCAGTCCAGGGAGTCATTTCCTTCGCGAAGAGAACCAACGATTCGCGACTGAAGCGGCCATAGGTCCGAGGAGAAAATAATTACCGGTCCGGGGAGTCGTCTTCTCCGCGAAGACTCACGAAGACCAGCGGCCATAAACCGAGGGAGAAACCACTCCTTACTGGTCCAGGGGGTCATTTCCTTTGCAAAATTGAGCAAAATCCAGCAGCCATCCATCAAAGGAGAAACTACCAGTCCCGGACGTCATTTCTTTCGGGAAGATTACTGCCGATTCGCGAATTTCAGCGGCAATCAATCGGGGGTGGGGAGAGAGTTGGGGGAGACAGGGTTTACAAGTCCGACGTACGAACGTCTCTTCCCGAATGATGCGCGAACGATCTGCGAAGAAAGCACAACAATTTGCGACCTAAAGCCTAAATGCACGGGGGAAAAAAACGTACGCCAACGAGATAAATGGTTGTCTTTTTTCTTAGGGGGGCATGATCACATGGGCAATTACCGTTTGTGGAGCGGGAACTGAAACTCCAGTTAACTGAACCCCACTCCCTCCTTCAACCCAAGATCAATCCAGAGCATTGGCAGTTGCTTTAAATCTGTCTTTGTGAGCACCGCGAAGGCTTTATTTATGAGCCCTATCCTCGCTCCACGCTCAGAGATTGCGGTTGAAACTCTGGTCCTTGCCAATGTGTAGTGCTTTGTGAGCAACGCCAAGGCTTTTCAAGCCGGCCCCATGCATGCTCAGAGCTTGTGGTTAATATGCAAAATCACTCTGTGCGGCCTCCACCAAATTCAGTTGATATACCAGTACCCTCAAATCGAAGCTTGTTTTCTCCCACTTTAGGGGCTTTCACACGAGACGAAATCCCCGAGAATTTCGGTCTGTCTATTCCCAGAACCGAAGAAATCACCGTGGATAAGCTTTACCCAAGCTCGGGGTAGGGTAGAAGGAGAAAACCCCGGGACGTCATTTCTTTCGCGAAGATAACTACCGATTCGCGATTTTCAGAGGCAATCGATCAGGGGTGTGGGGAGATTTGGGGGAGACAGGGTTTACAGGTCCAACGTACGAACCTCTCTTAGCGAACGATGCGCGAACGATCTGAGAAGATAGCACAACAATTTGCGACCTAAGGCCTAAAAATGTAAGAAAAAAACCCCGTACGCCAACGAGATACTGTACGTGGTTGTTGTTGTGTTTTTTGGGGGGAGGGGCATGATCACATGGGCAATTGCCGTTTGTGGAGCGGGAATGGAAACTTCAGTTAACCGAACCCCCCCCCCCCCTTCCTTCGACCCAAAATCAGTCCAGAGCACCGGCAGTTGCTTTTAAATCTGTCTTTGTGAGCACCGCCAGGACTTGAGGAGCCCTATACTCGCTCCACGCTCAGAGCTTGCGGTTGAAACTCTGGTCCTTGCCAATGTGTAGTGCTTTGTGAGCAACGCCAAGGCTTTTCAAGCCGGCCCCATGCTCAGAGCTTGCAGTTAATAAAAAAATACACGACCAGATTCTCCTGCCAGAGACGTTGTACTGAAGCCATTTTCCAAATTAATTTTTTTTTTCTCGTTTTACCTTACCGTACCGGGTACCTCATAAAAAGTGTCCTAAATGTTCCAGAATGTTTCGTTTTTTATTGTTTGAAATATTGGAGGCCGAAAAACAGTGGGTAATGCAAAATCACTCTGTGCGGCCTCCGCCCAATTCGGTTGATATACCGGTACTCTCAAATCAAAGCTTGTTTTCTCCCACTTTAGGGGCTTTCACACAATACGAAATCCCCGGGAATTTCGGTCTGTTTATTCACAGAACCAAAGAAATCACCGTGGATAAGCTTTTTCCCGGGGAATTCTTACCCCAGCTCGGGGTAGGGTAGAAGGAGAAAACCCTGAGACGTCATTTCTTTCGCGAAGATAACTGCCAATTTGCGAATTTCAGAGGCAATCGATCAGGGGTGGGGAGAGAGTTGGGGGAGACAGGGTTTACAGGTCCAATGTACGAACCTCTCTTCGCGAACGATGCGCGAACGATCTGAGAAGATAGCACAACAATTTGCGACCTAAAGCCTAAATGCACGGGGGAAAAAAACGTACGCCAACGAGATAAATGGTTGTCTTTTTTCTTAGGGGGGCATGATCACATGGGCAATTACCGTTTGTGGAGCGGGAACTGAAACTCCAGTTAACTGAACCCCACTCCCTCCTTCAACCCAAGATCAATCCAGAGCATCGGCAGTTGCTTTTAAATCTGTCTTTGTGAGCACCGCCAGGACTTGAGGAGCCCTATACTCGCTCCACGCTCAGAGCTTGCGGTTGAAACTCTGGTCCTTGCCAATGTGTAGTGCTTTGTGAGCAACGGCAAGGCTTTTCAAGCCGGCCCCATGCTCAGAGCTTGCGGTTAATAAAAAAATACACGACCAGATTCTCCTGCCAGAGACGTTGTACTGAAGCCATTTTCCAAATTAATTTCTTTTTTCTCGTTTTACCTTACCGTACCGGGTACCTCATAAAAAGTGTCCTAAATGTTCCAGAATGTTTCGTTTTTTATTGTTTGAAATATTGGAGGCCGAAAAACAGTGGGTAATGCAAAATCACTCTGTGCGGCCTCCGCCCAATTCGGTTGATATACCGGTACTCTCAAATCAAAGCTTGTTTTCTCCCACTTTAGGGGCTTTCACACAAGACGAAATCCCCGGGAATTTCGGTCTGTCTATTCACAGAACCAAAGAAATCACCGTGGATAAGCTTTTTCCTGGGGAATTCTTACCCCAGCTCGGGGTAGGGTAGAAGGAGAAAACCCTGAGACGTCATTTCTTTCGCGAAGATAACTGCCGATTTGCGAATTTCAGAGGCAATCGATCAGGGGTGGGGAGAGAGTTGGGGGAGACAGGGTTTACAGGTCCAATGTACGAACCTCTCTTCGCGAACGATGCGCGAACGATCTGAGAAGATAGCACAACAATTTGCGACCTAAGGCCTAAAAATGTAAGAAAAAAACCCGTACGCCAACGAGATACTGTACAAGGTTGTTGTGTTTTGGGGTTTTTTTTGGGGGGGGAGGGTAGGGGCATGATCACATGGGCAATTGCCGTCTGTGGAGCGGGAATAGAAACTTCAGTTACCCGAACCCCCCCCCCCCCCTTCAACCCAAGATCAATCAGAGCACCGGCAGTTGCTTTGAAATCTGTCTTTGTGAGCACCGCCAGGGCTTTAGGAGCCCTGTCCTTGCTCCACGCTCAGAGCTTCCATTTGAAACTCTGGTCCTTGCCAATGTGTAGTGCTTTGTGAGCAACGCCAATGCTTTTCAAACCGGCCCCATGCTCAGAGCTTGCGGTTAATATAAAAATACATGACCAGATTCTCCTGCCAGAGACGTTGTACTGAAGCCATTTTCCAACTTAAACAATTGTTTTTTGTTTTACCTTACCGTACCGGGTAACCTCATAAGAAAAGTGTCCTAAATGTTCCAGAATGTTTCGTTTTTTATTGTTTGAAATATTGGAAGCTGAAAATCAGTGGGTAATGCAAACCTCCACCCATTTCGGTTGATATACCCTCAAATCGAAGCTTGTTTTTTCCCACTTTAGGGGCTTTCACACAAGACGAAATCCCCGGGAATTTCGGTCCGTCTATTCACAGAACCGAAGAAATCACCGTGGATAAGCATTTCCCCGGGGAATTCTTACCCCAGCTCAGGGTAGGGTAGAAGGAGAAAACGCTGGGACGTCATTTCTTTCGCGAACATAACTGCCGATTCGCGATTTTCAGAGGCAATCGATCAGGGGTGTGGGGAGAGTTGGGGGAGACAGGGTTTACAGGTCCAACGTACGAACCTCTCTTCGCGAACGATTTGCGAATTATCTGAGAAGATAACACAACAATTTGTGACCTAATGCCTAAAAATGTAAGAAAAAAAACCCGTACGCCAATGAGATACTGTACATGGTTGTTTGTTTGGTTTTTTTTGGGGGGGGGGGGGTAGGGGCATGATCACATTGGCAATTGTCGTTTGTGGAGCCGACCCCCGCCCCCCTCCCCCTCCTTCAACCCAAGATCAATCCAGAGCACCGGCAGTTGCTTTTAAGTTTGACTTTGTGAGCACTGCTAGAACTTTAGTAGCCCTATCCTCGCTCCATGCTCAGAGCTTGTGGTTGAAACTCTAGTCCTTGCCAATGCATAGTGCTTTGTGAGCAACGGCAAGGCTTCTCAATGATGCGTGAACGATCTGCGAAGAAAGCACAACAATTTGCGACCTAAGGCTTAAAAATGTACGGGAAAAACCCGTACGCCAACGATGGCCATACCACTCGTAAAAAAATGATTGGATGATTGCCTCTTGTGATTTCTGACACGTCCGCAAAAGATTTGAGACCTTTCTTTCGTTTGCAGCCATTGACATACATTTGGTATGCGGCGGCCGTCAGCTTCAATAATGGTCAACTGACATCGATTGTAGCCAAAAATAAATTCAACAATCTGCATTTTGTGTTGGGTATGATTTGTGAAGATCGCCGAGTATTCTTGGTCGTCTAGCTTTTTGTTAGTTATACACATTGTAAAAATAATTGTCTTTTGAATTTAGCGTAACGACCGACCATAGTTTGCAAGCCGGCGGTTGGCAGAAACTGAATCCGTGACATACCATACCAAAAGAAAGTTCTATACTTTGCCATTATAAAGGAAATGTATTATCAATATTATCAAATAGGCCCAATGAAGGCTTAGTTGAACAACTCTCCCGCATGTCCCAAGTAGTCCTATTCTAAAAACAACGCCAGAATTTGGGAAAGACGTCTACACAGGAGCCGCCTTAAACGTTTTATCACATTTTTAACAATGGAGCTGTCAATCATCCTACTGCAGGCTCTCCTTGCTTTTTCCACCACGGCGAGGTAACTTGGGTTCAAATCGGTTTTTGTTTTATTCGGAGGTTGATCATCCTTCCCACTTTAAATCGGTCATATTTTGAAAGTTGATAGAAAATGATGATACATGCAACGAACAAATGATATTTTATATTCAGTCTCAAGTTTATATGCAATTTATTTAGTTAATTTACCACCTACTCTATAGTTATCATGTTAGTGCATACAAGTTTGTGGAGTTTTTAACCCTAACATAAAAATACGTATGCATGTAAGTGTACACCATCCGGGCCACCATTGTTTTGGCTTGGGAATTTACTGAGGTGGCTCGGTTGGCCACTCAAGAAAAACCCTGATCATGCCCTAAGCAGAAATCATCATGAATCTAGACAATACCAAGTGCAAGGTTAAAAGTTCAGCGTATCTAATGCATGATAGACTTCATCTCGCGCAATAAGCAAGAAGGTTGTCTGGCTTTTGCCCCGAAGTAAAATGACAGTAATATTACAGCACTGTAGCTGGGGCCAGTTCGCTAAGTTTGCATTCAAGAATTGCCGTGTTCTGCAGACCAACAAGGTTGTCTGTTTGTGTGCATTTTATTTAATTGAAGTTCTAGAAAGAAGCCTTCGAAAAGTCTTGTTCCTGCGAAACTTAGCCAGGCTCCCTTAAAATATTAATAGCAAGCTCTCCGGTGTCAAACGCTCTTGAATCACAGTGAAATTCATTTCCTGTCTAGCCGACATTGGGGATTACAGTTATGTAAACGTTCAGAAACTAACGAAACTATTCGAAACGAATTATGTCGAATATCCGAATGGATAATATTGCCAACCTTCTTCCATGGTTGTTTTTTTCTTAGGGGGGACTGGTCAGTGGTCACATGGGCAATATTGCCGTTTGTTGAGCGGGAATTGAAACTTCAGTTAACCGAACCCCCCCCCCCCATCAACCAAAGATCAATCCTGTCTTTGTGAGCACAGACAGGGCTTTGATAGTAGCCCTATCCTTGTTCCACGCTCAGAGCTTGCGGTTTTAACTCAGTCCTTGTCAAGGTAGTGCTGTGTGAGCACCGCCAAGGCTTTTCAAGCCGGCCTTAGAGCTCTAACTAACAGCACAGAGCAAAAATACATGACAAGACTGTCTCCTGCCCGAGACATCGTACTTGAAGCCAGTTTCCAATAAAACATTTTTTTCCCTTTACATTACCTCATAAGAAACGTGTGTCCTATATATTCCAGATTTTTTCAGACGTTTTCGTCTTTTATTGTTCGAAATCTTGGAAGCTGAAAAACATTGGGTATTGCAAAATCCCTCTGTGTGGACTCCGGAGCTGGAGCTTAATATGAACTAACAAACACCTCTAGTGCAAACACCTCTGGTGGTCAGCACCACCCATAATCTGGTGATTAACCACCGCGATTTCCGGAGAGCAGTTGCTAAACAATGGCGGCACATCCCACGCAATGAAGAACTCTGGAATGCATGTATTTCCCAACCCACCCTTCCAAAAAACAAAAACGCCCCACAACCGACGGGAATTATCACCCGGGCAAAATGCCCAAAAGAACCCCCGTCCCAGTCGAGTTTGGTTTCTTTCAAGGAATCAGATCCTGCTCTCAGAATCCTGCTCTCCGTACTTGAGGAATAATCACCCCCTAAATAGTGCAGCCCGGTCACCCTAACCGATTTTCCATACTGGTACCGCACAAAGAGAGAAACTGATTTGCAAAAGTCACTACCGCCACTGACGATTACCTAGATGGCATGAAAACATTACTTGTTATTGCCACAAAATGGGAGCTGCGAAGCGTTCCTACTCCTAGTCTCGCCTACCAATCTTGATGATTAAATGGGTCAGCTTGCTTTTTAGGGTGAAAAAGGGCCTCCCTCCTTCCTTGTTGCCCAAAAGGCAGGATGCTAAACATGTTTTGTATTGCCTGAGCTGAAACATTGATTTTTCCCTTTCTACGTTCACGGATACGACGCAAACAAATATACAGGGGGCCTGTATAGTATCTGCAGTTTCGCTGCATATTTTTATTAAGTTATTCTGAGTACGTCAACTACCGGCAGTATCAAACTTTTTCGAAAATGAAATGTCTTTCACGTGGTCGACCTACACATTTTGTAATTTGTATGAAAGTTTATTTCTGTGCACACTTGTAAGTTGTATAAAGAACATTCAAAGACACTTCATAGAACCTTCCTGAAATCTTAATTTAAAAAAAGAAAAAGGGTGGGTAACGTCCCGATTTTTATTTTATTTCAGGAAAGTACAAAAAATGAATCAATGAAAACAAGACACAGTTGACAGACAGTTCTTGTGTGAAAGCCCCTAAAGGCTCAAATGGGAGAAAACAAGCTTCGATTTGAGGGTATATCATCCGAATTGGGCAGAGGCCGCACAGAGTGATTTTACATTACCCACTGATTTTCAGCTTCCAATATTTCAAACAATAAAAAACGAAACATTCTGGAACATTTAGGACATTTTTTTGTGAGGTACCCGGTCCGGTAAGGTAAAACAAGAAAATGGCTTCAGTACAACGTCTCTGGCAGGAGCCTAAATCTGGTCGTGTATTTTTATATTAACCGCAAGCTCTGAGCATGGGACCGGCTTGAAAAGCCTTGGCGTTGCTCACAAAGCACTACACATTGGCAAGGACCAGAGTTTCAACCACAAGCTCTGAGCGTGGAGCGAGGATAAGGCTCCTAAAGCCCTGGCGGGTAACTGAAGTTTCCATTCCCGCTCCACAGATGGCAATTGCCCATGTGATCATGCCCCTACCCCCCCCCCCAAAAAAAACCACAACAACCTTGTACAGTATCTCGTTGGCGTACGGGTTTTTTTCTTACATTTTTAGGCCTTAGGTCGCAAATTGTTGTGCTATCTTCTCAGATCGTTTGCACGTTGGACCTGTAAACCCTGTCTCCCCCAACTCTCCCTACACCCCTGATCGATTGCCGCTGAAAATCGCGAATCGGCAGTTATCTTCGCGAAAGAAATGACGTCCCGGGGTTTTCTCCTTCTACCCTACCCCGAGCTGGGGTAAGAATTCCCCAGGAAAAAGCTTATCCACGGTGATTTCTTTGGTTCTGTGAATAGACAGACCGAAATTCCCGGGGATTTCGTCTTGTGTGAAAGCCCCTAAAGTGGGAGAAAACAAGCTTTGATTTGAGAGTACCGGTATATCAACCGAATTGGGCGGAGGCCGCACAGAGTGATTTTGCATTACCCACTGTTTTTCGGCCTCCAATATTTCAAACAATAAAAAACGAAACATTCTGGAACATTTAGGACACTTTTTATGAGGTACCCGGTACGGTAAGGTAAAACGAGAAAAAAAAAATTAATTTGGAAAATGGCTTCAGTACAACGTCTCTGGCAGGAGAATCTGGTCGTGTATTTTTTTATTAACCGCAAGCTCTGAGCATGGGGCCGGCTTGAAAAGCCTTGGCGTTGCTCACAAAGCACTACACATTGGCAAGGACCAGAGTTTCAACCGCAAGCTCTGAGCGTGGAGCGAGTATAGGGCTCCTCAAGTCCTGGCGGTGCTCACAAAGACAGATTTAAAAGCAACTGCCGGTGCTCTGGACTGATCTTGGGTCGAAGGAAGGGGGGGGGGGGTTCGGTTAACTGAAGTTTCCATTCCCGCTCCACAAACGGCAATTGCCCATGTGATCATGCCCCTCCCCCCAACCCCCCCCCCCCAAAAAACACAACAACAACCATGTACAGTATCTCGTTGGCGTACGGGGTTTTTTTCTTACATTTTTAGGCCTTAGGTCGCAAATTGTTGTGCTATCTTCTCAGATCGTTCGCGCATCGTTCGCTAAGAGAGGTTCGTACGTTGGACCTGTAAACCCTGTCTCCCCCAAATCTCCCCACACCCCTGATCGATTGCCTCTGAAAATCGCGAATCGGTAGTTATCTTCGCGAAAGAAATTACGTCCTGGGATTTTCTCCTTCTACCCTACCCCGAGCTTGGGTAAAGCTTATCCACGGTGATTTCTTCGGTTCTGGGAATAGACAGACCGAAATTCTCGGGGATTTCGTCTCGTGTGAAAGCCCCTAAAGTGGGAGAAAACAAGCTTCGATTTGAGGGTACTGGTATATCAACCGAATTTGGTGGAGGCCGCACAGAGTGATTTTGCATATTAACCACAAGCTCTGAGCATGCATGGGGCCGGCTTGAAAAGCCTTGGCGTTGCTCACAAAGCACTACACATTGGCAAGGACCAGAGTTTCAACCGCAATCTCTGAGCGTGGAGCGAGGATAGGGCTCATAAATAAAGCCTTCGCGGTGCTCACAAAGACAGATTTAAAGCAACTGCCGATGCTCTGGATTGATCTTGGGTTGAAGGAGGGAGTGGGGTTCAGTTAACTGGAGTTTCAGTTCCCGCTCCACAAACGGTAATTGCCCATGTGATCATGCCCCCTTAAGAAAAAAGACAACCATTTATCTCGTTGGCGTACGTTTTTTTTCCCCGTGCATTTAGGCTTTAGGTCGCAAATTGTTGTGCTTTCTTCGCAGATCGTTCGCGCATCATTCGGGAAGAGACGTTCGTACGTTGGACTTGTAAACCCTGTCTCCCCCAACTCTCTCCCCACCCCCGATCAATTGCCCCCTGGACCAGTACGGAGTGGTTTCTCCCTCGGTTTATGGCCGCTGGTCTTCGCGAGTCTTCGCGAGTCTTCGCGGAGAAGACGACTCCCCGGACCGGTAATTATTTTCTCCTCGGACCTATGGCCGCTTCAGTCGCGAATCGTTGGTTCTCTTCGCGAAGGAAATGACTCCCCGGACTGGTAAATGTAAGAAATTGCGGACGTCTTCGCGAAGAATCATTCGCACTAAATTGGTCGCGAATAGTGATAATCATTTTTGATCAGTACTGTAAATACATCAAGCTGTAAATTATTTTTCAAGCCAGATCTTACTGATACTGGCAAGATTCAAACAAATACATAATTCAACAAGGGCATATAGAAAAGACAAAATTACATGTATATGAAAACACATGTATAGTTATGTACAGAATAACAGTTCCGTGGTCTCAACATATGATTGTTTACAGGAATTACAGACATGTGTCATACCGGCAAGTTGTAAGATGGTGCTATGGGTATCTTGGAAAGTACAACCGTGTGCCCCTCCCCTCATGCATCATGCATAAAACGAGAGACACCTTTCCAGATCCAGATGGCAATTACCGTATGTAGGTTGCAGATACCCAGATTTAGACAAACGGTGAATTTATTTTTAGATTAATCTAAACCCTACCCTCAAATTACACAACTGTGATGGATTTACAAAGTGTTAGGGTTTTTACCCTTGGTCTGTGTCTCTGGACACACAGTATTGGAACTCTTTGTCTGGCAAAAGTTTTTCAGGCAAGCCATGTTTTAATGGATCAGCTGATATCCTTATGTGTATATATGTACATGTACATTTACAAAGTCTTGTATGGATTGTGATTTCATTTATGTTTTTATTGGTCAAAGTTACATGCCTTTTTTATGAGCTGTTCCTTCAGTAAAATTCCAATTCCTATCTCCTGTTATACTGAGAATTTGTTTTGTAGTCCTTCACCTTCAGTTGCTTTTGGCCTTATTAAGGGCAAATCTCTATTAAACCCCATACAAATGTTGTTGTTGGCATCTTTGGTCACAGGTGATCATCAATCTGTGCCCGATAGGGATCCGCCTCATATTGCGTATGTGAAACGTGTTCAGGCGCTTTTCTTGGTGCGAATACAATGTCCAGAACTCATGAGGGTGCTCAGGTCACATGCCCTGTACACTGCCATCTTGGTGTTTTTGGTCAGCTGTCTGTTTTCATAGACACATTTGGTGAGCCCGGCGAGGGACTAGGGATGATCTGCGACTCAAAAATTGTTTTGTTTATTGTACATTCATGTAGTTTGTGATGTTTATTTTCCCTGTTTTTCATTGCCATTCGTTTGAAAAAGTAGTTGTGAGTAGAGATTTCATTAAAGATTGTCAATTACCAAATCACTGCTAAAGCTTGTTGTATACAAACCTACAATAACAATTAAATCTACGTTTTATTATTTATTTTGTATTTCAATGTGTATTGGAGAAATAAAGAACTTACTCAATTTCGTTAATTGGTTTGATCTTCAGCATATATAATTGTTTTAGCCTTGATAACATTTAAAACTTCTAATTTACCCTTGACGATCTTTAAAGTCTCAGAAATGCATATCGCCATGATCACACACAAAAAAGAATGATTCAACAGCAACATTGTTTATTTTCTGTGTTTGCTGCTGGAGGAAGTTTCTCCCTCTATCTTGGGCTGGCCTTTTTTTTAATACTTTTTGTTAGTGTGCTTGCCCTCCATCTGTGCCACTGCTCTCTCTTGGACAACCACACCTTCAGTGCCCTCTGGTCTTCCAACAGGCTCTACTGCTTTACCACAGCATTAAATAAATACTTTCACAGCCTCGACTTTATTCTTATTCTTATTCTTATTCTTATTTATTAATCTCATCCAACAGCAAACAAAATGCCAGTTACAGGGAGATATATAAAAATAAATAAAACACTAATTTGATGAATTAATTTACAATGAAATAGTTAAATAAATAATGGATATATCATTCATAGAACATTGAAACAAACAGACACACAAACAAACAGAAAACAAGCAAACAAGTACAACTATGCAAGAAGCAGAGATTCAAACCACAATCAATCACAACAATTCAGCACATAGTCAAAGACTGAAACACAAACAGCACATTAAGTATTAAAAGTTGAAAGAGCTGCATATATGGACCTGCCGGCGAAAAGAATGCACGGAAGGAGCACCGAACACATCACACATCCCATGCAGCCTGTTGTAAGTGGACGAAATCCTGGAGATGAAGCCACGCTTTGTCACCTCAACTCGGCTGCGCGGGATGTGGAAGATGTGCTCCTGTGCATGCCTTGTCCGCCACACAGGTACATGCAGACAAAAAGGGTTGGAGTCGGTTACAGTATAAATACTATGGAAAAACCTGTACAAGAATAAACAGTCATTTACACTTCTTCTATGCTCCAGTGTGGGAAGCCTATACAAATCACATAACATAAAATAGTCTAGGTCATAGTTGTCGTTTGCATTGTTATTAAGGACTTTATACATGAAACCAAGAAAGCGTTTTTGTACTCTCTCTAACCTGCCTGCTTGATAAGGTGAAATAGAATTGAAAACTACAGTGCAATATTCAAGATTGGGTCTAATCAGAGAAAAATACATGGTACGTAGAACATCTTCATTTTTGAGTGATCGAAAGTTATGCCAGACCAAGCTACACATACGGTTTGCTTTCTTAATAATCGAATTAACATGTAGCACAAAAGTGAGTTTACAATCAATAAATATACCAAGGTCTTTTTGCACATAAACTCGTTTGAGGATGGCATTATCAACAGTGTAATCAAAGGCAATGGGCTTCTTTTTAAGTGAAATGGATAAGACACTGCATTTGTTAATATTAAGGGAGAGCCTCCAAGATGAAGTCCAAGATATGAGTCTGTCTATCCAGGTCCATCTGTAACATGGAAGCATCGGCAAGAGACCTAACATTGTTGAATATCTTGAGATCATCGGCAAACATGAGACATTTATTACTTAGGCATTTTGGGATATCGTTGACAAATAAAGAAAAAAGCAAAGGACCCAATACTGAACCCTGGGGGACTCCCGAAGGAACTGGATTTCAATCCGAACAGTGACCATCAAGAACAACTCTCTGCAATCTAAAGGTTAAATACTTATTAAGTAAATCTTAAAATTTAGTGGGCCTGACGTTTCGATCCTAGCAGGACCTTTCTCAAAGGCAGAGTGACAAGGACAAAACAGATACATGTACACGGAGGAAGGGGGGGAGTGAATAGGACACGGATGAGAAACAAAGGACAAAGAGTGAAGCTGGTAGGGAGAGATCAAAGGGAAGGGCAAGCGGTGGGGTAGGGATTAGTGAGAGGAGGGGGAAAGATCAAAGAGAAGGGCAAGGAGTAGGGTAGGGATTAGTGACAAGAGGGGGAAAGATCAAAGCGAGAAGTGTGAAGGACTGAACACAAAAGAAGGATTATCAGAAAGCTGCATGGTGTTAGTCATTACCCTCCTGGATGTTGAGACCATGTGGTTGAATAGTCCGAAGACGCTTCATCCACATTTTCTCACGGCTAAGACGGACAGCATTACTACGGTGACCAAGTGATTCTATGCCCGGTTTTTTTAGGGTGTTTTTGGTCTCGCCAACATACTGAATATTACAAACTCTACAAGAGATGAGGTATATGATGTTTGAGGTAGTGCACGTGATAGAGCCATAGGTCGTGTGGGTAGTTCCAGAAGAATGACCATTGAAAGAGTCTATTTCCTTGACATGTGTCTTGCGAGACCAAAAACACCCTAAAAAAACGGATCTATGGCCATAGGTCTACTATCAAAACCGGTAAAATGGACACCCCTGTTGGGTATCACTTCAATCTCCCTGATCATTCGATATCAGATATGAGTGTACTGGGCATAGAATCACTTGGTCACCGTAGTAATGCTGTCCGTCTTAGCCGTGAGAAAATGTGGATGAAGCGTCTTCGGACTATTCAACCACATGGTCTCAACATCCAGGAGGGTAATGACTAACACCATGCACCTTTCTGATAATCCTTCTTTTGTGTTCAGTCCTTCACACTTCTCTCTTTGATCTTTCCCCCTTTTGTCACTAATCCCTACCCTACTCCTTGCCCTTCTCTTTGATCTTTCCCCCTCCTCTCACTAATCCCTACCCCACCGCTTGCCCTTCCCTTTGATCTCCCCTTACCAGCTTCACTCTTTGTCATTGTTTCTCATCCGTGTCCTATTCACTTCCCCCCCTTCCTCCGTGTACATGTATCTGTTTTGTCCTTGTCACTCTGTCTTTGAGAAAGGTCCTGCTAGGATCGAAACGTCAGGCCCACTAAATTTTAAGATTTATAGTTTAGCCTTTATTAAGTCTTACAATAGTTTTCTCGATATTAGAATTTCCATTTCAGGTACCCTTTAAGGACAGACTGTGGAACCTCTCTTTAGGGCCCAGAATACATTGTATGTGATGTCTTCATGACATCATCAAAGTAAGCAATTTCTAATCACACCTACTGTATGTGTAAGCCACTGCCTGATCTTCTGGAAACTTGAAGGGCTATTCAGCGCGCATTTTTTGACGTATTAAAAACAAAAGCGGAAAAGCTCTGCTCTGTTTCACAACAGAGATATATTTCTCGTTTCTTCTTCTTCTCCGCAAAAGCCATAGACTGTACAGGGGTTTTGTATGGGCGACTTTGGCCAATGAACACACTTGGATTTTTATCATATTTGGTAAATGCATAGAGCCTACAGGTCTGTTGAAATTATGCATATATGTCTTGAAAACTTCATGACGTCATCGCGTGTCATGTGACAGCGCTTTAAAGGTGCAAATTTCAAGCTCCATTAAAAGCAAAAGTACAGGCTCGTTTGATTTCATCTTTGCACTTTATCTAAGTTGGGATGAAAGCAAAAGTACAAGTTCATTTGATTTCAACTTTGCAAAAAAAATCTAAGTTGGGAAAGGGTGTATCGAAAAATTGCCATCATTTCATCATGACATCATCTCATGAATGTTTATGAGGCCATGAACTTTTCAGATTTTCACATTCAAATGAGCATATTTGGCCAACGGAGCGAGATTTTTTTCATTTTTTAGAAACACCTTCCAGAGCCAAATTGTCATTACACAATCATGACGTCATCAAAACGCGTGATTTTAAAACACATATATGCCATATATGAAATTTGGTAGGTAGTTACTAGTAAACTATCGTGCTAGACATTCAAAATCTAAAGGTTTGAACTAAGTTTGGACTATTGTTTAGAATTTTTATGAATTTTTGAATATCATACGCAAGTCCCATAGGCTTTGTGTACAAAATATGTCAGCTTCCCTAAGAAAAGTATTTTTAGTGACTGAAAAAAAATGCTCGGCCATAAAACTTGTGTATCCCACAGTGGGATGATCACCCTCCGAATGAAAAAGTCCAATTATTTTGAGCCTGGCCCAGGCAAAAACAAGACAAGCGAGCATACAGTGGGGAGAAATCTCACCCTCTGAATAAAAAAAATCCATTTGAGCTCAAGTTACCCCACCTTGAAGAAAAAAAACAGAGAGTTTGCAGGAGGACGATGATTGACAGCTCCATTGTTTAAATGTGATACAAATTACAATGTAAGGTCTGCTTCCCTAAAAAAATACATCTATTGACTGAAAATAATGCTTGTCTGTAAAACTTAAATATCGCACAGTGGGAAGGATGATCGCCCTCCGAATTAAAAAAAACATCCATTAGAGTTCAAGTTACCTCGCCGTGGAAAAAAAACTGGGAAAACTTGAAAATCCCACAGTGGGAAGGGTGATCGTCTCCGAATAAAAACATCCATTTAAGCCCAAGTTACCTTGCCGTGGGAAAAAACAAACACGGAAAACTTGAAAATTCCACAGTGGGAAGGATGATCGCCCTCTGATTAAAAACATCCGTTTTAATTTTGAGGCCAAATTACCTCCCAGTGGGAAAACAAATCGGGAGAGATTGCAGTGGGGATGATGATCGAAAGCTCCATTGTTAAAAATGGGATACAATGTAACATTTCAGTCAAATTCAGTGGACTGAAAAAAATTCTTCGCAGATAGGCCTCCATTTGTTTTGTTTGGAAAAAATTGGGAAGAATGACAATGGGGCAATCCCCCTCCGAATAAAAAAAAATATTTGAGCCCAAGTTACCTCTTGGGGGAAAAACCCTGGAGAGTTTTGAATGAGTGATCTACAGTCACCCGATCCTCCAAATTTCAAATTTCGATAAAAAAAAAGGGTGACTTGTCGGGTCCAAGTTACTCGGACTATCTCAGATAGTTTGAGCTAAAAAAAAACAGGGTTGTTAATGTACATGTACATTATGTTCAACATGCAAACTGTGGTAATCTTTTGATCTTAAGCAATGTTGTACAGGCCTTTAAGGCGGCCTGTCAAAATTGTTGCCTCGGTTTGGCCGTTTTGTCAAGGTTGCGTATAAACCGCAGTCTGGGCGCCCCAAATCATCCATGCGGAGCTACTCTTTTGTCATTGTAATAACCTCATGAATGATGCAGTACTTCACTAGCACTGGAACGGCCGGACCGCGGTCACCACGGTCACCGCGTTTGGCCATCAAAAATTTGTTTTGAGCAGCGCCGTCAAGTATACAGTACATATATTGCTTTCGCGTGTGTTACTTTTTTAGTATTCCGCTGTCGTGATTTTTTCAAAATCGAAGTGCCAAGACAGCAAGATTATTATTTGTGAGTAACGAGTAATTCTTTAAATAAACACCAAAGTTTTTAAAAGAAAATATATACGACCAATGCCAGACACATACATGTAGTCAGTTCCCTAATACAGGGTGTATTGGTACTGGGAACTTGACAAAGGTTCGGCATAAAGTTCCCGGATGTCAAAGTCGGCAGGATTCACCTTGGAACACACCATTTTAATAGAGCTGTACGCAAGACTTCCAATCACAAAATCAAGGATAAAATCAAAGAATGAATGTCACCTTTCAATATCCAAACCCAAACAAACCGAAAATACAAAAGGGATGTCGTCAAAAATGTCACTAAAAGGTTCCTTTTGTTGCCATTTCCTGATTTTTCGGCAAACTTTTTTGTTCTACCCCTCATAATGTAGCCCATCAACTCTCCTTTCCTACCCTGTATTTTCACAATGGTCCGACCTTTGCAACACGCTCTCCCACTTTGGCATATGCGAGCCTTAAGGAGCACGACTCGGTAAATATCGAGCCGTTCGCCTGCGGGATCTGGAGAGTGGAGACTCAGAATTTGTGACCTTTTCGCTCTTTCTTAATCTGTAAATTTGATAATGATATTGATTGTATTGGATTGAAACTTTTAAAGACGAGAGATAAGATATTCAACAAAAATAGGTAAAGATAGGTAAAAATAGTATGTTGTTGATCAAGTTTGGTAAAAATTGTAACCGGACACATGAAAGCAAGTTTCATTTTATAGTGCAATCCCTACTATTACTAAATTATTGACTTCAAACAAAATTGTGTCTGCATTGCAACAACCATTTCAGAGTGCAGCTGACATGACAAGAGCCACGGTCGGATGAGTGGTCAAATGTATTTCCAAAACTTCTGGCGATTCGACCGCGGCGACCGCCGTCAGCAAATGCCTTTGTCGAATCTGCTGCAGCCACAGCGTTCACCACGTACTGCACGCAATTATAATGACAATAGGGTCTTTTGTTAGTCCATTCGATTGATATGTAAAGTAGGCAGGAGAGCCAGGAAATCCTCTCCTAGTCGAGGTGCAGTCAGAACGCGGCCACAACAGCGAAAACACAGAATGACAATTTTTACAGGTGGCCTAAGTGGACCCTATACTCTGTTGCAAACAAAGTGTTTTTGTGCTTTCGTCCAAGGGCAAAGATTTTGAACATTGAGGCCACTGAAGATGCAAAGCAAAAGCACATAGAAGAACGGAGAAGTAAAAAAAGAGATGTAACTTCATTTGCTCCAACCAACATGGCAGTCAACTATGTCCAGCATGCTAGATGTGAGTAAGGATGGATGGTAACATGACAGCTGTTAAAGGGGCAAACCGCCATGTGCATTCATGACACAACCCTATATCATTACTTTTTCTAAGTCAAACTTAGACATGGGGAAGGTGTATCCCAATATTAACACAATGTGGCATTGGTGTCATCTCATTAATATTTATGAGGACATGAACTTTTAATATTTGGCCAAAAATAATATATACCTTCATCCAACAAATCATCAATAATTATACAATATGTTACAATATTTCACACACAAAAACAATCACTGCTTAACCCATACTTAAATGACAAAATGACTGCTCTTTTTAAACAGATATGCATGAAGAGTTAAACCCCCCAAAACAGAGAATGATCAAGATTGATGAGCCTAAGCCCAAGCCAGTTGTTGTAGGAGATGCAGATGGTCCAGTGCAAAGTAAGACTTTTATCTACATACATATTCAAATTGATATTGTATCATTTATTAGAAAGTTAGGAAGCACAAGGGCAGGCTGTCTTCTGTTTGTTTTATGAGAAATATTTATGAGAAATTATATTCTGACATTTTTTTAGATTGATTTAAATCTAAAATGAGCAGACATCGGTCTGCCAAAAAGGTTTCACCAGGTGCACACTAAATATTTACGACTGCGTAAAGGCTGCCGCACACGAGACCTATCTAATGAGCAAAAATTATCTCGTGGCTGTCAGCTCAGCACGTAGCCTACTGTGTGCACTGAACGTTTGGTGAGATTTCTGCCTGAAGAGGCCATGAGACCAATATCTATCCTGCTTGATTTCTTTTGCCTTGCATGGATGAAAACTCACCATGTGCGGCAACTTGAGCTATGTGCTTAGTAGCATCTGGCCAATGAAAGCGCACACCCTGTTCACGTGGTTGCCCCAAACGAACATGACAGATATTGGTCTCACGGCCTCGAGTGGCAGAAATCTCACCAAAACTTCAGTGCACACAGTGAGCTACGTGCTGAGCTAACGGCCATGAGATTTTTTTTGCTCAGCAGATAGCTCTTGTGTGCGGCGACCTTAATTATTCCCTTCCCTCAAATGATCTCTTTTGCGCCTCAAACATACCTTTTCCTGTTCCTCGAGATTGATTTTCATGGGTTCAGCAAAAAGCCTCAGAGTGCAATGCCTTGGACTCTTCATCGGAGCCTTCCGGCCGACATTGCAACTCGTGGGACTTTGTCAAACTCCCTCTCAAATTCAATATGAACATGACTGGCTTTTGCTGTTCAAAATTCTGCAGTTGGTGTGCACAGAATACCTTGTTGATGATTACTCATGATGGACAAAGCCTTGTTGAGATTCAGGTAGGACCTCTTCTGCTCCGACAGGGGTCAGTTGAGAAGATGCCTGCAAAGACCTTGACGGCGATGCTCAGAGTGGATATACCTTGATTATATTTTTTGCGATGAGAGTGGTCTCCCTTTCATAAAGATTCTTCTACCACTTCTTCCCCTCTTCCTCCCTTCTCCTCCCCTCCCCTCCTCCCCTCCCCCTCCTCCCCTCCCCTCCTCCCCTCCCCTCCTCCCCTCCCCTCCTCCCCCTTAACCCCCTTCCCGTGCTTTTGCTAGCATGAAAGGATTTTTTTTAGGCACTAAGGTTTGATGATCTACGTCATGTCATCTGACTCGACCAGAAGTGCCGTAGTAATTGTGTGTGTTACTGGTTTTCACATTTTCGAGTCAGTCTTTCTTTCTTCAGAAAGGAAAAGAGAAGGAAAAGCTACTGTATGCATTCTGTTACAACAGATGTATAATTCTAGTTACAATGAGGCTATACAATGTTCAGAATTTCACATTCATTTGAGCATAAGTACCGTAACTTATTTCCTGATTTTTCTTTGCCAACTATGGAGACAGTGTACCGTACCAATTGAAATTATTTTCACTATTCGCCACCAATGTGGTGCGAGTGATTCTTGGTGAAAGGTCCCGCAATTTCTTATACTTACCAGACCGGGGAGTCATTTCCTTTGCGAAGAGAACCAGCGATTCGCGAATTCTGCGGCCATTGGTCCGAAGAGAAAATAATTACCGATCCGGGGAGTTGTCTCCTCTGCGAAGACTCGCGAAGACCAGCGGCCATAAACCGAGGGAGAAATTGCGCAGTACCGGTTCGGGGGGTGATTTCCTTCTAGAAGATTTGCAAAATCAAGCCACCATCCATCAAAGGAGAAACTACCGGTCCTGGACGTCATTTCTTTCACGAAGATAACTGCCGATTCGCGAATTTCAGCAGCAATCGATCAGGGGTGGGGGAGAGTTAGGGGGAGACAGGGTTTACAAGTCCAACGTAGGAAGCTCTCTTCGTGAATGATACGCAAACGATCTGCAAAGAAAGCACAACAATTTGCGACCTAAGGCCTAAAATTGTACGGCAAAAAAAAAACCTGTACGCCAACGATGGCGACATCAATACATGGTTGTTTTTTTCTTGGGGGGGGGGGCATGGTCACATCGGCAATTGCTGTTTGTGGAGCCGGAATTGAAACTTCAGTTAACCGAAACAATCCTTAAACATAAATTTTTCCCGTTTCACTTTCACGTTCACGGACACAACGCAAAAAATGCTACAATTATGAATGATATTTGCAGTTTCGCTGCATATTTTAAAGTTAGTCTGAGTACGTCAACTGCCGGCAGTATTAAGCTTTTTCCCAAATGAAACATCTTTCCCGTGGTACTGGTAGGCCTACTCATAATGTTATATGAAAGTTTATTTCTGTGCAAACTTATGTGTATAGTTACATAGAACCTTCCTGAAGTCTTGATTTTTTTTTTTTAAGAGTGCTCAGGGATTACGTCTCGATTTGTGTTTTTTTCAGGAAAAGCACAAAAACTTGACAGCCGTGCAGTACTTGCCTGTTTTACATGGACTGTACATTTATCTGCTGCGTTATGCATATTATCAGCAGATCTCAGTTGGAAAAAAAAATTGTTATTAAAATAAGAGAAAACAAGACACAGTTGACAGACAGTTTCACAATCTCTTTTGGAAGATGTGTGGCTCTGAAAAGACCCGGTTTTGAAATTAATCCATTGGGTTTGAAACCGGAGGCACGGCCCTCCTCTCTCCACCATCTTGGGTAGCACTTGCCTCAAGTGGCTTATGTAACGTCGGCACTTATCTGCCTTGACCTCATTTTTATAGAGAAATCACTGATGCCTTTGATGAGTTGATCCTTTGTTGTGGGCTTTACTTTTTTCCTGAAGGTGCGCCTTAAGCTCTGCCCACAAACATTCAATGGGGTTGAGATCAGGCGACTCTGCTGTAAGTTACAGTAGTATTCATTCAACTAGATAGTCCTTGCACCCTCCTGCTTCCCGCCTTACCATACAACTTGATCCAGCAGCTACAGTACATGTACATGTGGATCCAGTAAACAAAGCAAGATGTTCAAAGTCAAATGCAAAGCAAAGGGTGAAAAATGACTGGTTTATGGTTAATGTGTGTGAAATATAATTCATAGAGGTTTTGCCCTTAATCGACGTAATAAACACTGAGTGCTCAGTGCTTTGCCCGGTGCACTGAGCACTCAGTGTTTATCACGTCGAGTAAGGGCAAAACCTCTTTGAATTACATTATCCTTGACGCAAACATCATGTTATATTTATGGGTATGAAATAATTTTTAAAAAATCAACATCTTTCATAAATCATTGGTATATAATAATCACACGGTTCAGAGACATGTTCTGGTCCTTGTGTAGTCCAAGTTACTCGGACTAGTCCTTGTGCAGAATAATGCAATGAAGTACATGTATAAAGGCAGTACAACATCTCTGGCGGGAGAGTCTTGTCGTGTATTTTTATATTAACCGCTAGCTCTGAGCATGGGGCCAGCTTGAAAAGCCTTGGCGTTGCTCACAAAGCGCTACACATTGACAAGGACCTGCAGTGGGATGATGATTGACAGCTCTATTGTTAAAACGTGATACAACGTAAAGTCGGCTCATGTAGACATCTTTCCAGAATTCTCGCGTTGTTTTTATATTTCATCCTGGGGAATTGGGAGAATTGTTCAACTAAGCCTTAGATTAGGCCTATTTGATAATAAATTTCATTTAAAATGTTCCTGCTTATCAGGTTTAATGCAAATACAATGCATTTAAATTTTAGTACTTGCTTTATTTATCCCCACAATTTTTCGGGTGGCAAGCCGTTCAACAGACCCAGAGTTTGAGGTGACCCTACATTAGTGTTGTTAGCATGTACATGTACCAGTTTGGATGTCCATGTACATGTACTATCCGCCGGACGAACATGTACTTGTACATGGCCAAGTATAGAACTTCCTTTTGCTACTGTAGGCCTACGTCATGGATTCAGTTTCTGTCAACCGTTGGCTTGCAAACTATGGTCGGTCGTAACGCTAAATTAAAAATACCGGTACAATTAATTTTACAATGTTTATAACCGAGTAAAACGCACCTGGCTCCCCCCCCCCACAAGAACCGTGTTCCAGCCTTTGAAACGTATGTGCAAGCAGTCAGTTCTCAAGTTTCCAACTCCTCTCATCTTACCCGTAAGCCCCACAATCTCCCTAGGGAAGAACGTCTTGCTCTCACCACTCTACGTTCCCGCGGTGACATCATAATCAAGCCAGCAGATAAAGGGTCAGCCGTAGTAATCATGGATCGCCAAAAATAAATTGATGAAGCCAATCGCCAACTTAACAATCCCCAGCACTATAAATGTCTGGACTCTAACCCCACTGGCAAATTTTTAAGGCTGGGTCGGTTCGGTTGGTCACACCGTTTCCCGACCGTCCCGATCGGGACCCGGTTCCGGTTTTCCAAAACCAGTGTCCCGATAAAATAATAAAACACATAAGAAAATATGGCGAAGTCGTTTGGATTAACATTGTTAACCAAATAGGGTAGTATATAATTGATAGCGGTGTGCATCAAAGCTATGGTTGCTGGTTTTCCCATAGTAGTTAAAAAAAATCAAAGTCAATCCAAAGAAAAAATAAAACATCGAAAATACATGTAACATGTTAAAGTCAAGGTTTTCAAAAGTCCCTCCATCATATAAAATTCAACTGCTCATAAATGTCGTACGAAAGTCGAGGCAACTTTTATTTCCTTTTCGTTCTCAAAATGAATTGTGCATACGGAAGGTCATGTTGGCTAGCGAGCTGCGCGCGCACTCACCCCAGCGCGGCCTACACGTGCTCCATGGTTGTATGCAGGCACCATAGAGCTAGCTATAATTATGGCAGGCACACAGCGTTGCAGCCACAGCGCGCATTGCGCAATATTTTTTTTCTAAACGAACGAACTTTTCGATCCGACCAGGATCGGGCACGAAACCCTTGGCATGATTGAGTTTGGTTTTGTTCCTCCATGGAATAGTATTGCGACGCTGGCGCCAAGTGCGGGCGTTGAAGTTAGCTGAAAAAGAACGTCCGTCTCACGCAAGACGGACGTCTGTTGATTAGACAGCGCGCAGTTACGACCGAACATGACAGCGCGTAACGCAACGACTGGCTGGCGAGAGCCATCGTTAACGCGTGTTTACGAGGTCGGTCGTCGGAGTCGAACTCTTTATCGTCGATTTGTTGCCCCAGTGATGACGATGGTGATTTTGCTCCTCGTGAAAAAATATAAATCCAAACACAGCTGAAAGTCTATCGGGCGTGTGTGGGACATTCCCTCCAAGAATCATGCCTCATGAATATTGATCTTAGTGACGTGACGAAAGTGGAGTGTCATTCAAAGTGTATTTTCGGGAAATAAATGTGAATAAAAAAATTAAAAAATCGTGATCAAAAGGGTGCTGAAGGCTGCAAACAAATTTCAGTGAGGGAATATGTGAGACAAATCACAGCTTGAGTAGTTTATTGAAAACTCACGATATTTATGAGGAAAAAAGAGGTTACAAATTCACAACCATGAATTTGGAGCACACGCTATTCCTTATAGGGTTAGATTTTGGCCAATTATGGTTGGAAAAAATCGGGACACCGGTTCCCGGTTTTGAAAATAACCGGGATGTCGCAACACTACAAATTTTCAGAGCAAATTCAGGAAGTTTTGGATGACATGCGATCACGTGATCATTTGAGTAAAAAAGCTCACATATTTCTATCACCGATCAATTGTAGAACTGCCAGATTCTACCTTCTCCCGAAAATTCACAAGACCAACAACCCAGGGAGACCCATCATCTCTGGCAATGGTTTACCTACGGAACACATCTCTTTTCATTGACTCTTCTCAAACCCTTGGTTCCCCAAATCCCCTGATATGTCCATGACACTCCCGACTTTCTGGGAAAGTGTCAAGGATCAAATTCCTACCACTGCCATAATTGGTACTATTGATGTTTCCTCTCTATACACTTACATCCCCCAGGAAGAAGGCATTCAAGCTTGCTCCTTGGCCCTGGCCAAAGGAAAACAGTCTTCTCCACCCATCTCCGACATAACCACCCTCATGAGGCTAGTGCTGGCCAAGAATAATTTCTCCTTTCTTGGCAAGCACTATCTTTAAGTGCATGGCACTGCCATGGGCACTCGCATGGCTCCTTCCTTTGCTTGCCTCTTCATGGGTGACCTTGAGGAACGCATGCTCGGTGAGGCTCCATGCCGTCCCTGGATTTGATGGAGATACATAGATGACGTGTTCTTCATTTGGACTAGGGACGGTAGCAGCTTGAATGCTTTCTTTGACCACATCAATTCCTTCCATAGGACTATCAAATTTACATGGGAGCAGTCTCTTCAGCAGACCCACTTTCTGGACGTCACCGTCCGGAAAGACCTCAATACTCTCACTACTGACTTGTATTCTAAGCCCACCGACACTCATCAATATCTCCATTCCTCCAGTTGTCACCCCAGACACTGTAAGACTGGTATAGCTTACAGCCAGGCCCTCAGATTGAGGCGCATATGTTCCAATGAGTCTGACTTTCGCCGCCATACACGTGTATTGGCCAGTAACTTGGTTGCCCCAGACACTGTAAGACTGGTATATAGCTTACAGCCAGGCCCTCAGATTGAGGCGCATATGTTCCAATGAGTCTGACTTTCGCCGCCATACACGTGTATTGGCCAGTAACTTGGTTGCTAGAGGCTATAGTTCTCGCCAAGTGAAGAACTCCATTGCTAAAGTCTATTCCATTCCCAGAAGTTCGGCACCAAAACAAAAGCCACCAGGTCCCAAGGACAAGCCCAAGGTTCCCCTAGTTACTTCCTACCACCCTTCTCTTCCTCCTCTCAGGAAGATAACTAATAAAACCACCATATTCTCCACACTTCAGATCGTCCAAATTCGCCTGTTTTGGCTTTCAGGCTCCCCCGTAACCTGCGTGACTGAATTGTCCGAGCAGAGGTTCCCCCTTTGGACTCTTCACCTCCAACTAAATTTGGTAC
This sequence comes from Luidia sarsii, assembly GCA_949987565.1. Classification (NCBI taxonomy): domain Eukaryota; kingdom Metazoa; phylum Echinodermata; class Asteroidea; order Paxillosida; family Luidiidae; genus Luidia; species Luidia sarsii. The sequence continues at coordinate 9,470,629 of OX465111.1, forward strand.
ATTTAAGTGTACCTCGCAAGACACATGTCAAGGAAATCAGGGACATTCTTCTGGAACTACCCACACGACCTATGGCTGTATCACGTGCACTACCTCCAACATCATATACCTGATCTCTTGTAGAGTTTGTAATATTCAGTATGTTGGCGAGACCAAAAACACCCTAAAAAAACGGATCTATGGCCATAGGTCTACTATCAAAACCGGTAAAATGGACACCCCTGTGGGGTATCACTTCAACCTCCCTGATCATTCGATATCAGATATGAGTGTACTGGGCATAGAATCACTTGGTCACCGTAGTAATGCTGTCCGTCTTAGCCGTGAGAAAATGTGGATGAAGTGTCTGCGGACTATTCAACCACGTGGTCTCAACATCCAGGAGGGTAATGACTAACACCATGCATCTTTCTGATAATCCTTCTTTTGTGTTCAGTCCTTCACACTTCGCTCTTTGATCTTTCCCCCTCTTCTCACTAATCCCTACCCTACTCCTTGCCCTTCTCTTTGATCTTTCCCCCTCTTCTCACTAATCCCTACCCTACTCCTTGCCCTTCCCTTTGATCTCTCCCTACCAGCTTCACTCTTTGTCCTTTGTTTCTCATCCGTGTCCTATTCACTCTCTCTCCCCTTCCTTCGTGTACATGTATCTGTTTTGTCCTTGTCACTCTGCCTTTGAGAAAGGTCCTGCTAGGATCGAAACGTCAGGCCCACTAAATTTTAATGTTAATAAATATTAATGAAAAGATAGACGACCACAAGAATACTCAGTAATCTTCAAAAATCATATCAACACAAAATGCAGATTGTTGAATGTATATTTTGCGACAATTGAGGTCAGTTGTCCATTATTAAAGCTGACAGCCGCCGCATACCAAATGTAGGTGAAAGGCTGCAAACAAAAGAAAGGTCTAAAATCCTTTGCGGAAGTGTCAGAAATCACAAGAGGCAATTATCATATCAATTCTTTTTTATGAGTGGTATGGCCTTAGGCCTTAGGTCGCAAATTGTTGTGCTTTCTTCGCAGATTGTTCGCGTATCATTCGCGAAGAGAGCTTCCTACGTTGGACTTGTAAACCTTGCCTCCCCCCAACTCTCCCCCACCCGTGATCGATTGCCGCTGAAAATGGTGAATCGGCAGTTATCTTTGCGAAAGAAATGACATCCCAGACCGGTAGTTTCTCCTTTGATGGAAGGCAGCTGTATTTTGCAAAGGAAATGACCCCCGGACCAGTACGGCGTAGTTCCTTTGGTTTATGGCCGCTGGTCTTCGCGAATCTTCTTGGAGGAGAGGACTCCCCGGATCGGTCATTATTTTCTTCTTGGACAAATGGCTGCTGAATTCGCGAATCGCTGGTTCTCTTCGCGAAGGAAATGACTCCCTGGGGCACGGACTGGTGAGTATAAGAAATTGCGGATGCTTTCGCAAAGAATCATTCGCACCAAATCGGTCACGAATAATGAAAATAATTTTTATCGTTACGGTACATGTATCAATGATGAGGTGGAATTTGCACCCAAACAAAGTTAAATGTCGGCTCCTGACCTGTGTGTACATACTATAACTATTGTTTTAGATATAAGAGTCAGTTTCGTATCAGCTTGTCCAACGTGATCCTGTGATTTGTCATTTAATTTCCTCCCCCTCATTTTCTATTGCCAAAATAACTTTATTCAAAGTCATCATAATGTTATCTAACTTTTTGTAGAATCTCAGACACCACCACGACAGAAGAAGCGGAGCAATCAAGAGAAAGCAACAGATGATTACCATTATGAACGTTTCAAAAAGCAACTTCGAAGATACTAAGGTAATCAAATTGGTCGTGTGATCCCCCAATTCCCAGTCATTGTTTCCTTTGTTATTTCCTATTTTGTCCTTTTTATTTGGGAGGCCACCATCTAAGGGCTGGAAAGCTCAGATGATAATAGCACTGGTATGCAAAACCAGAGGTCTTTTGTGCAAAACCTGGTCCAGTCAATGTTTTCTTTGCCAAATTTGTTCTAATGTTCCAGTCAGTTTTCTCTCATTTGTTTGGAAAGATTTTAGCTAAATGCCCACAACCTCCTTTAGGATGGAAACAAAATAAACCCATAACAGACCTCCTATCGTTATCTAGACAATTAGCCATTGTCTGGCACAATCACTTGCTAGAAACTTGCACTTACACTTTTCCAAAACAAATAATGGTTCTGCGACACATGTTTAAGAATGTGTAGAAACCATATGTTTTGTACAAAGCCGCATACTAAACGTTGTCCAGTTGACATATACTGGTATGCGTCGCAAAACCATGATTTGAGGGAAAGCTGCCCATCCATTGTTTTAGAAAAAAATTGCACCAAAGAATGACAATTGACTATATAATGATAGGCAGTCTGTTGTGGATTTGGGTTTCTTTCAACCTTTTTATGGTGCACATGTAGTTTTTTAACTAGAATCTTGCCATTTGGGAGACATAAATTGAAACAGCTGAATGAAAAGGGGACTGTGATCCCTGGAGGTACATGACAGTTAATGGTTAAATGCATCTGAACGGTGCAACCCATGCAAAGACTAGTTGACTATTAAGGGAAGGCCACCATCTAAGGGCTGAATTGTTCACAATGATAAGAGTGCTGCATGCTAAACCAGAGGTCTCTGGGACTGTTCCAATCTGGTCAAAAATGTCTTTGCCATTTTTCTAAATGTTTTAAATGTTCCCGTTAGTACTACTCTATTTAAATATTTGACTTAAATTTGAAAAAAAGCTGCATCCACTTTGTATGTTCCCCAAGCTGCTGTAGCCCAGTTTACAACTGTTTGCATTATAATGAAAACACAGGGGTGTGATCCCTGGAGATATATAGCAGTTAATGGTTAATGCATCTAGCCAGTGCCCCAACTCCGGCAAAGATTCGTTTGACTATTGGGAAAAGCCACCTTCAAGGTTGGACAGCTCAGATGGTAAGAGCGCTGGTATGCTAAACCCAGAGGTCTCAGTTTCATCCCAGTCCAGTTTAAGTTTTCTTTGCCAGTGTTCAAACTTCTTCAAAAGTTCCCAGTCAGTTTCTCTATGCTTATTTTACTAATTTTTTCTCCCAAGAAACTAAGAACTCTGCTTTTGCAGATCCCCAAACTGCTGTAGCCAGGTTTACAACAAGTTCAGATGGTAAAAGCACACTTCTCGAGTTCGAGTGAGTCCTGGTCCAGTCAGTTTTATTTGCCATTTCATACTGTGATCAGCAGCAGTCTTTTTTTACTGGGTACATTTATGTGACTGAGTAATTTGTATGATTTAATTTATCTTATAATATTTAAGTTCAATCTGTGGGCAGAAGAAAAGTCAACCTTTACAGCTAATCAAAGATAAGGGAAACCTCCTGCCAACAACCAGCAACTGCCCAACAAGGATGCAGACCTTACTTTCACTGCTTCACTGATCCACATGGTATCCGTCCAAGAACATACACCCTCATCAGCAGACTAGATGACATTTACTATGTGGCTTATTTGGTCTCATGGTTTCACTTTACATTACGGAAATTCAATAAATCAAGGGACCAACTTAGGACACTGTGGTATCCCCCTTACATATGAAACCATTCAGCTTTCCTCCATGTAATATTGTAACAACTTACAACTCCAGAGAGGGGAGGAAGGGCAAAGGAGACAGGTCTGGCAAGAATCCCACTGATAACCACCAAGTTTTATTTAGCAAACCACTACCAAGATGGGCATGCATGCCCTACCCAGGGACCTACGGAGGTCACCCGCCAACCAATTTAAGACACTCCGATCGAACTTTGACCATTCCAATAACACTTTCTGGGCTGAATAAAAAAAACTCTTAAAAATGGGAGCTGCCTCACAAGGCTGGCCCCTAGGCCACAACAATTTTAATAAAGTGTAAATATCTCTGTGGAATATAATCCACCAACAAGAAGGCACAACCCTAATGGGCTATTGCCCAAAAACAACAGAAAAGGATTATACATTGAAAATGGGCATTACCCAACAGCTCTGAGCAATTGTTGTTCGGGGTTAGTGCTCGTGAAAAGATCGTGCAGTGCAGCGTGGGTCCAGCGTCTCCCTGAACCACACCAATGCCCCTCGCCTTGCTGACGATGACTGGATGAGCTGCTTCTGGCTGAAGCTCCACACCACTGGATGCTGTCGTGGCCTTGGAGACCCGTCCGGCCGCCGGTGCTGAGACGTTGACTGCCCTGCTTGATGGTCCTATGGGAGTCGCTGGCCGCCCATGTTCGATGGCCTACGGGAGGTGTTGGCCCATGCCTGCACTGCATCCGGATCGGGCACTAACCGGAGCGGGCCTAACCCGTTCAGCGGGGTATTTTGTTATCTTTAATTGTGATGTATTAACCTTGCTTTTTCCGCCTACCATTAGTTGCTGACCTCAGGTCACTAATTTGCAAGCTTGCTAAGTATTCTTTCTCCGTAATGTAATTCTGTAATTTGTTATTAGTAAGTTGTTTCATTCTAGTATTAAATTTGATTGATTATCCTATTTGCTTGTCAGCCACCCGTTTTCCAACAAGGCCAACAGTATTCGGCCCACACGGCCAACATAAATCACAGGCCCACACGGCCAACACAGATCACATGGGGAACACACCCATGGAGGGCCCAGCGGCCGTCACAAACATTCAACATACGAGGCCCAGCGGCCAACACCAGTGGGCACACCAGACCCGGCAATACCGGCCGTGCACGGCCGTAACATAAACACGAACGCACAAACATAAACAAGTGCCAGCGGTCAGGAATTCAGGAGGAGGATGTATCCTCACACCGGTAACTAATAATCAATTCAGGTGTATAGAGCACTATCACACCTTGGTACATTCGTGTCAAACAATATCTTTCCTTGTGGTACATCAAAGAAAGATTACAAGTGTGCTTTGTTAATACAATAACCCTGAATGAATAATAATGTTCCTGATCCTGCCTTATCTATATGTCCCGCATTATTTGAAATGAGGCTATTGGCTATCTGAATCCCGCTACAAAAATGCATTAGACAAAGTCGGGCAGCATGACGATTTCCCTGTACACAAACAGCGTGAAAAAAACAGTAAACCCGCTCTATATATTGCCAAAGTGTTAGAGCCAAAACCTGGGAAAACCGGGGCAACAGTGCAACGAAAGGCACCATGTCCCGGACGCGAGCAGGTTTTGCAAGCGTGCACATATTTGTAAATATACAACCCTGACTTCCGTTGAAGGCAAAACAGAGTCCGAACCTCTTTGGGCGTGAGGGAAACATGGAAGTGGACTGGCTAACGGCAGGGGAACTCAAAGAAACACCTGTCACGGTCACCCAAAGCTCCATGTCAATCTCGGCCCAAGACCGAGATGGCATGATCTCCTGCTTCAGACGAAACTGCTCGTCGTACACGCGCCACCCGAACCCGGAGAATTGGACGGCAGCCGTTCGCACAACCTCGCAGTATTTGAGCAGATCCGCATACCTGCTCACGTGCTTAGACAAATAAATTCTCATGAAGGTGTGGAACGCGGACTGCCACTTACCGAACGAATCGATTCGCTTTCGACCGGGGCCGGGTGGGCGTAGCACCACCCTATCACCATCCAACGCCAACATTAAGTGGGGTTTGTTCTCCCCGTGAGGGACCACCCCTTGTGCCGCGTCGTTGATTAGTAAGGCCAAATCAACATACGCACCCGACCAAATATTTTCCTTAATGGATGTCGGGACGTGATACCCAAGCGAGGAGGTTACTGGAAAAATGGGGACCGGCCGCGAATAATCGATAACCGCACCACTCGTTGCGGGCGGCCCCGGGATGGAAGAAACCCCAATCTCATCGTCTGAGACAAACTCACCCCCGCCCGCAGCCATCGCTACCGGGCCTTCTAAGGTGCGATTCACGTCTAGAGCTGGAGGAGCCACAGCCGGAGGAGTCGGAGATGGAGGAGCCACAGCCAGAGGAGTTGGAGCATCCGTTGATGGCGGAACGGGGGCTTTCGTGGACTTCCGCGGGCGACCTCGCCGTTTGGGAATCGTTGGTCTAGATCACCTTAGTTGTCCGAGGAGAGGCTAGAAAATCATTATAGAAGAAATCCGAGAGTTTTTCTGAAAACAAAAAAATATCTTGGATCACGGAATCGTTCGTCTAGATCACATTAGTAGTCCTAGGGTAGGCTAAAATAATGTTTTAGAAGAAATCTGAGTTTTTTTCGGAAAACAAAAAATGTCTCCGAACACGGAATCGTTGGTCTAGATCGCCTTAGTTGTCCGAGGAGAGATTAGAAGAAATCCGAGTTTTTCACACAAAAAAATTTATCTTGGAACACAGAATCGTTCGTGTAAATCACTTTAGTAGTCCTAGGAGAGGCTAGAAAATAATTTTAGAGGAAATCTGAGAGTTTTTTTCGGAAAACAAAAAATGTCTCCGAACACGGAATCGTTTGTCTAGATCACCTTAGTTGTCCGAGGAGAGGCTAGAAAATCATTATAGAAGAAATCCGAGAGTTTTTCTGAAAACAAAAAATTATCTTGGAACACGGAATCGTTCGTCTAAATCACTTAAGTAGTCCTAGGAGAGGCTAGAAAATAATTTTAGAGGAAATCTGAGAGTTTTTTCGGAAAACAAAACAATATCTCCAAAAAACGAATTAGTAGTATAGATCACGTTAGTTGTCCGAGGGGAGGCTAGAAATACGTTTTAGAAGAAATCCGAGAGTTTTCCTGAAAACAAAACATTGTCTTCGAACACGGAATCGTTCGTCTAAATCACTTGAGTAGTCCTGAGAGAGGCTAGAAAATAGTTTAAGAGGAAATCTGAGTTTTTTCTAAAAACAAAATTTGTCAGCGAACACAGAATCGTTGGTCTAGATCACAATTCCAGTCCTAGGGTAGGCTAAAACAATATTTTAGAAGAAATCTGAGAGTTTTTTCGGAAAACAAAAAATGTCTCTGAACACGGAATCGATCTAGATCACATTAGTAGTCCTAGGGTAGGCTAAAACAATGTTTTAGAAGAAATCTGAGTTTTTTTCGGAAAACAAAAAATGTCTCCGAACACGGAATCGTTGGTCTAGATCACCTTAGTTGTCCGAGGGGAGGCTAGAAAATCATTTTAGAAGAAATCTGAGAGTTTTTCTGAAAACAAAAACTTATCTTGGAACACGGAATCATTCGTCCAAATCACTTTAGTAGGTCCTAGGGATGCTGGAAAATCTTTACAGAGGAAAATTGAAATTTTTCGGAAAACAAAAAATTATCTTGGAACACGGAATCGTTCGTCTAAATCACTTTAGTAGTCCTAGGAGAGACTAGAAAATAGTTTAAGAGGAAATCTGAGAGTTTTTTCGGAAAACAAAATTTGTCAGCGAACACAGAATCGTTGGTCTAGATCACATTAGTAGTCCTAGCGTAGGCTAAAACAATGTTTTAGAAGAAATCTGAGAGTTTTTTTTCGGAAAACAAAAAATGTCTCCGAACACGGAATCGTTGGTTAGATCACCTTAGTTGTCCGAGGGGAGGCTAGAAAGTCATTTTAGAAGAAATCTGAGAGTTTTTCTGAAAACAAAAAATTATCTTGGAACACGGAATCGCTCGTCTCAATCACTTAAGTAGTCCTAGGGAGGCTAGAAAATAATTTTAGAAGAAATCTAAGAGTTTTTTCGGAAAACAAAAAATGTCTTCGAACACGGAATCATTGGTCTAGATCAACCAAGTTGTCCGAGGGGAGGCTAGAAAATAATTTAAGAGGAAATCTGAGTTTTTTTCTGAAAACAAAAATTGTCAGCGAACACAGAATCTTTTGTCTAGATCACATTGGTAGTCCTAGGGTAGGCTAAAATAACGTTTTAGAAGAAATCTGAGTTTTTTTTCGGAAAACAAAAAATGTCTTTGAACACGGAATCATTGGTCTACATCACCTTAGTTGTCCGAGGGGAGGCTAGAAAATAATTTAAGAGGAAATCTGAGATTTTTTTCTGAAAACAAAAATTGTCAGCGAACACATATTCGATTGTCTAGATCACCTTAGTTGTCCTAGGGTAGGCTAAAATAACGTTTTAGAAGAAATCTGAGAGTTTTTCTGAAAACAAAAAATTATCTTGGACACAGAATCGTTTGTCTAGATCACATTAGTAGTCCTAGGGTAGGCTAAAATAACGTTTTAGAAGAAATCGAGTTTTTTCGGAAAACAAAAAAATGTCTTCGAACACGGAAACGTTGGTCTAGATCACCTTAGTTGTCCGAGGGAGGCTAGAAAATCATATTAGAAGTAATCTTATTTTTTTCTTGGAAAACAACAAAATATCTCCGAAAAAGGAATAAGTAGTATAGATCACATGAGTAGTCCTAGGGGAGGCTAAAATAATGTTTTAGAGAAAATCTGAGAGTTTTTTTCGGAAAACAAAAAATGTCGCCGAACACGGAATCGTTCTAAAACAATGTTTTAGAAGAAATCTGAGAGCTTTTTTCGGAAACAAAAAAAATGTCTCCGAACACGGAATCGTTGGTCTAGATCACCTTAGTTGTCCGAGGGCAGGCTAGAAAATCATTTTAGAAGAAATCTGAGTTTTCTGGAAACAAAAAATTATCTTGAAAAACGGAATCGTTCATCTGAATCACTTTAGTAGTCCTAGGAAGGCTAGAAAATAATTTTAGAAGAAATCTAAGAGTTTTTTCGGAAAATAAAAATTGTCAGCGAACAAGAAATCGATGGTCTGGATCACATTAATAGTCCTAGGAGAGACTAGAAAATAGTTTAAGAGGAAATCTGAGAGTTTTCTCTAAAAACAAAATTTGTCAGCGAACACAGAATCGTTGGTCTAGATCACAATTCTAGTCCTAGGGTAGGCTAAAACAATATTTTAGAAGAACTCTGAGTTTTTTTCGGAAAACAAAAAATATCTCTGAACACGGAATCGATGGACTAGATCCCCTTAGTTGTCCGAGGGGAGGCTAGAAAATCATTTTAGAAGATATTTGAGATTTTTCTGAAAACAAAAAATTATCTTGGAACACGGAATTGTTCGTCTAAATCACTTTAGTAGTCCTGGGGAGGCCAGAAAATAATTTTAGAAAAAAACAGAGTTTTTTCTGAAAACAAAAATTGTCAGCGAACACAGAATCGTTTGTCTAGATCACATTAGTAGTCCTAGGGTAGGCTAAAATAACGTTTTAGAAGAAATCTGAGTTTTTTTTCGGAAAACAAAAAATGTCTTTGAACACGGAATCATTGGTCTACATCACCTTAGTTGTCCGAGGGGAGGCTAGAAAATAATTTAAGTGGAAATCTGAGATTTGTTCTGAAAACAAAAATTGTCACCGAACACAGAATCGTTTGTCTAGATCACATTAGTAGTCCTAGGGTAGGCTAAAATAACGTTTTAGAAGAAATCTGAGTTTTTTTCGGAAAACAAAAAATGTCTCTGAACACGGAATCGATGGTCTAGATCCCCTTAGTTGTCCGAGGGGGGGCTAGAAAATCATTTTAGAAGATATTTGAGATTTTTCTGAAAACAAAAAATTATCTTGGAACACGGAATTGTTCGTCTAAATCACTTTAGTAGTCCTGGGGAGGCCAGAAAATAATTTTAGAAGAAATCTGAGTTTTTTCTGAAAACAAAAATTGTCAGCGAACACAGAATCGTTTGTCTAGATCACATTAGTAGTCCTAGGGTAGGCTAAAGTAACGTTTTAGAAGAAATCTGAGTTTTTTTCGGAAAACAAAAAATGTCTCTGAACACGGAATCGATGGTCTAGATCCCCTTAGTTGTCCGAGGGGAGGCTAGAAAATCATTTTAGAAGATATTTGAGATTTTTCTGAAAACAAAAAATTATCTTGGAACACGGAATTGTTCGTCTAAATCACTTTAGTAGTCCTGGGGAGGCCAGAAAATAATTTTAGAAGAAATCTGAGAGTTTTTTCTGAAAACAAAAATTGTCAGCGAACACAGAATCGTTTGTCTAGATCACATTAGTAGTCCTAGGGTATGCTGAAATAACGTTTTAGAAGAAATCTGAGGTTTTTTTCGGAAAACAAAAAATGTCTTTGAACACGGAATCATTGGTCTACATCACCTTAGTTGTCCGAGGGGAGGCTAGAAAATAATTTAAGTGGAAATCTGAGATTTGTTCTGAAAACAAAAATTGTCACCGAACACAGAATCGTTTCTCTAGATCACATTAGTAGTCCTAGGGTAGGCTAAAATAACGTTTTAGAAGAAATCTGAGTTTTTTTCGGAAAACAAAAAATGTCTCTGAACACGGAATCGATGGTCTAGATCCCCTTAGTTGTCCGAGGGGAGGCTAGAAAATCATTTTAGAAGATATTTGAGATTTTTCTGAAAACAAAAAATTATCTTGGAACACGGAATTGTTCGTCTAGATCACATTAGTAGTCTAGAGTAGGCTAAAATAACGTTTTAGAAGACATCTTAGTTTTTTTCGGAAAACAAAAAATGTCTCTGAACACGGAATCGATGGTCTAGATCCCCTTAGTTGTCCGAGGGGAGGCTAGAAAATCATTTTAGAAGATATTTGAGATTTTTCTGAAAACAAAAAATTATCTTGGAACACGGAATTGTTCGTCTAAATCACTTTAGTAGTCCTGGGGAGGCCAGAAAATAATTTTAGAAGAAATCTAAGTTTTTTCTGAAAACAAAAATTGTCAACGAACACAGAATCGTTTGTCTGGATCACATTAGTAGTCCTAGGGTAGGCTAAAATAACGTTTTAGAAGAAATCTGATTTTTTTCGGAAAACAAAAAATGTCTCCGAACACGGAATCCTTGGTCTAGATCACCTTAGTTGTCCGAGGGGAGGCTAGAAGAAATCCGAGAGTTTTTCTGAAAACAAACAATTATCTTGGAACACGGAATCGTTCGTCCAAATCACTTTAGTAGTCCTAGGGATGCTAGAAAATCATTACAGAAGAAATCCGAGAGTTTTTCGGAAAACAAAAAAATTATCTTGGAACACGGAATCGTTCGTCTAAATCACTTTAGTAGTCCTAGGGGGAGGCTAGAAAATAATTTTAGAGGAAATTTGAGATTTTTCTGAAAACAAAAAATTATCTTGGAACACGGAATCGTTCGTCTAAATCACTTTAGTAGCCCTAGGAGAGACTAGAAAATAGTTTAAGAGGAAATCTGAGAGTTTTTTCGGAAAACAAAATTTGTCAGCGAACACGGAATCGTTGGTCTAGATCACATTAATAGTCTATAGGAAGGCTAGAAATACGTTTTAGAAGAAATCCGAGAGTTTTCCTGAAAACAAAAAATTATCTTCGAACACGGAATCGTTCGTCTAAATCACTTGAGTAGTCCTAAGAGAGGCTAGAAAATAATTTAAGAGGAAATCTGAGATTTTTTCTGAAAACAAAAATTGTCAGCGAACACAGAATCGTTTGTCTAGATCACATTAGTAGTCCTAGGGTAGGCTAAAATAACGTTTTAGAAGAAATCTTAGTTTTTTCGGAAAACAAAAAATGTCTTTTAACACGGAATCGTTGGTCTAGATCACCTTAGTTGTCCGAAGGGAGGCTAGAAGAAATCCGAGTTTTTCTGAAAACAAAAAATTATCTTGGAACACGGAATCGTTCGTCCAAATCACTTTAGTAGTCCTAAGGATGCTAGGAAATCATTACAGTAGAAATCCGAGAGTTTTTCGGAAAACAAAAAATTATCTTGGAACACGGAATCGTTCGTCTAAATCACTTCAGTAGTCCTAGGAGAGACTAGAAAATAGTTTAAGAGGAAATCTGAGAGTTTTTTCGGAAAACAAAATTTGTCAGCGAACACGGAATCGTTGGTCTAGATCACATTAGTAGTCCTAGGGTAGGCTTACAATAACGTTTTAGAAGAAATCTGAGGTTTTTTTCGGAAAACAGAAAAATATCTCCGAAAAAGGAATTAGTAGTATAGATCACATTAGTAGTCCTAGGGGAGGCTAGAAAATCCTTTTAGAAGAAATCTGAGTTTTTTTCGGAAAACAAAAAATGTCTTCGAACACGGAGTCTTTGGTCTAGATCACCTTAGTTGTCCGAGGGGGGCTAGAAAATCATTTTAGAAGAAATCTTCTTTTTTCGAAAAACAAAAAAATATCTCTGAAAAACAAATTAGTAGTATAAATCACTTTAGTAGTCCTAGGGGAGGCTAGAAAATCCTTTTAGAAGAAATCTAAGAGTTTTTTCGGAAAACCAAAAATGTCTCCGAACACGGAATCATTGGTCTGGATAACTTTAGTTGTCCGAGGGGAGGCTAGAAAATCATTAAAAGAAGAAATCCGAGAGTTTTTCTGAAAACAAAAAATTATCTTCGAACACGGGATCGTTCGTCTAAATCACTTGAGTAGTCCTAGGAGAGGCTAGAAAATAATTTCAGAGGAAATCCGAATTTTTTTCTGAAAACAAAAAATGTCAGCGAACACAGAATCGTTTTTCTAGGTCACATTAGTAGTCCTAGGGTAGGCTAGAAAATCATTTTAGAAGAAATCTAAGAGTTGTTTTCGGAAAACAAAAAATGTCTTCGAACACGGAATCGTTGGTCTAGATCACCTTAGTTGTCTGAGGGAGGCTAGAAAATCATTTTAGAAGAAATCTAAGAGTTTTTTTCGGAAAACCAAAAATGTCTTCGAACACGGAATCTTTGGTCTAGATCACCTTAGTTGTCCGAGGGGAGGCTAGAAAATCATTTTAGAAGAAATCTGAGTTTTTTTGAAAACAAAAAATTATCTTGGAACATGGAATCATTCGTCTAAATCTTTTTAGTCGTCCTAGGGTAGGCTAAAATAACGTTTAGAAGAAATCAGAGAGTTTTTTTCGGAAAACAAATTATGTCTTTAAACACGGAATCGTTAGTCTAGGTCGCCTAAGTTGTCCGAGGGAGGCTAGAAAATCATTATAGAAGAAATCGCATCGTCGCATCGTCGCATAGTCGCATCGTTGCATCGTGCAATTCAAAAGGATGCTATCTTCTTGGCAGCGCAGAGAGGGACCCAGCAAGGTGTAATTGGAAAACGTACGCCTATTCATGTTTTTGATAATTTTCCAACAACCTGAAGTAACAAACTTGTGCGCCCTCACTCGGCGAAAATAAAGACAGGCCTTTATCAAAATGCGACGATGCGACGATGCGACGATGCGACGATGCGACGATGCGACGATGCGACGATGCGACTATGCGACGATGCGACGCAACTATGCGACGATGCGACGATGCGACGGCACGACGCGACTATGCGACGGCACGACGCGACTATGCGCCGTCGACGGCGTAAACGGCCAGAGACCCTGAAAAACCAAATGCGACGATGCGACGGCACGACGCGACTATGCGACGGCACGACGCGACGCCGAAACGGCCCTATACACAGAGTGCAAAAAGGGGCGACGGCACGACGCGACTATGCGACGGCACGACGCGACTATGCGCCGTGGACGGCGCATGTTTAGGAGATCCGGGTATAAATGCGAAACATGCGCCGCGTAACTTGGCAGAGATGGAATTCCATAGTATATACCTTGGGAACTTTTTGCTAGTAGGAGTACGTACCATGCTCTCCTAACAAACGAATGGTACGAAGCTACTGCAGGAAACCCATTGTATTAGACAATGACCGCTGACCAGCACATGCTGCACATGAATACGGTACCCCTTCCGATGATCCGTTGGTTGTGCACCGAGTTGTTTACGCGAGCAGGATTAGCTGACGTCACTACACGTAGGTGACTCATCGGGGATTACCCATTCATTCGGTGGTCCTGTTCGGACCTGTTACTTCGACCATGGAATGGCTCCATACTTCGAACCCCAGTCACATTCATTGGGGTTGGATTTGGAAACATCTGCAGCCTGACGCTAAAGGCCACACAAAACTACAGTAGGCCTACGTATTTTTCCCCGTAAAGTGTTTGTACAATTAAAGGATATTAAAACAATAGACTCGATCTGTCGGAACACAATGCTTTGGTTGTCATTCCCACGTTTTATATTCTATTTTCATTCACCACTGGTCTTGAACAATAAACAAAACAGATTCATTATAATGAGGAGCGAGTAACTGAGGTAAACTTCATGATTTAATAAACAAATGGTTTTCCTATTGGCTTTGTCTTCGGCTTGATCTTCATCCATACCATTGTCGATGGTACTTCTCGTGTTTCTCATTCCACATATCTTTGGTTGCTTCTTTGGCCTCTTCCAACCAGTCTTGGTAAGCGATATTATCTTCCAATTCGGAGCTGGACCCATCTTCTTCCGACAAGTCATCGTCGGTTTCTTCCTCTGATTCGTCATCACTCTCTTTTAAATCGTCACCATCATCCTTAGATTCAGTCCCGTCGCCATCAATTGTAGATTAAGTTCCGCTGCTGTCTGTTTCCGAATCCTGACATCGACGCCTTTTAAATCCTAGTTGATAATCTTCTACGTTAGAATTGGCTGATCGAAATGTTCTTATGTAACGATCATCGTCAATGTCGTCCATTTTCGATTCACCCGCACCGTGTGCGTTTTCTTCATGTCTTCGAAGGTTATATTGCCGACTAAAGCTTATGCTGCAAAGATGACAAGCATAGCGTTTTATCCCAGATATAGCATTCATGATGTTCACTCGTGGAGTGTCGATCTCCAAATGGGAAGAACATGTTTAAAGGGGGCAATATATAAATGTCCGGTTTTCTGTTTTCATGGGCAGACATGAGCACAGACATGAGCACAGACATGAGCACAGACATGAGCAGAAATGAGCAGAAATGAGCAGAAATGAGCAGAAATGAGCAGAAATGAGCAGACATGAGCAGACATGAGCAGAAATGAGCAGACATGACATGCTCATTTCTGCTCATTTCTGCTCATGTCTGTGCTCATGAGTTTACGAGAGGGACATTTTGGGGTGATTTTACGGTAAACTGTGTACTTGCGGGGTGACTATGACATTGTGGGTTGCACCCACAATGGAGACTTTGGCAGGGAGCTTTTCAGCAGGTCCTGGTGCTTTTGGGCAATCTTTTTTATTTTGCCCCACAAAGTTCAGACCCATTTGTGTCTGTTGTCTGTTTCATGCATGAGAGGTTTAAAAAGTTGTTTGGCGCCCTCTTTGGGCATACCCAAAGCAACTGGTACCCACGCATAAACATTGTGCAAGTATGGGACGGAAACCAGTGTGCACTTCAGTTGCAGTGCTAGTATACATAATACAGTTGCAGTGCTTAGTATACATAATACAGTACATTGTGAATACATGTACAATGCATGTACTTTTTAGCTAGCTACACTGTACATTGGGCTTCAAGGACACAGCGTGTCAGACTAGGATAACGCTACACTAGGTAAGTTGATTATGTGGGATGTGTTTACCATTAAATTTCACAATATTTATTTTACAATCCTATTTTCTTTGATATACACAGGCCACGAATATGGATCAAGTACAATACATGCACAGAACATGGTGTAGTTGAAGAATTTTACTGGTCACATGTAATGATGATGTATATCACTAGTGCTTCTTACTACAGTACATGTACTATGCACAGTACTACTGTGTAATAATGTAGTACTTGTTGTGGTACACATTGTACTGCTAAGTACTAGTAGTAGTACTAGTACATGCAGTATGATACAGTGTAGTAGTAGTACTATTAATTATAAAGTGTTACTATAGTAAGTATTTATATTATACTGAAATCACTCATATGATATTAATCCATTTAATTTTTTACTGTAAGTTGTATGTGTTCCTGTCTTGATATTAATAATTAAGTTTATTTATCTTTTGAAAAGGTATACTGCTGCAGCCATGGAAGAGGGAAGAAATAGGGATGGTGATTATCAAGGTGATTTAAGATATATATAGTTAATAAAAAATATGGCCAGTTGTTTTGATTTTACTGTTTAGTTTTGGGATTGCCATTGATTTTAGATAATTTACTTGAAAAGGAAATGTTATGAACATATTAATAAATATGAATAGTTTAACCCAAGTCCAGGCTTAGGCTATGCGGTTTTGCCTTTCACAAATTCAGGATACCAGCTGAAGGTTTTAATGTATATGGACTCAATGATAGATGAGGCCAAAAAATAATGGTTCTGCTTCCGGTTACCCGACTGACCCTATTTCGAGCCTGCGACCCTAAATTTTTATCGGGAAACAATGATGATAAAAAAATTCAATGTGTAATTTGATCGTATTATTCCATTAAGGCTTGACCACATGCAGATGTCTTTATATGATTGTGCACAACAAAAAATTGGCAACAAAAAAAATTCCCTACCTACCTGCCCTATTTTGAAATACCATAATATTGGAAGCAGAATTTTTTGGGGGGCCTGATTGGTTGACTTCACCTGTGGACAAATGTAAACTGAGTTCTACAATCCAGAATGTTTACAATTATTCTTTATACTTCTGAATTTATTTCCAACAGTTGGAGACATTGTATGGGTAAAATTGCAAGATGTATGGTGGCCGGGAGTAGTTGATTCTTTAACTGGGAGGCGCATCAGGTGTGGCTTTTATAAAGAAGATACAATGTAAGTATATTTATAATGAAATTCATGACTTAAAAAAAATACTTGCAATGGCAGTTTTTAGCAACCAAAGCCAACAAAAACTACATGTTATGTATCTGTACTGTGTAAACACGCCATTTTTCACAATTCATTAATCTGGCATCAACCTTTCAATATTTGAATAGTGCATACAATATGGATGGGCAATCGGACATCATGAAATATAACTTAATTTAGATCTACCTTTCGCAAACTGTTTTTATTGCCATAACTGTCAGTGACATAAGAAAATAAATGTGTCTGCGGTGAAAATTAGTTGGAATTGAACTTGTCCTGCTCAACTATAGTGCCTGTGTTCTTTGAAGAAGTATGGTACATATAACTTTGAAATTACTCTGCATCAAGTTAATGTTATAACAATGGTTACCATATTTACGCTCTGATAATATTCCTGACTTTCCAATAAGATCGTTTGAATATCATCTATTAAATTACTTATTTACAAAAATACATCATCAAGAGCAGGAATCAAAAGATTCATTTCTAAAAGCGATAATGATTTCTTAAGGAAGGGTCAAGGTAATTTTTGACAAGTGTTAGTACGTAATTATGAAGTATCTCATTTTGAGGTATTCATCAATAACAACCAGCAAAGTCCAAATTGCCATGACATTAATTTTCAAGGCAATCTATTTGCATGCCGTTGGAAAATGTTTACTCATTTTTATCATTCGGTCTTTCATTTTTGTTACTTGTTGCTTTTGTTGTTGAATTTTGCGAATGATTTTTCTATTTCATCATGTTACTGACAAGTTTGGGTGTGGATGATTCCATTTGTTAAACGGTTTCGTAATTGAACCGCTTTGTATTTTCCGTTAACAATATTGGGCAAATGAGCAGCCAAACAATTTAAAAAAAATCTTTTAAACATGTCTCATACATGTACATCCTATTGATACATAAATGACAGTCAGACTGCCAAAACAGCATTCGGTATACTTTATCAATGCATTGAAGCAAAAGAAAGTCGCAAGACCTATGGCTCTATCACGTGCACTACCTCAAACATATAAACTGTACCTCATCTCTTGTAGAGTTGTAATGCTCAGTATGTTGGTGAGACAAAAAAACACTCTCAAAAAACGTATCTATGGCCATACTGTAGGTCTATAATCAAAACCGGTAAAATGGACATCCCTGTTGTGTATCACTTCAATCTCCCTGATCATTTGATATCAGATATGAGTGTACTGGGCATAGAATCCCTTGGTCACCGTAGTAAATCTGTCCGTCTAAGCCAAGAGAAAATGTGGATGAAACGTCTTCAGACTATTCAACCACATGGTCTCAACATCCAGGAGGGTAATGACTAATACCATGCAGCTTTCTGATAATCCTTCTTTTGTGTTCACTCCTTCACACTTCTCTCTTTGATCTTTCCCCCTCTTCTCACTAATCCCTACCCTACTCCTTACCCTTCCCTTTGATCTCACCCTACCAGCTTTACTCTTTGTCACCTTTACTCTTTGTCCTTTGTGTCTCATCCGTGTCCTATTCACTCTCTTCCCCCTTCCTTCATGTACATGTATCTGTGTTGTCCTTGTCACTCTGCCTTTGAGAAAGGTCCTGCTAGGATCGAAACGTCAGGCCCACTAAATTTTAGATTTACTTTTTGGTAATTTTAGTCAGTAAGCAGTTTGCAACATTTTTGTATATCACCTTAAGTTACTAACCCTTTCAACTTTCAATTATATTGTTTGTATTACATGTACTTGCATAGTAAAAGATATTATTCTTTCCTTTTGTGATGCAAAAAGCATACACAATAATGGAGCTACGTGCAGTGAGCTCTGACATTTAGTTATTTTTTCATGACAGGTGTTGAAAAATAAATGATGATGCTTGAAAGTTGTACACTGGTTACAGTGTTGCACAGGGATCGATGAACTCTTTGATGGCTACCTGGGCAAACTGAAAAGTGTGATAGATCATTTTTAGGTGTTGAATTGAAAAGTGTCTTTGATATTAGGCTCTATATACACAGATGTGGCTGTCCAGAGAATGGACTATTCAATTGTTAAGGAATGACCTTATATTTTCATTTTTCAGGTCATCCAGCACTGGTTTGTGGCCAATTGTATCCTTGAAACTATTAAAGTAAAATCCTGTTTATTTTAAAACTACTGTAATTTTTTTTCAGACATATTGGCAAAGAAAAGACCTGATCTTCTGCCAAAGTTCTTTAAAGATGTAGAGCGTGCTTCTGAAGGATGTCAGCTGACAGGTAATTGTGACCCCATAGAAAGTGGGTCTCCAATAGAAAGTGATAACCAAGCGAAAACAACACCAGAAATTCAACAACCAAGAGAACATGATGTAGAGTCTCCTCCTGACCCAATTGGCTGTCAAAGTCGTTCAAAGGATAGCCAAGATGAAGCTGAAGCTGGATTTGAAGATGGTGATGATGAGGATTACATACCGGTACAGTCTTCATCAGTTGCAAGTGACAGTGATTATGAACCGTCAACTAAAAAACAAGCCTATGTATCAGAAAGCTCTGATGACAGCGATGAATCCTATGTAATTCCTTATAGAGCCAATTTGCTGTTGTTACAAGAGAATCTGGAGATGGTAAAGAAGGAAAACATCAGAGGTTTAGCTGATGAAGAGTTTTCGGATGACGACGAGAGTGACATTGATGGCATTGTGTCTGATGAACAGAAGTTAACAGACATTAACAAGTGAAGAGGAAGAAACTACTTGACAAAATTATAGCATCAGGTGATCATCTTCATAATGTTGAAGTCCTAAAAGAAAGAAAAAGGAGAGCTTATTCTTGGAAGAAGACCAGTCACAATCCTGAATATCAAAGAATATGGCCCATGTCCAAATTGTAAGGAATGGTTGCGCATGACAATCATAAAACGTCATCAAGCTTCATGTCCTGCAAAAGATGCTCACTCCAGAATGACTGCTGGTTACTTACAAGTGCAGTCTAATATGATGTCCGGGAGATTACGTTCCAAAGCCAGCAAAGCTTTGACCAATGAGGTGTTCACAATAATGAGGCAGGATGAAATTGGGCAAACAGCATGCACAGATTCTCTTATAATTGCCTTGGGGAATGACTGGATGCAGAAGAATGTTGGTAATCGCCTCATGCGAAAATATTACACTTCAAGTATTATGCGTCTGTCTGCTCGACTAAAATTGAGTCTGTCTAAACTCTGCACTCCAGAATCTGGATCAGATTTAGTATGTTACCTGAAACCAACGTTTTTTGAAGAGATCACGCAAGGTATATACTGGGTTGCAAAACAGAATGCTGATGACGAAGAAGATTTAGCATCTCCATCAAATGCCATTAAATTGGCATATCATCTCAAGAAACTGACAAACATCAAACTTGCTCAAGCAATCACAACTGATGATGATGTAGCAAAGAAGGAGGCAAAAGATTTGTTAAAGCTAATGGATTTGCAGCTTTCCATAAAGCTGGGCAGGGTGTTGCTGGCTGAGAGGAAATTGGGGAGAGAAAAACCACTGCCACTTCCAGAGGACATCAAGAAACTCTCAGAATACATCAGTACTGAGATACAATCACTTGACCTGCAAGACCATTCTCATCAGAACTTCGTGAGAGCTGCACAATTAGCTCAGACTAAACTGATCACGTACAACCGTCGAAGATGTGGAGAGCTGCAAGCAATGCTGTAAGGACCAAACTTCATTTTACTATTATGTCAGAACACAGATTTAGAGCTTTATGTCATGATATACCAACATATTTGAACATAATTATGTCATCTCAAAATAAAATGTTTTTTTTTTTTTAATTGCAGGCTGAAAAATTACTCCCACCGAAAGACAGGGTTAAGTTCTATTGATATAGAAATGATGGACCTGACTGACTTTGAAAGAAGACTTGCTGAAAGACAAGAGGTCATCGAGATTCGAGGAAAGGTTGGTATTATTTCTAGCACCTAAAACCATCAGATTAAACTTATTGAGTGAAGTGCTTTATGTGGGAAACATCTCACATAGCAGTGTTCTTTTTATACTTAATTTGAAAGATGTTTGTATCTCACTTTCACTAGAATGGGAAACCTGTACCTGTTATTGTGCCACAAGAAGTACAGCCTGTTCTGGATTACCTTGCCAATCATGAGACACGAAAAACTGCAGGCATCTTACTTGTCAAGCCATATTTGTTCGCATCTTATGGTATGGTTTCATGCGAATTAATTTCATAAATTAATACACTTAATTTGATAATATAACTAAGATTAAATACATGTATTTTCAAAATAAATTAATGAATATCATTATTTGTCAAACAGGAGCAGGTGTTGTTTGAGGCTATGACTCAGTGTCATCAGTTGTTAATCAAGCTGGTTTATTTAAACCAGACTTCATCCGCTCCTCTAACATG
The DNA here is from genome assembly GCA_949987565.1 of Luidia sarsii. Lineage (NCBI taxonomy): Eukaryota > Metazoa > Echinodermata > Asteroidea > Paxillosida > Luidiidae > Luidia > Luidia sarsii. The sequence continues at coordinate 9,491,559 of OX465111.1, forward strand.
CGGAAATATATGGCCACAATGACCCAGGTAATGAATAGTTTTTCCATCAACACTTAAAGTGAATATCATTGTGCCCCAACTTGGGATTGGATAGGTAGGCCTAATTCACATAGTGGGTAGAGTGAGTGTTGGATATACATGTACATAAATGTAGTGCCTTTGGGTTCTGCTAGATTAGAAAAGTGTACATGCATTCCATGTATTTTTTTTTCTTTTCAGTCATTGGACATAAGTGACCAAGAAATAAAGTGGGTGTGCGGTCACCTTGGGCACACCCTTAATGTGCACCAGCTGCATTACAGAGCAATGTCAGGGATCCTTGAGAGAGTCCAAATTGCTAAGATTTTACTGATCCAAGACAGAAATCTTGTCAACAAATATCATGGGAAAGGACTGCAAGAAATACAGCTAGAGGGTATGTAAACTGGATTGATCATTAGAAACCTATTTCATCAATCATTACGGTCAGTATTTCTTGGTAATTCCAAGCAATATGTTAATTTCGATTTGCACTATTATCTTATGTGCCTAACTGTATTAGTAAATTGTTACGAGATGCAACTCTGTTATGCTAAATATTTTAACTAAATTACTCCTTTTCATTTTTAGAACTTGTGAATGACAAGCAAGATGATGAAATGCCTTCCACTAGCCGTGAGCTGCCAACAACAGACATGGTGCAAGCCTCTCTCATGGAAGAGATGGCAAATGACAGCCATGATTTCATCCCAGAACTTCTGGATAATGATTATGAAGAGACAGGTATGCCCACACGTATTATATTACTACACGTATGTGAACTGTGCAATCCTCCATCACGTTGGTATTTTCTTTTTCATTTTCTCTTATTTATTTTCTTTCTAATTACATGTTTGCAATCTGGTCTAGTTTTATACTCACTGTTTCAATATCAATTCATGACAACATTTTGAGATTGCTTGATGAAGAAATATATTAAAAATATGTTGTGCAAGTGACAGAAAATCTTATTATGAGTATTTTTATTTTGTAGTGGAACTTGAACAACGAAAGATCATGAAGAAAAAGAAGATTGTTAACCGGCATGACTGGTCACCCAGAGAGCTGACTGAGATTAGAGAGGTGTTTGCAGATTTCTTCGCAATGGACAAAACTCCTGGACAAGCCCAAGTTGCTAAGGGCATTGCTAAAAGCAAGCACTCTGGAGGCATTATTTGGAAGATTGGGCCAGATAAAATAAAGAAAAAAATTTTCTGGATGAGACTTCATCCTCAAGCACACTAGCCTGTAATCTCTACACTTAGTCTATATTCTTAAACATTCCTTTATGCTTGTGTTCAGCAAGAAATATTGCAGTTCAGTAATTCAAAATGATGTTTGAATCCCTTCAGGTATTTTGTGAATGCTGTTTTCTTGGAAAATGGACCAAACTTTGTTGCATTAATTTATGTTATATTTCTGTACATTATTTTTGAAGAGCTTTTACTCAGTCCTGAAGAAAATGTTGAAAAAACATGGCTAAAACATGAAACTCTTCTTTCTCTTTGAGAAAATCAAGCTTAGAAAGGTTAGATGGTTATATTTGTAAGACTTGCATCTGAGAACTGTATGATTAAAAACGGTGTAGTAGATTTTGTCAATTTCCCTGATTACATTGTATGTTGTGACAATGACACTATCTCACTTAATTTTGATGATATCTATAATTATAGTATTTTTTGTGTTAAACCTACAAATTAAAACAGTTTTAGAGTTGGATTCAGCTTATTCTCTGGATTAAAAAGGTGTGTACTTTCAAAACTCAATTGTCAAACCCTCTATCATATTGTTTTGATGTTAACAACACTTCGCTTATGTTAATGATTATTGAGTTCTATGAGTCCCCACTGTAAGACAGTGCAAACCCACAAGTCTGTAATACTCACCAGTGTAAGGATATGTCCTATGAGCCCACACTGTCAGACAGTGCAAACCCACAAGTTGTCTGTAATACTCTCCAGTGTAGGGATATGTTCTATGAGCCCACACTGTCAGACAGTGCAAACCCACAAGTTTTCTGTAATACATGTCACCAGTGTAAGGAAATGTCCTATGAGCCCACACTGTCAGACAGTACAAACCCACAAGTTGTCTGTAATACTCTCCAGTGTAAGGATATGTCCTATGAGCCCACACTGTCAGACAGTGCAAACCCACAAGTTGTCTGTAATACTCTCCAGTGTAGGGATATGTCCTATGAGCCCACACTGTCAGACAGTGCAAACCCACAAGTTGTCTGTAATACTCTCCAGTGTAAGGATATGTCCTAGGTGTCCCCACTGTCAGACAGTGCAAACCCACAAGTTGTCTGTAATACTCTCCACTGTAGGGATATGTCCTATGAGCCCACACTGTCAGACAGTGCAAACCCACAAGTTGTCTGTAATACTCCCCAGTGTAAGGATAATAATTATGTCCTATGAGTATAAGCCCACACTGTCAGACAGTGCAAACCCACACGGTGTCTGTAATACTCTCCAGTGTAGGGATATGTCCTATGAGCCCACACTGTCAGACAGTACAAACCCACAAGTTGTCTGTAATACTCCCCAGTGTAAGGATAATAATTATGTCCTATGAGTATAAGCCCACACTGTCAGACAGTGCAAACCCACAAGTTGTCTGTAATACTCTCCAGTGTAGGGATATGTCCTATGAGCCCACACTGTCAGACAGCACAAACCCACAAGTTGTCTGTAATACTCCCCAGTGTAAGGATGATAATTATGTCCTATGAGTATGAGCCCACACTGTCAGACAGTGCAAACCCACAAGTTGTCTGTAATACTCTCCAGTGTAGGGATATGTCCTATGAGCCCCCACTGTCAGACCGTACAATCCCACAAGTTGTGTGTAATACTCTCCAGTGTAAGGATATGTCCTATGAGCCCACACTGTCAGACAGTGCAAACCCACAAGTTGTCTGTAATACTCACCAGTGTAGGGATATGTCCTATGAGCCCCCACTGTCAGACCGTACAATCCCACAAGTTGTGTGTAATACTCTCCAGTGTAAGGATATGTCCTATGAGCCCACACTGTCAGACAGTGCAAACCCACATGTTGTCTGTAATACTCTCCAGTGTAAGGATATGCCCTAGGTGTCCCCACTGTCAGACAGTGCAAACCCACAAGTTGTCTGTAATACTCTCCAGTGTAGGGATATGTCCTATGAGCCCACACTGTCAAACAGTACAAACCCACAAGTTGTCTGTAATACTCTTTTAGTGTTAAGGGGAATGGACACACTAATTTACTCTTGGGCTGAGATGGCGGTACAGTATTTTATTGATGTACAAGACAGTGTACATGTATGTACAGAGCTATGCTTGAATGCCCAAGTTGAAAGGTGGAGCGCTAAGAAAAGTGATGTGGCTCGAATGAAGGTAGCAGGAAAAGTGAGAAATAGTCTTAGGAGAAAGAATTGGTAGATTGAGAAACAAACAAGTCAGGGTAGCTTTCTAAGAAAAAATGATGACTCATAGTCAGGAGTGCAACACTGGACAGAGCACTGACCACTCAGGGTCATTGGTCAGCCTCACTGGTGTAAAACAATGTGTGCAAGTAATTGCTTGAGGCTGTACAGTGTAAGTGTAGGTCCAGGAAGTAGTGAGTAACAACAATTCTATGAAATGGTCGACATGTGGCAAAACAATTACACGGTGTCTTATGTGGAAATAAGGATATACAGTATTGATCAGCAAATTGAAAAAAGTAACAGAGGAAAATGCATATAAGGAAATATAATCAATGTCTGTAATGAAACGCTACAGGAGCCCCCTTCCAGTGAGTGTGTGGCTAGTAGCGAACGAATGTGACATAGCGTTTAGGCCAATGCACGCTGCGACCAGAACGGGTGGTGCGGGCAGATGGCACAGCAGTGGGTTGTGCTGTGTCGGTATTGTCCGCAATGGAGTCTGTAGGGTCGGGTGGGCGCGTTGCATTGGGAATAGAACTAGTGTCCTGAGTGTGATCCATGGTGGCGCTTTTTAGTAGATCAATGCTCACAGTATCGGTGCAAGTGTGCATGTCAAGCACGAAATGCTTGGTGGTACGACTGAGCACTTTGAAGGGTCCATCGTAGGGCGGTTGTAAGGGTTTGCGTACCGAGTCACGTCGAACAAAAACATGTGTGCATGTCTGGAGGTCCTTGGGAACATGCACAGTGGGACGTTGCTGTGTGCGAGGTGTCGGCGGCTGAAGATTGTGCATTGTGTTCCTGAGGCGATGGACATAGTTCGTGGGGTCCAAACTAGTGGTATCGGTTGTGTTAAAGAATTCTCCTGGTAAACGGAGGGTTGTGCCGTATACGCGTTCGGCGACACTGTGGCCGAAATCGGACTTGACCGCTGTCCGTATTCCGAGAAGAACAAGTGATAAAGTCTCTGTCCATTTGTGCGCGTCCACTTGGGCCCGTAGTGATGCCTTTAGTTGTCTGTGAAAACGTTCCACAAGGCCATTTGCGATTGGGTGGTAGGCGGTGGTGCGAACGCGTTTTGTTCCAAGGAGGTTTGTCAGAGCGAGAAAAAGTGCAGATTCAAACTGACCCCCTCGATCGGTGGTGATGGTAGATGGAACGCCAAAGGAAGCGACCCATCTGGTCACAAACGCACGTGCGACTGTCTCAGCTGTGATGTTGGGCAGTGGTATTGCTTCCGGCCAACGTGTGAAACGATCAATGCAAGTTAATACGTAGCTGCATCCATCGGATGGAGGCAATGGGCCCACAAGATCAATGTGGACATGATCTAATCTTGCGCTTGGGGCCTGAAATTGGGACAGGGGTGCAAAGGTGTGACGATGAACCTTTGCTCGCTGACATTGTATGCAAGATCGTGCCCATGTTCTAACATCACGGTTCATACCTGGCCAAACGTAGCGTTCTGTAATGAGACGTTGGGTGGTGCGAATCCCTGGGTGTGACAAGGAATGCAGCGAGTCGAACACTGCACGGCGTAGGTTTGCATGAACAAATGGGCGTGGGTTGCCAGTTGAAATGTCGCAGGTTAATGTTGTATCGCATGCTGGTAGGGGAACATCCCTGAAGGTGAGCGAAGTTGAAGAATTGCGAAGTTGCGTGAGTTCATCATTGGCAAGCTGTAACTCTGCCATCTTGCAAAAATCAACAGGTGCGGACTGCTCTGGGTGAAGGGCATTGAGTTCGATACGCGAAAGGGCATCGGCTGCGAAGTTCTCTTTACCTTTTACGTGTCGGATGTCGCAGGTAAACTGAGAAATGAAATCGAGATGGCGAATTTCGCGTGGGGAATATCTGTCTGCCGATGACGAAAGCGCGTAGGTGAGGGGTTTGTGATCCGTGAGGACGTAGAATTCACGACCCTCAAGTAAGTGACGGAAATGGCGAACAGTGAGGTACACTGCTAAAAGTTCACGTCCAAAGGTGCTGTACCGAGTTTCAGCGAATTGCAGCTTTTTGGAGAAGAACGAGATTGGCTGCCATGCGTCGTTTACCCATTGTTGAAGCACAGCTCCTACGGCAACATCCGAAGCGTCCGTCATGACGCAAAGAGGAGCGTCCGGCTTGGGATGTGCAAGGAGGGTAGCGTTTGCGAGGGCAATTTTGACCTGTTGAAATGAAGCTGTAGCTTGGTCATTCCATGCGAGTGGAGCTGATTTCTTTCCCGCGTTAGTCAACAGGTCTGTGAGCGGATGCAGGACGTTTGAGCACCGTGGGACAAAACGGCGGAAGAAATTGACAAGTCCGAGGAATTCTCTAAGCTTTGTCTGAGTTGTTGGCTGGGGAAAGTTGTGGATAGCACTGACCTTATCTGCAAGTGGTTTAACACCATGACAGTCAACGTGATGTCCAAGGAACTCGAGTGAATTCACACCGAATTGACTTTTCGCTGGGTTGATGACGACCCCATATTGGTTGAGGCGGGTGAGCAGCAAGTGAAGATGTTGTGCATGTTGGTCAGCATCGGGACTGGCAATGAGAAGGTCGTCAATGTACGCATAACAAAAGTCAAGTCCGCGGGTGACTTCGTCGATAAAACGTTGGAACGTTTGGGCGGCGTTGCGCAATCCAAATGGCATTCGAACAAATTCAAACAGTCCGAAGGGTGTAGTGATTGCAGTTTTAGCAATGTCGTCCGGTGCCATGGGTATTTGGTGATACGCACGGACAAGATCACTTTTCGAGAAAACTGTTGCTCCGTGGAGTGATGCAGTGAAATCTTGGATGTGCGGCACTGGGTAGCGGTCAGGCACCGTGGCTGTATTCAGCGCCCGGTAGTCTCCACATGGTCGCCAATCTCCCGGTTGTTTCTTGGGGACCATGTGAAGTGGAGATGACCAGTTACTGTCCGAAGGACGGATGATGCCGAGTTCCAGCATGTGTTGGAACTCACCCTTTGCGGCCTTAAGACGGTCGGGGGCAAGTCGACGTGGTCGTGCAGCAGCTGGTGGGCCAGTCGTGACAATGTGGTGAGTCACATTGTGCTTGACCGGTGTGTCACGATAGGAAGGACGTGCGATGTCGGGGAAATCCTTTAAAATGTCCGCAAAGCGTGATGGGGTTGGTGCTGCGAGGACAGGACTGATTGCTCGGGCGCTCGAGGCTTTACCTTTGACGCTCAAGTTGGTAGTGGCGTCGATGAGCCTGCGATTGCGAACGTCGACCAGAAAATTGAAATGTCGGAGGAAATCCGCGCCAATGATCGCATGGTGAACCTCCGCAACAATAAACACCCAGCGGCATGGTCGCCGGAGACCAATGTCCAATGTCAAAGATATCTCACCGTAAGTAGCAATCGGGGAAGCGTTTGCTGCTTGGAGATCTTGTCCATGTAGACGGTTGGTGCGCTCGTGAGTTGAAGGAGGGATGACGCTCACCTCAGCTCCTGTGTCCACGAGGAATTGGTGTTTAGTGTGGCGGTCGGTTACGTAGAAAAGGCGACTGGGTGCGGCGTGACCGGCAAGGCTTGTCGCCCCTAGTTGCCGGCTTGGCCGTTTCCCTGGCTCTGGGCGGCACCTGCAGTGTGGGAGCATGGCTGCTGGCATCTGCGAGCATTGGTACCATACTTCCAATGGTACCAGCACTCCTTCTGCTCATCGCGGGATGGGGTCTGGTCGCGGCGATGACGGTCGCGAGACGGACTGCGACCGCTGCTCCTGTGTCGTCGCTGGGCGGACAGGGCTGACACCTGTGCTGTCAACTTGTGCACAGCATCCCGGAGTTGTTGCAGCTCCGTCAGTTGAGATGTGACTGGAGCTGTGACTGCGGCGACTGGTGGCTGGCTTGGAGTGGAAGTGGCCATTATAATTGTGCTGAATTCGGTTGCAATAGTTCGGAGTCTGGGTCACCAATTAAGTGTTAAGGGGAATGAACACACTAATTTACTCTTGGGCTGAGATGGCGGTACAGTATTTTATTGATGTACAAGACAGTGTACATGTATATGTACAGAGCTATGCTTGAATGCCCAAGTTGAAAGGTGGAGCGCTAAGAAAAGTGATGTGGCTCGAATGAAGGTAGCGGGAGAAGTGAGAAATAGTCTTAGGAGAAAGAATTGGTAGATTGAGAAACAAACAAGTCAGGGTAGCTTTCTAAGAAAAAATGATTATTCATAGTCAGGAGTGCAACACTGGACATAGCACTGACCACTCAGGGTCATTGGTCAGCCTCACTGGTGTAAAACAATGTGTGCAAGTAATTGCTTGAGGCTGTACAGTGTAAGTGTAGGTCCAGGAAGTAGTGAGTAACAACAATTCTATGAAATGGTGGACATGTGGCAAAACAATTACACGGTGTCTTATGTGGAAATAAGGATATACAGTATTGATCAGCAAATTGAAAAAAGGAACAGAGGAAAATGCATATAAGGAAATATAATCAATGTCTGTAATGAAACGCTACACTCTCCACTGTAGAGATATGTCCTATGAGCCCACACTGTCAGACAGTACAAACCCACAAGTTGTCTGTAATACTCCCCAGTGTAAGGATAATAATTATGTCCTATGAGTATAAGCCCACACTGTCAGACAGTGCAATCCCACAAGTTGTCTGTAATACTCTCCAGTGTAGGGATGTCCTATCAGCCCACACTGTCAGACAGTACAAACCCACAGGTTGTCTGTAATACTCTCCAGTGTAGGAATAAGTCCTATGAGCCCACACTGTCAGACAGTGCAAACCCACAAGTTGTCTGTAATACTCTCCAGTGTAGGGATATGTCCTATCAGCCCACACTGTCAGACAGTGCAAACCCACAAGTTGTCTGTAATACTCTCCACTGTAGGGATATGTCCTATGAGCCCACACTGTCAGACAGTACAAACCCACAAGTTGTCTGTAATACTCTCCACTGTAGGGGTATGTCCTATGAGCCCACACTGTCAGACAGTGCAAACCCACAAATTTGATGTGAGATGTCGCGACAACATCCCCAATCACATACTTAAAAAGGAAAACCCTACAAACAAATTGGCTGATTTTATGAGGAAAAATCACTTGGGGGAATGCTATATGACTGCAGTATTTGAGAAGACAGGAAATACTGATTTTTTTGCCATTTTGGCTATACAATTGAAACCCATGCTTACAATATCATGAAATTTAATGTGAGATGTCGAGAAAACACCCCCAATCACATACTTAAACAGGAAAACCCTACAAACAAATTTGCTGATTTTATGTAGAAAAATCACTTGGGGGATTGCTGTACATTCATGACTGCATTGGTTGAGGAGACAGGAAATACTGATTTTTTGCCATTTTGGCCATACAATTGAAACCCATGCTTACAATATCATGAAATTTGATGTGAGATGTCGAGACAACATTCCCAATCACATACTTAAACAGGAAAACCCTACAAACAAATTGGCTGATTTTATGAGGAAAAATCACTTGGAGGAATGCTATAATATGACTGCAGTAATTGAGAAGACAGGAAATACTGATTTTTTGCCATTTTGGCCATACAATTGAAACCCATGCTTACAATATCATGAAATTTGATGTGAGATGTCGAGACAACATCCCCAATCACATACTTAAACAGGAAAACCCTACAAACAAATTTGCTGATTTTATGGGAAAAAATCACTTGGAGGAATGCTATAATTTTAAAAAACTTCAAGAAACTAGCAGAAAATCTTGTAAAAAATATTTGTTTAATGTAATAATGGATAGGTATGTGTGGGTGGATAATCATAACATTATAATCCTTTTCATAGTTTGAAATATGTTATATTTATTGTTAAAATCCATTTTTTTTTAAGATATAAAATCACAGATATAATGCCCATTGAGTGACATGCGTTTTTACCAAGTAAAAATTCCTTGTTCATGAAAAATCTAGAATTTACCAAAAAGGTTCATTTTTGTCTAGTATCATTGCATTTGTTTCTACTTTAATGCCGATGACATGTTATTACCCTATAATCAGATTCGGTATATTTATTTTACATTTTATTTCATTTTAAATAATAAGCGCCTGATTTATATGCAAATAAGCGATAAAAGAGGGCGCTATTTCCTAAACTTGTTCTAATCTGCCTTACGTGCTTTACTTTGATCTACATTTATGAATGTGATTTAATATTCTTAATCGCCCCCAGAAGATCCTTCCCACATCGGGGAATACTATTGGTTTAAAAAAGGAGTAGTGTTAGTGATTTTCTGTTGTCATTGAAACGGGAAGACGATGAAAATGCTATATGACTAAAATAGTGAATGGACTGGAAGAAGTTTAGTGAGTGCAAGTCGAGGCGCAGATAGAAAGCAAGCTTCTTTCATTAATACAAACGGTTATTCAGTTTGAACAGGCACAATAATCTAGATTTTAGGTTGCTCCTTTTTGTTTAAGGAGATAAAACCAGCTTCCAGACGGTTATGGGTCTATATCCACTCAACGGTTGCAATCCTTTGTCTTTGTATGATGACCATGGAGGTAGTATAATGACAGTTAATACTCATGATTGCACAACGTTCTTGCTTGATTGTCAAAAAGCTGGCATGTCCGAAACAAGTTGTGATCGGAGCCGCTGGCTTTGGTGAAGCTTCGAGCTTCCAGTTTTTTTTACATGTGGGCCTATTTAATGTGGCAGAAACAGTTTTATGTACCCAATGCTTTACAGTTTACACGCATTACACGTATTAAATTCAAGTTGGCCTACGCCGACTGTATGTACTGTCCTGCCGGCGAGGATGTTGATTCTCCCATTCGTACGTGTATCTGCATGGGCAGATTCCCAAACAGATCGCGTGTACTGTACTACACATTCCCAAACAGATCGTGTGCACTGGTCGTCCCACGGTGTCTCATCGAAACGGCTGAAAGCAAACTGCCATTCCCATTGCACAGGACGAAATATGTCGAATTCACAATGAATTAAAGAGTGTACACTGCTTCTACAAGATCGGAATGCTTTAAACGCGGCGTATAAGGCTTTCCTTGCTATAAGAATAATTATGATAGAGCGTGGTAGGATGTGTGTAACTAGACTGTGCAAATTATATTATAGGCACGTGTGTGCCTGTGGATTGTGTAAGTGCGTTGACCTGGACTATGCGTCGTGAAACCGGTAAAAACAATTACCTCTGCTTGAACCACTATGACCACGACGTGAATAAGCTATGTGGACATTCTTGAAAAGGCTCTCATTTCTGTCGTGTTTTACAGAGACCAGTTCAATGACAAGCTGGAGAAGAATGCACGGTTACACGTACCATACACATACACGTACGTGCCACCAGAGCAAGGAACCATAATTATGGCACCGGCCGTATACTGTCCCCAGGCCAATTTACACATTTCAAATTGTAATGTAACACTACATGTATTTGCTAAACCAAGCTCGCGAATTGTCTTCATGCAACATGAAGTCAAATTAGAATATAAACGGTAATGCCAGCGAGAACATAGTCATAGCTTCCAAATTGATGACCAAGTTGATGGTCACAGAAATTCACCGGATATAATGTGGATCCCTAACATATCATTTGATTTCATGGCAATCTTGGCAAACTGCTATAGCACAACAGTGCAAACCCACAAGTTGTCTGTATTACTCTCCAGTGTAGGGATATGCATCCTATGAGCCCACACTGTCAGACAGAACAAACCCACAAGTTCAGTTGTCTGTAATACTCTCCAGTGTAGAGATATGTCCTATGAGCCCACACTGTCAGACAGTACAAACCCACAAGTTGTCTGTAATATCCTCCAGTGTAGGGATATGTCCTATGAGCCCACACTGTCAGACAGTACAAACCCACAAGTTGTCTGTAATACTCTCCAGTGTAGGGATATGTCCTATGAGCCCACACTGTCAGACAGTACAAACCCACAAGTTGTCTGTAATACTCACCAGTGTAGGGATATGTCCTATGAGCCCACACTGTCAGACAGTACAAACCCACAAGTTGTCTGTAATACTCTCCAGTGTAGGGATATGTCCTATCAGCCCACACTGTCAGACAGTACAAACCCACAAGTTGTCTGTAATACTTACCAGTGTAGGGATATGTCCTATGAGCCCACACTGTCAGACAGTACAAACCCACAAGTTGTCTGTAATACTCTCCAGTGTAGGGATATGTCCTATGAGCCCACACTGTCAGACAGTACAAACCCACAAGTTGTCTGTAATACTCACCAGTGTAGGGATATGTCCTATCAGCCCACACTGTCAGACAGTGCAAACCCACAAGTTGTCTGTAATATCCTTCAGTGTAGGGATATGTCCTATGAGCCCACACTGTCAGACAGTGCAAACCCACAAGTTGTCTGTAATACTCTCCAGTGTAGGGATCTTTGAGCCCACACTGTCAGACAGTACAAACCCACAAGTTGTCTGTAATACTCTCCAGTGTAGGGATATGTCCTATGAGCCCATACTGTCAGACAGTACAAACCCACAAGTTGTCTGTAATACTCTTTTATGAGCCCACACTGTCAGACAGTACAAACCCACAAGTTGTCTGTAATACTCTCTTATGAGCCCACACTGTCAGACAGTACAAACCCACAAGTTGTCTGTAATATTACCACGTGATTTTTTTATATTTTTTCCAGTGATTTAAATCATGATTTCAATCAATAATTTCAATCAAACAACCTTGAATATTACCCCCACAGTGTTCAGACAAAACCCTAAATACAGACATGTATAATTATGAAGGGGCAACCCCACAATACTTGCCTCAAACCATTAAGCGGCTGCACAGCGTACAGACTAAAATCACCCCAAAATGTCGCTCTACTAGGTATGTCTGTCTGTGCTCATGTCTGCCCATGAGAACAGAAAACCGGACATTTATATATTGCCCACTTTTAAACATGTCTTCCCATTTGGAGATCGACACTCCACGAGTGAACATCATGAATGCTATATCTGGGATAAAACGCTATGCTTGTCATCATTGCAGCAAAAGCTTTAGTCGGCAATATAACCTTCGAAGACATGAAGAAAACGCGCACGGTGCGGGTGAATCGAAAATGGACGACATTGACGATGATCGTTACATAAGAACATTTCGATCAGCCAATTCTAACGTAGAAGATTATCAACTAGGATTTAAAAGGGGTCGATGTCAGGATTCGGAAACAGACAGCAGGGGAACTGAATCTACAATTGATGGCGACGGGACTGAATCTAAGGATGGTGGTGACGATTTAGAAGAGAGTGATGACGAATCAGGGGAAGAAACCGACGATGACTTGTCGGAAGAAGATGGGTCCAGCTCTGAATTGGAAGATAATATCGCTTACCAAGACTGGTTGGAAGAGACCAAAGAAGCAACCAAAGATATGTGGAATGAGAAACACGAGAAGTACATCGACAATGGTATGGATGAAGATCAAGCCGAAGACAAAGCCAATAGGAAAACCCGCTGGGCAGTCAAGAGAATCTTCTTTGACAACTACAAGGATTTCCTGTCAAGTTACTTCCATCTTGAAGAAAATGAATTCCACCAAGTTATTCTCGCAGATCTCAAAGAAAAACTAGATAAAGGCATGGACGTTGACAAGGCTCTGGACAGGGTAATGGTTAAACACCATGCCAAATTTCTCGGTTTGTTCCAACATGATGAAAGCGGAAGACAAAATTAGAGATGGAAAGGATTAGAAAATCCTAATTCGTGATGAGAGCAAAATGAGCAGGTCAATGAGCAACATGAGCAGAAAATGAGCAACATGAGCAGGAAATGAGCAACTTGAGCAGGAAATGAGCAACATGAGCAAAATGTACAGGGAATGAGCAAAATGAGTAGATGAATGAGCATAATGAGCAAGTGAACGAGCAAAATGAGCACGAAATGAGCAAAATGAGTAGGTGAATGAGCAAAATGAGAAAAGTGAGCACAAAGACAGACTGTTATAATTGTTAAATAGTCTAGCATTTGTTTATTAAATCATGAAGTTTACCTCAGTTACTCACTCCTCATTATAATGAATCTGTTTTGTTTATTGTTCAAAACCGGTGGTGAATGAAAATAGAATATAAAACGTGGGAATGACAACCAAAGCATTGTGTTCCGACAGATCGAGTCTATTGTTTTAATATCCTTTAATTGTACAAACACTTTACGGGGAAAAATACGTAGGCCTACTGTAGTTTTGTGTGGCCGTTAGCGTCAGGCTGCAGATGTTTCCAAATCCAACCCCAATGAATGTGACTGAGGTTCGAAGTATGGAGCCATTCCATGGTCGAAGTAACAGGTCCGAACAGGACCACCGAATGAATGGGTAATCCCGATGAGTCACCTACGTGTATAGTGACGTCACTAATCCAGCTCGCGTAAACAACTAGGTGCACAACCAGCGGATCATCGGAAGCTTAAAAAGGGGTACCGTATTCATGTGTAGCTTGTGCTGGTCAGCGGTCATTGTCTAATACAATGGGTATCCTGCAGTAGCTTCGTACCATTCGTTCGTTAGGAGAGCATGGTACGTACTCCTACTAGCAAAAAGTTCCCAAGGTATATACGAATAGTTTGAAAACGGATCACTAAGGAATCATACATGTATCTACAAAATAATCACGTAGGCCCTATCTACCTCTAGCACGAGTATCTCGGAGGAATTGCACCGCGGCGGTGAAGGTAACCGCGAGTGGGTTCGTAATGTAAATGTATGTATGTCACTACATTTGGTGGGCCTGACGTTTCGATCCTAGCAGGACCTTTCTCAAAGACAGAGAGATAGTGATACATATATAAAGTGATACAAAAAACTGCAGATTTCCAACAAGATGAGTAGACAAAGAATACACCAACTAGGATTTTTAAAGGATTCATAGATTCCCCCTCCCCCCCCCAAAAGAGATTATGTCGGCTTAAAAAAAAAATCTTAACACCTATCCTCTTCATTTGTAACTTTTACTTTATTTATTTATTTTACTTAACTAATTTACTTTACTGTATAAATTTTCTTAAGGTAGCCTTGACTCTACACTTAACATTGTATATTTTCCAGTTTGCGTGAAATAATGAATAAAATACTTGAAACTGTATATCGCCCGTTGACCACATTAAGGAATGTTCTGGTGAGTTCCGGTTGGTTTTAGGCAACTAGTGTCGTCTTTCATTTAGTTGTGTATGCGTGTTTGTTTTTGTTTTGCTTTGCTTGACTAGGGGAATACTTAAACTACGTGTCTCTGCACGTGCATTTTGAAATGAAATAAGTCCTCAAAGTCCACAAACGTCTTCAGACATTCTATTTACCGAAGTGCGTTCTTAACAAACAAAATAGAAAGAAGAAAGCAAAATCTACAGTGTCAAGTATAGAGTTCAGAAGTATAGTCCATTATACTTAATTAAAAAAATTCCCGTTTCTTATACTCAGCGTTTATAACATTACCAAAATGCTGGGGAACATGCCCAGACACGTATCGCCCCAATAAATTCAGCCTATTGTTATCGATTGATCTCCATTGATCGGTTTCGTAACGTTACCGCATTTTCATAATCCTCAGTAGGGTCACCACGCAACCTCTTTTATGATCCTCGTTTGGGTCACCGCTGTGATCCTCAATGAGGATCATGATCCTCCTGCCAAAAACGAGGTTAAATGCTGAGTATACACTACTGACCGATTTCCCTTCGCGACATTAGCGAGGTTGGCAAGTCTAGGTGTGGTTTCCGCCTCTAGGTAAAGACATGATGACACTACAGGAGCAGTAGGGCCGAAACCAGCCTACGCGCGGCACATGTGACATGTCACAACACGTCTTTGCACACACTGTATACTGCAAAGTGCACGTGCACAGCGGCCGCATGGCTGCATACGAGTTACGACTACGATCACGCTGTGCTACTAAAGCCTGATCGGAACTTCCAGAACTACTACTGTAGGTTACGCTACAAAAAAGTACAATTTATTTTACAACCGAAACCATGATATAGATTGAGATAATAATGGGGTCAACACAGTGCCGGTCGGAAGCATTGTTTTTCACCAGGAGTGGTGGACGGAAATTACCCGTGGTGGTCGGCACGGTGAAAGCACGATCACAAAAATACAAAGCAAGGTCTGGCTAGCAAGAATGCACGTAAAATCAGTGGAATGCACATCGCGTCCTTGTGTTTCGAAGGACTAAACACAAAAGAAGGATTATCAGAAAGCTGCATGGTGTTAGTCATTACCCTCCTGGATGTTGAGACCATGTGGTTGAATAGTCCAAGTGATTGGTCACCGTAGTAATGCTACGTAATGTCGTGAGAAAATGTGGATGAAGCGTCTTCGGACTATTCAACCACATGGTCTCAACATCCAGGAGGGTAATGACTAACACCATGCAGCTTTCTGATAATCCTTCTTTTGTGTTTAGTCCTTCACACTTCTCTCTTTGATCTTCCCCCTCTTCTCACTAATCCCTACCCTACTCGAGCGATCCTTGCCCTTCTCTTTGACCTTTCCCCCTCCTCTCACTAATCCCTACCCTACCCCTTGCCCTTCCCTTTGAACTCTCCCTACCAGCTTCACTCTTAAGTTGTCCTTTGTTTCTCATCCGTGTCCTATTCACTCTCTCCCCCTTCCTTCGTGTACATGTATCTGTTTTGTCCTTGTCACTCTGCCTTTGAGAAAGGTTCTGCTAGGATCGAAACGTCAGGCCCACTTAATTTTAAGATTTACATTTTGGTAATTTTAGTCAGTAAGCAGTTTGCAACATTTTTGTATATCACCAAAATGAAATGAAATTGAAGTTTAATTGGAATTCTACCGAGTCACCACTAGCACTGAAGGACTTACGTTCCCTCCCAAGTCATTAATGACGGTGTCATGCCAAATAGTGTCCCCTGTCAAATAGTGTCCACTCATTAGCATACTGATCGCTGATTGGTCCAATACGTATACATTCAACCACCGTGGTTGGGGTATGGTTGCGCACTACACACGTATGACGCAGTGTGTATGGTTGCTGGCCTAACACACGCAACGTTGGGCACTTTGGTACCTTTTGGCCCTAACTGTAACCGTAACGCTAACCCTAACCCAAACAACCCTAATCCCAACCCTAGCCCTAACCCTAACTCTAACCATAATCCTAATCCCAATCCTAATCCTAATCCAAACCCTAACCCTAACGACCCTAATCCTAATCCTAACCCTAACGCTAACCAATCAGCGATCATTATGCTAATGAGCGGACAGTATTTGGCAGGGACACTTTTTGGCAGGACAACGGAAAAAGTCAACCGATGCCCTCCCGTTGACTGACTGCAAACGTTCTACGTACAAACAGGCCCTGAGGCGTATGTGCTGGGGTACGGTTATATAGGGGCGCTCTCTTTTGTTAAAAGAACTCTCTCAAGTGTGACAATAGAATACCGGTGGCAGGTGCAATCTCACGTGCTAGTGGTGACTCGGTAGAATTCCAATTAAACTTCAATTTCATTTCATTTCATTTTGTTTAATTTCTAAAATCACCAGGTCTGTACAGTAGGCCAATGCCACAACAAACTTTATTTAATATAGGGCTGTGAAGAAATCTGTGTCATCGCGATGTGAGTTTAGATGAGGTGACACTATAATTTTCTTTGAGCCAGGTTTCAGTCATGGCTAGGGCATCAAAAAAATTCTCAGTAAATATTACTAAAATATCCGTAGTTATATTGCATATTGAGTGTGCGTTTAATGCACTCACATTAATATTTCGGTCAAGTTTAGTGGTTTCCTGTCTGAAGCAAGCTAATACCCTTTTCCCACTACAAACTGCTTAACCCCGAGATTTGCCGCCCCGGGTTTAGCATTCTGTACCCCGGGGTTCGTTAACCCTGAGTTCTGTTCCCATTTGTCGCGTTAACCCGGAGTTTCGCGAAACCCGGGGCGAGCTTGCCCCGGGTTAACGATGTGCGATTTCCCACTACACCCAACCCCGGTGTCCGTCACTGCCCGGACCGGAAATCCCACAGCGCGCTAGCTGGTCCCACAATGCCTCGTACCGCCTTGTCGCCCAGCAACCACCCGTCGGCGCGCGCTGCCTGAGTGGATACATGTGGGCTGCACTCGATTAACGGCATAATCCGCACTCTCGTGTACATGTACACTGCATTGAAAATGGCGTCAGATATAAATATAATATAGATATAAAATTTCGGCAAATCCGGGGCATCAAGGCAATTTACCGACTTTTTGTTATTAGTACCGATGCAAACACGCTAAGCACTTTAAAAAAAAATTTCAAAATAGGCGCTGAAGGCACCGAATCGTTGTTTTAGGTCTCCTACTAATATATCATCGTTTCTGTGGGACCACAATGCCTGAAAAAGATTATTTTCCAACATAAAAATGACGTCTAAAATAGGTTTCAGTCAGCCACCAATACGTATTCTCACGGAACATGAACAGTACCATTCAGGTATGGCCGGGGTGCTACTGCTATAGTAAGCGGGACGACAAAAATATCTGACAATAGATCCTCACAAAAAAATCAAAATAAAAGGGATTCTAAAGAGCCTACATGTTTTGTAAAGATGGATTTTTAAGCAGCTAGGTCCAACCTAAACGAGCATATTATCGGAGCTTATTATTGTATAAACTCGCACCCCTCTCATTCCTAATAGAATAGTCCATGCTGTCAAGGTATCGCGATGTGGGTTCGGTGTTCCCAAACCTTCTCATCAGTTCTCGTCCAAAAAATTGAGAATAACTACGTTCGTAGGCCTACCTGAAAAAAATAAAATAAAGTTTGCGACATTTTTGTGCTGTATCGTGAAGTAGTAGCTCGTTTTGCTGTTTAGCTTTCTCCTTTCGGGGCATGGTTACGACTTTGAAAAGGCACCCGCGAACACGCAAACCTTTGACAGCTCTTCGATTCTACTTTCGCACGCAACCCGACCACGTGCTGCATGCTGCGCAATCTATCTATCGTGCAACGCAAATCGCTCCCAACTACCGTTGGTACCCGTTGTTTGGTACAGCCAGCGATGTCCAAGATTCACTGGTACCCGCAGATTAAAAGTTTGTTGACATGAAACTGTCAGGATCGAACGCACTGTCCATGTACGTATCTGACATGGCCATGTAAGTACTGTACATGTACATGTACATGTACAGTACATTGATCGTGTATGTGTATGTGTATACATGTACATGTACAGTACATGTACACCCATCCACAGTCCATACAGTTGTGCACAGAATGCGCAATGTTTAGCTGACAGTGCGCACGGTACAGTGAAGCTTCCATGTGTGCTGCACACACACTGCACCGCAGTCGGAATATTATTTCATGCGCGCTGCAGTGTGCTAAAAGGGCACGGCAATTTGTTGCCGTGAAAATCCTCCAAATTTAAGGGCACCGCGGCAATTGGTGAGGTCACGACGGCAACTGCCGTCGTTGCCGTCGTGAATTTACTGCCCTCTTGTAAATGCCAGATGTGCGTCGCATGCGGATTTTCCCGCCACGTATCCCACCTCTGACCGTCCCATTACGTAACGCATCCGGCGTCTTAACCCTGAGAATGTCCACCGGACTCGTACCCCGGCGCGGTTTCCCACTACAACGCCAACCCCGGGGTTCGGCCGTTACCCCCGAGATTTCCATCCTTAACCCTGGTCGCGAGCAGGGTTAACGAACCCCGGGGTAACGGCCGATTTTTCGGTCTCAACCCGGGGCGGGAAAAGTGTAGTGGGAAACGTCCTGGCAACCATTTCCAACCCGGGGTATCTCGGGGGTAAGGCTTGCCGTTACCCCCGAGATAACCCGGAGATTGCGTAGTGGGAAAGGGGTATTAGTTAGAGTAGTCCCTTGGTGTACCGCCATTGAAAAATGGATGCCGTCATCGTCCCGTGAGAACAGTGATCGTGCCATGGACTTCAGTAATTTTGTGGACTTACCTGTTGATGAGCGGACGTCCACGACTGAGTCGACGAATTGGTTGTTGACGGCAAAAATTAAGCTCGATAGAGAAAACATCCTGTTGAAGTCTTCCAGTTTTGTCCAAAAATCCATGACGATAGCAGTGCCATAAAGTCTGTGGGTTGTAGAAAAGCATTGCACACTTAACGTTTGAATGAGCCTTGGTGCAAATCAGTATCTGACATGTTTGCTAGCATTTTCTAGAAATCCAACTTTCTCCTATTTCTGATGCTGTTGAGTAATAAAAAATAAAACATTAATAAATCATATTTTCTTTAAAATGATTTCTGCAAGTCTTTTAAGACTACTGAACTGATTTGGACTAAACCATTTCCTTCCTAAGGGTTTAGCTGTGCAACTTATAAAAGCGCGTAAATGAAAGAATGGCTACTTCGCTAGGAGGAAATTAAAATGGAGCTAATTTAGTCCGCTGGTTTACTATACGCGCCAAAAGAAAAATAAAGGTGAAAATAGATCGCGGCGGGCTTTCGCCTAAAGCTAAATATTTACCCTTGCTGCAGCAGTCACCGTGGCTTTCGTGTCTCGATGTGGAAAGCAAGGTGGAGCAATTGTGCAGCCACCTTTTATTAAGGCCAGCCCCTGGTGTTATGCAATAACCTAACTAAAATGGTGCATGCCGACTTGGCTCGCACAAAAGGGCACAGAACAAAGAAAAGCACTCGGGGAGAAACCAGGACATATAAAGGACTTCTACAAGGGACACATTTGCGCAACCTAAAATCTGACTTTTCCCCCATTTCTGATTGAGTTTAGTAGTTTTTTTTAAAAGAATTCCTTTAAAATGATTTCTAGGAGTCATTTGAGACTACTGAACTGCTTTGGAGTGACTACTTTGTTTTCCCGAGGGAATTTTTTTGCACGATCTAGGAATCTAAATTTTCACCTGTTTCTGATGCATTATAGTACCGGTTGTTAAAAAAAAGCCATTTTATCTGTGAGGATAAATTAATTTATACTCGGCGCGAGGAAGCTTGGGCAACTTGAAACTGGTGGTATGCACCACCCAAGGTCCGGGTATATAAAGGTTTGCGCCAGCTAGACACGGCCAGTCAGTTGCAGTCTTCAGCAGCATACAGACCAGACAGCTGTAGTTTTGATTTTTATGTTTCTGCAATTCACTGACGTGCCACAGTGAGTTATACAGCTTCTCTGCTGTTCCACAGGCGGCTACCTTTTTCCTCCGAGCTGCTCTGCAGTACCACAGGCGGCTACCTTTTTCCACGTTTTTTCATTTGACCCTGTCGAGCGAGATTTCAAATTCACTATGCCGAAATCGCACCCGAATCGCGTGCGATCTCGCCGAAGTCCTGGCCCTGTTCAGTCTGCCGCGTCGGCCGGGGCCCCTACGATGGCACCCAAACGGCGAGGTCGCCCGCGGAAGTCCACGAAAGCGCCCGTTCCACCAACAACGGATGCTCCAACTCCTCCGGCTGTGGCTCCTCCAGCTTCGACTCCTCCGGCTGTGGCTCCTCCAGCTCCGACTCCTCCGGCTGTGGCTCCTCCAGCTCTAGACGTGAATCGCGCCTTAGAAGGCCCGGTAGCGATGGCTGCAGGCGGGGGTGAGTTTGTCTCAGACGATGAGATTGGGGTTTCTTCCATCCCGGGGCCGGCCGCAACGAGTGGTGCGGCTATCGATTATACGCGGCCGGTCCCCATTTTTTCAGTAACCTCCTCGCTGGGGTATCACGTCCCGACATCCATTAAGGAAAATATTTGGTCGGGTGCGTATGTTGATTTGGCCTTACGACGCGGTACAAGGGGTGGTCCCTCACGGGGAGAACAAATCCCACTTAAAGGGGGTGTATCGTGGTGCTCGCCAGGATCCTAATGATACATGTATCACACTGTGCCCGCCGTGTTATCAGTAAACAATCAGATAAGAAAGTCCCCTTAGGTAATGTTTGGCTTCTGCCAGCCACTGGTCCTAATGGTTTCCATATGTAGGGTTTGGGGCTATCCCATTACGTAAGAGAGGGAAGTACTGTACATGGATTGTAAGTTCCAAGACCTGCAAGTGAGCTCACTGAATGGAGTAAATCAACAGCAATGCAATCTCACATGATATGAAATTCAACCATGATTCAACACACCGCCTTGATCATCCATATTTCTGTAGCAGTATTTTTTAGCAGTGGATGACTACTCAATGGGTCATCAGGGCTCGACCTTAGCACCAGCCCGGTGGTCATTGTCTAGTAAAAACAGCCGCGGGGTAGTAAAATGACCCACTTTGCTAGCCCGGCGGACTAGTAAAACTAAAAAGTACCGTTAGACAGCAGTAGGCAATGCATGCAGCACGCACGCTGCACCGCCGTCTGTACATGTACTGTACATGTACATGTACAGTACATGTACACTGTACAGTATACACTATGCAGCGTACATGATGTCTCCACCAGTCCGCACGCATTATTTTATGCACGTGCAGGACCACTGACCATACATGTCCTCAAAGTCGGATCCCTGACCCAATGCCAGCATATGTTTACGTTACGGAACCAGACTTATACTGCTAGACTCCGACTGAAAGTAGATATGAATAAGTGTGGCAAATGCGGGCCTGTGATTGGTCAGATACTGGTCGCAGTGTGGATTGCGTCCGTGTACAAGACTAGCAAACCACATGGTTTGTTGTACATGTACATACAGTGTATGCCATTCACACACGTGCTACATGTAAAAGGGACCGCGATGCCGATTACGCGAGAAATAAAAAGTTTTCCAGGCTGGCCTATACGATGGGAAGTTGATGAAGGAAGGAATAAATTTATGTTTTGTGACGTGTGCAGGGGAATCTTTTCTTCCACGGCACGGATAACCAGACAGCTGACAATCCAGATTCCACCACAAGCGACAGTGATTTTCATAATTATGTACATGATCATTACATGTAATGTATAAATGATGTACATGGACTCTTTGTCAAATTTCCAGATACTGACTTATTAATTAGCCTACCATTGCCAGATTTAAATTTAAATTAATTCATTGATGATCTCTTAAGTAAACTCAATGACTCAGCATTTGATAAGCCAAAAACAAATTATAATATTATCAATATCATTAGTTTCTCATACAAACTTTAAAAAAAAGGAGAATGTGGGCACGTTTTGTTTATTTTTTCCCCTTTTCCAAAACAAGTTTCCCCCCTAAACTTTGGTAGTCTAATTAATGGTAATTATTATCTAGTCTTTTTAAAGTACAGTACAAGTGTGGCCAAAAAAATGCAGGCGGGGATGAGAAACTATTTGTTTTACTTGACCTAATAACCCCATGTTAAATTCAATATTAATTAAACAGGGCTAGTAAAACTTGCTGCGGGCTAGCAAAAAACTCAATTTACTAGCCCGGTGGGCTAGTAAAAAAAAAGTTAAGCACGAGGCTTGGTCATGTATGAAGAGTAAAGACTAGCAAACGTTAGGAAGTTCAAGCATCTATGATACTACCTAGTAAAATAATTACTTAGAACAAGTATATACATGTAGGCCTATAAATACTTGAATTTGTATGAATAAAATGTTCATCTTTTGGTGAGAATGGTACTGGTAGCCAATTGCATAATTGACTGCAAATCCTGATTTTAAAAGTACGGCTTTTATTGTATGTTCGTAACTTCTAGTATACACACCGAGCAGCCTGGTACAAATTTTAACTTGGCGGATGTGTGATTTCGATCAAGAAAACCTGGGTGATGAATAAAATTTCTCCACGACTGTGCAATGCAAGCAAAGTATAGGAGCATAAACACCTTTTTCTTCCGAATAGCATGCATTCACGAAGCTGTTATTTTGTGCACTCGTATTTGCTTCTTCTTTTCAAGGTTGTCATGACCCAGTATTGCAGTAAATACGGATCATCTGAAGCACTTACACTGTACTTCTTTTTATTCATATAAAAAGAAGCAAATGCTAGTGGCCTAAACAATCATCATTATTGCCACAAAAGTGAAACTAAATATTTAAAGAATTTAGCAATTACTTTCTAGTAGTACATGATATGTAAAAGCATAAACCTGATCTTTACTTATACAAACACGACTGAATAGTAAATCTCAAAATTCAGTGGGCCTGACGTTTCGATCCTATACTAGCGGGACATTTCTCAAAGGCAGAGTTACAAAGACAAAACAGATACAAGAAGGAAGGGGTAGAGAGTGAAAAGGACACAGATGACAAAGGACAAAGCTAGTAGTAGTAGGGGGCAATTCCATGGTAACAGAAGGGCATTCACAGGCAGTTTTAAAATTCTGAGAACATATATTTCAGAGACTTTGCCTATTAAAAACAAAATACCATAGTTATGTGAACATTGGTGCTACCTTTCATTTTCACTGGAACAAATATAGTTGGTGAGTGAGAAACAAAGGCAAATCTAAAATAATTTGGTTTCGGTAACGGAAGGATGGTTAACGGAAGGACCATCGAAATTTACATAGTCAATATATGGGAGATGAGGCGATTGTTTTTAGTGCTTCAAACAAATACAAACTGGAATGAGTAATGTACATGTACATGTAGGCTACACATACAGTTAAGTGGCATTACTGCATGAGCATGATGTCAACATTGCCTATTGGTACCTATTCTACACAAACTGTACTGTTCACTTAAATTTAATTACATGTAGGCCTAATTGAAGGCTGTATGCACAAGAACAGATCTATCGGAAATATAACTATGAATGCTGTAACTTTTTTGAAAGATCACAAAATAACAATCAAAAGGCTTGTGCTTCCTCAAAATTGCCTTAGTCAATGGCAACACTACTACTGCAACTAGAACACTTCTGGAATAACTTCTGCAAAATGGTATCTCTCCCTGTTGTCCATGACTGGCGCTGGAAGAATCTACAGAATTTGCTCATTGGAAAATACTCCAAACTTATCCTAAAATTTAGTGGGCCTGACGTTTCGATCCTAGCAGGACCTTTCTCAAAGGCAGTGTGACAAGGACAAAACAGATACATGTACACGAAGGAAGGGGGAAGAGAGTGAATAGGAAACGGATGAGAAACAAATGACAACGAGTAAAGCTGGTAGGGAGAGATCAAAGGGAAGGGCAAGGAGTAGGGTAGGGATCGATTAGTGAGAAGAGGGGGAAGGATCAAAGAGAGAAGTGTGGAGGAGTGAACACAAAAGAAGGATTATCAGAAAGCTGCATGGTGTTAGTCATTACCCTCCTGGATGTTGAGACCATGTGGTTGAATAGTCCGAAGACGCTTCATCCACATTTTCTCACGGCTAAGACGGACAGCTTTACTACGGTGACCAAGGGATTCTATGCCCAGTACACTCATATCTGATATCGAATGATCAGGGAGATTGAAGTGATACCCAGTAAGCAGTAGGTAACTTATAAGTAAGTAAGTAAGCAGTTTGCAACATTTTTGTATATCAAACTTATCCGCTACATCTTTTGCAATGAATACAGCACCCCTTTGGTCACTTTTGTGAAGACGCATGCAAAAAACTCTTGGTCATGAATCTCGGCATGTGGTCCTAAAATGTTTTCATTTTTCGTTCCACGGGTCAACAGAGAGGCGGTGTCACTGAATGGGATAAGACCATCATTTTCACAAATTTTCACAAACCCTCACATTTTCACCAAGTTGAAATCAGTCCCGCTACTAGTACTAGTATACTAGACAGCAAAATATTCTGTCAATTGTGCAAAGCACATGGTAAAAGCATGGAGGTAGAGGAGCATGGTAAAAGTAACTATTTTGGCCCTCAAGTAAGGGGGTTATTTTCAGGGTTTAATTTTCAGAAAATGCGACATGTTTTTTTGAGGTAGTGTATGCCATATGGTGGAAATAACACTGAGCAAAGGATGAGTAAATTATTGTAAGCATAGTGATGAAATGCTGCACTACATCATTTCATCACTATTTATGGAATTATGGGGCTAACAAAGTAATGTTACTTCTGTGCAACTCAGATCATGTTTAATTTGGAGAATACAGCAGATTTCATGTCTAATTTAGAGTATACAGCAGATTTATACCTGCCCGGGAAAAAATGTTGAATCAGTTTGTTCCTTATAAAATATATAAAGTAAGGAATCAAACATTGCAAGTGATTTATTATTTACATTAATTTCAGTCTTATTCTTATAATTCTGGTATGAACTTCGTGAAAGGACATACAGAAATAACATGTAGATGTAACTTATCAACTTATACAACTACATATATGATGTACCCTAAGATTAAAAGTCTTTTTGTAAATGTAATAGTATAGGGCCTATGTTGTCGGTTATTCTCGACAATACCATAGGTATAGTTACGTTACCGATGAAAGGATATTGCTTCTTCCAAGTGGAATACGGCACAAATGGAGAATTGAAAATATGATAGTGTCAAGCATGGTGGATCAACTGAACAAGTATGTCTATATATGTGAAGATATCAAAGGTGAAAGTGAAAATAAGCACTGTGCAAACATGACAAAAAAGATAAGTAATTTAAGAAATGGGCAATAGTATGGTTTACCTATGGGTCCTTAGCTTGCAATTAGTAGTCAAAAGATAAGACCTTAGTTTCAAGCAATCACTTTTACATGTATTTGCTCTTTATTTTTTGTGGTCACTATGCAAGGTTGGAGCATGATTGGAGCATACAGCAAGGAAACATTCCCTAAAAAATATGATCAAAACGTACCGTTATGGTGACAGTGTTTTATCTTACATTTCGGTGCACTGTTGTTATGTTCATTTGTGAGGGTAAGCCCCTCGTTTCCCCAGCCGACTTCACTGATACATAAGCAAGTTCTGGGCTCACCCAGGTAGGTACGGGTTACCAAGCAACTTTCTTCATCAATGTTCATATACAATCACCAGAAAAGTTTTCCATGGTCACCAGTAAGTGAAGTTGTGTCTCTGACCCACATGATTTCTGGGGGTCTTAAAAATGTTGGTTAAATTAGGCCATTGGATGGTTTTGGAAAAATCAAAACCGAAGCAAAAGAAAACCAACTTTTGGTCGGCAAAATGTATTCCATTTCTGATACATAACACTTTTACTGAGATGCAGTGTCATAGCTAGGGTATTTTTAGTGGTGGTTCAAATTTCACCAACAAGAAGTCGTTCTCGTGAACAAAGCCTCGCGATTAGCGGCTGCGGTCAAAATGGGATAGCAACAAAAGTTGTATTACATACATGTTACCGGTAAATTAAATTAATTAATCAAATTAACTTTACTGCAAGTTTTGTTGTTAGTCATGTTCAGTACAAGTAAGGTGAACAACAAAACAAAGAATAATGTACAGTACATGTTTGAATTGAATGTGTGTGCACTCAGTACGTGTGCAATGATTAGTAGACTTCTGCCAGCCCTTACAGTTGTTTTCTAACAAATAACTAATGTTTTTTACAGTTATACTAGCGATGTTTTAAGTTTCGCGGTCAACCAAAGTGTATTTTCTTTCTTATAAATTTGAGAAGGAATTTGTCATTAATTTCTTGAGATATCGGAAATTGAAAATTGGAAAATCGTCCCGTGCGTCTGCGGTAGATCGAGCCAAAATGACGGAGGATAAAAAGAGTCAAACGCCGTCGAAATTCGTCAATTTTACCCTAAAATTGAAGCCTGTATTCCCTTCTTTCTATTCATACCACTATATCATACCACAATAATAACGAAGGGAATGCTATTAAACTACGTGGAAACAACATTCGGAGACAAACGATGAAAGTAACGTATTACTATTATTTTTTAGTCATGACCGATTTCCCTTCGCGACGTTGGCAAGTCTATATGTGGTTTCCGCCTCTAGGTAAAGCCATAGTGACACTACAGGAGCAGTAGGGCCGAAACCAGCCTACGCGCGGCACATGTGACATGTCTTTGCACACACTGTATACTGCACAGTGCACGTGCACAGCAACCGCATGGCCGGCCTGGCTGCATACGAGTTACGACTACGATCACGCTGCGCTACTCAAGCCTGATCGGAACTTCCAGAACTATCGTATTAGCGAGACGGTTACGAGACAAAAAAGTACAATTTATTTTACTACCGAAACCATGATATAGATTGGGTAATAATGCGTTGAACACAGTGCCGGTCGGATGCATTGTTTTTCACCAGGAGGGGTGGACGGAAATTACCCGTGGTGGTCGGCCCCGTCCACCGCCGACCAGCTACACTGCTGAGATGTATAAAAAATAAAAACAGATTTATGATTTTTTTCATACGAAAAGTAATAACCTTTAGTTTCACGTTTAAAAAAATGCAAAACCGAAAAAACTCGAATGCAAAACTGGAACAACTGGTGAGCCACCCTGGCCTGACAGGTACCACTACCAACAACCAGGTGATAATAACTAAAAAAAGGCTGTCCTGAACACACCATGTACAGGTCTAGTCATGCACAGTACAGTGTACACGTACATGTACAGTACTATATAAATCAGTGTTCATGTACATGTACTGTACAGTGGTACTGACAGTGTACAGTGTTTTACCCAGGCTATTACATAATAGGACGTAACAACCATGGCCAACCAGACCAAACACCCGAGGCATTAATTAGTTTGTGGCTCTCCTGGGAGGTCCCAGGAGCAGGTTTTGCACTGGGGTCGCTGGGTGGCGCTATCTAAAAAACCGAGCAAGGAAACCACGAGAATGGGCCTTTAATGTTGGCGTTGGATGGTGATAGGGTGGTGCTACGCCCGCCCGGCCCCGGTCGAAAGCGAATCGATTCGTTCGATAAGTGGCAGTCCGCGTTCCACACCTTCATGACAATTTATTTGTCTAAGCACGTGAGCAGGTATGCGGAACTGCTCAAATACTGCGAGGTTGTGCGAACGGCTGCCGTCCCATTCTCAGGGTTCGGGTGGCGCGTGTACGACGAGCAGTTTCGTCTGAAGCAGGAGATCATGCCGTCTCGGTCTTGGGCCGAGATCGACATGGAGCTTTGGGTGACCGTGACAGGTGTTTCTTTGAGTTCCCCTGCCGTTAGCCAGTCCACTTCCATGTTTCCCTCACGCCCAAAGAGGTTCGGACTCTGTTTTGCCTTCAACGGAAGTCAGGGTTGTAACTTCGTGGGGTGTAAATATGGGCACGCTTGCAAAACCTGCTCGCGTCCGGGACATGGTGCCTTTCGTTGCACTGTTGCCCCGGTCCATCGCAATCTGCAACAATCCGGGCGAAGGCTGGCCCCTAACACCTCTGGTAGTCCCACTCAAACGACGCCTGCATCGGTCACCCATTCTGGAAAAGGGCACTCCTTTCGCCATCCCAACGCCAATTAAACATTCAGTTTTAGTCACCTGACTTGTCCAATATCCACATGTCGCGGATGCTATTGGCGACGGTTTTGCCAATGGTTTCTCTCTAAATTATCACGGGCCACGTGCGCCACGTAATTCTGGATTCTTAATGTCTGCATCTCAACACCCCCAGGCGGTCAAGGACAAACTTGCAAATGAAATACTTTTAGGTATAGGATTGCTGGGCCCTTCAGCAAGCGGCCGTTTCCAAATTTGCAGTGTTCCCCTATTGGCCTCGTCCCAAAACGTGAACACAATACTTTCCGACTAATCCACCATCTTTCCTTTCCATCTGGCAGTTCAATTAATGACTATATTAACAAAGACATGTGTACAGTACATTATGCGTCGTTTGATAAAGCAGTGGAATTGGTTGTGAAAGCGGGAACTTCGGTTTGGTTGGCGAAAGCCGACATAAAATCAGCATTTCGCTTGTTGCTCGTTTCCCCCTTGGATTACGAATTATTGGGTTTCACTTTTGATGGTATGTTTTACTTCGACAATATTGTATGCCCATGGGGTGTTCAATTTCCTGTTCCCTCTTCGAGAAGTTTAGTTCGTTTTTAGAGTATAAAGTGAAACAATTAGGATGCACCTCCCTTGTAACCCATTATCTTGATGATTTTCTTTTTATCGGTAATTCTGCATCCTCCTGCTCACGGTTACTGCACACATTTACCTCCATGTGTTCGACGCTTGGCGTCCCTTAATTTAGCTCCTGAAAAAAAACCGAGGGCCCTGTGCAGGCGATTCGGTATTTCGGTTTAGAAATCGATGCAATTCGTATGCAAATACGGGTACCTCCCAGTAAAGTGTCTGCAACTTGCCAACAGATCCACGACTTATTTTGCAAACGAAAAGCCACGCTAGTCTTTGCTCGGTTCCCTTAATTTTTTGTGTAAGGCCATTGCGCCCGGCCGGGCGTTTTTGCGCAGGCTCATTGCGCTCACCTGCGGCTTGAAAAAAACCCAGCACACGGTTCGGATTTCCAAAGGTGGAAGGCTAGATCTGCTTATGCGGTTACAATTTCTCGCTCATTTTAATGGTGTATCGGCATTTCTTAGTCAGATATGGGAATCTAACGAAGTATTTGACTTGTTCACAGACGCAGCGGCTGGTGTAGGGTTTGTGGCGTACTTTGGGGGAAAATGGCTTCAAGGAAGGTGGTCCCAAGATATTATTAAAAACCCACCCTCCATTGCCTTTTTGGAACTCTTCCCAATTTTAGTTGCTTTGCTTTGTTGGGCGCCTCTCCTTATCAATCGCAAGATCACATTCCACACCAACAACATAGCTGTTGTTTACGTAATTAACAAACAGTCATCCCCCTGTCCACGAATAATGCACCTGCTGCGTTTAATTGTCCTGGAATGTCTTAAGTGCAATGTTTGTTTCCGGGCTGTACATGTCCCCGGGGTTTTCAATGATATCGCCGACTCTTTATCCCGGCAACAGACATCTACCGAATTTCAGGACCACCCAGCGACAGCAGCCGATATTCGTCGATTTATAGCGTGGCTATCTCTCCGGTCCAATTGCGTCAACAACCATTGCTACCTATGTAGCTGCTGTTGGTTGGCAGGGTTGGCCAGATCCAACTCGAGATGTCTTAGTTACTAAATTACTTGAAGGGTGCCGCCGTGATCGTCCTTCCGTGGATTCGCGGCTTCCTATTTCCATCCTGATGTTATCGGCCATTGTTCGGTTCTTGCCAGTTATTTGCACTTCACTTTATGAGGCTAAGCTGTTTACAGCAGCATTCCTGGTGACATTTTTTGGTTTCATGCGAATAGGCGAATTGGCTGCCAACGCTAAGAGCAATGTTCAGCCATCGGTTTTGAAATTTTCCGATATTCAATTCGATCACTTAAAAAAGAGTATGCAGGGATATCATTCCCTCGTAGTAAGAATAATCAAAAGGGTCCCCTCGGGTAATTCATGTGAAGAAATCATCGGATAGCAATAGCCTAATCTGTCCTGTCAAGGCGCTTGCTGCTTTCGTCGAGATACGCCCTGCTAATGCCAAGAGTTCTGGCCCATTATTCTGTCACTTCGATGGTAGTCCTCTCAAGCGCTATCAATTTCATGCGGTTTTGAAAAAGGCATTAGCGTTTTCTCGACTTGACTGTGGTCGCATTTCAGGACACTCCTTTCGCATAGGCGCTGCCTCATCTGCTTATCAAATGGGCGTTCAGGCAGCGGATATTCGTACATTAGGTAGATGGCGCTCCGATGCTTTCTCGTCCTATAAACGCCCAGTGCCAGTCTGATCATTACCTGGCATCTAACTCTTACCGGTATATCGTTTCTTGGTGATTTTGCTGCTTATACCCTTTAACTGTTACTGTTTTGTATAGGTCCGATTTGGATTCTGGGTGATTCCTTAGTGCGCTGAGCGAAGAGTGCCTTGGACATCCCATTTCGTGTCAGTTGGCATGGCAAAAGGGGAGCGGGTCTTTGTGACTTAGACGCATTGTTGGAGAGCATATCTGGACCGACCCCGTCAATCATAATTGTGCATATTGGCACGAATGATTTAGTAAATGTGGATGAATTTTCTATCAGACAGCGTATTGTACTCTCCATGAAAAAATGTATTATGTTTTTTTCCACATACCACGTTAACTTGGTCTGATATTTTACCACGTTTGTATTACTTTGGAGCTCGATCTCAATTGTCGCTTGAACGCAAACGTCGTGCTTTGAATCGGTGGGCGAGATCGCAAGGCCGACGGTTGGGTGTTAGCATTCTGCACCACCCCCAGTTTAAAGGGGGTGTATCGTGGTGCTCGCCAGGATCCTAATGATACGTGTATCATTAGCCTTATGAGGACACGCTCTAGACCCCACACTGTGCCCGCCGTGTTATCAGTAAACAATCAGATAAGAAAGTCCCCTGAGGTAATGTTTGGCTTCTGCCAGCCACTGGTCCTAATGGTTCCCATATGTAGGGTTTGGGGCTATCCCTTTACGTAAGACTAAGAGAGGGAAGTACTGTACATGGATTGTAAGTTCCAAGACCTGCAAGTGAGCTCACTGAACTGGAGTAAATCAAAAGCAATGCAATCTCACATGATATGAAATTCAACCATGATTCAACACACCGCCTTTATCATCCATATTTCTGTAGCAGTATTTTTCGAACTTAGCACCAGCCCGGTGCACGGTCATTGTCTAGTAAAACAGCCGCGGGGTAGTAAAATTACCCACTTTGCTAGCCCGGCGGACTAGTAAAACTAAAAAGTACCGTTAGACAGCAGTAGGCAATGCATGCAGCACGCACGCTGCACCGCCCCGACTGTACATGTACTGTACATGTACATGTACATGTACATGTACACATGTACATGTACACATGTACATGTACACTGTACAGTATACACTGTGCAACGTACATGATGTCTGCACCAGTCCGCACGCATTATTTTATGCACGTGCACGACCAACGACCATACATGTCCTTAAAGTCGGATCCCTGACCCAATGCCAGCATATGTTTGCGTTACGGAATCAGACTTATACTGCTAGACTCCGACTGAAAGTAGATATGAATAAGTGTGGCAAATGCGGTCCTCTGATTGGTCAGATACTGGTCGCAGTGTGGATTGCGTCCGTACACAAGACTAGCAAACCACATGGTTTGTTGTACATGTACAGTGTATGCCATTTACACACGTGCTATACATGTAAAAGGGACCGCGATGCCGATTACGCGAGAAATAAAAAGTTTTCCTGGCTGGTCTACGATGGGAAGTTGATGAAGGAAGGAATAAATTTATGTTTTGTGACGTGTGCAGGGGAATCTTTTCTTCCACGGCACGGATAACCAGACAGCTGACAATCCAGATTCCACCACAAGCGACAGTGATTTTCATATGTACATGTACATGATCATTACATGTAATGTATGAATGATGTACATGGACTCTGTCAAATTTCCAGATACTGACTTATTAATTAGCCTACCATTGCCAGATTTAAATTTAAATTAATTCATTGATGATCTCTTAATTAAACTCAATGACTCAGCACTTGATAATTAATATTCTCTAGTCTTTTTAAAGTATGGTACATATGTGGCCCAAAAAATGCAGGCGGGGATGAGAAACTATTTGTTTTACTTGACCCAATAACCTCGTGTTAAATTCAATATTAATTATACAGGGCTAGTAAAACTTGCTGCGGGCTAGCAAAAAACTCAATTTACTAGCCCGGTGGGCTAGTAAAACAAAAGTTAAGCGCGAGGCTTGGTCATGTATAAAGAGTAAAGACTAGCAAACGTTAGGAAGTTCAAGCATCTATGATACTACCTAGTAAAATAATTACTTAGAACAAGTATATACATGTAGGCCTATAAATACTTGAATTTGTTGAATAAAATGTTCATCTTTTGGTGAGAATGGTACTGGTAGCCAATTGCATAATTGAGTGCAAATCCTGATTTTAAAAGTACGGCTTTTATTGTATGTTCGTAACTTCGTATACACACCGAGCAGCCTGGTGCAAATTTTAACATGGCGGATGTGTGATTTCGATCAAGAAAACCTGTGTGATGAATAAAATTTCTCAACGACTGTGCAATGCAAGCAAAGTATAGGAGCATAAACACCCTTTTCTTCCGAATAGCATGCATTCACGAAGCTGTCATTTGCTTCTTATTTTCAAGGTTGTCATGACCCAGTATTGCAGTAAATACGGAACATCTGAAGCACTTACACTGTACTTCTTTTTATTTATATAAAAAGAAGCAAATGCTAGTGGCCCAAACAATGCTTTATTGCCACAAAAGTGAAACTAAATATTCAAAGAATTTAGCAATTACTTTCTAGTAGTACATGATATGTAAAAGCATAAACCTGATCTTTACTCATACAAACACGACTGAATGGTAAATCTCAAAATTCAGTGGGCCTGACGTTTCGATCGTACACTAGCGGGACATTTCTCAAAGGCAGAGTTACAAAGACAAAACAGATACAAGAAGGAAGGGGGTAGAGAGTGAAAAGAACACAGATGACAAAGGACAAAGCTAGTAGTAGTGGGGGGCAATTCCATGGTAACAGAAGGGCATTCACAGGCAGTTTTAAATTTCAGAGACTTTGCCTATTAAAAACAAAATACCATAGTTATGTGAACATTGGTGCTACCTTTCATTTTCACTGGAACAAATATGAGTCAAATCTTACACTGACAAAATATGCATATTTAATGAGGTCGGTAACGGAAGGACGCAAAATGGACATGGCTTTTTCACTCAACACGTATTTCATTTAAACGCTCTGAAGTGTGAGAGTCAATAATGTTGAAAATGTATTGAATAGAATATGTGCCACAATCTAATCAGTTCAATTTAAATTCAATTCAATTAAATTCAATTTAAAAAAAAATATAAGTTGGTGAATGAGAAACAAAGGCAAATCTAAAATAATTTGGTTTCGGTAACGGAAGGATGGGTAACGGAAGGACCATCGAAATTTACATAGTCAATATATGGGAGATGAGGCGATTGTTTTTAGTGCTTCAAACAAATACAAACTGGAATGAGTAATGTACATGTAGGCTACACATAGTACAGTTATGTGGCATTACTGCATGAGCATGATGTCAACATTGCCTATTGGTACCTATTCTACACAAAATGTACTGTTCACTTAAAATTAATTACATGTAGGCCTAATTAAAGGCTGTATGCACAAGAACAGATCTATCGGAAATATAACTATGAATGCTGTAACTTTTTTGAAAGATCACAAAATAACAATCAAAAGGCTTGTGCTTCCACAAAATTGCCTTAGTCAATGGCAACACTACTACTGTAAGTAGAACACTTCTGGAATAACTTCTGCAAAATGGTATCTCTCCCTGTTGTCCATGACTGGCGCTGGAAGAATCCTCAGAATTTGTTCATTGGAAATTACTCCAAACTTATCCTAAAATTTAGTGGGCCTGGAGTTTCGATCCTAGCAGGACCTTTCTCAAAGGCAGAGTGACAAGGACAAAACAGATACATGTATACGAAGGAAGGGGGAAGAGAGTGAATAGGACACGGATGAGAAACAAATGACAAAGAGTAAAGCTGGTAGGGAGAAATCAAAGGGAAGGGCAAGGAGTAGGGTAGGGATCGATTAGTGAGAAGAGGGGGAAAGATCAAAGAGAGAAGTGTGGAGGAGTGAACACAAAAGAAGGATTATCAGAAAGTTGCATGGTGTTAGTCATTACCCTCCTGGATGTTGAGACCATGTGGTTGAATAGTCCGAAGACGCTTCATCCACATTTTCTCACGGCTAAGACGGACAGCATTACTACGGTGACCAAGGGATTCTATGCCCAGTACACTCATATCTGATATCGAATGATCAGGGAGATTGAAGTGATACCCAGTAAGCAGTAGGTAACTTATAAGTAAGTAAGTAAGCAGTTTGCAACATTTTTGTATATCAAACTTATCCGCTACATCTTTTGCAATGAATACAGCACCCCTTTGGTCACTTTTGTGAAGATGCATGACAGAAAACTCTTGGTCATGAATCTCTGTGATTGTGTTATAATATGAGCAATAAACTTTAATTGAATTATCTGGCAACTTTGTTTGCACAAATATATTTCACAACAAAAACCCCGCATTTCGGATGGGAAATTTCCTCATCAGATGTGTGCAGTGATTGTAGTACAGGCATCTCAATGAAAAGGCATGTAGGAATGGAAGTTGGCATAAGCTGTGTAGTTATCAAGTGTACATTGAGCATTAGCCATACACCAAGCAAACTTATATTCCAATCCATTTTAATCCATTGGTTCACAAAAGACTTTCATTTAAATTTTTGACAATATTAAGTTCTTGTACGTGTAATTGTGCCCTGTCACTGCTCATGATTGAGACTTTGGAGACAAGTCACCCCACCTCCTCCCCACTCCTCCCCTCCCCTAACCCCTTTCCTCCTCATTGGGGAGACCTATAACGATGACAACATTGATGATAGGAACCTACATACATATTTACATGGTAATTTGATGAGATGCATAGCATTTTGTCCTTCTGTTACCAATTTTGTCCTTCTGTTACCAATTTTGTCCTTCTGTTACAGGAGCTTTGGTAACGGAAGGACAAGTCATAATTGATGTTAATTAATAAACGTAATGATGAAGAGTCATCAAAGTGGTAGACTATTATTTACCAGGCCGAACTCACTTTTTAAAAAGCTTTTCTCTGAATCTTTACTGCAATTGTGGAAAATATATTGATAAAGTATGTGTAATTTGTTGTAACGGAAGGACATTTAATTTTTTAAAGGAGCAAAATATTCAAAAACGATTTACATGATGCAGGAAAATTTGTTTCTGCAGTCTCATTTATAGCCTGATTACTGATATTAACATTGTTTTGAGGTTTGAAATGCATTTAGGCTTATAATCCTAGAACAGATGACATACAATCTTCAAGAATTTCCACATTTTTGTGGAAAAAATGCGTTGATTGCATAATCCAAAATTTAGGCGGGGAAACGCGCGAAAAATCAAATTTTAAACTTACATCTTCAAAATATAGACTTTCAGCTTTCATTTGACACCAAATTTGTGCAATTTGAATATATTCGAAATTTCCAGTGTCATGTTCACCTTTACGTGGAATTACCCTAGGGTGAGATCAAAGGGAATGGCAGGGAGTATAGGGATTAGTGAGAAGATGGGGAAAGATCAAAAAGAGAAGTGTGGAGGAGTAAACACTCAGTAAGGATTATTACTCATTAGTAAAAGTAAATGCTACATGTAGTTTTTATACATCCGACGCAATGCCTTCAACGTCTGGTCAACTAAGTCTAACCAAAAGTAGAAGTTGTCTTTTTGACTTTTGAACTGGTAGTCGGCTTTTTGGATTTGGTATAATTATACATGTATCTGCCATTGCGCCTGTCATGTGTCTTCCCTCACCTCTTGCTTTTCGTTGTGTCCCAATTCTGTCATTTGCCAGTTCCGATCCATACACACAATTTCCCGTCGTGCGTCCGGCCCGTCGCCCGAAAACAATTTCATCAAAACTGTTTAGGCCAACTTATCTACAGTGCATTTCACTCTTGCCTATTGTAAAAATATGCTGACTTGTTTCCATGAAAATCTATCAAGAAATCTTCCACCCGATACAGAAATTCCATTGATCCTCACATTTTCACCAAGTTGAAATCAGTCCAGCTACTAGTACTAGTATACTAGACAGCAAAATATTCTGTCGATTGTGCAAAGCACATGGTAAAAGCATGGAGGTAGAGGAGCATGGTAAATTAACTATTTTGGCCCTCAAGTAAGGGGGTTATTTTCAGGGTTAAATTTTCAGAAAATGCGACATGTTTTTTGAGGTAGTGTATGCCATATGGTGGAAATAACACTGAGCAAAGGATGAGTAAATTATTGTAAGCATAGTGATGAAATGCTGCACTACATCATTTCATCACTATTTATGGAATTATGGGGCTAACAAAGTAATGTTACTTCTGTGCATCTCAGATCATGTTTAATTTGGAGTATACAGCAGATTTCATGTCTAATTTAGAGTATACTGCATATTTATACCTGCCCGGAAAAAAATGTTGAATCAGTTTGTTCCTTATAAAATATATAAACTAAGGAATCAAACATTGCAAGTGATTTATTATTTACATTAATTTCAGTCTTATTCTTATAATTCTGGTATGAACTTCGTGAAAGGACATACAGAAATAACATGTAGATGTAACTTATCAACTTATACAACTAGATGTATGATGTACCCTAAGATTAAAAGTCTTTTTGTAAATGTATTTTAATAGAATAGGGCCTATGTTGTCGGTTATTCTCGACAATACCATACGTATAGTTACGTTACCGATGAAAGGATATTGCTTCTTCCAAGTGAAATACGGCACAACTGGAGAATTGAAAATATGATAGTGTCAAGCATGGTGGATCAATTGAACAAGTATGTCTATATATGTGAAGATATCAAAGGTGAAAGTGAAAATAAGCACTGTGCAAACATGACAAAAAAGATAAGTAATTTAAGAAATGGGCAATAGTGTGGTTTACCTATGGGTCCTTAGCTTGCAATTAGTAGTCAAAAGATAAGACCTTAGTTTCAAGCAATCACTTTTACATGTATTTGCTCTTTATTTTTTGTGGTCACTGTGCAAGGTTGGAGCATGATTAGAGCAAAGAGCAAGGAAACATTCCCTAAAAAATATGATCAAAACGTACCCTTATGGTGACAGTGTTTTATCTTACATTTCGGTGCACTGTTGTTATGTTCATTTGTGAGGGTAAGCCCCTTGTTTCCCCAGCCGACTTCGCTGATACATAAGCAAGTTGTGGGCTCACCCAGGTAGGTACGGGTTACCAAGCAACTTTCTTCATCAATGTTCATATACAATCACCAGAAAAGTTTTCCATGGTCACCAGTAAGTGAAGTTGTGTCTCTGACCCACATGATTTCTGGGGGTCTTAAAAATGTTGGTTAAATTAGGCCATTGGACGGTTTGGGAAAAATCAAAACCGAAACAAAAGAAAACCAACTTTTGGTCGGCAAAATGTATTCCATTTCTGATACATAACACTTTTACTGAGATGCAGTGTTATAGCTAGGGTATTTTTAGTGGTGGTTCAAATTTCACCAACAAGAAGTCGTTCTCGTGAACAAAGCCTCGCGATTAGCGACTGCGGTCAAAATGGGATAGCAACAAAACTTGTATTACATACATGTTACCGGTAAATTAAATTAATTAATCAAATTAAATTAATTAATTAATTAATCAAATTAACTTTACTGCAAGTTTTGTTGTTAGTCATGTTCAGTACAAGTAAAGTGAACAACAAAACAAAGAATAATGCACATGTTTGAATTGAATGTGTGTGCACTCAGTACGTGTGCAATGATTAGTAGACTTCTGCCAGCCCTTACAGTTGTTTTCTAACAAATAACTAATGTTTATTACAGTTATACTAGCGATGTTTTAAGTTTCGCGGTTAACCAAAGTGTATTTTCTTTCTTATAAATTTGAGAAGGAATTTTTCATTCATTTCTTGAGACATCGGAAATTGAAAATTGGAAAATCGCTCCGTGCGTCTGCGGTAGATCGAGCCAAAATGGCGGAGAGAAAAAAAGAGTCAAACGCCGTCCAAATTTGTCAATTTTACCCTCAAATTGAAGCCTGTATTCCCTTCTTTCTATTCATACCACTATATCATACCACAATAATAACGAAGGGAATGATATTAAACTACGCGGAAACAACATTCGGAGACAAACGATGAAAGTAACGTATTACTATTATTTTTTAGTTATGACCGATTTTCCTTCGCGACGTTGGCAAGTTTATGTGTGGTTTCCGCCTCTAGGTAAAGCCATAGTGACACTACAGGAACAGTAGGGCCGAAACCAGCCTACGCGCGGCACATGTGACATGACACACGTCTTTGCACACACTGTATACTGTATAGTGCACGTGCACAGCGACCGCATGGCCTGGCTGCATACGAGTTACGACTACGATCATGCTGCGCTACTCAAGCCTGATCGGAACTTCCAGAACTATTAGCGAGACGGTTACGCTACAAAAAAGTACAATTTATTTTACTACCGAAACCATGATATAGATTGGGATAATGATGGGGTGAACACAGTGCCGGTCGGATGCATTGTTTTTCACCAGGAGTGGTGGACGGAAATTACCCGTGGTGGTCGGCCCCGTCCACCGCCGACCAGCTACACTGCTCAGATGTATATATATAAAAAAAAAAAAAATAGGATTTTTTTTCATACGAAAAATAATAATATCTAGTTTCACGTTTAAAACAATGCAAAACCGTAAAAACTCGAATGCAAAACTGGAACAACTGGTGAGCCACCCTGGCCTGCCAGGTACCACTACCAACAACCAGGTGAAAATAACTAAAAGAAAGGCTGTCCTGTACACACACCATGTACATGTGTGTACACACAGTCATGCACAGTACAGTGTACACGTACATGTACAGTACTGTACAGTGGTACTGACAGTGTACAGTGTTTTACCCAGGCTATTACATAATAGGACGTAACAACCATGGCCAACCAGACCAAACACCCGAGGCATTAATTAGTTTGTAGCTCTCCTGGGAGGTCCCAGGAGCAGGTTTTGCACTGGGGTCGCTGGGTGGCGCTATCTAAAAAACCGAGCAAGGAAACCACGAGAATGGGTCTTTAAAGAGGCAGTGTCGTCAGTATATTTTACCATTTTTCAAATAGCGCCCTCCTGTGATCTCAATGCATTTAAGTAGGAACCCCCACTGCGTTCCTGATAAGAAGTCTGGCCAGCATGGCCTTGGGGTTTTCTGGTACTGGGCTAAAACAAACAACTGAAACCACTATTATGTAACCAACTTTCTCTTCCCTGCTGCTGGCTGTATATCATTATCAGTACAGTTAGTGCACTGCACATGCTTGTTTCATGGAGCTAAAGCAGTATGGGTATCTTCATGCCTGTACTGTCTGCAGCTTCTGCAGTACAACTTCAAGTCAAATTGGTATTCCTTCATGCTTGAACGTACATTTACACACATATAAAAAAGTCTCACTTATCATCAAAATCGATGGACATGGGCCTAGAGGCTATGTATTTTTTCTTAGCTCTACTGAGTATGTACTATGTATGGTAGGACTCTTCGTGCTTAGAAAACTGGCAGTGTGGGATTGTCTAAACATGGGGCATGTCTAAAGTTGCAAATGTGGCAAGTAACACTGCACTAATGCATGTTCTTGTGGCACCAAGAAACGCCTGTGCTACAACAGAAATCTTGTTTGAAATACGTTTTTGGATAAGTCAGCTGACAGAAACGCAAATATAATGATAAGAAGTAAAAACACAATTTATTCAAGCTGAACAACCCATACCCCCAACTTTCACTCGGATTCTGAGTAAACAATATGTGGGCATCCATAACTTGAATAAATGATATATACAAAATACGTGAGAAATAGAAGTGAACACGAGGATTGCACTTTCAGACACTAAACCCCCAAAATGTCGCTAATTTCTTTTCCAACGCTATCTTCGCTCTTCTATCAATTTTTGCATGGACGGTGCTGCGTTTGCAGCAATTGTTTTAGAAATTCTACGGGGATCATCTGCCGACATACTTATGTGCTGCGACAGATGTCCGAATGCCGTTTCTCTCTTGTCAAAAATGTTTTCCATCAGTTCCTGGATGTATATTGGTATATGACATATGTCTTGGGTACAAGCTTCAGCTGCGCTGCCCACTTCTTGGAGCGCTTAATTTGAGTACCTCTTCACATAATATGATATTATTTGTAAAACTGGAACCAAAATCAGTGTGCGTGCACCATAACAGTTTCTACATACAGATAATACCTTTTTTAATAAGGTTGTGATGATTCTGCACCTGCAGCATTGCTGATACTGAACACCGCATGTATTTGCATAGTATTTGCCGCAATGGAGTTTGCGAGACTTGTATCCCATGAAGCTGCAAAGTGAAGGTTATGCAGTTGCAACCGACCTCAGTCCTTCGAAATCCGCCACTGCCTCCATGTATACAATCTTTCAAAATTCTAAAATGTGTACATGTTTGGGTATCTGGTAAAAAAGCTGTCCAAGACTACAAGTTGTCCTTGGTATGAATTGCCCTCAGATTTGACTAAAGTTAGCTGGGGGTAAATTTCAGGGTACGAGTTGTCCTTGGTATGAATCGCCCTCAGATTTGGCTAGAGTTAGCTGGGGGAAAATTTCAGGGTACAAATTGTCCTTGGTATGAATCGCCCTCAGATTTGACTAGAGTTAGCTTGGGGGCCAAACTTTCAGGGTACAAGTTGTCCTGGGTTTGAATCGCCCTCAGATTTGACTAGAGTTAGTTGGGGGTAGTAAATGTTGGGATATGAGTTTCCCAGGTTGACCAAATGGAGAAATGATTTCCCCCATGAATTTCCATAAACTAAGTATACACATGTATAAGATTTCAACATTTTAAACCTCATCTTATCGTATGCTACTACATTATACTACAGGGTTGAATAGTGACCCCTGTCTCTTTCGTTTGTTCTGGGCAGCTCAGACGATAAACCAAGGCGACTCCCGACTGCCGAGGCCGCTGGTTTCACTTTTTTGCAAACTTTGATGACCCGAAGTCATTGCCAATGATCGACCCTCAGCCATTTTTATAGAGCTGGATATTTTTCAGGAAAAAGCCTATCAATTCTGGAGTCCAGTAAGTTTCTTGGAATCAGAATCAAAAGTTATTATGATTGCGTAGGGTTTGAAGACAATTAAAGCAG
Organism: Luidia sarsii; assembly: GCA_949987565.1. Taxonomy (NCBI): domain Eukaryota; kingdom Metazoa; phylum Echinodermata; class Asteroidea; order Paxillosida; family Luidiidae; genus Luidia; species Luidia sarsii. The sequence continues at coordinate 9,533,504 of OX465111.1, forward strand.
AGAAAAATGAAGAGAGGCAATATAACAACAACTATAGGTTTGAACATGATGTAACTCGTGTAAGCCCCAAATTCTGTAGTATAAGTAGGTCTTCATTTTCTCCGGTCACTCTCCACACAACAGATCGAGTTCGATCCCTCTTGTCCAATGTCCATTTCCCAAGAAGTCCAGTATAGTGATCAACTCCTCTGGAATCAATTGTGTAGGTCATCACCCGCTTGGCGAGGTATTGCTCACTATTTCAAGTGTGTCTAGTAGAAATGCATGCCCTTATTCTGAAAACCACCTATATACGTCATCAATATACTTTATTCCAGCCCCCATAACACATCTACAAAACATATCCCTTCTTCTGCAATTGTGTTCACTTTTAATCAATCTTTGTGTCCGGAGTCTGTTCTTCGTCTGTATTCATATATTTGTGCCACACTGTACTACCGAGTAGCACACAGGACCTAGGACTAGGAGGACTCAGACACCCTAGCACAATCCAAGTGTACACTAGTAGTATTGTAGAGTTCCCAGTTCCGTCGGCAAAGAGCAGGGCGCACCATTATGTCCAAGTCCTCTTGTTTTCCCTCTCCTGTATTTTTGGTTGTTTTATTCTGTTCGAGTTTTGATTTCTTGTATTGCTTTTGATTGACTTCTGTTGACGCTGTGTATTTTGGTTGATTTTGTTGTTGGGTTTTTGTTTTTTTGTTTTATTTCCAAATTTTGGCTATTGTACTAACAGCGTCTTATCCTTTATTTCCAAGGTTTCGTGGGTAATTTATTTGTCCAGGGTTTTTTTTTGGAGCGAATCCAGGTTATATTGGCCTACAACTACAAGTACATGTATATGCATTTTTTCCGTGAACTAACTTTGATTTACTCTCAAAGAGTCTCATTGGATGTCATAAGTATTTCATAAAAGAATATATTAGTAGGGAATCCAGAAATTTGGTCAGGACCATCAGATTTCCCCACGGTATAGTAATGTTTTACAGTGTTACTGTCACCATACTGATTGCTCTTGTAGGCCTACACATTATTTTATAATAATGTAATAATTATTACATGATGTACTCTGTACATGATGTAAAAAGTTTATTTCATTCAACCAATATATATATTATTCTGTAACAATTCTTACACAAGAAGGATACTGGATAGGTATCCAGCATTCATGCATGCACCAGTGCTCTATGCTCCTGTGACAGCTAAGCCTATACATGTACAGTGCATGTACAGGACGTGTACTGTGTAGTACTGTACTATGTGTATTGCAATGATTGCACACAGTTCACCATGCGGTTCGACCATCGGCCAAGGAGGTATACCTCCTTGGTTCTACCATTCTACCAAGGGTTCTACCAAGGTCCTTGGTGGGCTCTGGACAGGTGTTCAGGGAAAGTGTCATGTTTCAACTCATGGCTCCACTAGTAGCGGTAGCAATGCCCCAGGGAACCATTTAGGACTCAACCTGGCACTGTCTGTACTCTGTGGTAATTGCCTTATCTTGTCATCGATCACATAAACAACAGTGGGGGTCTATTGCTGTGTCCTCATGAGGCTAGTGCCTACGAGTGCATTAGGAAGCAAACCAGCACGACGACACTGCCTCTTTAAGTGGTCAGAGACAGCTCTGTATCGTTTCGATTGGGTACATTTATCCCCTTCCGGTAATCGGGTTTTCCTAGGCAATTTCCGTAATGCCATTCGGTCTCTGTTTTAGTTAATGGTATATAATTATGGCGAAGATTTGTACGGGTCTTTTCGTTGGCTTTGGCTGTCTTTTCCCTTGGGACGCTTTGCGTTTGTCATTTTTGTAGCGGGATTCAGATAGCCAATAGCCTCATTTCAAATAATGCGGGACATATAGATAAGGCAGGATCAGGAACATTATTATTCATTCAGGGTAATTGTATTAACAAAGCACACTTGTAATCTTTCTTTGATGTACCACAAGGAAAGATATTGCTTGACACGAATGTACCAAGGTCAAACGCTGTGATAGTGCTCTATACACCTGAATTGATTATTAGTTACCGGTGTGAGGATACATCCTCCTCCTGAATTCCTGACCGCTGGCACTTGTTTATGTTTGTGCGTTCGTGTTTATGTTACGGCCGTGCACGGCCGGTATTGCCGGGTCTGGTGTGCCCACTGGTGTTGGCCGCTGGGCCTCGTCTGTTGAATGTTTGTGACGGCCGCTGGGCCCTCCATGGGTGTGTGTTCCCATATGATCTGTGTGGGCCGCTGGGCCTCCCTGTTTGTTTATGCCGCTGGGCCCTACATGGGTGTATTCCCCATGTGATCTGTGTTGGCCGTGTGGGCCTGTGATTTATGTTGGCCGTGTGAGCCGAATACTGTTGGCCTTGTGAGCCCGTGTTGAAAAGATTGGGCCTGTAGCCCACAAATTCATTGGATCTGGAGAAGATGTGCCGGTTTGCCATATTACAAAAAAGGTCCGCTACCTTAGTATCCGGCACCACCCCTTTCTGTCTGGTCGAATATTAAATGCTGCATTTGGCTGCGGCAAAGAGACCTAAACATAGTTTGTGATTGGGCCATTTCTCGTGTCCGAGTGTAAGCCATTTTATCTGTAAGGATAAAATAATTCATACTCGGCGCGAGGAAGCTGGTTTAAACCCCTTGGGCAACTTGAAACTGGTGGTATGCACCACCCAAAGTCCGGGTATATAAACGTTTGCGCCAGCTGGACACGGCCAGTCAGTTGCAGTCTTCAGCAGCATACAGACCAGACAGCTGTAGTTTTGTTTTTCCCACCTCCACCCCAATTCTCCACCATGATTTAGTTGAATAACACTTTCTTTAAGTTTTATTTTTTTCAGAGTGTCTATGCGGCAGGTGCCATTGTGACAAGTCCGACTGTCCGTTCACGGGAGCTGAGGATTTCGCTGTACATTCAAGGGGTTTTTCCCAGGTTTTGGCTCTAACACTTTGGCAATATATAGAGCGGGTTTACTGTTTTTTTCACGCTGTTTGTGTACAGGGAAATCGTCATGCTGCCCGACTTTGTCTAATGCATTTTTGTAGCGGGATTCAGATAGCCAATAGCCTCATTTCAAATAATGCGGGACATATAGATAAGGCAGGATCAGGAACATTATTATTCATTCAGGGTAATTGTATTAACAAAGCACACTTGTAATCTTTCTTTGATGTACCACAAGGAAAGATATTGTTTGACACGAATGTACCGAGGTCAAACGCTGTGATAGTGCTCTATACACCTGAATTGATTATTAGTTACCGGTGTGAGGATACATCCTCCTCCTGAAATCCTGACCGCTGCCACTTGTTTATGTTTGTGCGTTCATGTTTATGTTACGGCCGTGCAAGGCCGGTATTGCCGGGTCTGGTGTGCCCACTGGTGTTGGCCGCTGGGCCTCGTATGTTGAATGTTTGTGACGGCCGCTGGGCCCTCCATGGGTGTGTGTTCCCATGTGATCTGTGTTGGCCGCTGGGCCTCCCTGTTTGTTACGGCCGCTGGGCCCACCATGGGTGTATTCCCCATGTGATCTGTGTTGGCCGCTGAGCCTCCCTGTTTGTTACGGCCGCTGGGCCCTACATGGGTGTGTACCCCATGTGATTTATGTTGGCCGTGTGGGCCGAATACTGCTGGCCTTGTGGGCCCGTGTTGAAAAGATTGGGCCTGTAGCCCACAAATTCATTGGAGAAGATGTGCCGGTTTGCCATATTAAAAAAAGGTCCGCTACCTTGGTATCCGGCACAACCCCTTTCTGTCTGGTCAAATATTAAATGCTGCATTTGGCTGCGGCAAAGAGACCCAACATAATGTGTGATTGTGCCATTTCTCGTGTCCGAATGTAATTCCTTTTTCGGAGATTTTTTTTTTTTTCAGATTTCTTCTAAAATGATTTTCTAGCCTCCCTCACAACTAAGGTGATCTAGACCAACGATTCCGTGTTCGAAGAGATTGTTTGTTTTCCGAAAAAACTCAAATTTCTTCTAAAACATTATATTTAGCCTACCCTAGGACTACTAATGTGACCTAGAAAAACGATTCTGTGTTCGCTGACAATTTTTGTTTTCAGAAAAAAAATTCGGATTTCCTCTAAAATTATTTTCTAGCCTCTCCTAGGACTACTCAAGTGATTAAGACGAACGATCCCGTGTTCGAAGATAATTTTTTGTTTTCAGAAAAACTCTCGGATTTCTTCTTTAATGATTTTCTAGCCTCCCCTCGGACAACTAAAGTTATCTAGACCAATGATTCCGTGTTCGAAGACATTTTTGGTTTTCCGAAAAAACTCTTAGATTTCTTCTAAAAGGATTTTCTAGCCTCCCCTAGGACTACTAAAGTGATTTATACTACTAATTTGTTTTTCAGAGATATTTTTTTGTTTTCCGAAAAAAGAAGATTTATTCTAAAATGATTTTCTAGCCTCCCTCGGACAACTAAGGTGACCAAAGACTCCGTGTTCGAAGACATTTTTTGTTTTCCGAAAAAAACTCAGATTTCTTCTAAAAGGATTTTCTAGCCTCCCCTATTTTTCTGTTTTCCGAAAAAAAAAAAAGATTTCTTCTAAAATGATTTTCTAGCCTCCCTCGGACAACTTAGGTGATCTAGACAAACGTTTCCGTGTTCGAAGACATTTTTTGTTTTCCGAAAAAACTCTCAGATTTCCTCTAAAATTATTTTCTAGCCTCTCCTAGGACTACTTGAGTGATTTAGACGAACGATTCCGTGTTCCAAGATAAATTTGTGTTTTTAGAAAAACTCTCGGATTTTTTTTATAATGATTTTCTAGCCTCTCCTCGAACAATTAGGGTGATCTAGACCAACGATTCCGTGTTCGGAGACATTTTTTGTTTTCCGAAAAATACTCAGATTTCTTCTAAACGTTATTTTAGCCTACCCTAGGACTACTAATGTGATCTAGACTAACGATTCTGTGTTCGCTGACAATGTTTGTTTTCAGAAAAAAACTCTTAGATTTCCTCTAAAATTATTTTCTAGCCTCTCCAAGGACTACTAAAGTGATTTAGACGAACGATTCTGCGTTCCAAGATAAATTTTTGTTTTCACAAAAACTCTCAGATTTCTTCTATAATGATTTTCTAGCCTCTCCTCGGACAACTAAGGTGATCTAGGTCAACGATTCCGTGTTCGGAGACATTTTTTGTTTTCCAAAAAAACTCCTAGATTTCTTCTAAAAGGATTTTTTTAGCCTTCCCTAGGACCACTAAAGTGATTTATACTACTAATTCCTTTTTCGGAGATATTTTTTTGTTTTCCGAAAAAATCTCAGATTTCCTCTGAAATAATTTTTTAGCCTCCACTAGGACTACTAATGTGACCAATACTACTAATTCCTAATTCGGAGATATTTTTGTTTTCGGAAAAAAAAAAAAATTTCTTCTAAAATGATTTTCTAGACTCCCTCGGACAACTAAAGTGATCTAGACCAACGATTCCGTGTTCGAAGACATTTTTGTTTTCCGAAAAAACTCTTAGATTTCGTCTTAAAGGATTTTCTAGCCTCCCCTAGGACTACCTATTTGATTTAAACTACTAATTCATTTTTCAGAGGTTTATTTTTGTTTTCCGAAAAAAAAAATCAGATTTCTTCTCAAATGTTTTTTTTAGCCTCCCTCGGACATTTAAGGTGATCTAGACCAACGATTCCGTGTTCGAAGACATTTTTTGTTTTCTGAAAAAAAACTCAGATTTCCTCTAAAATTATTTTCTAGCCTCTCCTAGGACTACTTAAGTGATTTAGACGAACGATTCCGTGTTCCATTTTTTTTATTTTTTTTTTAGAAAAACTCTCGGATTTTTTTGATAATGATTTTCCAGCGTCTCTTCGGACAATTAGGGTGATCTAGACCAACGATTTCGTGTTCGGAGACATTGTTTGTTTTCCGAAAAATACTCAGATTTCTTCTAAACGTTATTTTAGCCTACCCTAGGACTACTAATGTGATCTAGACCAACGATTCTGTGTTCGCTGACAATTTTTGTTTTCAGAAAAAAACTCTTACATTTCCTCTAAAATTATTTTCTAGCCTCTCCAAGGACTACTAAAGTGATTTAGACGAACAATTCTGCGTTCCAAGATAAATTTTTGTTTTCACAAAAACTCTCGGATTTCTTCTATAATGATTTTCTAGCCTCTCCTCGGACAACTAAGGTGATCTAGGTCAACGATTCCGTGTTCGGAGACATTTTTTGTTTTCCAAAACAAACTGCTAGATTTCTTCTACAAGGATTTGTTTAGCCTTCCCTAGGACTACTAAAGTGATTAAAACTACTTATTCGATTTTCGGAGATATTTTTGTGTTTTCCGAAAAAAACTCTCAGATTTCTTCTAAAATTATTTTCTAGCCTCAATTAAGACTTTTAAAGTGATTTAGACGAACGATTCCGTGTTCCAAGATAGTTTTTGTTTTCCGAAAAACTCTCGGATTTCTTCTATAATGATTTTCTATTCTCTCCTCGGACAACTAAGGTGATCTAGACCAATGATTCCGTGTTCGAAGACAATTTTTGTTTTCCGAAAAAAAATCTCAGATTTCTTCTAAACGTTATTTTTAGCTTACCCTAGGACTACTAATGTGATATAGACAAACGAGTCTCTGTTCGCTGACAATTTTATCTTTTCAGAAAATAATCTCAGATTTCCTCTAAAATTATTTTGTAGCCTCTCCTAGGACTACTAAAGTGATTTACACGAACGATTCCGTGTTCCAAGAATTTTTTTTGTTTTCAGAAACACTCGGATTTCTTCTAAAATGATTTTCTAGCCTCCCCTCGGACAACTAAGGTGATCTAGACCAACGATTCCGTGTTCGGAGACATTTTTTGTTTTCCTAAAAAAACTCAGATTTCTTCTAAATGTTATTTTAGCCTACCCTAGGACTACTAATGTGATCTAGACAAACGATTCTGTTTTCGCTGACAATTTTGTTTTCAGAAAAAACTCTCAGATTTCCTCTAAAATTATTGTCTAGCCTCTCCTAGGACTACTTATGTGATCAATACTACTAATTCCTAATTCGGAGATATTTTTGTTTTCCGAAAAAACTCTTAGATTTCGTCTTAAGGGATTTTCTAGCCTCCCCTAGGACTACCTATTTGATTGAAACTACTAATTCGTTTTTCAGAGGTTTTTTTTTTTTTCCGAAAAAAAAAATCAGATTTCTTCTCAAATGTTTTTTTTAGCCTCCCTCGGACATTTAAGGTGATCTAGACCAACGATTCCGTGTTCGAAGACATTGTTTGTTTTCTGAAAAAAACTCAGATTTCCTCTAAAATTATTTTCTAGCCTCTCCTAGGACTACTTAAGTGATTTAGACGAACGATTCCGTGTTCCAAGAATTTTTTTTGTTTTTAGAAAAACTCTCGGATTTTTTTTATAATTATTTTCCAGCCTCTCTTCGGACAATTAGGGTGATCTAGACCAACGATTTAGTGTTCGGAGACATTGTTTGTTTTCCGAAAAATACTCAGATTTCTTCTAAACGTTATTTTAGCCTACCCTAGGACTACTAATGCGATCTAGACCAACGATTCTGTGTTCGCTGACAATTTTTGTTTTCAGAAAAAAACTCTTAGATTTCCTCTAAAATTATTTTCTAGCCTCTCCAAGGACTACTTAAGTGATTTAGACGAACAATTCTGCGTTCCAAGATAAATTTTTGTTTTCACAAAAACTCTCGGATTTCTTCTATAATGATTTTCTAGCCTCTCCTCGGACAACTAAGGTTATCTAGGTCAACGATTCCATGTTCGGAGACATTTTTTGTTTTCCAAAAAAAACTGCTAGATTTCTTCTACAAGGATTTGTTTAGCCTTCCCTAGGACTACTAAAGTGATTAAAACTACTTATTCGATTTTCGGAGATATTTTTGTGTTTTCCGAAAAAAACTCAGATTTCTTCTAAAATTATTTTGTAGCCTCTCCTAGGACTACTAAAGTGATTTAGACGAACGATTCCGTGTTCCAAGAAAAAAAAATTGTTTTCAGAAACACTCGGATTTCTTCCATAATGACTTTCTAGCCTCCCTGGGACAACTAAGGTGATCTAGACCAACGATTCCGTGTTCAAAGACATTTTTGTTTTCCGAAAAAAACTCTTAGATTTCTTCTACAAGGATTTTCTAGCCTCCCCTAGGACCCCTGAAGTAATTTATACTACTAATTCGTTTTTCGGAGATATTTTTTTTTTTCCGAAAACAACTCTCAGATTTCTTCTAAAAGGATTTTCTAGACTCCCCTAGGACTACTAATGTGATCTATACTACTAATTCCTTTTTCGGAGATATTTTTCTGTTTTCCGAAAAAAAAATCAGATTTCTTCTTAAATGATTTTCTAGCCTCTCCTAGGACTACTGAAGTGATTCATTTATTTCAGAAAAAAACTCGGATTTCTTCTATAATGATTTTCTAGCCTCCCCCCGGAAAACTAAGGTGATCTAGACCAACGATTCTGTGTTCGCTGACAATTTTTGTTTTCAGAAAATAAACTCTGATTTCCTCTAAAATTATTTTCTAGCCTCTCCTAGGACTACTAAAGTGATTTAGACGAACGATTCCGTGTTCCAAGATAAATGTTTGTTTTCAGAAAAACTCTCGGATTTCTTCTATATTGATTTTCTAGCCTCCCCTCGGACAACTAAGGTGATCTAGACCAACGATTCCGTGTTCGAAGACATTTTCGGTTTTCAGAAAAAAAAACTCTTACATTTCTTCTAAAATGATTTTCTAGCCTCCCCTCGGACAACTAAGGTGATCTAGACCAACGATTCCGTGTTCGGAGAAATTTTTTGTTTTACGAAATTACTCTTACATTAGTTCTAAAAGGATTTTCTAGCCTCCCCTAGGACTACTTAAGTGATTTAGACGAACGCTTCCGTGTTCCAAGATAATTATTATTTTTTTTCAGAAAAAAACTCTCGGATTTCTTCTATAATAATTTTCTAGCCTCCCCCGGAAAACAAAGGTGATCTAGACCAACGATTCTGTGTTCGCCGACAATTTTTGTTTTCCAAAAAAACCTCTCAGATTTCCTCTAAAAGGATTTTCTAGCCTCCCCTAGGACTACTAAAGTGATTTATACTACTATTTTATTTTTCGGAGATATTTTTTTGTTTTCCGAAAAAAAAACTCAGATTTCCTCTAAAATTATTTTGTAGCCTCTCCTAGGACTACTAAAGTGATTTAGACGAATGATTCCGTGTTCCAAGAAAAAAAATTGTTTTCAGAAACACTCGGATTTCTTCCATAATGATTTTCTAGCCTCCCTGGGACAACTAAGGTGATCTAGACCAACGATTCCGTGTTCAAAGACATTTTTGTTTTCCGAAAAAAACTCTTAGATTTCTTCTCCAAGGATTTTCTAGCCTCCCCTAGGACCACTAAAGTGATTTATACTACTAATTCGTTTTTCGGAGATATTTTTTTTTTTTCCGAAAACAACTCTCAGATTTCTTCTAAAAGGATTTTCTAGACTCCCCTAGGACTACTAATGTGATCTATACTACTAATTCCTTTTTCGGAGATATTTTTCTGTTTTCCGAAAAAAAAATCAGATTTCTTCTTAAATGATTTTCTAGCCTCTCCTAGGACTACTGAAGTGATTCATTTTTTTCAGAAAAAAACTCTCGGATTTCTTCTATAATGATTTTCTAGCCTCCCCCCGGAAAACTAAGGTGATCTAGACCAACGATTCTGTGTTCGCTGACAATTTTTGTTTTCAGAAAATAAACTCTGATTTCCTCTAAAATTATTTTCTAGCCTCTCCTAGGACTACTTAAGTGATTTAGACGAACGATTCCGTTTTCCAAGATAATTATCTGTTTTCAGAAAACTCTCGGATTTCTTCTATAATGATTTTCCAGCCTCCCCCGGACAACTAAGGTCATCTAGACCAATGATTCCGTGTTCGAAGACATTTGTTTTTTTCCGAAAAAACAAAAGACAAACGATTCTGTGATCGCTGACAATTTTTGTTTTCAGAAAAAAATCTTAGATTTCCTGTAAAATTATTTTCTAGCCTCTCCTAGGACTACTTAAGTGATTTAGACGAACGATTCCGTTTTCCAAGATAATTATCTGTTTTCAGAAAACTCTCGGATTTCTTCTATAATGATTTTCTAGCCTCCCCTCGGACAACTAAGGTCATCTAGACCAATGATTCCGTGTTCGAAGACTTTTTTTTTTTCCGAAAAAACTTTCAGATTTCTTCTAAAAGGATTTTCTAGCCTCTCCTAGGACTACTAATGTGATCTATACTACTAATTCCTTTTTCGGAGATATTTTTCTGTTTTCCAAAAAAAAATCAGATTTCTTCTTAAAGTGCGACTCTAACGATTTTGTCGATTCCACGGAAGAAACATATTTCAGAGAACAAGTCCCACTGATTCCAAAAAACATAACTTTTTAAAATTATTTACATTTTTTCACTAGGAAAAAAAGCGTTAAACCCAGCATTTGTAACACGCTCGATGGGCCCCTAACGAAAACAGGGTCATTATGATAATCATATGCATGTGACCCCAAAAACGTCATAACCAGGAAAACAACCCAAGTCCAGCCTACGTTATAATAATATAAACGCACGTACACCAAGTACAGTACGTACGTGCACGTGTTTTGCAGTGCCTGCTGCCAAGAGTTCTCTGGTTTTGTATTCAAGTTACTGTATTAATTTGTGTATCAAAGTTCAGTGATTGTTTCGAGGAATGCCTGTATCCTGTGTTGTTGGTGGATGCACTCGCAATAAAGCGAAAAATCCGGACATTTTTGGCTGACGTTCCCGAAGAATACTCAACGCGACGAGCATGTGTACGGTTTGTCAACAACACTCGTTCGGACTTCACGCTGACTTCTTCATCGTTGATTTGCTATGCACACTTGAGCGATGATTGTGTGGATAAAACGGAATCTCGGATTTCCATACCGTTTTAAGCTTAAAGTTGGGTCAGTCCCAAGCTTCAATTAGGCACCGACCGTACCGGTCAAGAAACAACGGCCGAGTACAACCACCGCCGTACCCGGGCGTTCAGTCAGACGAGGCCGGCCCCAGCACAAGCCAAGTACCGTGCCACCTTCCGTAGCGGAAGAAACAAGGACAGATCCTGGCAAGCGATCTGGGGGAGCATATATCTCAAATGGGAAAGAGCAAGGGTAGGAATAACTTTTTAATATAAATTCTGATTTATTAACCTAGTTATTCAATTTAGTGTACTACTGTACTACTACTACTAGTACTAGTAGTACTAGTAGTAGTATGATGTAGTACAAGTACCGGTAGTACAGTACTCGTAGTCGTAGTACTAGGAGTACTACTACTACTAGTAAGTACTACTAGTAAGTAGTATAACGGTAGTATAATAATATTACTACCGGTAGTTGCTAGTAGTAGTACTACTTACTTACCGGTAATTGTTATACATGTTTGACAAAGTCTTTCTAACACTACTTTTTACAACAGCAAAATAATTTTCTGGTTTTGTTTTCATTTCTTGATTTGAAATCCTCATACTGCTTGCCAGTAAAAAGACACATTCTTACTGTTTGTTTTGGTAACTGATTCTTTGTTTGTCTTCCTGTTTGGGTTACAAATTCATGTTTTGATTTTATTTTCATGAACAGATACTGGAACAAGGCGAAGAGGAACATCAACAACATATGATCATTTCTGAAAGCCTCGAACCAGTCCCAGACTCGGAATCAAGAGATACAGTTGTGACTTTTTAAGTCTCATTATTTTGAAGCCTACCATTTGCTTAAATTCTTTATAGGGCGGGTGGCTGTGACTTTTGTTCTTGCCAAAAGTAAACAAGATCATATTTAGACAAATTAGGGTTCTAATGTTTCGATCGTATATTAGTACTACAGTAGCATTAGCAGGTCTTTCCTCAAAGGCAGAAATTTGGTTGAAGGTGAAGAGTTCAAAATGATATTTCATTAAAAAAGTAAAAAAAGGCCTGCCCAAGACAGTCAAGAGGGAGAAACTTCATCCAGCAGCAAACACAGAAAGTAAACAATGTTGCTGTTGAAACATTCTTTATTCTATTAGCGATCATGGCAATATACGTTTGGGACCAGCTCAACAAAAATGAGTATTTAATGAGTGATGTACATAGCTGAATTCAGCACACTATCAGCTTCAAACCTACAGTAAATTGAAGCTGATAATGTAACCAAATCAGCTTTGTACATCACTCATTTAAAAACAATGTCCCTTTAATAATACCCATTTTTGTGGAGCTGGTCACAAATGTAAAGGACGCGCGTAATTTACACCACTTTTTAAACTGAATGGCAATGACTCACAGGGAAAATAAACAACACAAACTACATGAATGTACAATGAACAAAACATTTTTTAAGTCACAGACAGTGTTGCCATTTAATTTACCATAATGCTTCCGGAAGTTCCGGGCAATTTTAACTGGTACAGTGTATATATCACATAGAATTTTAAGTTAATACACATGTATGCACTTTGGGTCATTTCCTAGAATGCACTCTTGTTCATTTTGAACATTTCATGAGAATTTCCTTTATTTAACATTGCAAACAGTGCATGGTGATTGACGGGCAGCTATGGAGAATTATTACTTTATTTGTAGGGTTTAATTAATAAGGCCAAAAGCCACTGAAGGTGAAGGACTACAAAACAAAATTTCAGTAGAGCAGGAGTGATATTTTTTCTGAATGAACAGTTCATAAAACAGGCATAGAACCTTGACCAATAAAATTACAAAAGGAATCACTATTCATACAATACTTTGTAAATATACATACACACAAGGATATCAGCTGATCCATGAAAACACCTTGCCTGAAAATACTGAGGGCAATATTTACCAGGGAAAGAGTTCCATATTGTATGTCCAGAGATACAGATCAAGGGTAAGAACATAGCCCTAAAACTTTGTAAATCAAACATGGTTGTAGTAATTTGAGGCTTGGTCTAAAAACAATTCACTGTTAATCTAAATCTGGTATCTGAAACCTACATAGTTGCCATCTGGATCCGGAAAGATTGCTCTCGTTTTATGCATGATGCATGAGGGGAGGGGTACACGGTTGTGTCCAAGATACCCATAGCACCACCTTATAACTTGCCGGTATGACACGTGGGGTACATGGTTGTGTCCAAGATACCCATAGCACCACCTTATAACTTGCCGGTATGACACGTGGGGTACATGGTTGTGTCCAAGATACCCATAGCACCACCTTATAACTTGCCGGTATGACACGTGCCTGTATTTCCTGTAAATAAAAAAAGTTGACACCAAGGAACTTTAGTTCTGTACATAACTAGCCTCTAGACATGTGTTTTTATATTTGTCTTTTTTATATGCCCTTGTTGAATTATGTATTTCTTTGAAACTTGCCAGTATCAGTAAGATGAAAATGTCTTGAAACTAGATGCATCTAACTTCTAAGTCAGTTTCTATTTAATCCTGCATGCAGGAAAGTACAGAAAATAAAAATCTAACATATTAAAGCTCTTTTTGCTTTTGAAAAAGGTACTCTCTCTAAACATGTGTCATTTATTTTGCCCGAGAAATATGCAAAAATGTTGCAAATTGCACCATCTTTCTCAAAAGCAGAATTTCAAAGGCAGATTATGCCTTTGAGAAAGCTCCTGCTAGGATTGAAACATAAAATTTGTTACATTTATTTTCCTGAATTAATTTACCAAGTTATCTTACCTCGGAAGGTCACCTTCAATGGCTCTAGCACCGTATTGTTGTTTGTAGGCGTATAGTAGGCTGTCTCAAGTGTGCCAGGGTTTAGATGCGTAGCCTCGTACCAGGGATGGTCGTTGAAACAAAGGAAATCATCACGGTTTACACCAGTGTGCAGGATCTTTTGCTGAATGGCTTCGACCTCCTTGCAGCACATGCAGTTCATCACAACACATTTACCGCAGGAACACCTTGATATGTTGCAAGGATAAAGTGAGAATCTTATCAGAAAGTATTATTAATTTTTGCATTAAAATTGTCCAAGGAATTTCAGGATTTCCTATGTGTACATAGCTTAAGCTGGTACCAAATAGTCAACATTTTACAAGACAATACATGAACATGTAATGTTAGTGGAGGGCAACCGTAACCAATGTAATGTATGCTTATAAATTACTACGAAAAGTCATTCACTATCAACAGTGATTCAGGTTTGCTGGGCATATGTCGCCATGAACAGGGCACTTTGGGAAGCACGCTTTTGGTTTTAATTCCCAAGAACCCCTCTCCTAAAGAACATTAGATCTCAGTGGCAAAATGTGGACTGAGCTGTGTCTATACTACTACTAGTACTACTTACTAATACTAATCTATAGCATCAGCAATAATCATTAATAAATACCGGGTAAACAATTCAATCCACCACAAATTTATTCAACCAGGAATCAAAATGGGGCCAGAACAGGAGTGAAATTGTCTCTCGAAATAATCTCTCCTATCCAAAACACACGCCACAATGATGTCGGTGTGAGTATGATCTACTAGTACTAATTCAGTAAGTGCCAGTTATTCAGTACTGAGTGACAGTACTCAGTACAGTAGGCTGCAGAATGACCAGATTCGGGTCGTGCTCTGCCTTTGCTGTCAGATCACTCTCGTGTAAACACAGTGAATGAAAATTCGGAGCAATAACGAAAGTATGTAACATCAATCAGATACCCAACGATAAACAAATAACATTTACCAGTCCGTATTGTTCAACCGATCATTGGCAGCTGGTTGTTGAACAGCCATGTCGTTATCGCCAACATCAGATCCAACGCAACGTCAACTTGTTCTTGAACGCGGCGCCTCGCAAGTGGCTCAAAGTCAAACCGGTACGGTTCAGCGCCGCGTATTTCCTCAAATTTATCGCCGGGCTCATTGTCATCGCTGTCTTCATCTGTATCACTTCCAGATGATTCATTGTCACTGATAACAGCAGAATGCACACTTATTGCCTCCTAGATTTCGTCACCGGAGTTTTCGGGGTCGGACATGATGATCGATGATACTAGTGTTTACTTTCTCTAGGTTCACTGTCGTGCAGTATAACGTTGCTGAACATATGACTAAGGCTGGATGCCAGACTTAGTCAGTCCCTTCGATTCCTTGTTTTCCTTTTTATGACGTCACGGGCCATTTCGCGTGACCTCAGCGTTTTCGGATTTCGCGATTCGCGGGCGTTTCAAAAAGTCCCCTTTTTTCATGTTTTAGATTTTTTTTAATTCTTGGAAAGTGCGCGAATGTTACTTTTGAGGTGTGACCTTTCACATTCCCTGTACAACTTAATTTTGAATTTTTCGTTAGAGTCGCACTTTAAATGATTTTCTAGCCTCCCTCGGACTACTAAAGTGATTTATTTTTTTCAGAAAAAACTCTCGGATTTCTTCTATAATGATTTTCTAGCCCCCCCCCCGGAAAACTAAGGTGATCTAGACCAACGATTCTGTGTTCGCTGACAATTTTTGTTTTCAGAAAAAAAAATCTGATTTCCTCTAAAATTATTTTCTAGCCTCTTTAGGACTACTAAAGTGATTTAGACGAACGATTTCCGTGTTCCAAGATAATTTTTTGTTTTCAGAAAAACTCCCGGATTTCTTCTATAATGATTTTCTAGCCTCCCCTCGGACAACTAAGGTGATCTAGACCAATAATTCCGTGTTCGAAGACATTTTTTGTTTTCCTTAAAAAACTCTCAGATTTCCTATAAACGTTATTTTAGCTTACCCTAGGTCTACTAATTTGATTTAGACAAACGATTCTGTGATCGCTGACAATTTTTGTTTTCAGAAAAAAAATCTTAGATTTCCACTAAAATTATTTTCTAGCCTCTCCCAGGACTACTAAAGTGATTTAGACGAACGATTCCGTGTTCCAAGATAATTTTTTGTTTTCAGAAAAACTCTCGGATTTCTTCTATAATGATTTTCTAGCCTCCCCTCTCGGACAACTTAAGTTATCTAGACCAATGATTCCGTGTTCGAAGACATTTTTGGTTTTCCGAAAAAACTCTTAGATTTCTTCTAAAAGGATTTTCTAGCCTCCCCTAGGACTACTAAAGTGATTTATACTACTAATTTGTTTTTCGGAGATATTTTTTTGTTTTCCGAAAAAAAAATCAGATTTCTTCTTAAATGATTTTCTAGCCTCCCTCGGACAACTAAGGTGATCTAGACCAACGATTCCGTGTTCGAAGACATTTTTTGTTTTCCGAAAAAAACTCAGATTTCCTCTAAAATTATTTTCTAGCCTTTCCTAGGACTACTAAAGTGATTTAGACGAACGATTCCGTGTTCCAAGATAATTATTATTTTTTTCAGAAAAAAACTCAAAAAAACAAAAATATCTCAATCTCTTCAAAATTGTTTTTTTGAGTCCTTTTACTCTCCTGAGCAGATTTGAAACAAAGATTTACTTTTCCAAGATATTTGTTTTTGCCAACAAAACCATCTCCTCCCTATATCATGCAATAGCCCATATATATACATGTATTGTACATGTATGATGGAAGTGAGTAGGTTAATGAAACGGAAGAAAACTCTCAGAATCCCTTCAAATTTGCTTCTTGGAGTCCTTTTACACTACTGAGCAGATTTAAAAAACAAAGATTTTATTTTCCGAGATATTTTTTTATAACCACCAAAACCATCTGCTCCCTATATTATGCAGTAGCCCATAATTACATAGGCCCCTACATGTATGATTAAAGTGAATAGGTATGGAGAAACACGAAAACTCTCAGAATCCCTTCAAAATTGTTTTTTGAAGTCCTTTTACTCTACTGAGCAGATTTGAAACAAATATTTTCTTTTCTAAGATATTTGTTTTTGCCACCAAAACCATCTCCTCCATATATCATGCAATAGCCCATATTCATGTACTGTACATGTATGAGGGAAGTGGGTAAGTTTAGTGAAACGGAAAAAACTCTCAGAATCTCTTTAAATTTGTTTCTTGGAGTCCTTTTACTCTGCTGAGCTGATTATAGATTAAGATTTTTTTTCGAGATATTTAATTTTGACCACCCAAAGCATATCCTCCCTATATGATGCAGTAGCCCATATATACATGGATGATGGTAGTGAGTAGGTTGTGTTAAACAAAAGTCTCAGAATCCCTTCAATTTTTTGTTTGTAGTTCTTTTACACTACTGACCCGATTTGAGACCCAAAGCGTATCCTCCCTATATGATGCAGTAGCCCATATATACATGGATGATGGTAGTGAGTAGGTTGTGTTAAACAAAACTCTCAGAACCCCATCAACTTTGTTTCTGGGAGTCCTTGTACACTAGTTACTGAGCAGATTTGAAACGAAGATTTTCTTCGCCGATAATTTTCTTTTGCCGCCAAAACCATCTCTACGTAACATAACGTCCCCAGGACGTTCACTGATGACGTTCGCTCTAACGTTTTCTGAACGTATGATAAACGTCTGCAGCAACGTTCACTGGACGTAGCCATTTGACGTTCACTTTCCGTATATTTGCACCACCACTTTACGTCCCCAAGACGTTCACCGATGACGTTTGCTTAACGTTTTTTGAACGTTGTCTGAACGTGCATTATATGAAACTGGCGACCCTTTTCGAACGTTTTTTGAACGTTGTCTGAACGTGCATATATGGAAGTGGCAACCCTTTCCGCACGTCTACTGAACGTTGTCTGAACATGCATATATGAAAGTGGCGACCCTTTCCGCACGTCTTCTGAACGTTGTCTGAACGTGCATTTATGAAAGTGGCGACCCTTTCCGCACGTCTACTGAACGTTGTCTGAACATGCATATATGAAAGTGGCGACCCTTTCCGAACGTCTTCTGAACGTTGTCTGAACATGCATATATGAAAGTGGCGACCCTTTCCGAACGTCTTCTGAACGTACATGTACCATTCCCACATTTGCAGCCGTATATATGTACAGTATAGCTATAACTTTGCACCTATACATGGATCGCGTAATAGTTACTGGAATTCCTGAATAAAAATCATGGTTTCGAACTGTCTTCATACACAGGTGTGGTATAGTTTTCATTAAACAAGAAGTACATGTAAGAAGCTGACTTCGAAGCCAAGTTTAAAGAACAAAAATACATTGTTATATTATTTCTAAATACAATCACAAATTGAATAAAATATTATGTAATAAAATGTAGATTGTATGTCTTTGCTAAATACCTGTTGGGTTGTAAACAATAAACTCATGTGTGCATATCAATACAAACATCTTAAAAAAATAAACATGTGTATTGCAAAGAACATTTGTATTACCCGTTTGCAATTCTGGCAAGTTAAATGTTTCTGATTAAATGGACAACATCATACACATTATTTCTATCTGCAGCTTTTGCAATTGAACAGGCCAACATCATATAATCTTGTTTCTCTCAAGAACATTAAAAGGGAGGGGGGACATATTTTGGGCTAGCAACATCATAGCTGATGGACAACAAATCTCGCTGAATCTTCCTGATCCTATTAACCTCAAGTAGTGATGAAAAAATAGGCTGTAAAGACATGTACAACGTACAATACCGGTATATACAGCGTACACATTTTGACAAAATTTTGGCACAGCTGGAAATACATGTATAAAAAAATAAAAATTAAAAAAACAATTAAATACCAAGAACATAGGGGTCGGATGTTTCGATCCACAGCAGGACCTTCCCTCGAAGAAACATTTGGGAAAGTTCATGGTATGATCGAAATGTCCAGGCTCTAAATTCTTGAGAATTTGAATTTTGGTCACCTGAAGTAAAAACAGAAACCCCCTTCCCTTCCTTGATTTCCTTGTACATGTGAAGAACCCGTAATTATCTGTAAGCAACAAAATGCACAATAAAATCAATGGAACACGCAACATTCTTTGGCATACTGGTAATTTCTTGAGCTGGCAAATTCAGTCTGGCAAATTCACACTGGCTCAAGTACAAAAATAAATACAGTAGTAACAGTTGTACTTGCAGTTGTATACACGAAATTTCGAGAGAAAAAAGTACCATAGTTTAGTTTTCAGCAAATAGGCAAGAATACAAGTTGATTCTCCAGCTGAAATGGTTCCTGTAGATTACAATAACATAATTAAATAAAATCGACCACAGAACACTAAATGAAACAATTACCATTTTGTCCCATGTTGATGCTTGTAATTTTCAAAATGCTTGTAACTATTCCCTATTATATACCATTAATTCATGACCCGATTCACCGAACAATCCATCCTCATCATGATACAAAATTACAAATTGCATGTTTAGTTTAGTTGTCCACTGCACTGATAGATTAAAATTACTTGTGTACAATCGATCCTGGTTAATAAGGGTTATAAGGGGATCCTTCGGATAGGCTTATTTACCTTGTTGTAACCAGTCCAAAACATCACGCCCCAATGCTCAGGACGTGAGAGGGCATACGTGTATATGGGGCCCTAAGACCTTAAACAATAATTTCTCAAGAAAAATTAGAATGTCACTAGTCCAGGTAAGGTTGAACGTCCATCAAGCACATGAAGATTTTTATTTTTTATTTGACCAAAAATGGAACTGAGAGATGCTGAATCTCATACTAATCTCTAGTCTAAACACCATACATGTATTTGTATACAATTTGCATACATCCATTTTTGGATTCAGTGAGAATCCCAGATTCCAATACTCGTCATTTTCTTTACTCACATTTGGGGAAAAAGGAGAAATTGTCGGTCTTTTGATCATAGATGTCTCTCCCTTCCAACGAGCCAAAATGAGGCGGCCATCTTTGATTTTCCAACTGAACACGCAATCGGTATCCGCAAAGCGATGACGTTCTGACAGATCCAAGAGCACAGAGCATTTTTAGTGGGTTTTTTTTTGCGCTGATGTTCAGGAAAAGTCACCATGCAACGCGTGCAAGTGTCGATGCGCACGCACACAGCCCCACTGCGCAAAGAGACCTGTCAGAACGTCATTGATATGCGTGTACCGATTGCGTGTTCAGTTGGACTTGGAAATCAAAGATGGCCGCCTCATTTCGGCTAGTCGGACGGGAGAGACATCTTCTCGATCAAATGAACAGAAATTTCTCCCTTTTCCCCAAACGTGAGTAAAGAAAATGACCAGTATTGCAATCTGTGATTCTTACTGAATACAAAAATTGGGCTAGAGCCAAGTGGGACTGTTTCACGGGTGATTTCCAGGGTAAAATCTGGGGATTTTGGTGGGGTAGTAAATTCAAGCATTTCATATACATGTATGTGTGTACCAATTTGCTTGGACCAATAACCCGACCCTCAAAATTCAAAATTTTGATTAAAAAGGGTGACTTGTTGGGTGACTTGTCGGCTTTGTTGCCAAATAGTAACTAATGTCCAGGATTCAATGATTCATAACCCTGCCATCTACAGGCTTTGGACATAAGGAATATGCTCTGCCAGGAAAAAGGACAAAAAAATTGGTCTCTGAAATTTCCCAATTATCAGAAACACTCCAATCCTGGACATCAGTCACAATGCTACTTGCTACAGTTGCTAGTTGCGGTAAGCGTAACCCTCATCCTCCCGAAGGTTGGAGACCTGAGGGTTATGGACCGCTAAGGCGCTATGTACAAAAATCGACCGAAGTTCGTGTTTTCACCATTTTTGAAACACTACTGTCCCGATCGACCCCTTTTTCCACCCTTTTGAAAATCGTAACACACAATCTAAGGACATAGATTTGATCCCAAATGTATACTGAATGTGATCTGATAACTGAAAACATAGTGGGTAAAAAAATTTTTTCCGAAAAACAGGCAGAAACTCACCGAAATACTGTCTGAAAATGTCCCCTCAACGTCTCCGCCAGGTTCAGAATCTGAAGTCTGAACCAGGTTCAGAATCTGAACCTGGCGTCTCGACCATGCGTTTAGTCTCGTGACGTGTATCCCGCACGACGGCTATTTGCTGTTATTGCGAAACAGCAAATAGCCGTCGTGTGGGATATATGTCATGAGACTAAACGCTGATTGGTTGAGGCGCCAGGTTCAGATTCTGAACCTGGCGAAGACGTTGACGGGACATTTTCAGACAGTATTTGGGTGGGTTTTGGCACGTTTTTAGGAAAAATATTTTACCACGATGTTTTGAGTTATCTGATCACATTCAGTACCAGTATACATTTGGGATTCAAATCTATGTCCTTAGATTGTGTGTGGCGATTTTTAAAAGGGTGGAATAAGGGGGCAATCCCGACGGTAGTGACTAGTGAGTAGTGTTTCAAAAATTGAAAAAAACACACTTCAGTCGATTTTTGTACACGTAGCGGTCCGTAACCCTCAGGTCTCCGACCTTCGGGAGGACGAAGGTTACACTTACGGTTACCGCAACTATCACAATGCAATGAAGACGCCGTCCAACAGTCCAACGTGGATTTAAGTTATATATTTACACGCCAAAAATAAAAATACATTAATCACTGTTGAGTGTTGTCTCCATCTTCATGTATCTCCGTTCCATCATCAAGCACAGCAGACTGCCTTTCCTCGCTGTCTCTCCTTGCCTTTGACTTTGAGTGCTTCATGCAGTCCGAGAATATGCTGGCCTTTTTCTCGCGGTCAAAAACTAAACAGCGGTTTTTCTGCACTGCTGCTGAATGGAAGGAAGAGATACCGTAGTTAATATTAGGTTATGCCTTGATCATGTTTGCAATAAAAGGAGTGCAGCGAAAGAGTGAGCAGAGATAACCTTTTTGTTAATAAATAATAATATAGTTCACACAGCAACAGCAGAATGCCGTTGCCGGTTGAAAAAACAAATATAGGCTAGGCCCTACTAGTACTAGTACAGTAGTAGTACTACTCAGTACTTGTACTACTAGTAAGTACTAGTACTAGTAGTAGAAGTAGACCTAGTTTAGTAAGTACGTACTTGAATGTTGCATTTAACTCAAAGTCAAATTTTCAACTCAAACTGTCAAAGTTCCTCCCATTTAAAAAATAATTAAATATAAATGAAAACACATGGTTAAAATGCCCTTTTTTACCACGCTGCATTATGCATTAGTACGAGTAACTTTTTAAAATTTTGGATTGTCGGCCGACAGTCACCCGACCCTCCAAATTTTCAAAACCTTTTTAAGCCGGTCCAAGGTCCAAGTTACTCGCACCAATCGGACTAAGCAGTATCCTCCAATAACTGGTTTTCGACGATATAAGGACTTTTCTTCAAACTGAACAATGTGGACGAAAGTATCACACTAAAAGAGGTCCGAGTCACTTTCTCCACACCACAGACTATTAGAATAATCATAGAGAAGGTTGATCAAGCCTGTCACTTCCGTAAGATTACCCGGTTTCGTTGACGTCCGCGGCGCACCGCGCAGTAAGCATCGTCACCTATTTTCGTCAGTGGTGTTTAGTAAGGTGTCCCAGTGTAGCCAAACGCAAAATAAATTCTTAAATTAACTCAAAATGCTGTGTGGCACTATTAAGCCCATTTCACACACAACCGAAAAACTAGGGTCCTTGGTTACAGGCGCCAGTTGTCTGTCACCTAGGTCGATAGCGATCACGAAGCGAGCTTACACACACAACGCTGTCACCAAAACACCAACGTCCCCCGTTTCGGAACTTTACGTGCACTCAGTACGTGTACAATGATTAGTAGACTTCTGCCAGCGCAGCCCTTACAGTTGAGTTGTTTTCTAACAAAATAACTAACGTTTATTAGTTATTACAGTTATACTAGCGATGTTTTAAGTTTCGCGGGCAACCAAAGTGTATTTTCTAGAATTCTAGAAAATTTTAGAAGGAATTTATCATTCATTTCTTGAGATATCGGAAGTTGAACATTGCAAAATTTTACCCTCAAATTGAAGCCTGTGTTCCCCTTCTTTCTATTCATACCACTATTCATACCACAACAGTAACGAAGGGAATAATATTAAACTACGCGGAAACAACATTCGGAGACAAACGATGAGTAGCGTACACTATTATTTTTTTGGTTATGACCGATTTCCCTTCGCGACGTTAGCGAGGTTGGCAAGTCTAGGTGTGGTTTCCGCCTCTACGTAAAGCCCTAGTGACACTACAGGAGCAGTAGGGCCGAAACCAGCCTACGCGCGGCACATGTGACATGACACAACACGTCTTTGCACAAACTGTATACATGTACTGCACAGTGCACGTGCACAGCGACCGCATGGCTGCATACGAGTTACGACTACGATCACGCTGCGCTATATAGGCTCAAGCCTGATCGGAACTCTGTTACGCTACAAAAAAAGTACAATTTATTTTACTACCGAAACCATGATATAGATTGGGATAATAATGGGGTGAACACAGTGCCGGTCAGAAGCATTGTTTTTCACAAGGAGTGGTTGACGGAGATTACCTGCGTTGGTCGGCCCCGTCCGCCCGCCGACCAGCGCAGCTATAACACTAGTTCCAAACATAAACACGCGCAGTGCGCATGCCCAGTGTCCCTGCCAAAACCAGGGTCCGTGGTTACGAACACTGTTCACGTTTCACACACACGATCACGGCGATTTTGACAAGGGTGCGAAATTTTGTAGGAGGTCCGGACCTCGGAGATCAAAAACCAAGGTCCCTGGCGATTTGTTTCGCAAGGGTCACTTGCACACAGCACAGATTTGCGATTTCATGACATGGTTGCGATTTCATCGCCAGGGACCTCGGCGATTTCGTCTAGTGTGCAACGGGCTTTAGATTCTTCCCTGTATGTTTTTTTGTGTTCATCTTTGTTTTTGTTTTTCCACACTGCTTCTAACACTTTCCTCAAATCATTCATAATTTATGCTTAAAACGTATTGGTCTTGTTGATGTCTTCTTTTGTGACGTTTAAAAAAAATCCACAATCCTCTTTCTCACTGCTTCTTCAGTTATAACCTTTCCAAATTTTACTCAAGAGACACATTTCCTCCTTCTTGGTACTTTCTCTAGCTGCTCTTTTATTTTTTTTCATTTCTTTAAAAAGCCTATTGGGCCATGTTACTTTTTGCGCTGTGGCTATTGTTACGGCAGCCGTAACGCAACTTCCATTTTCTATAGTTACGGCACTGCAACTGCGCAAGCGCGAGGACATGCCAGATCGAACGTGTACACTGACTACTTTGGAAGCGCGATGTTAGCTGGCGACGCTGCCGCCGTGCTTGATCTTGATTTGTTGCATTTGCATGATACATTCATCATTATTTGTTGCCACTGTTTGATTAAAGAAAATTACAACGTTGATTTATAGGTACAATAGTTTTATAATTTGTATAGTGGTCTTTTAAACCTCCCTAAAATCGAATGACTTCTCGTATTTTCTGCCGTCACATGCACGCACGCGAAGTCGACATCGTAGTACAGTGCATCGCTGACGACTTTGTTAGGGACCCGGTTTTTTGCCGATCTCACCGTGCGAGAGAATCTTCTATAAATGATTGACTAAAAGACACCTTTTTGCATTCCGATAATGACAGGGATATTGCTTCAAGACAAGCAAATTATGTGCCTACAGCCAGAGAATTTGCCATGTTTCTTATGGTACTGAGCTTGAAGCGGCGCTGCCTGTGCATGTGGGGTTTATACCCCATGCAACAAAATCTGTCATGTCCTCGCGCTTGCGCAGTTGCAGTGCCGTAACTATAGAAAATGGAAATTGCGTTACGGCTGCCGCAACAATAGCCACAGCGTACTTTTTGTCTTTAAATAATAATTAAAACAAATATTTAAAAAATTATATAAGCGAGACGCCCTATACTATAGTAGCCTCCATAGTTTTTACCCAGAACGGACTGCCTCAAGTTGCGTGATATATTTTTTTTCTACGGATGTTGGGGTTTGTAATGGTACACTCAGATTTTTTTTAGGACCAACAATAAAGAAAACTGGAGCTTCGAAGCAACTGCCAATTTTGTACCTAGGAAAATAGACCCCTAAAGAGCAACTTTTTGAATAACACGAGTTTGGCCTACTGGAAAAGCCTTAAATTTCCACATTTTCGGTGACGGACAAGAGCAGGAAACCAAGTGTAAGATATGAAGTCTGAGATCGTTATACGGAGTTGTTTTCATAGTGCGATGTGAGTTAGAAGGCTAAGCGTCGAAAACGTGTAGCGTCGAAAACGGGGGTTCCCACGATACTACTAGTACTACTACTACTACTCAGGGGGGTGTTTCATAAAACTTTACAATTAATCTTATCTTGAGAAAATCAACCTTATCTCTGGAAAAATTAATCTTAAATCCCAAAATCTACAATTAATCTTATCTCTGTTTCATAAAGAAAGTTACGATCGATATCAATCTTTACATCGCTCTGAATCAATCTTATTCTTACAATTGATCCAAATCAAATGTTAGAGGAAAACAATTAATCCTAAATGTAAATTTGGGCGGGAAAAGAAAACATTACATTTCCAAATTCATTGTCTTAACCGTACCACGATCACTTACTGCTCTTCAAAAATATGACTCTACAACTACTTTTGATGCAAAATCGTCGAGCCTTGCGCAGGGAGAGGGTGTTTAGAGATCGCAAGAACCCTCTAGACACATATGGAGATACAGAGATGTACAAGAAATATAGATTTACTAGATTTGGCTGCCAGCATGTCATTGACATAGTACAAGCTGAATTGCATCGGCCGACTCATCGTAACCATGCCATTCCTGCAAGCTTGCAGGTTTTCATTGTCCTACGGTACTACGCTACAGGCTCCTTGTTAGACTGTGCAGGTGAGCTCCATGGCTGCAGCATAGCTACGTGCTCTAGTAGAGTTTTGCGAAGTGTGACTCAAGTATTGTGCCATCGACGAAATGAGTTTATTCAATTCCCATCACCAGAAGATGCGCGGGAAGTCCAGAGAGACTTCTTTAATTTGGCTGGCTTTCCCCAACTGGTGGGCATAGTTGACGGGACACACATAGGGCTACATGGATGCAAGCTCGGGAACAATGAACCGATTTATGTCAATCGAAAGGGTAAGCACACCATAAATGTACAGCTCGTTTGTGATGCACACTTCAAAATCACTAACGTCGTTGCAAGATGGCCAGGCAGTACACACGACAGCCGCATCCTACAGGCAAGCCGTATTGGGCAGCTGTTAGAACGTCAAGACCTCCAGGGTATTCTACTACTACTAGGTGATTCTGGGTACCCACTTCGCCCATGGTTAATGACCCCACTACCCAATCCTGCTACCAATGCAGAGAGAGCATATAACAGGTAGATTTGACATTTACTGTACATGTAGTTATATTTTCCAGGGTGGATCAGTTGTTATTATTATTATTATAATTTTTTTTTTTTGGGGGGGGGGTGACTCGGAGCTATAGAAAAGACCAAGCCAGTTGCCAACCTTCCCCCATGTTTTCCCTTTTAATTAAATAAATAAATAAACCCCATTACAATACAAAACAACACATTGTGTGCAGAAATATTTTTTCCCCATTATAGATGTACATGAACCTCCAGTGTGTTTGTAGGGTGTTTGTTTCTTTAGTTTGGATACTGATTTAAATAGAAACCTGGATTTTCCCCGCGTCACCTTCTCCACATTTCTTTGCCAAAGAACAAGAAATTGTGGGCTACAATTCACACATCGTATCTATTATGTACATTTATATAAGAAATCATCCTTTATGCGGCATTTCTAGTTCTTAAACAATCGTGAACAATGTTAAATTGTTATTTCTGCTTGTTTTTGATGGTTTTTGTCGCTTACCTGCACTGTAGCACTCTGTACAGTCTGTAGTTCTATGCTGTATACATGTACTACTACTAGTGCATGTAGTGTAGGTCTTCAGCAGCTGAAAAACTTTGTTTGGGTCAAAGGTTGCGTTTTAGGCTCTTCCAATAACATTAAACTTCAAAGAAACAATTGATATCGATCTTATCGCAAAGTCAATCAATCTTACCTTAAGATTGATTTTATGAAACACATTTCTACAATTGATTGTAGCCCAAGGTTGATCTTGACTTAAGATTAAAAGAAAAGATTAATTGTTTTTATTTCTTTATGAAACACCCCACAGTACTAGTATCGTGGGAACCCCCGTTTTCGACGCTACACGATTTCGACGCTTAGCCTTCTAACTCACATCGCACTATGAAAACAACTCCGTATAACGATCTCAGACTTCGTATCTTACAGTTGGTTTCCTGCTCTTGTCCGTCACCGAAAAGGTGGAAATTTAAGGCTTTTCCAGTAGGCCAAACTCGTGTTATTCAAAAAGTTGCTCTTTTGGGGTCTATTTTCCTAGGTACAAAATTGAGATATATAAGTGAACCGACATATGACGCTTAACCACTGTCGTTCAGCAATGCTGGTACCCCGTAAATTGTGTGGGGACCATACAAGGACGTGTTTTGTAAACCAGCGTAGGTTAGGCTTACGGCGCTACAGTGTGGGTTATGGTTACGGACAGAGTTAGAGTTCGGGTTGGGTTAGCGTTACTGATAGAGTTAGGATTGGGATTAGGATTAGGGTTAGGTTCAGGATTAGGGTTGTTAGGGTTAGGATTAGGATAAGGGTTATGGTTGTTTCGTGCTTGTGCCTGTAACTACCCGAGAAATGCATGAATGAATGAATGAATGAATGAATGAATGAATGGGGGAGGCCTCGGCAAAACCTGGCTTCGCGCATGCGCACTTATAGCTTCACCACGGTACGGTGGTGAAGCGTCAGACGTCGTGACGCTTATATGCCTCCAAAATTGGCAGTTGCTTCGAAGCTCCAGTTTTCTTTATTGTTGGTCCTAAAAAAAATGTGAGTGTACCATAACAAACCCCAACATCCGTAGAAAAAAAATATATCACGCAACTTGAGGCAGTCCGTTCAGGGTAAAAACTATGGAGCCTCCTATAGGGCGTCTCGCTTATATATTTTTTTTAAATTTTTTTTTTTATTATTATTTAAAGACAAAAAGTAACATGGCCCAATACTACAAATACAATAGGCTTTTTTTTAAATGAAAAAATAAAAGGGCAGCTAGAGAAAGTACCAAGAAGGAGGAAATGTGTCTCTGGAGTGACATTGGGAAAGGTCATAACTGAAAAAGCAGCGAGAAAGAGGATTGTGGAGTTTTTTTTAAACGTCACAAAAGAAGACATCAACCAGACCAATGGCAATAGTAAATACGTTTTAAGCATAAATTATGAATGATTTGAGGAAAGTGTTAGAAGCAGTGTGGAAAAACAAAAACAAAGATGAACACAAAAAAACATACAGGGAAGAATTTAATAGTGCCACACAGCATTTTGAGTTAATTTAAGAATTTATTTTGCGTTTGGCTACACTGGGACACCTTACTAAACACCACTGACGAAAATAGGTGACGGTGCTTACTGCGCGGTGCGCCGCGGACGTCAACAAAAGCGGGTAATCTTACCGAAATGACAGGCTTGATCAACCTTCTCTATAATTATTCTAATAGTCTGTGGTGTGGACAAAGTGACTGAGACCTCTTTCAGTGTGATACTTTCGTCCACATTGTTCAGTTTGAAGAAAAGTCCTTATATCGTCGAAAACCGGTTATTGGAGGATACAGTATGTCAGTAGTAGTAAGTACAACTATTAAGTATTATCGAACATGAATTTCAGAACTTGCTTATTGCTAGGCTCTCCTAATTCAAGAAAAAAGTGAACTTACACTTTAAGGAACCATGGAGATAATCTGAAACAAATTTAAAGGTGATTTTGAAGGACACAAACAAACAAGACGCACGTCAGTCAGGAAGCAGCATTGATCTCCATAATGAAGACTGGATAGGACACCGCGCGTTGCTCGTGCACAAAATACGCGGTCGAACAATGGCGGCGCGCAACGCTTCAGGAGGGTAGAGTCGTGTATGTTGGTTAGAGCATGGAGGAAGGAAAATCTATTTTCCTTCCTCCATGGTTAGAGCATCTTGCTCTATGGTTAGAGTTCACTCGCTTGGCCGTGGATGAATTTGGTCTACCTTGTATGTTGTAGGAACGAGTAATTAAGGTGCCGGAAATAATTTTTATATCCGCATTTGAATCGGCCACGGCTACACATTGATTTGCTGGTGTTTATCATTCTTAACTTTTCTGAGCAACTTTAGGAATAAAAAACAAAATACCGCTGGTGGAACATTTGTTCATTCATTCAACGCTTGCACAATTGCAAATTGACAAAAAGCAATGCGGATTTATTTCTTGTAATTTTTTGGCACATGGTTATAAGGCTAGTCACCAGTGATATCCAAATTATTCCTTTTTTCAAGGGGTGGATTCAGCTTTTGGGTAACCCAAATAACAGCAGTTATAATGTTAATGATTATTTGACCACTGCTTGAACAACACAGGTCATAATTATGCCATTAATTTAAAATCTCAGTCATCAATAAGCAGTATGCAGTACTAAATGAGTCCATCTGGGCAACCAACAACTTACTTGTGAAAAGTTATTCCTTTTTTACGGCTCACTTTTCCGTCCCTCTCCGGCCAATTCACTGCTGCACACGCTTTGACCTTTGTTTTTTTCGAATTTTCCTATTTTATTCGTGTATGTTTATGTTTTTTCAAAAGATGACTATTTGAAGGGAAAAAATGCGTCCACTTCTTTGAGATGTCCATTCAAATGTGTGCGCGCAGCAAATCGACACGTTCGTTTCTTACCCTCTTGACAAAACGCACACGCGGACGCGCATTTGACGCGCTGTCCTATCCAGTCTTTATTATGGAGATCAATGCCATGTACATGTACAGTGTACATGTAAACATGTAAGTACTGTGTACACGTACGTACATTGTATATGTACACATGTACATGTACATGTACATGTACGGTACATACAGTGTGCAATGTACATGTACATGTACATGTACGGTACATACAGTGTGCAATGTACATGTACATGTACATGTACTGCCTTCTCAAATTTCTTTTAAAATGAAAGACAAGTAAAAAAAAAACACCTGATGATTTTCTTTATTTTATTATAATCCATCGACATTCTGGTACACAAAACAAAAAAATTAATTAAATGGGCCTCAAGCTCAAATTTTAAAGTTGTACCGTACAGCAACGATTGTCTGTGGACATTTTGACTTTTGGCCCGAGCAACGTCCTATGGACGTTAAATAAACGTTGCCTGTGAACATTTGCTTTGGACCGAGAACAGATCTCAGCAACGTCCTCTGAATGTTAAATGAACGTTGCCTGTGAACAAATTTGCTTTGCGGAACATATCTCAGCGACGTCGTCTGAACGTTAAATGAACGTTGCCTGTGAACATTTTGCTAAGGACCAAGAAAAAAAGATCTCAGCAACGTCCTCTGAACGTTAAATGAACGTTGTCTATTAACATTTTGATTTTGGACCGAAAACATGACGTTTAGCAACGTCCTGTGAACGTTGAATGAACGTTGTCTATTAAACATTTTGATTTTGGACCGACTGAACATGACGTTCAGCAACGTTCTCTGAACGTTAAATGAACGTTCTCTATGAACATTTTGATTTTGGACCAAGAACATGACGTTCAGCAACGTCCTGTGAACGTTGAAATGAACGTTGTCTGTGAACATTTTGCTTTGGACCGAGAACAGATCTTAGCAACGTCCTCTGAACGTTAAATGAACGTTGTCTGTGAACATTTTGATTTTGGACAGAGAACGCATGACGTTCAACAACGTCCTCTGAACGTTGAATGAACGTTGTCTGTGAACATTTTGTTTTGGACCAAGAACATGACGTTCAACAACGTCCTCTGAACATTGTCTGTGAACATTTTGATTTTGGACCGAGAACGCATGACGTTCAGCAACGTCCTCTGAACGTTCTCTGAACGTTGTCTGTGAATTTTTTGTTTTGGACCAATTAAGAACATGACGTTCAACAACGTCCTCTGAACGTCTTCTGTGAACATTTTGATTTTGGACCGAGAACGCATGATGTTCAGCAACGTCCTCTGAACGTTGTCTGTGAACATTTTGTTTTGGACCAAGAACATGACGTTCAACAACGTCCTCTGAACGTCCTCTGTGAACATTTTGATTTTGGACCGAGAACGCATGACGTTCAGCAACGTCCTCTGAACGTTGTCTGTGAACATTTTGTTTTGGACCAAGAATATGACGTTTAACAACGTCCTCTGAACGTTGTCTGTGAACGTTTTGATTTTGGACCGAGAACGCGTTCAGCAACGTCCTCTGAACTTTCTCTGAACGTTGTCTGTGAAATTTTTGTTTTGGACCAAGAACATGACGTTCAACAATGTCCTCAGTAGTATAGTAAGAGCAAGATGACCCCCATTGAGGTGGAATTGAGGCGGGGATTGAGCTGGGATTGAGGTGGGATTGAGGTGGGATTGAGGCGGGATTGAGTCGGGGATTGAGGTGGGATTGAGGCGGGATTGAGGCGGGGATTGAGGCGGGGATTGAGGCGGGATTGAGGCGGGAATGAGGCGGGAATGAGGCGGGAATGAGGCGGGATTGAGGCGGGAATGAGGCGGGAATGAGGCGGGAATGAGGTAGGAATGAGGCGGGAATAAGGCGGGAATGAGGCGGGAATGAGGCGGGAATGAGGCGGGAATGAGGCTGGAATGAGGCGGGAATGAGGTAGGAATGAGGCGGGAATAAGGCGGGATTGAGGCTGGAATGAGGCGGGAATGAGGCGGGAATGAGGTGGGAATGAGGTGGTAGTGGTTTTGTTAATGACTTGCAACAGGGGAGTTGGAATAAATAACAGTCAAAACGGGTGCCTAAAACCAACCGGAACTCACCAGAACATTCCTTATGTGGTCAACGAGCAATATACAGTTTGAGGTATTTTATTGAACACTTTCATGCTTGTAACAATAACAACAATGAATTAATAAACAAAAGAAACGCTGTGAAATTAATAAAACATTAAGAAGTGTGTTCCTTGGCCTTTTCGTAAGCAGACAGAAGGCCTTCACGGAATGTTTTGACGAACTCTTCACAGGAAGGAGGATTATCTAAACTATTTTCTAAACCAAACATCAGATCAACCGGCAAATTTGGATGCCGCCCAAACATTAAATAAAATGGGGCGAAGCCTGTTGAGTCGTGTCGTGTGGCGTTGTAAGCATGTGCCATGTGGCCGACATATTCCTTCCAATTCTTCTTCTTATCAGGATCCATGGAACCTAGCATGTTAAGTAAGGTATGGTTAAACCTCTCGGTCTGACCATTTTCTTGAGGGTGATACGGTGTTGTGTGGCTCCGCTTAATACCAGATACTCTGCAAAGTTCTTTAATTAGATTGCTTTCAAAGTTGCGACCTTGGTCAGCATGGATGCGTGCTGGGAATCCGTAGTGGAGAATAAAATGTTTCCACAGTATCTTCGCAACTGTTTCAGCCTTTTGGTCAAGGGTCGGGAAAGCTTGAGCATATTTTGTAAAATTGTCGGTTACCACCAAGATATTCTCAAAACCACCTTTAGATTTTTCTAGTTTGAGGAAGTCAATGCAGACCAATTGCATGGGTTCGCTTGTTGATATGTTGACGAGTGGTACTCTAGTCCTTGATGGCTGTGTTTTCCTAAGGCAGCATCGCTTACAACGGAGACAATACTGCTTAACATCATTTTGCATCCGCGGCCAGAAAAACCTGTTTCTTACCATCTCAATGGTTCTATCAAAGCCTAATTGTCCAACCTCGTCGTGCAAACCATGCATTGCTGTCATTCCGTATTTGTATGGTAAGACAAGTTGATTTGTGTGGTGTCCATCAGGTGTAGTTCTTTTGCGATAAAGAACATTATCACGCACATTGAGTCGGTCCCATTGTCTGAAGTATAATACACAGTCATGTGGCTCTCGTTTCTTATGAATATTATCCGGTTTCTGGTTCTGCTCAAGGTAGAAAAGAACTCTGGTGATAATGGGGTCATCACGTTGAGCTATGGCTAATTCTCTTTTAGAGATCTTAGGGAGTCCATCATTACTCGACTCAAGTTTGAGGTCTCGCTCTGTTTTTGTGGTTTGTCGAGTTGTCATAAGATATTGCGAAGCGATGGGTTCGATATAGGGTTGTGAAGTGGGCGGGTGACCATTGCATATAGCATGAACATCCTCCGGACCAATGGTGATTGCCTCGTTTTGAAGTGATGCACACAAACTGTTCTTCTCGGAGAACGGGAGTCTGGATAAAGCATCGGCAGGCGCGTTGTTTTTCCCAGGTTTGTATTTAATGCTAAAGTCGAACTGTGAAAGCGCGGCGACCCATCTTTGGCTCGTGGCATCCAACTTTGCAGACCTATGTAGTAATATACACTAAAGGGTTGTTGTCAGTCAGCAAAGTGAATTTATTTCCCACAGGATATTCTCTCAACTTCTTTGTGACGGACCATTTTAATGCAAGGATATCTGGACTCGGCCGGGGTGAGACTTCTGCTGGCGTATGCTATGACCCGTTCTATGCCGTTTTGGACTTGGCTTAGAATTGCCCCCAATCCTGATCCAGAAGCATCGGTTTGTACTATGAACGGAAGGGAGTAGTCGGCATACGCTAGTATTGGAGATGATATCATTTTATGCTTTAGGGTGTCCATTGCTTGTTGACAATCTTCAGTCCATATGAAGGGAGGAGGAGGACGGGAGTTTCTTTTGCAGCCTTTTTTCCTTCGTCTAGGATCTCCGGAGGTCAATTTATACAAAGGCGCTACGATATCAGAGTAGCCTTTAATGAACCTCCGGTAGTAGCCCGTAAACCCAAGAAAACGGAGTAACTCCTTCCGGTTAGTCGGGCTGGGCCAGTCTGCTATATACCTTCGATGTTTTCTCTGGATCGGTGGAAATGCCTTGAGATGACACTATGTGTCCAAGGTATTTGACTTTTGTCTTTAGTAGATCACATTTACTGGGCTTCAACTTGAGTCCATGCTCCCGCAGTCGGGAAAAGACATTCCCAAGTCACTCAATGTGTTTTTCAAAAGTGTCTGAAAATACGATTATATCATCAAGATATAAGAGGACGGACAAGTAATTGAGGTCCCCAAGGCAGGTCATTATGAGACGCTGGAAGGTAGCTGGGGCATTTTGTAAGCCGAAGGGCATACGGTTACATTCGAAAAATCCCATTGGAGTAGTGAATGCCGTTTTAGGCTTGTCGCTTTCTTCAACCTCTACCTGCCAGTATCCCGATGTTAAGTCAAGAGTAGTGAAGAGTGAAGCATCGCCAAGAGCATCTAATGCTTCTTCAATACGTGGTAGGGGATATGCATCACGGATGGTCTTACTATTTAGTTGTCTGTAATCTACACATATTCTAAGTGAACCATCTTTCTTTTATACTATAACCATAGGAGAAGCATACGGGCTATTGCTGCGACGAATTGCTTCAGTCTCAATCATACCCTTCAAATGGTCATTGGCTGCTTCATATCGTGACGGAGGTATACATCTGTAGGGGATGCGGAACGGCTGAGTGTTGACCAAGGGAATTGTATGCTTAATGGTAGACGTGCAACCAAAGATTTCCATAGCTCCTCGGTTATAGTTGTTATTTGGGAACCAGAATCAATTAGCGCCAAGTGTTTTTCACCGTTGACCTCTATGGTGTCTTCGTTACTCGGGCCGATGAGCTGTTCATGATCTTGTTCTCTGGTCTCCGGATACATTTGTCTGGTATTTACTGTGCTGTGTAGATCTATCGGGCATGAGGAGTCTGGCCCTCGGACGGCTTTCCCGTTAACCGTGGGGCCTGGGAGTTTAACGGAATAGATTTGCATCCTTATGCGATGTGGCCCTCTTGGCCGCACTTGTGACATGTAAATACTCGTGAAGTGTATTGCTTTGGTTGCTGTCTTCCAGTTGACGTCATCGAAAGCTGCTCTACGTTTTGGCTCAGTTGTTTTACAGTTGATATCAGTTCCTGGAGGACATCGTGGTCGGACTTCTTTTGGAATTGTTGTTTGGTGTTCGGCTGATTGGAGGTTTTGGTATAGGGTCGGACGATTGTTGTTGTGGTCGAGCTTGGACAGATTCCTTAGGCCTATATTGAACGTTCGACTTTGAGATAGCATTCATCCTGTCCTCTCGTTCAAATTGACGTAGCTCTATTACAAGTTTATGAAAATCCATGTTCCTAGGTCTCATTGGTGCTAGTCTTTGCACTACCGCTCATCTTTTACGCCTCTCATGAATTATTGGGACAACATATACTATTCCTATAATGCAGCTGATGGTGGCCCATTGTCTCCTCGACATACCTTAAGGTAGCCTCCAACTCAACTGCATAGATGCTTGGGGACTCATTAGGCAGTCTCTCCCTTTGATAGAAGTTTGCTAGAGGGTCGCCAACTGTCGAGAGTTCCCCGAACTGCGAAACCAACTCTGCGAATGCATACTCGGCTGTTTGCTGTGCTGGTGGTAGGTTTAAAACCAGCTTGCGTGCAGCTCCTTCCAGGTATCGGACGATGGTAGCATATCTCATGTCGGGGGGTATGGCTGTGGTGCTAAGTAAGTATTTAGTGTCTCTTATCCAGTCATCAATAGAAACATTTGAACCCTCTCGGCCAGAGAAAATAGGAACATTCTTTACCTGATATGACGGCATTAGATTCAAATGAGGCAAAGAAGGGGGTGAATATCTCGGTAGTTTTGTAAGAGGGGCGTGCTTGAGGTGGCAGATTGTTGGCTGCTGTTGCAGTTCCACTGCGCATAGGTGCGGGTTCTTTTTGATTGAGGGGGGTACAAATATCATTGGGAAATGGAGTTGAACGATGAATTGAAGGTGGGGTCTGTCGGGCTTGTCGCTTAGACAAATTCCTTGATAATTTTTCCTCTAAGTTTATTATCTCTGAAATTATATCTTCTTCAAGCTAAGTCGTCTGGGGTATAATTTCTGAGGACGAGGTATTAGGGGCCAATAAATCCCAAACTTCATCACGATGGGGTGGTCTTTGCTGGGTGAGCAAAGGGGGGTTCTGTGGTCGAGTAATGCAGCTAGTTGTTGGTGTTGGGTAGAGGTCACCAGATTCTGTTTTTCTTGATGTGGCCATGACAAGGTAAGAAGTCTCACCTAACTGGGTAAATGGATAGGGAACTATATGAAAAGCTGGTGTACAACAATCAAACGCAGAACGGGTAAGGGGAGCAGTACTCACTAAATACAGAAGTAGAGAAAAAGAAAACATTTAAAGAAAAATGAAAAGTTATTACAAGTGTCAAATACAAGTTTCCCAAAGGATTTTCACTAACAAAATAACTTATGCGTTGTTTGTTCTTCAGCAGTATATATAACGACCGTATTCACCGATGGAATGCAAATACTAATTCAAAAATATTACTAAAATTCAAGCAACTATGCAGACTCTATTAAAATCAGCCCCAAAAGAAAAAGCTATCTATCCATGTACACCCCCAAAACAACATGGAAACTTCCCTTTACATTCACCATACGGACAGTTTACACAATGTATGGGTGTGTGTGTGTGTATGTGTGTGTGAGGGGAGGGTTTAACGACGTCAAACCACAAATTCATTGAATACCTCCTCGTTTGTACAGTACGATTCTTTCTATGGTTACGTAATCTCTAGAGTGTTGAATCAGAACAGCGATTGAATAGAGCTGTCAATGGGGGACTGGTTTCTCGGAACTAACAGCGTTCTTAACGACGAGAGACAGAGGGGGAACCTGCTGGGTGAATTGCGTAAAATAATATTCTTTACCAGGAAAGTTCTCTTGAGTGCCGTAGTCGCCAGAGATGCAGATCTCTAATCACGGGGTCCAGTCCTGCACGGCTTGTCTACGGGGCGATCGGGCGACAGGACGGTCCAGTCCTGCACGGCTTGTCTACGGGGCGATCGGGCGACAGGACGGTCCAGTCCTGCACGGCTTGATCCACGGGGCGATCGGGCAACAGGACGGTCCAGTCCTGCACGGCTTGATCCACGGGGCGATCGGGCAACAGGACGGTCCAGTCCTGCACGGCTTGTCCACGGGACGATCGGGCAACAGGACGGTCCAGTCCTGCACGGCTTGTCCACGGGGCGATCGGGCGACAGGACGGTCCAGTCCTGCACGGCTTGTCCACGGGACGATCGGGCAACAGGACGGTCCAGTCCTGCACGGCTTGTCCACGGGGCGATCGGGCAACAGGACGGTCCAGTCCTGCACGGCTTGTCCACGTGGCGATCGGGCGACAGGACGGTCCAGTCTTGCAAGGCTTGTCCACGGGGCGATCGGGCGACAGGACGGTCCAGTCCTGCACGGCTTGATCCACGGGGCAATCGGGCGATAGGACGGTCCAGTCCTGCACGGCTTGTCCACGGGGCGATCGGGCGACAGGACGGTCCAGTCTTGCAAGGCTTGTCCACGGGGCGATCGGGCGACAGGACGGTCCAGTCCTGCACGGCTTGTCCACGGGGCGATCGGGCGACAGGACGGTCCAGTCTTGCAAGGCTTGTCCACGGGGCGATCGGGCGACAGGACGGTCCAGTCTTGCACGGCTTGTCCACGGGGCGATCGGGCGACAGGACGGTCCAGTCTTGCACGGATTGGAAGATGTCCCCGTACCCGAATTCTCCACCAATGTGACGCTAGCCACTGAGGGAAACGGGGACTCGCCTTTTTGGTTTGATTCTATTGTCTTTATTTCTGTTACTGTTAGTGACGAAGGGAAAAATAACACACGACGTATTCAGTCTTCGGCACGTAACAGAGTGATCAAAATAGATTAAACTAACAAATTCCCTTTCTTATTAATACCTAAAAAAATATAAATTAACAGAAACCAAGAAAATAAATATCTAGCCTTGACAACTGTAACTCGAAGTCGAAGGCGACCAGAGTTGTTCCAACATGCAAATGGTAAATTCAAGGATTTCGACTCAAAACTCAAGAAAAGAATATTACAATATGAAACAGATCGCCTTGATATACAACATATTACCAATTAATCACTTATACAAAGAAATAATAGCAAATCGTCATACGATACCTGTTAGTGTTAGTGACGAAGGGAAAAATAACACACGACGTATTCAGTCTTCGGCACGTAACAGAGTGATGACGTTTTTCCGAAGGCCCGCGAAATTCGAAAACGAACACATGAGGGCGCCTTGCAATTAATTTAAATAAACGCAATACATTATGTCTGTCACATTAATAAACAACAAAATAACTAGCGAAAGAAACCTCGTGTCCATAAAAAGTAAATAAACATAAAATTAAAACTGTAATGCTTTGGTTGTCGTTCCCACGTTTTTATTCTATTTTCATTCACCACCGGTTTTGAACATTAATAAACAAAACAGATTCATTATAATTAGGAGTAACTGAGGTAAACTTGATGATAATACAAATGCTAGGCTATTTAACAATATAACAGTCTGTCTTTGTGCTCATTCACCTGCTCATTCTGCTCATTCACCTGCTAATTTTGCTCATTTCGTGCTCATTTTGCTCATTTCGTGCTCATTGTACTCATCCACCTGCTCATTTTGCTCATCGACCTGCTCATTGTACTTGTCCACCTGCTCATTTTGCTCATTTACTTGCTCATTTACTTGCTCATTTTGCTCATTCACGTACTCATTTTGCTCATTTCCTGCTCATTTTGCCCATGTTGCTCATTTCCTGCTCATTTTGCTCATCGACCTGTTAATTTTGCTCTCATAAAGAAATAGGATTCTCTAATCCTTACAATCTCTAACTTTGTCTTCCGCTTTCATCATGTTGGAGCAAGCCGAGAAATTCGGCATGGTGTTTAACCATTACCCTGTCCAGGGCCTTGTCAACTTCCATGCCTTTATCTAGTTTTTCTTTGAGATCTGCGAGAATAACTTGGTGGGTTTCATTTTCTTCAAGATGCAAATAACTTGACAGGAAATCCTTGTAGTTGTCAAAGAAGATTCTCTTGACTGCCCAGCGGATTTTCCTATTGGCTTTGTCTTCGGCTTCATCTTCGTCCATACCATTGTCGATGTACTTCTCGAGTTTCTCATTCCACATATCTTTGGTTGCCTCTTTGGCCTCTTTTAACCAGTCTTGGTAAGCGATATTATCTTCCAATTCAGAGATGGACTCATCTTCTTTCGACAAGTCATCGTCAGTTTCTTCCTCTGATTCGTCATCACTCTTCTCCAAATCGTCACCATCATCCTTAGATTCAGTCCCGTCGCCATCAATTGTACATTCAGTTCCGCTGTTGTCTGTTTCCGAATCCTGACATCTACGCCTTTTAAATCCTGGTTCATAATCTTCTACGT
This sequence comes from Luidia sarsii, assembly GCA_949987565.1. Lineage (NCBI taxonomy): Eukaryota > Metazoa > Echinodermata > Asteroidea > Paxillosida > Luidiidae > Luidia > Luidia sarsii. The sequence continues at coordinate 9,572,683 of OX465111.1, forward strand.
TAGAATTGGCTGATCGAAATGTTCCTATGTTACGATCATCGTCAATGTCGTCCACTTTCGATTCACCCGCACCGTGTGCATTTTCTTCATGTCTTCGAAGGTTATATATCGCCGACTATAGATTTTGCTGCAGCGATGACAAGCATAGCATATTAGCGTATAGCGAGTTTATGACCGAAAGTGTATTTCGGTCCTCTCGGTGAGTTTATGACCGAAAGAATGGTTGCACCAATGAACTCAGGAACGACTATATCCTCTGTAGGATCCTGTACTCTTTCAGATGGTATCCAATTGAATGGGTTTTAGTGGAATGCGTAGGGTACACTCACTTTTCCAAAAGAGAAGTATTTCGAGTTCTCGGCAAAATGCATATTAGCGTATATTGAGTTTCTGACCGAAAGTTGATTTCGGTCATTGTTAAATTTCTTAGGCTGAAAGAATGGTTGCACCAATGAACCCGGGAACGCCTACATCCTCTGTAGACTTTTGTACTCTTTCAGATGATATACCCAATTCAATAGGTTTTAGTGGAATGCGTAGGGTACACTTACTTTTCCATGAGAGGGGTATTTCGAGCTCTCAGCAAATTACATATTAGAGTATTTTGTGGAGCGATTCCGACCGAAAGTTAATTTCGGTCATTGTTAAATTTGTTAGGCTGAATGTTCCGTTGCATCTATTAAATTGGGAACGCCTACATCCTCTGTAGAATCTTGTACCCTTTGAGATGATATCCAATTTAATAGGTTTTAGTGGAATGCGTAGGGTACACTCACTTTTCCAAAAGAGGAGTATTTCGAGTTCTCAGCAAAATGCATAATAGCGTATAGCGAGTTTATGACCGAAAGTGTATTTCGGTCCTTGTTAAATTTCTTAGGCTGAAAGAATGGTTGCAACAATGAAGTCGGGAACGCCTATATATACATCCTCTGTAGAATCTTGTACTCTTTCAGATGGTATCCAATTTAATGGGTTGTAGTGGAATGCGTAGGGTACACTTTCTTTTCCAAAAGAGGAGTATTTGGAACTCTCAGCAAAATGCATATAATTATTAGCGTATAATCGCGAGTTTATAACCGAAAGTGGATTTTGATCAAGGTTAAATTTGTTAGGCTGAAAGAATGGTAGCACCAATGAACTCGGGAACGCCCACATCTTCTGTAGAATTTTGTACTTTTTCAGATGATACCCAATTTAATAGGTTTTAGTGGAATGCGTAGGGTACACTTACTTTTCCAAGAGAGGAGTATTTGGAACTCTAAGCAACATGCATATTAGCGTATATTGAGTTTCTGACTGAAAGTGGATTTTGGTCAAGGTTAAATTTGTTAGGCTGAAAGAATGGTTGCACCAATGAACTCGGGAACGCCTAAATCCTCTGTAGAATGTTGTACTCTTTTAGATGATACCCAATTTAATAGTTTTTAGTGGAATGCGTAGGGTACACTTACTTTTTCAAAACAGGAGTATTTGGAACTGCAGCAAAATGCATATTAGCGTATAATAGCGAGTTTCTGACTGAAAGTGGATTTTGGTCAAGGTTAAATTTGTTAGGCTGAGTGATCGGTTGCAGAAATTTAATCGGAAACGCCTACATCCTCTGTAGAATTTTGTACTCTTTCAGATGATATACCCAATTCAATAGGTTTTAGTGGAATGCGTAGGGTACACTTACTTTTCCATGAGAGGGGTATTTCGAGCTCTCAGCAAATTACATATTAGAGTATTTTGTAGAGAGATTCCAACCGAAAGTTAATTTCGGTCATTGTTAAATTTGTTAGGCTGAATGTTCCGTTGCATCTATTAAATTGGGAACGCCTACATCCTCTGAAGAATCTTATACTCTTTCAGATGATATCGAACTTTATAGGTTTCAGTGGAATGCGTAGGGTACACTCACTTTTCCAAAAGAGGAGTATTTCGAGTTCTCAGCAAAATGCATACCGGTAATATAGCGTATAGCGAGTTTATGACCGAAAGTGTATTTCGGTCCTTGTTAAATTTCTTAGGCTGAAAGAATGGTTGCAACAATGAAGTCGGGAACGCCTATATATAAACATCCTCTGTAGAATCTTGTACTCTTTCAGATGGTATCCAATTTAATGGGTTTTAGTGGAATGCGTAGGGTACACTTTCTTTTCCAAAAGAGGAGTATTTGGAACTCTTATAGCAAAATGCATATAATTATTAGCGTATAATCGCGAGTTTATGACCGAAAGTGGATTTAGATCAAGGTTAAATTTGTTATAGGCTGAAAGAATGGTAGCACCAATGAACTCGGGAACGCCCACATCCTCTGTAGATTTTTGTACTTTTTCAGATGATATACCCAATTCAATAGGTTTAAGTGGAATGCGTAGGGTACACTTACTTTTCCATGAGACGTGAGGGCGCCCTTCGTGTGGCAGCACTAAAATATTTTTAGCTCTTATTTTTTAACAATTTTAACGTCAGTTTCTCAATGCAATGTTTATCCATCTTCACGTTTCTCCACCATTGTACCTGTGAGTATTTCAACTGTATGTTCTAAATGAAATTCCCACCAAATCTGACTGGATTGCTGTGATTTTTGGAGATTTTGTTTTCTCTGGAACACTGGCTATACTCCTGCAGTGCTTGCCACACAACCTGAATTCTCGTAGTACATGTACTAGCGTTCCGTACATTCCAACGCTGACATTCCATCTACGGGCTGTTTTTGTTTGGCGACAATCATCCCAAAGGGCACTTATTATCCATGAAAGACTGAGCCAATATGTATCGCTACACCAGGGACTTCTTGTGGAAAATCGGAAAGCAGTTTTTAAACCACAAACAACGCAACAGGATCGACCAGAATGTGTGGAGAATCGTCAAGCAATCTGGCATAGGAAAAGTCACAAGGCGTGGATGCAGAGCAGGTAGAGACAAACAAAGAGTCATCAGAACCCGCATAACTGTCCACCGTCACTATCCAAAGTATTATGCCCGTGGTATCAGACATGCGAACCTGTCACAGTTCCCGAAGATAGAACGTGAAAAACAATCGTCAAATCTGCCCGTTGTTTACTTATGGAACCCTCGCTCCCTGGTAAACAAGTTCGACGAATTCAGATCAACAATACTCGATCTCAATATACATGTTGCTGGCATATCAGAGACTTGGTTTAGCCCCAATACACCAATTGAAACATATCAGGTGGATGGCTTTAACCTGTCGGCCAAGAGTAGGACCAATCAACGGGGCGGAGGAGTAGCGTTATACATGCGGAAGAATTTAAGTGTACAACCTACGAATATAAAGGTCCCTGACCATCTTGAAGTAGTATGGGCGAAAGCGAGACCCCATCGCCTGCCTCGCGAGATATCTGTACTGTTCTTTGCCGCAGTTTATTCTCCACCTGACAATCCACATGAACAGGCCCTCATTGACCATCTCTTTAACAGTATCGACTTTATCAACACCAACTATCCTCAAGCTGGGATCACTATTCTAGGTGACACTAACCGGATAGACACGAGTCAACTTTGTGCAGGAACTGGATTCACCCAAGTCGTAAGGCAGCCTACGCGCAATGCAGTGATACTCGATAAGATTATCACGAATATGTCAAAACATTACCTCATTCCGGAAACCTGTTCCCCTATAGGGACAAGTGATCACTCAACAGTCCTTTGGTCCCCCAAGTCGTGGTCCATCAGCAACGCAACCCAAACTCGGATTGTTCGCCCAATGAGAGATTCATCAATACGGGATTTTGGTTCATGGATCGTCAATCATAACTGGCAAGAGGTCTACTCCCAGATTTACACTGCAGACAAAGCCTCTGCTTTCTACGAAACTCTGCAGCGGGCCATGAATGCACACTTCCCAACCAAATCGGTCAAAGTTCATCCTCAAGACAAACCATGGATGACAACATACATCAAAAACCTCATAAACCAACGACAACAAGCTTTCTACGTCGATCATCGTTCACAAAGATGGAAGCAGCTTCGCAACAAGGTGAAACGTACTATCGGCAAAAGCAAGAGAAACTACTACACCAACTGTGTACAGCAGCACAAGAAAGCCAGCCCTGCTGAATGGCATAACCAAATTCGGACTATGGCAAACATGACCAAGAAATACAGCACCATCAGTCCTCCACCTGGTGTCAACGCTCAAGATTCAAAACAAGTGGCTGATAGCCTCAATGACCACTTTGTCTCCATATCCAGTCACCTTGAACCACTCGAAACTGCCTCTTTAGCAGCATACCGACCAGATCCACAACCTATCCCAGTCGTACAGAACTACCAAGTCTATGCAGCTCTCAAGAGAATTAAAATGGGGAAATCTGCTGGTCCAGATGGAGTTTCTGCCAAGATAATTCGAGAGTTTGCTTGCGAACTCACCGACCCACTAACAGACATACTCAACTCTTCGTACAATGAGGGAGTAGTCCCGCAACAATGGAAAAAAGCTGTGGTGGTTCCAATCCCCAAAACCATGCCTGCTACTTGGGACAAACTGAGGCCCATTTCTCTGACTGACCATTTCGCCAAGATTGCGGAAGGGTTTATTGCTGACTTGTTGCTGGATGATATTAATAGCAAGATCGACCCAAACCAATATGGCAATAGGAAAGGAGTATCTACAACTCACTATTTGGTTAAACTGTTGGACACCTTACATAGAAACGCAGACAAACCAGGTAATGTGAGCACAGTTGTCATAACAGACTTTAGCAAGGCTTTTGACTCCGTTGATCACAACATACTCGTGAGCAAACTCATCAACCTCGGGGCTCGCCCATCTGTCATCACATGGATAGCCAACTTTCTGAGTGGAAGAGAGCAGTGTGTCCGCTATCGCGCTGAAACCAGCGACTGGAAATACCTCAACGGTGGTGTTCCACAGGGAACTCGCATTGGACCATTGGGTTTCCTTGCACTAGTCAATGACTCACTTGAAAACTCGCCACTTACCATCCTTAAGTATGTAGATGACTTGACAATGGTAGGGAAAAGTAATAATAAGATTCCATCGGATATGCAATGCCATCTTGACAAATTGGATGGGTGGACTCTCAACAATCACATGAGACTAAATGTTGATAAATGTGCATCCATGCAGGTTACATTTGCTAAAGAGGCCCCAACCAAACAAACGTTAACAATTAATGGCTCCCTTTTGCAGTCAGTCAATGCAGTTAAAATTTTGGGACTTGAAGTAACCAAAGACTTAAGGTGGAACACCCATGTTCGATCCATTCTGAAAAAAGCAAACGGTAGGATTCATATGGTAAAGACATTGAAGCACTTTAATCTACCCTTGCAGGACATGGTTACAATTTATTCAAGTTATGTCAGACCCATAGTTGAGTATTCAGCTCCTACTTGACACCCAGGGCTAACTGCTGCAGAGGGCGAAATGCTTGAAAAAATCCAGCGTCGAGCCTGTAAAATCATGCTAGGCAGACAGTACACAAACTATGAACATGCACTCCTTGCCTGCAACCTCAGTACTTTGGCTGAAAGGAGGGAGCATATGTGCATGAAGTTCTTTGAAACCCTGATTGCATCTGAACACTTCAGCAGTTGGCTACCACCAAGTAGGAAGGACATTCATCAGCGAGATCTTAGAAACTCTGATAAGTTCTCCTTGCCTCTCTGTAGAACACGGCGGTTGCAAAAAAGCCCCATAGTTTATATGGCTAAGACCTGGAATGAATGTCATTAATATGGAATGATCCAGCCCTGAACTTTTACTGTCTGTTCTAACAAAGCTAACAAATTAATTGTTTATAATTTCGCAACCTCAATTTAAGTATTGCCTTTTTAAATTCTGTGATACTATTTGATAGATTCATGTCATAAATGTTCTCATTATCATCAAGTTGTAAAAGTTTGATATGTTTTACGTTTATAACAACCTCTGATTTTTTTTTCTTCTCAATCTTATTTTTATTATTATTATACTTCTCCAATCATGTAAATTTATTTGTTTATTCCTGCATTTTAACAACGGGCTACCGTTTTTAAGCTATTGGATTAAGTCTTACATTTTCCTATTCTGTATTTGTATCTTTTTATGTAAATATTCCGCAATTCTGCCGCTGGCGGCGAAGGAATGATAAATAAACCAGTAATAATAATAATAATAATTTCGAGCTCTCAGCAAATTACATATTAGAGTATTTTGTATATAGAGAGATTCCAACCGAAAGTTAATTTCGGTCATTGTTAAATTTGTTAGGCTGAATGTTCCGTTGCATCTATTAAATTGGGAATGCCTACATCCTCTGTAGAATCTTGTACTCTTTCAGATGATATCCAATTTTATAGGTTTTAGTGGAATGCGTAGGGTACACTCACTTTTCCAAAAGAGGAGTATTTTGAGTTCTCAGCAAAATGCATAATAGCGTATATAGCGAGTTTATGACCGAAAGTGTATTTCGGTCCTTGTTAAATTTCTTAGGCTGAAAGAATGGTTGCAACAATGGAGTCGGGAACGCCTATATATATACATCCTCTGTAGAATCTTGTACTCTTTCAGATGTTATCCAATTTAATAGGTTTTAGTGGAATGCGTAAAGTACACTTACTTTTCCAAAAGAGGAGTATTTCGAGTTCTCAGCAAAATGCATAATAGCGTATATAGCGAGTTTATGACCGAAAGTGTATTTCGGTCCTTGTTAAATTTCTTAGGCTAAAAGAATGGTTGCAGCAATGGAGTCGGGAACGCCTATATATATACATCCTCTGTAGAATCTTGTACTCTTTCAGATGGTATCCAATTTAATGGGTTTTACTGGAATGCGTACTTGCGTAGGTTATACACTTACTTTTCCAAAAGAGGAGTATTTGGAACTCTCAGCAAAATGCATACGTATAATAGCGAGTTTATGACCGAAAGTGGATTTTGGTCAAGGTTAAATTTGTTAGGCTGAAAGAATGATTGCACCAATGAACTCGGGAACGCCTACATCCTCTGTAGAAGTTTGTGGTTTTTCATATGATATCCAATTTAATATGTATTAGTGGAATGCGAAGGGTACACTCATTTTTCCAAAAGAGGAGTATATTTCGAGCTCTCAGCAAATTACATATAAGAGTATATTTATGTAGAGAGATTCCGACCGAAAGTTGATTTCGGTCATTGTTAAATTTGTTAGGCTGAATGATCGGTTGCATCGGTCCTTGTTAAATTTCTTAGGCTGAAAGAATGGTTGCACCAATGAACTCGGGAACGCCTACTATATATACATCCTCTGTAGAATCTTGTACTCTTTCAGATGGTATCCAATTTAATGGGTTTTACTGGAATGCGTAGGTTATACACTTACTTTTCCAAAAGAGGAGTATTTGGAACTCTCAGCAAAATGCATATTAGCGTATATAGCGAGTTCATGACCGAAAGTGGATTTTGGTCAAGGTTAAATTTGTTAGGCCGAAAGAATGGTTGCACAAATGAACTCGGGAACGCCTACATCCTCTGTAGAAGTTTGTGGTTTTTCATAATGATATCCAATTTAATATGTATTAGTGGAATGCGAAGGGTACACTCACTTTTCCAAAAGAGGAGTATATTTCGAGCTCTCAGCAAATTACATATATTAGAGTATATATAATGTAGAGAGATTCCGACCTAAAGTTGATTTCGGTCATTGTTAAATTTGTTAGGCTGAATGATCGGTTGCATCGGTCCTTGTTAAATTTCTTAGGCTGAAAGAATGGTTGCACCAATGAATTCGGGAACGCCTATTATATATACATCCTCTGTAGAATCTTGTACTCTTTCAGATGGTATCCAATTTAATGGGTTTTAGTGGAATGCGTAGGTTATACACTTACTTTTCCAAAAGAGGAGTATTTGGAACTCTCAGCAAAATGTATATTAGCGTATAATAGCGAGTTTATGACCGGAGTGGATTTTGGTCAAGGTTAAATTTGTTAGGCTGAAAGAATGGTTGCACCAATGAACTCGGGAACGCCTACATCCTCTGTAGAATGTTGTACTCTTTCAGATGATACCCAATTTAATAGGTTTTAGTGGAATGCGTAGGGTACACTTTCTTTTCCAAAAGAGCAGTTATTGGAACTCTCAGCAAATTGCATTATTATAGCGTATAGCGAGTTTCTGACTGAAAGTGGATTTTGGTCAAGGTTAAATTTGTTAGGCTGAAAGAATGGTTGCATCAATGAACTCGGAAACGCCTATATATCCTCTAAAGAATCTTGTATTCTTTCAGATGATATCCAATTTAATAGGTTTTAGTGGAATGCGTAGGGTACACTCACTTTTCCAAAAGAGGAGTATTTTGAGTTCTCAGCAAAATGCATAATAGCGTATATAGCGAGTTTATGACCGAAAGTGTATTTCGGTCCTTGTTAAATTTCTTAGGCTGAAAGAATGGTTGCAACAATGGAGTTGGGAACGCCTATATATATACATCCTCTGTAGAATCTTGTACTCTTTCAGATGTTATCCAATTTAATAGGTTTTAGTGGAATGCGTAAAGTACACTTACTTTTCCAAAAGAGGAGTATTTCGAGTTCTCAGCAAAATGCATAATAGCGTATATAGCGAGTTTATGACCGAAAGTGTATTTCGGTCCTTGTTAAATTTCTTAGGCTGAAAGAATGGTTGCAGCAATGGAGTCGGGAACGCCTATATATATACATCCTCTGTAGAATCTTGTGCTCTTTCAGATGGTATCCAATTTAATGGGTTTTACTGGAATGCGTAGGTTATACACTTACTTTTCCAAAAGAGGAGTATTTGGAACTCTCAGCAAAATGCATACGTATAATAGCGAGTTTATGACCGAAAGTGGATTTTGGTCAAGGTTAAATTTGTTAGGCTGAAAGAATGATTGCACGAATGAACTCGGGAACGCCTACATCCTCTGTAGAAGTTTGTGGTTTTTCATATGATATCCAATTTAATATGTATTAGTGGAATGCGAAGGGTACACTCATTTTTCCAAAAGAGGAGTATATTTCGAGCTCTCAGCAAATTACATATTAGAGTATATTTATGTAGAGAGATTCCGACCGAAAGTTGATTTCGGTCATTGTTAAATTTGTTAGGCTGAATGATCGGTTGCATCGGTCCTTGTTAAATTTCTTAGGCTGAAAGAATGGTTGCACCAATGAACTCGGGAACGCCTACTATATATACATCCTCTGTAGAATCTTGTACTCTTTCAGATGGTATCCAATTTAATGGGTTTTACTGGAATGCGTAGGTTATACACTTACTTTTCCAAAAGAGGAGTATTTGGAACTCTCAGCAAAATGCATATTAGCGTATATAGCGAGTTCATGACCGAAAGTGGATTTTGGTCAAGGTTAAATTTGTTAGGCCGAAAGAATGGTTGCACCAATGAACTCGGGAACGCCTACATCCTCTGTAGAAGTTTGTGGTTTTTCATAATGATATCCAATTTAATATGTATTAGTGGAATGCGAAGGGTACACTCACTTTTCCAAAAGAGGAGTATATTTCGAGCTCTCAGCAAATTACATATATTAGAGTATATATAATGTAGAGAGATTCCGACCTAAAGTTGATTTCCGTCATTGTTAAATTTGTTAGGCTGAATGATCGGTTGCATCGGTCCTTGTTAAATTTCTTAGGCTGAAAGAATGGTTGCACCAATGAATTCGGGAACGCCTATTATATATACATCCTCTGTAGAATCTTGTACTCTTTCAGATGGTATCCAATTTAATGGGTTTTAGTGGAATGCGTAGGTTATACACTTACTTTTCCAAAAGAGGAGTATTTGGAACTCTCAGCAAAATGTATATTAGCATATAATAGCGAGTTTATGACCGGAGTGGATTTTGGTCAAGGTTAAATTTGTTAGGCTGAAAGAATGGTTGCACCAATGAACTCGGGAACGCCTACATCCTCTGTAGAATGTTGTACTCTTTCAGATGATACCCAATTTAATAGGTTTTAGTGGAATGCGTAGGGTACACTTTCTTTTCCAAAAGAGCAGTTATTGGAACTCTCAGCAAATTGCATTATTATAGCGTATAGCGAGTTTCTGACTGAAAGTGGATTTTGGTCAAGGTTAAATTTGTTAGGCTGAAAGAATGGTTGCATCAATGAACTCGGAAACGCCTATATATCCTCTAAAGAATCTTGTATTCTTTCAGATGATATCCAATTTAATAGGTTTTAGTGGAATGCGTAGGGTACACTCAGTTTTCCAAAAGAGGAGTATTTCGAGTTCTCAGCAAAATGCATAATAGCGTATATAGCGAGTTTATGACCGAAAGTGTATTCCGGTCCTTGTTAAATTTCTTAGGCTGAAAGAATGGTTGCAACAATGAAGTCGGGAACGCCTATATATATACATTCTCTGTAGAATCTTGTACTCTTTCAGATGGTATCCAATTTAATGGGTTTTAGTGGAATGCGTAGGGTACACTCACCTTTCCAAAAGAGCAGTATTTGGAACTCTCAGCATAATGCATATTATTATAGCGTATAATAGCGAGTTTATGACCGAAAGTAGATTTCGGTCCTTGTTAAATTTGTTAGGCTGAAAGAATGGTTGCATCAATGAACTCCGAAATGCCTACATCCTCTGTAGAATTTCGTACTCTTTCAGATGATACCCAATTTAATATGTTTTAGTGAAATGCGAAGGGTACCCTCACTTTTCCAAAAAAGGAGTATTTCGAGTTCTCAGCAAAATGCATAATAGCGTATATAGCGAGTTTCTGACCGAGAGTGTATTCCGGTCCTTGTTAAATTTCTTAGGCTGAAAGAATGGTTGCATCAATGAACTCGGGAACGCCTATATATCCTCTAAAGAATCTTGTACTCTTTCAGATGATACCCAATTTAAGAGGTTTTAGTGGAAGCGTAGGGTACACTTACTTTTCCAAGAGAGGAGTATTTGGAACTCTCAGCATAATGCATATTATTATAGCGTATAATAGCGAGTTTATGACCGAAAGTAGATTTCGGTCCTTGTTAAATTTGTTAGGCTGAAAGAATGGTTGCATCAATGAACTCCGGAATGCCTACATCCTCTGTAGAATTTTGTACTCTTTCAGATGATACCCAATTTAATATGTTTTAGTGAAATGCGAAGGGTACCCTCACTTTTCCAAAAAAGGAGTATTTGGAACTCTAAGCAACATGCATATTAGCGTATATTGAGTTTCTGACCGAAAGTTGATTTCGGTCATTGTTAAATTTGTTAGGATGAAAGAATGGTTGCACCAATGAACTCGGGAACGCCTACATCCTCTGTAGAATGTTGAACTCTTTCAGATGATACCCAATTTAATAGGTTTTAGTGGAATGCGTAGGGTACTCTTTCTTTTCCAAAAGAGCAGTATTTGGAACTCTCAGCAAAATGCATTATATAGCGTATAGCGAGTTTCTGACTGAAAGTGGATTTCGGTCATTGTTAAATTTGTTAGGCTGAATGTTTTGTTGCATCTATTAAATTGGGACCGCCTACATCTTCTGTAGAATCTTGTACTCTTTCAGATGATATCCAATTTAATAGGTTTCAGTGGAATGCGTAGGGTACACTCACTTTTCCAAAAGAGGAGTATTTCGAGTTCTCAGCAAAATGCATAATAGTGTATATAGCGAGTTTATGACCGAAAGTGTATTTCGGTCCTTGTTAAATTTGTTAGGCTGAAAGAATGGTTGCAACAATGAACTCGGGAACGCCTATATAATTATATACATCCTCTGTAGAATCTTGTACTCTTTTAGATGGTATCCAATTTAATGGGTTTTAGTGGAATGCGTAGGGTACACTTACTTTTCCAAAAGAGGAGTATTTGGAACTCTCAGCAAAATGCATACGTATATATAATAGCGAGTTTATGACCGACAGTGGATTTTGGTCAAGGTTAAATTTGTTAGGCTGAAAGAATGATTGCACCAATGAACTCGGGAACGCCCACATCCTCTGTAGAATTTTGTACTTTTTCAGATGATACCCAATTTAATAGGTTTTAGTGGAATGCGTAGGGTACACTTACTTTTCCAAGAGAGGAGTATTTGGAACTCTAAGCAACATGCATATTAGCGTATATTGAGTTTCTGACCGAAAGTTGATTTCGGTCATTGTTAAATTTGTTAGGCTGAATGATCGGTTGCATCGGTCTCGTTAAATTTCTTAGGCTGAAAGAATGGTTGCACCAATGAACTCGGGAACGCCTATTATATATACATCCTCTGTAGAATCTTGTACTCTTTCAGATGGTATCCAATTTAATGGGATTTAGTGGAATGCATAGGTTACACTTACTTTTCCAAAAGAGGAGTATTTGGAACTCTCAGCAAAATGCATATTAGCGTATAATAGCGAGTTTATGACCGAAAGTGGATTTTGGTCAAGGTTAAATTTGTTAGGCTGAAAGAATGGTTGCACCAATGTACTCGGGAACGCCTACATCCTCTGTAGAAGTGTGTGGTTTTTCATATGATATCCAATTTAATATGTATTAGTGGAATGCGAAGGGTACACTCACTTTTCCAAAAGAGGAGTATATTTCCAGCTCTCAGCAAATTACATATTAGAGTATAGGCTATAATTATTGAGAGATTCCGACCGAAAGTTGATTTCGGTCATTGTTAAATTTGTTAGGCTGAATGATCGGTTGCATCGGTCCTTGTTAAATTTCTTAGGCTGAAAGAATGGTTGCACCAATGAACTCGGGAACGCCTATTATATATACATCCTCTGTAGAATCTTGTACTCTTTCAGATGGTATCCAATTTAATGGGATTTAGTGGAATGCATAGGTTACACTTACTTTTCCAAAAGAGGAGTATTTGGAACTCTCAGCAAAATGCATATTAGCGTATAATAGCGAGTTTATGACCGAAAGTGGATTTTGGTCAAGGTTAAATTTGTTAGGCTGAAAGAATGGTTGCACCAATGTACTCGGGAACGCCTACATCCTCTGTAGAAGTGTGTGGTTTTTCATATGATATCCAATTTAATATGTTTTAGTGGAATGCGAAGGGTACACTCACTTTTCCAAAAGAGGAGTATATTTCCAGCTCTCAGCAAATTACATATTAGAGTATAGGCTATAATTATTGAGAGATTCCGACCGAAAGTTCATTTCGGTCAATGTTAAATTTGTTAGGCTGAATGATCGGTTGCATCGGTCCTTGTTAAATTTCTTAGGCTGAAAGAATGGTTGCACCAATGAACTCGGGAACGCCTATTATATATACATCCTCTGTAGAATCTTGTACTCTTTCAGATGGTATCCAATTTAATGGGATTTAGTGGAATGCATAGGTTACACTTACTTTTCCAAAAGAGGAGTATTTGGAACTCTCAGCAAAATGCATATTAGCGTATAATAGCGAGTTTATGACCGAAAGTGGATTTTGGTCAAGGTTAAATTGGTTAGGCGGAAAGAATGGTTGCACCAATGTACTCGGGAACGCCTACATCCTCTGTAGAAGTGTGTGGTTTTTCATATGATATCCAATTTAATATGTATTAGTGGAATGCGAAGGGTACACTCACTTTTCCAAAAGAGGAGTATATTTCCAGCTCTCAGCAAATTACATATTAGAGTATAGGCTATAATTATTGAGAGATTCCGACCGAAAGTTGATTTCGGTCATTGTTAAATTTGTTAGGCTGAATGATCGGTTGCATCGGTCCTTGTTAAATTTCTTAGGCTGAAAGAATGGTTGCACCAATGAACTCGGGAACGCCTATTATATATACATCCTCTGTAGAATCTTGTACTCTTTCAGATGGTATCCAATTTAATGGGATTTAGTGGAATGCATAGGTTACACTTACTTTTCCAAAAGAGGAGTATTTGGAACTCTCAGCAAAATGCATATTAGCGTATAATAGCGAGTTTATGACCGAAAGTGGATTTTGGTCAAGGTTAAATTTGTTAGGCTGAAAGAATGGTTGCACCAATGTACTCGGGAACGCCTACATCCTCTGTAGAAGTGTGTGGTTTTTCATATGATATCCAATTTAATATGTATTAGTGGAATGCGAAGGGTACACTCACTTTTCCAAAAGAGGAGTATATTTCCAGCTCTCAGCAAATTACATATTAGAGTATAGGCTATAATTATTGAGAGATTCCGACCGAAAGTTGATTTCGGTCAATGTTAAATTTGTTAGGCTGAATGATCGGTTGCATCGGTCCTTGTTAAATTTCTTAGGCTGAAAGAATGGTTGCACCAATGAACTCGGGAACGCCTATTATATATACATCCTCTGTAGAATCTTGTACTCTTTCAGATGGTATCCAATTTAATGGGATTTAGTGGAATGCATAGGTTACACTTACTTTTCCAAAAGAGGAGTATTTGGAACTCTCAGCAAAATGCATATTAGCGTATAATAGCGAGTTTATGACCGAAAGTGGATTTTGGTCAAGGTTAAATTGGTTAGGCTGAAAGAATGGTTGCACCAATGTACTCGGGAACGCCTACATCCTCTGTAGAAGTGTGTGGTTTTTCATATGATATCCAATTTAATATGTATTAGTGGAATGCGAAGGGTACACTCACTTTTCCAAAAGAGGAGTATATTTCCAGCTCTCAGCAAATTACATATTAGAGTATAGGCTATAATTATAGAGAGATTCCGACCGAAAGTTGATTTCGGTCATTGTTAAATTTGTTAGGCTGAATGATCGGTTGCATCGGTCCTTGTTAAATTTCTTAGGCTGAAAGAATGGTTGCACCAATGAACTCGGGAACGCCTATTATATATACATCCTCTGTAGAATCTTGTACTCTTTCAGATGGTATCCAATTTAATGGGTTTTAGTGGAATGCGTAGGTTACACTTACTTTTCCAAAAGAGGAGTATTTGGAACTCTCAGCAAAATGAATGTTAGCGTATAATAGTGAGTTTATGACCGAAAGTGGATTTTGGTCAAGGTTAAATTTGTTAGGTTGAAAGAATGGTTGCACCAATGAACTCGGGAACGCCTACATCCTCTGTAGAATGTTGTACTCTTTCAGATGATACGCAATTTAATAGGTTTTAGTGGAATGCGTAGGGTACACCTACTTTTCCAAGAGAGGAGTATTCGGAACTCTCAGCATAATGCATATTAGCGTATATAAATTATAATAGCGAGTTTATGACCGAAAGTGGATTTTGGTCAAGGTTAAATTTGTTAGGCTGAAAGAATGGTTGCACCAATGTACTCGGGAACGCCTACATCCTCTGTAGAAGTGTGTGGTTTTTCATATGATATCCAATTTAATATGTATTAGTGGAATGCGAAGGGTACACTCACTTTTCCAAAAGAGGAGTATATTTCCAGCTCTCAGCAAATTACATATTAGAGTATAGGCTATAATTATTGAGAGATTCCGACCGAAAGTTGATTTCGGTCATTGTTAAATTTGTTAGGCTGAATGATCGGTTGCATCGGTCCTTGTTAAATTTCTTAGGCTGAAAGAATGGTTGCACCAATGAACTCGGGAACGCCTATTATATATACATCCTCTGTAGAATCTTGTACTCTTTCAGATGGTATCCAATTTAATGGGATTTAGTGGAATGCATAGGTTACACTTACTTTTCCAAAAGAGGAGTATTTGGAACTCTCAGCAAAATGCATATTAGCGTATAATAGCGAGTTTATGACCGAAAGTGGATTTTGGTCAAGGTTAAATTTGTTAGGCTGAAAGAATGGTTGCACCAATGTACTCGGGAACGCCTACATCCTCTGTAGAAGTGTGTGGTTTTTCATATGATATCCAATTTAATATGTATTAGTGGAATGCGAAGGGTACACTCACTTTTCCAAAAGAGGAGTATATTTCCAGCTCTCAGCAAATTACATATTAGAGTATAGGCTATAATTATTGAGAGATTCCGACCGAAAGTTGATTTCGGTCAATGTTAAATTTGTTAGGCTGAATGATCGGTTGCATCGGTCCTTGTTAAATTTCTTAGGCTGAAAGAATGGTTGCACCAATGAACTCGGGAACGCCTATTATATATACATCCTCTGTAGAATCTTGTACTCTTTCAGATGGTATCCAATTTAATGGGATTTAGTGGAATGCATAGGTTACACTTACTTTTCCAAAAGAGGAGTATTTGGAACTCTCAGCAAAATGCATATTAGCGTATAATAGCGAGTTTATGACCGAAAGTGGATTTTGGTCAAGGTTAAATTTGTTAGGCTGAAAGAATGGTTGCACCAATGTACTCGGGAACGCCTACATCCTCTGTAGAAGTGTGTGGTTTTTCATATGATATCCAATTTAATATGTATTAGTGGAATGCGAAGGGTACACTCACTTTTCCAAAAGAGGAGTATATTTCCAGCTCTCAGCAAATTACATATTAGAGTATAGGCTATAATTATTGAGAGATTCCGACCGAAAGTTGATTTCGGTCATTGTTAAATTTGTTAGGCTGAATGATCGGTTGCATCGGTCCTTGTTAAATTTCTTAGGCTGAAAGAATGGTTGCACCAATGAACTCGGGAACGCCTATTATATATACATCCTCTGTAGAATCTTGTACTCTTTCAGATGGTATCCAATTTAATGGGATTTAGTGGAATGCATAGGTTACACTTACTTTTCCAAAAGAGGAGTATTTGGAACTCTCAGCAAAATGCATATTAGCGTATAATAGCGAGTTTATGACCGAAAGTGGATTTTGGTCAAGGTTAAATTTGTTAGGCTGAAAGAATGGTTGCACCAATGTACTCGGGAACGCCTACATCCTCTGTAGAAGTGTGTGGTTTTTCATATGATATCCAATTTAATATGTATTAGTGGAATGCGAAGGGTACACTCACTTTTCCAAAAGAGGAGTATATTTCCAGCTCTCAGCAAATTACATATTAGAGTATAGGCTATAATTATTGAGAGATTCCGACCGAAAGTTGATTTCGGTCAATGTTAAATTTGTTAGGCTGAATGATCGGTTGCATCGGTCCTTGTTAAATTTCTTAGGCTGAAAGAATGGTTGCACCAATGAACTCGGGAACGCCTATTATATATACATCCTCTGTAGAATCTTGTACTCTTTCAGATGGTATCCAATTTAATGGGATTTAGTGGAATGCATAGGTTACACTTACTTTTCCAAAAGAGGAGTATTTGGAACTCTCAGCAAAATGCATATTAGCGTATAATAGCGAGTTTATGACCGAAAGTGGATTTTGGTCAAGGTTAAATTGGTTAGGCTGAAAGAATGGTTGCACCAATGTACTCGGGAACGCCTACATCCTCTGTAGAAGTGTGTGGTTTTTCATATGATATCCAATTTAATATGTATTAGTGGAATGCGAAGGGTACACTCACTTTTCCAAAAGAGGAGTATATTTCCAGCTCTCAGCAAATTACATATTAGAGTATAGGCTATAATTATAGAGAGATTCCGACCGAAAGTTGATTTCGGTCATTGTTAAATTTGTTAGGCTGAATGATCGGTTGCATCGGTCCTTGTTAAATTTCTTAGGCTGAAAGAATGGTTGCACCAATGAACTCGGGAACGCCTATTATATATACATCCTCTGTAGAATCTTGTACTCTTTCAGATGGTATCCAATTTAATGGGTTTTAGTGGAATGCGTAGGTTACACTTACTTTTCCAAAAGAGGAGTATTTGGAACTCTCAGCAAAATGAATGTTAGCGTATAATAGTGAGTTTATGACCGAAAGTGGATTTTGGTCAAGGTTAAATTTGTTAGGTTGAAAGAATGGTTGCACCAATGAACTCGGGAACGCCTACATCCTCTGTAGAATGTTGTACTCTTTCAGATGATACGCAATTTAATAGGTTTTAGTGGAATGCGTAGGGTACACCTACTTTTCCAAGAGAGGAGTATTTGGAACTCTCAGCATAATGCATATTAGCGTATATAAATTATAATAGCGAGTTTATGACCGAAAGTGGATTTTGGTCAAGGTTAAATTTGTTAGGCTGAAAGAATGGTTGCACCAATGTACTCGGGAACGCCTACATCCTCTGTAGAAGTGTGTGGTTTTTCATATGATATCCAATTTAATATGTATTAGTGGAATGCGAAGGGTACACTCACTTTTCCAAAAGAGGAGTATATTTCCAGCTCTCAGCAAATTACATATTAGAGTATAGGCTATAATTATTGAGAGATTCCGACCGAAAGTTGATTTCGGTCATTGTTAAATTTGTTAGGCTGAATGATCGGTTGCATCGGTCCTTGTTAAATTTCTTAGGCTGAAAGAATGGTTGCACCAATGAACTCGGGAACGCCTATTATATATACATCCTCTGTAGAATCTTGTACTCTTTCAGATGGTATCCAATTTAATGGGATTTAGTGGAATGCATAGGTTACACTTACTTTTCCAAAAGAGGAGTATTTGGAACTCTCAGCAAAATGCATATTAGCGTATAATAGCGAGTTTATGACCGAAAGTGGATTTTGGTCAAGGTTAAATTTGTTAGGCTGAAAGAATGGTTGCACCAATGTACTCGGGAACGCCTACATCCTCTGTAGAAGTGTGTGGTTTTTCATATGATATCCAATTTAATATGTATTAGTGGAATGCGAAGGGTACACTCACTTTTCCAAAAGAGGAGTATATTTCCAGCTCTCAGCAAATTACATATTAGAGTATAGGCTATAATTATTGAGAGATTCCGACCGAAAGTTGATTTCGGTCAATGTTAAATTTGTTAGGCTGAATGATCGGTTGCATCGGTCCTTGTTAAATTTCTTAGGCTGAAAGAATGGTTGCACCAATGAACTCGGGAACGCCTATTATATATACATCCTCTGTAGAATCTTGTACTCTTTCAGATGGTATCCAATTTAATGGGATTTAGTGGAATGCATAGGTTACACTTACTTTTCCAAAAGAGGAGTATTTGGAACTCTCAGCAAAATGCATATTAGCGTATAATAGCGAGTTTATGACCGAAAGTGGATTTTGGTCAAGGTTAAATTGGTTAGGCTGAAAGAATGGTTGCACCAATGTACTCGGGAACGCCTACATCCTCTGTAGAAGTGTGTGGTTTTTCATATGATATCCAATTTAATATGTATTAGTGGAATGCGAAGGGTACACTCACTTTTCCAAAAGAGGAGTATATTTCCAGCTCTCAGCAAATTACATATTAGAGTATAGGCTATAATTATTGAGAGATTCCGACCGAAAGTTGATTTCGGTCATTGTTAAATTTGTTAGGCTGAATGATCGGTTGCATCGGTCCTTGTTAAATTTCTTAGGCTGAAAGAATGGTTGCACCAATGAACTCGGGAACGCCTATTATATATACATCCTCTGTAGAATCTTGTACTCTTTCAGATGGTATCCAATTTAATGGGATTTAGTGGAATGCATAGGTTACACTTACTTTTCCAAAAGAGGAGTATTTGGAACTCTCAGCAAAATGCATATTAGAGTATAATAGCGAGTTTATGACCGAAAGTGGATTTTGGTCAAGGTTAAATTTGTTAGGCTGAAAGAATGGTTGCACCAATGTACTCGGGAACGCCTACATCCTCTGTAGAAGATTGTGGTTTTTCATATGATATCCAATTTAATATGTATTAGTGGAATGCGAAGGGTACACTCACTTTTCCAAAAGAGGAGTATATTTCCAGCTCTCAGCAAATTACATATTAGAGTATAGGCTATAATTATTGAGAGATTCCGACCGAAAGTTGATTTCGGTCAATGTTAAATTTGTTAGGCTGAATGATCGGTTGCATCGGTCCTTGTTAAATTTCTTAGGCTGAAAGAATGGTTGCACCAATGAACTCGGGAACGCCTATTATATATACATCCTCTGTAGAATCTTGTACTCTTTCAGATGGTATCCAATTTAATGGGATTTAGTGGAATGCATAGGTTACACTTACTTTTCCAAAAGAGGAGTATTTGGAACTCTCAGCAAAATGCATATTAGCGTATAATAGCGAGTTTATGACCGAAAGTGGATTTTGGTCAAGGTTAAATTGGTTAGGCTGAAAGAATGGTTGCACCAATGTACTCGGGAACGCCTACATCCTCTGTAGAAGTGTGTGGTTTTTCATATGATATCCAATTTAATATGTATTAGTGGAATGCGAAGGGTACACTCACTTTTCCAAAAGAGGAGTATATTTCCAGCTCTCAGCAAATTACATATTAGAGTATAGGCTATAATTATAGAGAGATTCCGACCGAAAGTTGATTTCGGTCATTGTTAAATTTGTTAGGCTGAATGATCGGTTGCATCGGTCCTTGTTAAATTTCTTAGGCTGAAAGAATGGTTGCACCAATGAACTCGGGAACGCCTATTATATATACATCCTCTGTAGAATCTTGTACTCTTTCAGATGGTATCCAATTTAATGGGTTTTAGTGGAATGCGTAGGTTACACTTACTTTTCCAAAAGAGGAGTATTTGGAACTCTCAGCAAAATGAATGTTAGCGTATAATAGTGAGTTTATGACCGAAAGTGGATTTTGGTCAAGGTTAAATTTGTTAGGTTGAAAGAATGGTTGCACCAATGAACTCGGGAACGCCTACATCCTCTGTAGAATGTTGTACTCTTTCAGATGATACGCAATTTAATAGGTTTTAGTGGAATGCGTAGGGTACACCTACTTTTTCAAGAGAGGAGTATTCGGAACTCTCAGCATAATGCATATTAGCGTATATAAATTATAATAGCGAGTTTATGACCGAAAGTGGATTTCGGTCCTCGTTAAATTTGTTAGGCTGAAAGAATGGTTGCCCCAAGGAACTCGGGAACGCCTATATCCTCTTTAGAAGTTTGTGGTTTTTCATATGATATCCATTTTAATATGTATTAGTGGAATGCGAAGGGTACACTCACTTTTCCAAAAGAGGAGTATATTTCGAGCTCTCAGCAAATTACATATTAGAGTATATGTATATATAGAGAGATTCCGACCGAAAGTTGATTTCGGTCATTGTTAAATTTGTTAGGCTGAATGATCGGTTGCATCAATGAACTCGGGAACGCCTATATCCTCTCTAGAATCGTGTATACTCTCTCTGATGATATCCAATTTAATATCTTTTAGTGGAAAGCGTAGGGTACACACACTTTTCCAAAAGAGGAGTATTTCGAGTTCTCAGCAAAATGCATATTAGCGTATCGAGTTTATGACCGAAAGTGTATTTCGGACTTTTTCGGTCCTTGTTAAATTTCTTAGGCTGAAAGACTGGTTGCAATAATGAACTCGGGAACGCCTATTTTATATACATCCTCTGTAGAATCTTGTACTCTTTCAGATGGTATACAATTTAATAGGTTTTAGTGGAATGCGTAGGTTACACTTACTTTTCCAAAAGAGGAGTATTTGGAACTCTCAGCAAAATGCATATTAGCGTATAATAGCGAGTTTATGACCGAAAGTGGATTTCGGTCCTTGTTAAATTTGTTAGGCTGAAAGAATGGTTGCACCAATGAACTCGGAAACGCCTACATCCTCTGTAGAATGTTGTATCCTTTGAGATGATACCCAACTTAAGAGGTTTTAGTGGAATGCGTAGGGTACACCTACTTTTCCAAGAGAGGGGTATTCGGAACTCTCAGCATAATGCATATTAGCGTATATATAAATTATAATAGCGAGTTTATGACCGAAAGTGGATTTCGGTCCTTGTTAAATTTGTTAGGCTGAAAGAATGGTTGCACCAATGAACTCGGGAACGCCTATATCCTCTGTAGAAGTTTGTGGTTTTTCATATGATATCCAATTTAATATGTATAAGTGGAATGCGAAGGGTACACTCACTTTTCCAAAAGAGGAGTATAGTTCGAGCTCTCAGCAAATTACATATTAGAGTATATGTAGAGAGATTCTGACCGAAAGTTGATTTCAGTCATTGTTAAATTTGTTAGGCTGAATGATCGGTTGCATCAATTCAATTGTGAACGCCTACATCCTCTGTATAATCTTGTACTCTCTCAGATGATATCTAATTTAATAGGTTTTATTGAAATGCATAGGGTTCACTCACTTTTCCAAAATGGGAGTATTTTGAGTTCTCAGCAAAATGCATATTAGCGTATAAGCGAGTTTCTGACCGAAAGTTGATTTTGGTCCTTGTTTAATTTATTAGACTGAAAGAATAGTTGCACCAATGAACTCGAAAATGCCTACATCTTCTGTAGAATTTTGTGGTCTTTCATATGATATCCAATTTATTATGTTTTAGTCGAATGGCGTAGGGTACATTCACTTTTCCAAAAGAGGAGTATTTGGAACCTTCAGCAAAATGCATAAAAGTGTATAGCGAGTTTATGACCGAAAGTGTATTTCGGTCCTTGTTAAATTTCTTAGGCTGAAAGAATGGTTGCATCAATGAACTCGGGAACGCCTATATCCTCTGTAACAGTTGATATACAATTTAATATGTTTTAGTGGAATGCGTAGGGTACACTCACTTTTCCAAGAGAGGAGTATTTCGCGCTCTCAGCAAATTACATTTTAGAGAATGTATAAGAGAGATTCCGACCGAAAGTTGATTTCGGTCATTGTTAAATTTGTTAGGCTGAATGAACGCCTACATCCTCTGTAAAATTGTGTATTCTTTCAGATGATGTCCAATTTAATAGGTTTAAATACCCTACGCAAGGGTACACTCACTTTTCCAAAAGAGGAGTATTTCGAGTTCTCAGCAAAATGCATATTATCGTATAGCGAGTTTCTGACCGAAAGTTGATTTTGGTCAAGGTTAAATTTGTTAGGCTGAAAGAATGGTTGCACCAATGAATTCGGGAACGTCTACATCCTCTGTAGAATTGTGTGGTCTTTCATATGATATCCAATTTAATATGTTTTAGGGGAATGCGTAAGGTACACTCACTTTTCCAAAACAGGAGTATTTGGAACTCTCAGCAAAATGCATATTAGCGTATATAGCGAGTTTATGACCGAAAGTGTATTTCGGTCCTTTCGGCGAGTTTATGACCGAAAGAATGGTTGCACCAATGAACTCAGGAATGACTTTATCCTCTGTAGGATCCTGTATTCTTTCAGATGGTATCCAATTTAATGGGTTTTAGTGGAATGCGTAGGGTACACTTACTTTTCTAAGAGAGGAGTATTTGGAACTCACAGCATAATGCATATTAGCGTATAATAGCGAGTTTATGACCGAAAGTGGATTTCGGTCCTTGTTAAATTTGTTAGGCTGAAAGAATGGTTCCATCAATGAACTCGGGAATGCCTACATCCTCTGTAGAATCTTGTACTCTCTCAGATGATATCCAATTTAATATGTTTCAGTGGAATGCGTATATAGGGTACGCTCACTTTTCCAAGAGAGGAGTATTTCGAGCTCTCAGCAAATTATATATTAGAGTACACTCTAAAAATTACTGCACGTCATGCACTTGTGGGAGAGCACATATTTGTCCCAGAATCATGAACACTTGAGGCACTTGCCTCCATATGCATGAGGTGCTAGTCAGGCTGACTAGCACCTAATGATTAGCACATAATGACTAGCACTATGTTTGTCCCAGAATCATGAACACTTGAGGTACCTCTGTCTCCTCAAGTGCATGATGTACTAGTTTGTATACACCTCATGTGCCAGTAAACAAGCTCGACTGGCATCTCTTCACAATCACATGACTAGCACATACTGACTATATCCCCGGTACTGACTAGCACATACTGACTAGCATGTGCAGTATGTACTGATTAGCACATACTGACTAGCACATACTGACTAGCACATACTGACTAGCACATACTGACTAGCACATGACTAGCACATACTATTCATTTCCCGCGGTTCACCGTATAGCGGGAAATATTTGTCTTGTATAGATTCGGACAATGCATAGTCCGCATTGGTGAGTCGGAGGGTATTACGCAATACGGCATCAAGTGGGCACACAACATGAATGGGTTCCCCGATCCAACAGACAGTGCCTTTGTGAGAAATCTTCATGAATCAGCTAAAAGAACGACAGGTCACAGGACTGTGAAAAAAGACGTCGTCACTGCAGAAATGTTAATAGAGCTTAGTAATAAGTTTCAAGACAGCGAAGATTTACTGATTATTAGAAATTTAACCATGATAACTACTGCTTTTGCGGGTTTCTTAAGATTCGACGAGCTGAGTTCTATTCGTTGTAATCATATATCGTTTCATTCAGATTACTTCACTTTGTACATAGAAAAGAGTAAAACTGATCAGTACCGAGAAGGCAATGAAATTGTGATCGCTAAAGGTTCAAGTTCAGCTTGCCCATATACTATGCTGTCAAGATATATGTCAGCGGCAGGTTCAACCACCAAATCGGGAGATTACTTATCCAAACCTGCTTACAGGTCAAAAAAATATATGCAAATTGGTTTCGAAAGATAAAAAACTTAGTTATACAAGGGCAAGAGAATGTATCGTGGAGATGTTACTTACAGTAGCACCACAGCTGAATCTAGGTTTGCATTCTTTGAGAGCAGGCGGCGTAACCGCAGCTGCTAATAACGAGGTAAAAGAAAGGTGTCTAAAGCGGCACGGAAGGTGGAGAAGAGATGGAAGCAAAGACGGTTACATAAAAGATTCCCTCGAAAAAAGACTTAAAGTAACACAGTGTCTGGGCTTGTAGAAGGCAGATGCAGCAACAGGGATTCTAGAGAGAAAGATATATATTTTCTCAACCAACGAGTGTTAACAGTGTTATAGAAACTGAATATATAAATATATTTAAATAATAATATTAATTATTATTATAGTTATAAATGATCCTCTCGTTTTCTCCTGTTTTTCGAATATGGACATGGCAAAATATACCACATCACGGTGGAAGGTAATGAAATAGTCGAAAGTACGACCGATTCGAAGTCAATCTAAGGAAATTTCTAGCAAGCTTCATTATTAACTTTGGACAAGTTTTAATATACAAAACCCTTGCTTTGTTACATTCTATTAGGCGGCGCTCCAAGTGCTCAGCTATCGCCTAAATGTTAAGAATGACATACTGTGTTATCGTTTACGCATTCAGATTAGATAAGACTATTCATTTCCCGCGGTTCACCGTATAGCGGGAAATATTTGTCTTGTAGATTCGGACAATGCATAGTCCGCATTGGTGAGTCGGAGGGTATTACGCAATACCGTTGGGGTGTGGCAGTTGGTATATAAAGGGAGGTGGGGTAGCTACAGAGTTAATTCTAGCGAGCACTACACAGGAACGACAGAACCACTTTTAACATAACATTTTGAAAAAATATCCGGCGAAAAAGTTTAATCATCACGGTATGATATGTTTTAAGGTGAAGTCCAACACCTTCACGGAGGAGGATGCTGACTGTTTTTGGGCACAGGTTTCCAGAGAGAATTTTAATAATGATTTCATCTCTGGTTTTTCCTGGACGTCGTATTCTCCGAGGATGTGAATATAGCCGGTTGTTAACTGCTTAACACACTCATTTTAAACAGAGCAGTGTGGTAAAGGATCGAGCTGGCAAAGTGTGTAATTCCGATGTGAAAAGTGTATTAATTTCAATATCTGTAATAAAGAATTAGGCGGCGCTCCAAGTGCTCAGCTATCGCCTAAATGTTAAGAATGACATACTGTGTTATCGTTTACGCATTCAGATTAGATAAGACTGACTATACCCCCGGTACTGACTAGCACATACTGACTAGCATGTGCAGTATGTACTGATTAGCACATACTGACTAGCACATACTGACTAGCACATACTGACTAGCACATACTGACTAGCACATACTGACTAGCACATACTGACTAGCACATACTGACTAGCACATACTGACTAGCACATACTGACTAGCACATACTGACTAGCACATACTGACTAGCACATACTGACTAGCACATACTGACTAGCACATACTGACTAGCACATACTGACTAGCACATACTGACTAGCACATACTGACTAGCACATACTGACTAGCACATACTGACTATAGCACATACTGACTAGCACATACTGACTAGCACATACTGACTAGCACATACTGACTTGCACATACTGACTAGCACATACTGACTAGCATATACTGACTAGCACATACTGACTATAGCACATACTGACTAGCACATACTGACTAGCACATACTGACTAGCACATACTGACTTGCACATACTGACTAGCACACACTGACTAGCACATACTGACTAGCACATACTGACTAGCATATACTGACTTGCACATACTGACTAGCACATACTGACTAGCATATACTGACTTGCACATACTGACTTGCACATACTGACTAGCACATACTGACTAGCATATACTGAATAGCACATACTGACTAGCATATACTGACTAGCACATACTGACTAGCATATACTGAATAGCACATACTGACTAGCATATACTGACTAGCACATACTGACTAGCATATACTGACTAGCACATACTGACTAGCACTATGTTTGTCCTAGAATCATGAAACACCCGAGGTTACTTCAATCTCCTCAAGTGCATGAGGTAGATGAAATTGTCAGACTCAGGTGCTGGTCAAATTTTGACACTAGCACCTTCTGGCTAGCACATGAAATGCAATCATGAATGTTTCAAGTGCTTGATCCATTTCTGAAGTAGTGAGAAGAACATAACAGCATGGAATGACTAGCACTTGCTTCCATGCCAAGGGGTCTTTTGAAGAAGGTAGATTTCTGGAAAAAATCAATTAAACTGACAAAAGTTATATCCATTTATAAAATGATTGTTATTATTACATTCTTAATTACCTTCATTTACAATTAAATGATTCATCCTCATTAACATTTTAATAAATGTTCTGATAACTTTGGAACATTGCTGATAATCTTTTCTAAGACAAATATTTGCATTCATTTGCATTAATATTTACATTTTCATTATATTTTATTGAGTCTCAACCATTCTGAATTTAGCAGAGTGTTAAATCTGGACGAACCTCTCTAAATAATAGCAATCAAAATAACAAGTTTAAAAGTGACTTAAGAAAAACAAAGTTTTAGAGTCAGCTTTTAGAATCTGTAATGTTTGGCATATTGATTGTAGTCCAACTGATTGAGAATAAACCAATAAATCAATTATATTGAAGGGATTTCTAGTGATCAAATCCTGTTTTCAGGAAGGAAAGTATCAGAAAAATAACAACTCTAAAATTGAAAACTGTTAATGTAACGTCTCAATAGTCTTGCAACTCGGAAAATTACAGTGCATGCAGGCACGAGGGAGAATCACTTTTGAACTTATTTTGTGCTAATTTTGTTCACTAATCAACAGGATGGGTGTAATGGTAATGCCTGTTTAGAATCACCTTTTTATAATGAAAATCAATGATTATCACCAATAGATTTTCAGCGACAAATTCACTCGATCTGGAGAAGTTAAATTAAAATGTTGCAGAACTGATGGTCCTCAAACCAGTCAGCTTACACGAGCTGTATTTCTTTGAAATCTGTTTTCAACTCGAATGATTAGAACTGCACCTACTAGCAGCTGATTACTGATTACAGCAACATTTACATGTTTAGTAGTTTAAGGTGATCACATATTTCAATTCAAATCAAAGTACAATTTCAGAAGAAAAAAATATCTAAAGTTGAATTTTATTTAGCTTTGAATGTGTATAGTATTCTGACAAGAAAGTAGAAAGTCAAAATGACATGTTCAACACTAAAATAGAAACAAACTGACTGGAAAATAATTGGCCAAACATAAAAACTTATCTTCTAACTAGATTTTTGCGTTGGAACATAGTGTCCTCACAGTTTTGGGGAGATCCTTGACCTTCTTTCCAACTATGCAATTTTGGATGAATTTCAGCATGACTGAATATCCAGGAGGATACTCTAAATCAAGAATGTAGTATGTAGCCATGAGGGCAAGTAGCCCAGCTTTCATCATAACCTCGCCCTGATTCTCTACAAGTGTCCGTTTGAATCCAACTACATGGTAGGAGGAGACTGTATTCCCATCAACGCCGATGATCAAACTAGGAGAAGTCTTAACTATTGAAGATTTCACCACATCACCAAGCTGTAAATGAGTAAAAGATCATTTGTATTTAAGACTTTGGTATATAGGTAAATGTAGTGATTCCCCTTTCAGAAATAAGATCCCCAAAAATCATACTTCTGGTGATCTTTTTCGGAGTGGAAACTCACAGAAACTTTGATGTTATGAATAGAGGGGATGCAAATAAACCACCTGGGTCTGGGCCAATGCAAATGCAAATACTTATTGGGACGATATACTCAGGGGAACAAATTACTGTAGATGTTTGATTCGGGTTGGAGAAGGGACAGCAGGACAACAGTGTCAAGTTATTAGACAGACATGGAAATTCCACTTAACATTCCTCTGCTCATGGTCTTAGGGCCCCATACAACAGTGTCAAGTTATTAGACAGACATGGAAATTCCACTTAACATTCCTCTGCTCATGGTCTTAGGGCCCCATATACACGTATGCCCTCTCACGTCCTGAGCATTGGCGCGTGATGTTTTGGACTGGTTACAACAAGGTAAATAAGCATGTCCGAAGGATCCCCTCATAACCCTTATTAACCAGGATCGATTTTACTCAAGTAATTCTAATCTATCAGTGCAGTGGACAACTAAACTAAACATGCAATTTGTAAATTTGCATGATTAGGATGGATTGTTGGGTGAATCAGGTCATGAATTGGTATATAATGTGGAATAGTTACAAGCATTTCGAAAATTACAAGCATTGGGACAAAATGTAATCGTTTCATTTAGAGTGTTCTGTGGTCGATTTTATTAGCTTTTCCGCCGCGAATCGGAAAAGCTATTGCTTTTGTTCGGATTATGTTTGTTTCTTCTTATCGGAAAAATCCCATAGACAAAGCACAGGGTTTTTCTGTCGGGCACTTTTGCCATTGAACACACTTGGATTTTTTTCAAACTTGGCAAATGCATAGAGCCCATGCTGAAGTTGTGCACAGTTGTCTTGAAAACGTCATGACGTCACCACGTGTCACGTGACAGCGCTTTAAAGGGGCAAATTTCAAACTCCAATAAAAGCAAAAGTACAAGTTAGTTTGATTTAAATTTTGCAGTATATCTAAGTTGGGAAAAGGTGTATCCAAAAATTGCCCTAATTCGATCGTGACGTCATCTCATGAATATTAACGAGGTCATGAACTTTTCAGATTTCAACATTCAATTGAGCATATTTTGCTAACGGAGCGAGATTATTTTGATTTTTTTGTTTATATCTATTGGGGATGTAGTTTAGAAACACCCTTCGGGGCCAAAATGCAATGACGCAACTCTGACGTCATAGAAATGCGTTATTTTAAAGCACATATTAGCCAAAGCTCAATCTTTTCGAAATTTGGTGGGCATTTAGCTATTGGGCTAGACATTTAAAATCCTGAGTTTGGAACCAATTGACCATTGTTCAGAATTATTATGATTTTTAAAAAAATA
Organism: Luidia sarsii; assembly: GCA_949987565.1. Classification (NCBI taxonomy): domain Eukaryota; kingdom Metazoa; phylum Echinodermata; class Asteroidea; order Paxillosida; family Luidiidae; genus Luidia; species Luidia sarsii. The sequence continues at coordinate 9,602,062 of OX465111.1, forward strand.
TAATGAAGTCCCATAGACTTTGTGCACAAAATATGCACGTGCGTTTTGGGGTAGGAATGGAGGGTACGGGTTCGAATCCCGTTGATGTCAATTTTTTTTTTTAAGAGAACCAGATGCGGAAAAGCGTTATGTTCTGTTTGCCAACATCAGACATAAATCTCTAGTTTAATTATGTTATTGTAATCTACAGGAACCATTTCAGCTGGAGAATCAACTTGTATTCTTGCCTATTTGCTGAAAACTAAACTATGGTCCTTTTTTCTCTCGAAATATCGTGTATACAACTGCAAGTATATATTCACTGTACTGTTCCTACTGTTTTTTTTTTTTACTTGAGCCAGTGTGAATTTGCCAGACGTAAAGCTCAAGAAATTACCGGTATGCCAAAGAATGTTGCGTGTTCCATTGATTTTATTGTGCATTTTGTTGCTTACATCAGATAATTACGGGTTCTTCACATGTACAAGGAAATCATGGAAGGGAAGGGGGTTTCTGTTTTTACTTCAAGTGACCAAAATTCAAATTCTCAAGAATTTAGAGCCTGGACATTTCGATCATACCATGAACTTTCCCAAAGGTTTCTTTGAGTGAAGGTCCTGCTGTGGATCGAAACATCCGACCCCTATATTCTGAGTATTTTAAACTTTTTTTTTTTATACATGTATATATATATTTCCAGCTGTGGCAAAATTTTGTCAAAATGTGTACGCTGTATATACCTGTACTGTACGTTGTACATGTCTTCTTCTTTTTTATACATGTATATATATATTTCCAGCTGTGGCAAAATTTTGTCAAAATGTGTACGCTGTATATACCGGTACTGTGCGTTGAAATGTCTTTACAGCCTATTTTTTCATCACTACATGAGGTTAATAGGATCAGGAAGATTCAACGAGATTTGTTGTCCATCAGCTATGATGTTGCCAGCCCCAAATGTGTCCCCCCCCCTTTTAATGTTCTTGAGAGAAACAAGATTATATGATGTAGGCCTGTTCAATTGCAAAAGCTGCAGATAGAAATAATGTGTATGATCTACATCGGCGAAACCGGCCGGCCCATCGGTGAGAGAATCAAGGAGCATCAACGCGACGTGAGACTCTCCCTCGTGGACCGATCGGCGGTAGCCGAGCACGCTTGGGGAGCTGGTCACCGCCCCAATTGGGACGATGTACGGTGTATTGACCGAGAACAACATTGGTACACCAGGCGTGTCAAGGAGGCCATCCACATCCGACTTCGCCGAAACAACATCAATCGAGACACCGCATTGACATCCCCGGTTTTTGGCTCCCCACCATCAGACGACACGACCGCCGACCCACCACGGACGGGGCCGCTAGTGGACGCCAGAATCGCGCGCCAAACCGCACGATCACCACTACGACGTCCGCAAACCGGTACACAGGAACCGGCGAAGCGGACATAAACAGACGCCGCAGCGCGCATGAAGGTTAGCAGTTAGCAACCGAAACCGAAACAGGTATGTAGCAAAGACATACAGTGTGACAGTTTTTATTACATTTTATAACATATTATTTTATTCAATTTGTGATTGTATTTAGAAATAATATAACAATGTATTTTTGTTCTTTAAACTTGGCTTCGATGTCAGCTTCTTAAACGTGCTTCTTGTTTACTTAAGCCTATACCACACCCTTGTATGAAGACAGTTTGAAACCATGAATTTTATTCAGGAATTCCAGTTATACTATTACGCGATCCATGTATAGGTGCAAAGTTATAGCTATACTGTACATATATGCGGCTGCAAATGTGGGAATGGTACATGTACGTTCAGAAGACGTTCGGAAAGGGTCGCCACTTTCATATATGCATGTTCAGACAACGTTCAGAAGACGTGCGGAAAGGGTCGCCACTTTCATATATGCATGTTCAGACAACGTTCAGAAGACGTGCGGAAAGGGTCGCCACTTTCATATATGCACGTTCAGACAACGTTCAGTAGACGTGCGGAAAGGGTCGCCACTTTCATATATGCATGTTCAGACAACGTTCAGAAGACGTTCGAAAATGGTCGCCGGTTTCATATATGCACGTTCAGACAACGTTCAGAAGACGTGCGGAAAGGGTCGCCACTTCCATATATGCACGTTCAGACAACGTTCAAAAAACGTTAAGCGAACGTCATCAGTGAAGGTCCTTGGGACGTAAAGTGGTGGTGCAAATATACGGAAAGTGAACGTCGAGTGGCTACGTGCAGTGAACGTTGCTGCAGACGTTTATCATACGTTCAGAAAACGTTAGAGCGAACGTCATAGGTGAACGTCCTGGGGACGTAAAGTGGTGGTGCAAATTAACGGAAAGTGAACGTCGAATGGCTACGTCCAGTGAACGTTGCTGCAGACGTTTATCATACGTTCAGAAAAAAGTTAGAGCGAACGTCATCAGTGAACGTCCTGGGGACGTAAAATGGTGGTGCAAATTAACGGAAAGTGTGCGTCATGTCCCTTCTGCGCAGATACGTGGAAGCGTTCATCCCCCTTTCGGAACAGCAATTATATATGAACCTTCTGTCCGAGTGCACCAAACATGTAGAGACTAAGATGGAGGGAGTGGCCATGTATATTTACAAATCAATAACAGGGGAAGATTCAGACAAGCGTTTGCGTTTTGCCAGAAAGCATTTAGGGTTAGCAACTCCTCGACTGACTGAGGCGGGCCGAATGGAAGTGCTAGAGATGCCCTCCAGAAGGGGCTTCGTCCCCAACAATAAAGGATTACCGTTCGAGCTTTGGGCTTTTAGATGTTACTTCCCCCAAGGTCGGACATACCAGAGAGGACCGTGATCGGCAGAAGGAGGAGATCGGTCCTGATCATTTCAGACTCCATGTTTAGGGGAATAGTCGGGTTCCCTTGGCCCCCATCTCTACAAGTCGATGTGGACGTTCACTGCGGAGCAAGGTTGGAAGCCCTGTGTAAGATTTTAGCTGCAGCTTGTAGGTCGCAGAATATAGATCTCGCGGTTTTACATGGTGGGGTCAATGATATTAGTAAAAAGAAAGGAGCAGAGACAAGAGTCAAGGAGCTGTTAAGGGTTTTCGAAGTGACATCTAGACGATTGAGAATGCAATATCCAAGCGTGCGCTTTGTGTTATCAGCGGTTTGCCAGACACGGAGCGTCAGCATAAACCAACGAGTATAGCTTCGGTAAACTCCACATTGAGAGAACTCTGTGAGAGTGCCAGCTGGCACTTCCTTTCGAACGACCACATTTATCAGCACGATCTCAGGGACCAGGTCCACCTCACAGTGTGGGGCAGCATCAAGCTACATCGGAGGCTGCAGATCGATCTGTGATCGGCCTGAGATCGGCTCACCTTCCTCATCGACACCTTAAAACAAAACACTATAGCTTGCGAATTTACTCCCCCCCCCCCTTTTTGTTCTTTTGTTGTAAAGTTTCTGGTCGATAGAGACTCAAGGGGAAAAACACAAGTTCATGTTCTCGGGTGTCGTAATCTAGGCAAGCAAGGGCTCCACGAGTGCGGTTGTCAGAGGAACTTAGCAGCAGGAACGATAGATTCGTACATATAAGGGCAGTTGAGAGCGCATTTTAACGCAATCGGGTGCGGCAACCCACGGAACCTGCGAACCAGAACCGGTCAAGCGGTATTTGAAGGCTATTCGATTGGAGTAGGCCGAAACGCATATCACTCCTAAACAAGCGGCACCGATCTTCTCCTACTAATTAACTCCGATAGCTAGCGGGTGAGATTCGGGGGCGTACTCGAAGGATAGTCGATGCAAAGAGGGATAGCTTTATCAATCATTACATCTTTCTGAGGGACCTGGCCTTCTTCCTCTGCTTGTGGTGGGCGGGGGATCGCGCCGCGGACCTGGGTCGAACTAAAACATGTGATGTGTCAAGAATCGATGGCAGAGACCAGCTTTTAAACCACACAATTGGTAAAACAATAAGGGCGGGTAGTTCATCTCTAATCGTCCTCCCGAAGTTGGAGGATCATAAGAAATGGACCCGGTCGGTGCAACAGACAACCTGGTGGCTTTTGCTCACACTCACGGATACGACCTGATGGACGGTTATCTCTTCCGTCCAACCACGCCGAACCGCAAGGCCGTAGTTAACAAGCCGTTTGTGGAGAATAATCCCGACAACTGCCTGAAACTTTATTCAGTCTCTGCTTTACCGGATCAAGAGGATCTTAAGTTCAGAGCGCACGGAGGAAGGGCTGGGGTGGCCATCACCCTAAGGTTGTTAGGAGCAACTGAGCAACAATTCATGGACCATTGCGCGTTGGGCGACACGGCAGATGTTTAAGCATTCTACCGAGGTGGAAAGAGTCACAAGACGCTGCGGCACGGTTCGAAGGCTCCAACAAGCAGTCGAAGCCAATGGGGACCAGACACCTGAAGCAGACCTCGCAGCTCGTTGTTACCAGCTACTGGACTCGGGGTTTAAAGCGGAGTCAGCATTCCCAGATTTGGCAGTTCCCTTGTAGTTCAAAACGAAGTATTCGGCTTACCCAAATTCGTGGGCGCTACGGCGGGGAAAGAAGTGAAGTAAAGAATAATACTACTATTACTAATAATAATAAAGTAGATAAAATAAAAACAAAGTAACCTATGCAAACTATGTAATCACACATTCTCATTCCTTGTTGTATGAGTAGAGGGTGAGAGATGGGAGTTGGGGGGATATTCTTATGAAAAGGCGCGGCGCTCGTCGGTAACCCGTAGTGAAATAGTTTCCACCCATATCTCAACAGTGGAGGCTGGAGCCCGAGAAGAACACAGCGCTGCAAATAGTTTACCATGGGGACCCGTCTGGCGTGGAGCCGATAGGGCCGATAATGAGGCCGAGATCGATTGAAAAGCCTGGAAGAATTCGGCTTGTCAGACCATAATTATCTCCATCCTTGCGGCGTTTGCCGTGGTGGGAATGGTCAGAGGAATCGTCGGAAAATGACGAGGAACGACATGGACGTCGTCCCGACTTCCTTTCCCTCTTTTTCGCAGAATCGTCCTGGGGCGGGTCCGAAGGTAACTCGGACCGCGTGCGGGACACTGGGACTCCCGAACAGCGGAACAATTCCGACGACGAGGCGAGCCCCTCCGAGCGGGACCAACCGGAAGCGGACGGCCCGAGGTTAGACTGGGCACACCGCAGGACATCGCTCGTGTCGAACCCGGTCGGCGGCGCGCCAGACACCATGGGCTGAGCGGGCGCCGCACGGTCCGGTAACCCGTACAAAAGTCCATCCCGGGACCATGTGGTGTTCGACACAGTGCTGGGGGATACGGGTAATTCATCTCCATTGAACCCTGGGGGACAGTTATGTTACGCTGCCTTGGGTTCGGAGACAGGGCCGAAGATATAGCGAGGCTCGGGTCTGAGCCCCGTTTTCCCTTACGGCCCTTCGGTTTGGCCCCGGCACAGGGGGTTAGTTTTACGGGAACCTTGCCGGAGCGACCCTTCCGTTAGGATGTTCCGTCTTAACTGGCCGAAGCCGGGGACCGGTTGTGGGCCCTGACCTGACTAGCGGAACTGCCGGCGCCCGCAGCCTACCGTGGCTGGGGGTGCCGGGCGGGAGACTGCTGCCGAGATAACGGGTCATAGTTACTCGCAGAGATCTCCGAGAACTCGGAACGCCACGGGGAGGATTATCGTCCCCAGTTATGACAGAGCCAGCTCTTTCCAAACGCTTCATAATCCACGAAAGGAAAAACACGAAAACTGCTACTCGAAGTCTAACCTTAAAGAAGAATGAAACCCAGAGAAAATAGTTGGCTTATCTCTTTGGTTGATAAAACCAACCTACAATTACCCATGTGCAACTCACCTACGAGTTTCATAAAGAGGGAAAAATCATGGAATTCGGTGGTCGAATTCGCGTTCCCTCAACCCGCCATGCTTTCGAAATTCCCGGAAGGTCACTGCGGGGGTATGACATCACGGCGGAGACGACCCTGTCTGATTGGTCAGTTAGGCTTGTTCAATCATTTTAATTTAAACTACAAATATTAATCAACATTTAAAAAAGAATTATACCTCAATGTGTGAGAAAATAATCTTATAATCCTTTGCAGATTTATGGTTTTTCGCTTTGGTCATTATTTGAATTATTCTTGGGGATTGCGTATAGTCTTGATCTACAAACACTTTCACGGCTTCCTGATTGCATACATCGCACGGACTGTACACTGTACATGTACAGTGCACGTACAATGTACACGTTGTGTACTACATGTAATGTACAGTACATGTACACACTACTACTGTACTGTACACGTGTACAATGTACACGTTGTCCTACTTGTAATGTACTACTGTACACGTGTACATTACGTTGGTATCTGTAACAAAATAAACGCTGCGCAATTTTGGTTCTCTGTTTTCTTGATCTTCGCCGAATGGCGCCCTGTTATAACAGCTAAACAAGTAGGCCTAAAATAACTTATACACCAGGGGCTGAGTTAAATAAAGGTCCGACAACTATGACTGGGAGCCCACTGTGTCCGGCTTTTGTTTCAGCTCGCGTAATTTTAATAGGAAAATACGAGAAATGATTCAAGAGATGGTCGATGTTTTGGAGAGATTTCAGTTGTACACGTTAGCGAAGCTGTGTGGAGCTTAGTGGGGGTCAGGGGTCATGCACTTCCCAGCGTATGCTATGCACACAATAGCGCTGGGTGACAGGAGTTGCGGTCAGCGACCAGGGAATAAACAGTGTGGGCGACTGGAGTCGCGTTCCGATAACGTGTAAATTAGGCCTAGCTCCATGTTCTTGTTGCAGCACAAATAAAAATACGGCACGGTACGTATATCCCCCCTTCTTCCTCCATGGTAATTGGTACAATACATGTATATCCATGGAGTTTACCCTCCATGAGTTACAGATAAGCGGTCTGCGAGAAAGACTAGGCAGAACGTGCATGTGAGAAAAATCACGCTAGGACCGAAACGAAAACATACATCAAAAGTCGATCGTATCATACAGGAAAAACATCAAAATTAACTCAGCTTTCTGGATTCCAATGCGGCAATTCCTGAAGCTGTCGATGAACGTGATGCCACCGCTGGTCGATGTGAAAATACTGAAGGAACGGCATGTTCTTTCAGTATATTTCTCGGCTTCGAGCCGGTGAGTTTGGCCCGCAAGTCAACCTCGATCCCAACTCCTCCGTGAAGTGATCGCTACAAATCACGTCATTTCGACTATATTTGTAGCCGACATTGAGAAATTTTTCTACTTTTATGGCCGCAGCCCACTTCCCAAACAACTCAGATCTCTTGGCCTTGTTAGGAACTGCATGGACAGATTTCCCAAGCTTTTTTCCGCTGGCATTGTTACAACCAAAAGCCTGGCAGTACACTATCGTTCATGCTCGCGAGTGTATACAAACTGCACGCAGTATACATGTACTGTACATGTGTTGTGTACAGACATGTTACTTATAGGGATACGTCCGTCCTGGCCCATGCGGGGGTAGCCCGTCATTATGTCATACCCCCCGCAGTGACCTGCCGGGAATTTCGAAAACATGGCGGGTACAGGGAACGCGAATTCGACCACCGAATTCCATGATTTTTCCCTCTTTATGAAACTCGTAGGTGAGTTGCACATGGGTAATTGTAGGTTGGTTTTATCAACCAAAGAGATAAGCCAACTATTTTCTCTGGGTTTCATTCTTCTTTAACTATTTGAAAATAACTTCCGTAGCGTGAACACGGGAGGAATATATTAAAACACGTCCTACCCGACCTGCCGCTAAGAGAAAAGAGGACGAGTACGAGTACATGTGCCGCGGAGCATAATGGGAGGTCTACAGAGGGCGCTATTGTACTAAACTCTTGGCGTGAATACCTACCGGTACCGTATAGGGATGTACGCATAAGTAGATAGCTCTACAGGTAAGAGGAGTGAAGCAGACCTAGTGTACCTGCAGCCGATTTCACGAAACATTAGTTTATGGCGTTACTCCACTTACGCCATATCTTATTGCGTAACGTGCGCAATAACGTTATGACGGATTTCACGAAAGTTACGCACTATCCGGATATGGCCCAACTCGAGGGCTTACGCCATAACTTGTGGCGTAAGTTACGCAACGTCTTTAGGTGGCGTAAGTCGTTGCTACACTTCGTAAATATGGCGCTGATGCTGCTAGCACAACGTGAACATCGGACAGCCCTTCGCCGAGAGAGATTGTTTCGCGACAGAGCAAAATCCTTTGGATTCTCTCGACGACAGCGAAAATAAAGGGCGCTATAGATTTTCCCGGGAGTGAATAATTATTTCGTATTGTAGAAGATTTGCGAAAGAATTTGGAGCGTCAGACTCGGGTTATTCCTCGTTATCAATGTAACGCGATGAAACACAATACACAGGCCTATACATGTATCTTTTTTATATCGAATGCGTACCTTGGATTTCTTTTGAACGTCATAAAGCCGGTGATCGTGATGATCCTCGCCAGACACGGAATGGGGCTGTTTCACACCTTTTTTTTTTATTCTACCGGTAGTGCGAACATTTGACCATGGTTTGACTTTCTCTAGGCCACAATTTAAAGTGGATATCAAAAGAAACACCCTGTCTCAAAGCAGATTGACGGGGACAAAAACAGAAAGACAGAAACGGGGAATGATTAAGTTACAGATAACATTCTCAGTTTAGTCATTTCATTCAGTAAACAGTGTGAAACATTTGTGTATTTATTAGTAGTTCGTGGACGTGTGACGGCTTGGCATTTTGACCACTTCACTACTTGTCCAAGTTGCACCTCCTCTAGGCTGTAGTCACACTAATAACTCGGACTTTTAAGCTGGAATTGGTTTGTTACGAGGATTTTCCTTCAGAGTGCTTGCATCACTAGTTTAGGCTTCCGGTCGTGAGAAATCCTGTACATTTTTCAGTGCAGCAACGTAAGAAATGCAATGGCTGCCCAACTTTTATGCAATGGCACCCAACTTTTACACTTGTCATTTGTTTTACTCACGTTTGGGGAAAAAGAAGACATTTCCCTCAGTTCATCGAGAGGATTCTCTCCTGTCCGACGAACAAACGGGCGGCCATCTTGATTTCAAATTGAAACGGTATACACGCAAATCGAAGACGTTTTGACAGGTCCGTGTACGCAGTGGGTCAGTGCGAGTCTGTGCGCGCCACAGTTCGCAGGAGTCAAGGCCTGAACTTTACGAGTAGTAACGAGACACACTCAAAATGGACGATTCCATTTACAAACATAAGTCGTTTAAAAGTAGAAATCTACCTTGAAAAGTGGTCCCTCGTCTCGCCTGTTCTTCATAATCCACTTTTCCCGCATGGTTGTATCCTTTTGAAATAGGTAGAAGGTGATTTTTGGCGGTGTTTTTCTTTTGTTCGAGGAGCAGTGTAACCGCGCAGTGTTTTGCCGACATCTCAGAAATCTAGCGCCCATAGCCTCGGTTTCAGTTCGATGTATACAATTTGCATAACAATGTAATAATAATTAAGAAAGGGACTCTAGACCAGAGTCTATTGCTGTTTTCGAAATGAAGGCAAAAAGCCCATTTCACACACAAACCGAAAAACTATAGGGTCCTTGGTTACAGGCGCCAGTTGTCTGTCACCTAGGTCGTTAGCGATCACGAAGCGAGCTTACACACACAACGCTGTCACCAAAACACCAACGTCCCCCGTTTCGGAACTTTACGTGCACTCAGTATACGTGTGCAATGATTAGTAGACTCCTGCCAGCCCTTAAAGTTGAGTTATTTTCTAACAAATAACTAATGTTTATTACAGATATACTAGCGATGTTTTAAGTTTCGCGGTCAACCAAAGTGTATTTTCTAGAATTCTAGAAAATTTGAGAAGGAATTTTTCATTCATTTCTTGAGATATCGGAAGTTGAAAATTGCAAAATCGCTCCGTGCGGCCGCGGTAGATCGAGCCAAAATGACGGAGAAAAAAAAAAGAGTCAAACGCCGTCCAAATTTTTGTCAATTTTACCCTCAAATTGAAGCCTGTATTCCCCTTCTTTCTATTCATACCACTATTCACACCACAATAATAACGGAGGGAATAATATTAGACTACGCGGGAAACAACATTCGGAGACAAACGATGAGTAGTGTATTACTTTTTTTTTTTTTAGTTATGACCGATTTCCCTTCGCGACGTTAGCGAGGTTGGCAAGTCTAGGTGTGGTTTCCGCCTCTAGGTAAAGCCTTAGTGAAACTAGAGGAGCAGTAGGGCCGAAACCAGCCTACGCGCGGCACATGTGACATGACACAACACGTCTTTGCACACACTGTATACTGCACAGCGCACGTGCACAGCGACCGCATGGCCTGGCTGCATACGAGTTACGACTACGATCACGCTGCGCTAGGCTCAAGCCTGATCGGAACTTCCAGAACTATTAGCGAGACGGTTACGCTACAAAAAAGTACAATTTATTTTACAACCGAAACCATGATATAGATTGGGATAATAATGGGGTGAACACAGTGCCGGTCGGAAGCATTGTTTTTCACCAAGAGTGGTGCACGGAGATTACCCGTGGTGGTCTGCCCACGCGTCCACCGCCGACCAGCGTAGCTATAACACTGGTTCTTAACATAGACACACGCAGTGCGCATGCCCAGTGTCCCTTCCAAAACCAGGGACGTGGTTACGAACACTGTTCACGTTTCACACACACGATCTCGGCGATTTTGACAAGGGTGCGAAATTTTGTAGGAGGCCTGGACCTCGGAGATCAAAAACCAAGGTCCCTGGCGATTTGTTTCGCAATGGTCACTTGCACACACCACAGATTTGCGATTTCATGACATGGTTGCGATTTCATTGCCAGGGACCTCGGCGATTTCGTCTAGTGTGCAACGGGCTTAAGGCTCGGGCTCAGGCTTCGTCTCCGTCTGACGAAACCCGAAAATCCAGGTTATTGTTTCTTTCCAAATTTGAAGGTTTACTGGCTCGATAATAATCGTCTTTTTTTCCGTTCAACTCCGGTATCTACAAGACTAAGATATGGGTGATATAGATTGAGCGTAGAAACCGAAGCCGAATCAGAGCAGGCGGAAAGTGGGGGATGGGTGGGCGGGAAAAAAGAGAGGTAACTTACCTGGAGCCGACCCACGAGACCGAAGCACTTTCTTACCGCCGTTGTCGCTTGCTGACTCGCTCCTTCTTGTCCGAAGACTCCCTCCCTGACTTCACGCGATAGGCCTACTCGGGACTGTGTATAGAGACCTACGCCATCCTCAACGTCGAGGGTTGTGCAAATAGTGGGGATGGTCGTCCGTCTGGTGCGGCGACGTCCCTCGTCTAGGGGTACGTGAGGATGGTCGTCCGTCTGGTGCGGCGACGTCCCTCGTCTATAGCTTCGTGGGGATGGTCGTCCGTCTGGTGCGGCGACGTCCCTCGTATATGGCTTCGTAGGGATGGTCGTCCGTCTGTTGCGTCGTCTGTCTGGTGCGGCGACGTCCCTCGTCTATGGCTTCGTGGGGATGGTCGTCTGTCTGGTGCGGCGACGTCCCTCGTCTAAGGGTACGTAAGGATGGTCGTCCGTCTGGTGCGGCGACGTCCCTCATCTATGGCTTCGTGGGGATGGTCGTCTGTCTGGTGCGGCGACGTCCCTCGTCTAGGGGTACGTAAGGATGGTCGTCCGTCAGGTGCGGCGACGTCCCTCGTCTATGGCTTCGTGGGGATGGTCGTCCGTCTGGTGCGGCGACGTCCCTCGTCTATGGCTTCGTGGGGATGGTCGTCCGTCTGGTGCGGCGACGTCCCTCGTCTATGGCTTCGTGGGGATGGTCGTCCGTCTGGTGCGGCGACGTCCCTCGTCTATGGCTTCGTGGGGATGGTCGTCCGTCTGGTGCGGCGACGTCCCTTGTATAATTATGGCTTCGTGGGGATGGTCGTCCGTCTGGTGCGGCGACGTCCCTCGTCTAGGGGTTCGTGGGAATGGTCGTCCGTCTGGTGCGGCGACGTCCCTCGTATAATTATGGCTTCGTGGGGATGGTCGTCCGTCTGGTGCGACGACGTACCTCGTCTAGGGGTACGTGGGGATGGTCGTCCGTCTGGTGCGGTGACGTCCCTCGTCTGTGGCTTCGTGGGGATGGTCGTCCGTCTGGTGCGGCGACGTCCCTCGTCTATGGCTTCGTGGGGATGGTCGTCCGTCTGGTGCGGCGACGTCCCTCGTCTATGGCTTCGTGGGGATGGTCGTCCGTCTGGTGCGGCGACGTCCCTCGTCTATGGCTTCGTGGGGATGGTCGTCCGTCTGGTGCGGCGACGTCCCTTGTATAATTATGGCTTCGTGGGGATGGTCGTCCGTCTGGTGCGGCGACGTCCCTCGTCTAGGGGTTCGTGGGAATGGTTGTCCGTCTGGTGCGGCGACGTCCCTCGTATAATTATGGCTTCGTGGGGATGGTCGTCCGTCTGGTGCGACGACGTACCTCGTCTAGGGGTACGTGGGGATGGTCGTCCGTCTGGTGCGGTGACGTCCCTCGTCTGTGGCTTCGTGGGGATGGTCGTCCGTCTGGTGCGACGACGTACCTCGTCTAGGGGTACGTGGGGATGGTCGTCCGTCTGGTGCGGCGACGTCCCTCGTGTACGGGCACGCGAGGAAGTGCCGGTTTTATGCCCCCCCCCATCGATCGGCCATCTACATTTTAAAATGATTATTATTTACCTACAAATAATTTGGACGTTACATACAAATTAATCATAATTTACATTCGTTAAGAATTACTATTTTTTCGAATGGCCCATGACAGTAGAAATAATAAATAACAGCATGCATAAACACTCATTGGAAATTTCAAAGAGTACAGTATATTATATTGGAACTTTCTAATACCTACAGATTTATAAGGTTATATGTAACGTAAGGACATTACTTGTTTTCTAATAAATCACCTGTCAATCAACGTACATAACACATACTTACAATTGGCCGCAAATAATAATTCTACAGTATCCTCAGTCTGCCTTGTCCGAGGAAGGCACGTCCGTGTCGAAAGGGTAGTGTGACGGGATTTTCGTCCTCTTTCAGTTTTTTTTTCTCAGCTGTGTACAAATTCGCTGAGCAGGGTGGTGGTCGTCGGTAAGCTAAAAATGCTGCTCGCTTACTCGCGCTCTAGCGATCAGGTGACGCCCCAGTATTCAAGTTTTCCCGCGGCGACCACACCATGCCTTTAAGCTTCCCTTTGTTCTGGGCCAATGGACCTTAGACCGCCTGTGGGACAGTTCGTAGACTCGTATTAGTCTTTCCGCTTAACTAAATCTGACAGTATCCTCTCTTTCTTTCATTTTTTTTAAGGGCCTAATGATAAAACAGACGACAATCTCCTCTGCACCGATTTCGAGGCCGAGCCATTATCGTATTTAAAATACTCGTTTTCGAAGCACTGCAAGACAACGACGGGCACTATCTTGGGATCTCATCAGGAAGTGACTGTATAGGCTGTTCAGGGAAAGCATCTTCCAACCCGAGGCCCGAGTTCAGCCGTCTGTAGAAGTCCCCGGCGGTATCTGCCTCCGCACCTTGCTCGGAGAGTAAGACAGCGTCACGTACGTAGTGCTTGGATTGTGCTTTGACGTCTTACTACTCTCTCCACCTGCGTATAGTGCTTGCATGTCTTCAGGGACGCCTATCTGCAGTGGTCCATCACCTGCTCCTGCAATGCGCCGAGGAGTAGCAGTGTAGCGGCGACCCCGGAACGGCTACTGTCATGCGCTCGTAGCAGATGGTCTTCGGAGAGGACGGAGCCGACGAAATAGGTCTTCAGCCGCGAGTTGGGTTCATTTCCGATGAACGGTTTGTTTGCGAGGGACAGACGATTCGCCGATAGGGTCCGAAAAAGATAGCCGTCCCTCAGATTGTAGCCGTGCGACGACGTGAAGTTGACCAGACTTTCGACGGCCCCAGCTGGATCCAACTTTGGGATTATGACCAAAGACGATTCTCCCTCTCTGACAGTCTTGCCGGTTGTGTGATTGAATAACAGATCCCCATCCTCGATTCTCGTGATTTCGCAGGTTTTGGTTCTTCCAAGGTCGCCGGCTCTATCACCGGCCCACCAGAGACAAAGGAAGAAAGCCAGGTCTCGGTGCAGCACATACTGCTGAGAGAAGGTACATGGGTTCTTGGTCAGGTCAGATAATCGCTTGCCGATCTCTCCCACCAGCCATCGTAACTTGTCGGAAAACATTGGCACTGCTTGCTTAGGAGTAATGTGTGACTCAGCCTGCTCCAGATGGATTGCCTTGATGTTTTTGCGGACGCTGTGAGAAATGCAGGGTTTCCGAACTGAGACAGGTCTCCAGACCTCTGTCCTTCCGATTGAGTTGAAATGTGCTCTTATCTGCCCCACATATGAATCTACTGTGCCTGCCGCGCTGGCCAAGATACGCACATCCGGTGCCGTGGACTTTAGTACGACCTCTTGAATCGCGATCTATCAAAAATGTGAGGATATCGTGTGGTGTCGCTGCCTCCAGGCTTTCCCCTTCGCAACAATAGCCCTTACTGCAATGGTCCTTTAGAAATCCAACGCTGTCACGAGTCTGCCCTTTTATACATCGATCGTACGCTCGGCTGTCCAACTTGTCCGTGAGTTCTGCCAACCTGGCCCTCACATAAGTCTACGGCGTAAGGGCACAGGCCTGAAGAAGAACAGCTCAGCAAACAATTGCAATTCCCGAAGGCAACCCCACAATGGACCCAAGAAACAGCCGAAGCTTGCTCTGGAGTTTTAGATATCCTGACGTCGATAGATGCACGTCACCTATAATTGATCTTGTTGCCCGATGTAGTCATTTGGAAGGAACTTCCAGCCAGACCCAAGACAGATATCTCTCAACGAAGAGTTGACCAGGGCGACTGAGTAGTTGACGTCCACCATTTTGGTCTGGCAGATTGAAGAGATGACGAAAACGCAGCTCGGGAAGTCCACTCTGATCCGCTCGACTGCCACTCGGAAAACTCGGAGTTGGACTGTTTCCTACGCCCCCTGGGAGCAGTCGACGGATCGGCTGAAATTATTGATGCCTCCGTGCAGGACTGCCACCTCAGGTTGGTGAGCTCTGACGGCTACTACCATCTTCCGACATAAAGCGGACATCTTCGCTCCTCCGTTGACTGACATCCGCACGCTAAAGGCCTTAGGCCAGCCAAAACCTTAGAGCCCTCGATCAGAACATTGAAGACTGGAGTGGGGCTTAGGAGAAGGGATGATATCGTTCCGAACGGGTGCACTTGGGAAATAGCACTGGAGAGCCCAGAGCTCAAACCCCAGCCCGTTGGCGTTTGGGACATATCCAGCCGAAGAGGGGTATTCCAGGACACCTGCTTGACCTGCTTCAGACAAGCGAACGGCCCTTCTAGTAAAGGACTTCAACTGGGGCCACCAAATCTTGGGCTGATCGTGTTTTGGCACGACCATTGTGAAGACCACATCTCACCATTCCCGATGAGGGAGGTGATTAAGACAGAGAGTGGGAAGATAAAGAGGGTTTCTCCCATCGGACACTGCTGAGCGAAGACGTTTACGCCCTGCGAATCAGGGACAGGACACCTTGAGAAGAATTTAAGCAGGCTCCCATTTTTTGTGCGGGGACGTTTGATGGGAAAGGTGAAACCTGTTGGACCCCCGAGCTCGTTCTGTAGGAAGGTCCACAAGTGGCATGAAAGGCGAGCATCTGCCTTTGATGTTTTCCTCGACGGAGCATCCGCTGGGTTCGCTTCAGACGGATGGTATCAATTTGAGCGAAAAATTCGCTTCCAAAGAAAGGGCGAAGATGAGCTTCAAAATCCTTGTGAGCGGCTTGGATCTAGCTCGAAGACCGGTCCATGCGTCTACCAGGCCTCTGTTGTCTCCGACCACATCGACCCTCCGATTCCAAAGCGAATCGAGAACCGAAAGCAGTACAAATTATAGGGCTAGAGCTTTTTTAGTAGTATACACAATAGCGGTTCTGGGACAGTTTTCTTTATGGTCTCTATTCGGTTTGTTTCCTGTTTCTCGGCTCCCAGATGATCGAGCAGCTCGAGACCGCTAAAATTTAGTGGAATCAAAAACGTGCCGAGCGCCTTGACTGGATTAACAAAAATTACCGCCGCGAGCATGACGCGACCGAGCAAATCAAAGGGGTTGACGCCGAGATGGATCGGTACGCCATGGTCTTTGGCGAAAACCCCTTAGACCGCGAGCCACAGCTCAGTGACTTTTACACGCCGAGCAGCGAGCAGAAGGAGCGCGAGACGGCCTTCATCATCGGAGGCATGGTCGTGATGGGTTGGTGGTGTAGGGCCGGGCACGGGTTCAGTCCGTGAGAATAGCACGCACCCCATAACCACAGTCTGTACATATACGTCAAACCATATAGTTCCTGTATTTCGACTAAATAATCCAAAACCTTATTCCTGAGAATATAATATAATTGTTGAGGCCAATACATATTCACTAGACGTTATTTGGGAGCCATAGGGATTTTTGGGAGGGATTCACTCACGATTGGGATCGGATCCCCTTAAGTTGTTTTCATGAATGGCGGAGCAATTACGCGCTTGTGATTTGACCGCAGTCGGGGCAAAGGTCTCTGGCTGTCCAACTTTCCTTCAACGAGGGTGAGCGAAACTTTGGATCCTGAAAACTTGCTAAAATTTCACTTTTCTGAACAATATTTGAGAACGTAACCATAATGAGGGGATTAATCAATAAACAGAGACAGGGTTTGATAGGTCTGCTGATGCTCATGGATTGGGAACGACCCTAAATTAAACAACATTTCTATGTTGAAGTTCATGACTTTTGACACATCTTTCCGTGAGGTTTTTTTTGTACACATGGCATTGGGTCATGGCGGACCTTACATGTAATCGATTGTGTGCACTGCATGCCTACCGCATAGCGATCAGCGTACAGTTTGTGTGTGTAACCATGGAGGAATAAGCTCCTTATTCCTCCATGGTGTAACGCGCGGGGAGCGCTATACTGTATGCATATGGTGCGGGATCATACATGTAGTGGGTTTTTTGCTGGGTTTGGTATCGTAGCTCGAGTTCTGGAGGTACCTGCCCTGCCGTATAGCCAGAGCACTCCGCTTTCCCCTCGTGTGTCAGGGTAAGAATTTCACTGGGCTGGGTTTAATTCCTGATTATTTCTAATTAGCAGAATTAAGAGACATAATGATTTATACGAAGTGCATGTAACGTACAGATGTGTGTCGAGAGAGACACTTATTGTCTTTCTCCTCTCTTCCCTCGACGACAGGGTTTGGTTCTGTTTTGTTCTGTTTTTGTTTTGTTTTGTTTGTTTTGGTTTGTTCTCTGTTGTGTCTGCCTGGCACACATGAATAAAACATCAAGAGCGCAACCGTGCCTCAACAGCGTCTTTCGTGGTGAGCTCCTGAACTCCCCCCGGTAGTTGGACCAACCGCCCAGTCTCAACCCTGGGTTGGCATTTCCCGACAGTGGCATACAAATTTAGTTAATAAAAAAAAAATATCTCAGGCCAGGGTCTCTTTCCCCGATCTTGTGATACCGTGGAGGTGGGGCTTCTCCAGGCGAAACCTGGCGCGCTTGGCCGCTGGGACCTTCTGTCTGGCTCTGAGGGCCAGGTCGACCTCACGGTCCAGCCTCGCCAGCTCCTGGCGGCGGCTGTCCATCTTCTGGGGATTCAGAACATCGCCTGTGATGGCGGAGATTCTACCCGTTTTCATGGCTCGCTGGAGTCTCTTCTGGAACTCCGCGTTCCAGACCTCGGCGATTGCCTTCTGGAGGTCGTATTTCTTCAGCTTCGATCGGTTGGGAAGCCCATAGTCTCTCGCCAGAACACATAGTTCCTTGAGCGTCGGCATCATGCGTATCTCTGATGATCTCTATATGAAAAGTCTACACAATAATCCCGATCAAAATTAATTGCGCTGGTTTGGGATCTGTATAACAAGCTGCACATTTCTCTAATTGGAAATTTATATTTTGCGAAGGCCCTTGAATTCTGCTCGGACCGCTCTGATTCGACGCATAGCCTGTTTGGTGGCCTCTTTTTAATAGCCGCAGTCGACACACAGGCCGATGGCGTTTCTAATGCCTCGTCCGCACAGGTCGCAGGGGTGGTTCCAGTGGTGCCTTTTGTAATAGTCCATGAGGTTTGTTGTTGTTATAGAGCGCCCTCTCTTGTTCTAAGAATAAACGACACCAGCTAGAGAGTGTCTCGTGCAAATGGCCACCATCGCTAGTGACTCTCTTCTTTTTCCGTTCCCTAAAGATACCACAATTTTGGCGACGAGGATGGGATATTGAGGAACCAGAGTCCTAAACAGATAGTATAAAAGTTTGTAGATTGTGATCGTTATAGGATGGCGGCGATCATCGGAAAAGTGGAAGAGTTTGACGAAGGGAAGGAAACCTTCACGTGTTATTTGAAGAGGTTGGATCAGTTCTTCATTGCCAACGACATTAAGGATGCGAAAGCAGTGAGTGTTTTCCTTACGGCTATAGGGCCGAAATCATACTCGCTGTTAAAGTCGATGGTATCTCCAGACAAAGTGAGTGATAAATCTCTGGAAGAACTAAAAACCTTGTTGAAGAATAACTACTCACCACAACCGTTGACGATTGCAGAGCGCTTCAAATTTCATAAAAGAGACCAGAAACCGGGGGAATCGGTGAATGAATATGTGGTAGAACTGAAGCGTCTGGCAACTACTGGTAAGTTTGGTAACTTCTTGAAGGATGCCTTGCGGGATCGACTAGTGTGTGGGTTGATCAATACCACAAGCCAGAAGAAGCTGCTAACGGAGAAAGATCTGTCTTTCGAAAAGGCACTTCAGTTGGCTGTAGCCTTCGAGATGGCAAATAAGCAAGCTCAGGAGCTGCATGTGCAACCCAGGACCAATCCGGAGGTGAAGAAGATGACCGCTACGCGACCCAAGCAAGCCTTCACCCCTGAAAGGATTCTGGCACCCGCTACAGCACGTCATGCTAGTGGTGGGCCTACATCAACACAGAAGCAAGGTAATGGGAACTGTTACCGTTGCGCGGGCCAACATTCTCCAAGAGAATGTCCCTTCAAGGGTGCAACATGCTACCATTGTAATAAGGTGGGGCACATCTCAAAGGCATGCAGGAAAAAACAGCACCCAAACCTGAATGCCAAAGAGAGCAAGTCTACAAAGGCAAAGTCTGTGAAACATCTGGCTACAGGCACGTGATGAATCAGACAGTTATCTGGTTTACACCATCAGTTCAGTCAGCTCACCGGCGAAAGACATCACGGCGACAGTCGACCTGGCCAGATCTCCAGTAGAGATGGAGCTGGATACCGGAGCTGCAGTGTCCATCATATCATATATTAGCCTTGCTGATATCATATCAGCAATTCTCCAGCTGGCCATTGGAACTGTCATCGGTGAAACTGAAAACCTATGGAGGAGAATCCATAGAGGTGCGGGGAAAACTAACTCGTGACATACGAGCGACAGACACAGACTCTGCCACTTTACGTAGTGGCAGGTGACAAGCCGGCATTATTTGGTCGGAACTGGTTGGACAAAATCAAGGTGAACTGGCCGCAGATCTTCAGAGTTCAAGACAAGGACTCTCCCCAGGATCAAGACAGTCTACCAGCCAAGGACACGGCAGGACTGAAAGAACTCTATAAAGCGGTATTTGATAAGACGGGGGCCCCAATCACTGGATTTAAGGCACATGTACATATGGTTGATGATGCCAAACCTGTGTTTTGTAAGGCACGCCCTGTACCCTATGCTCATCAGTAAGTTTGATCGCAGTGAATGGGCTTCGCCTATTGTACCAGTACCTAAACCTGATGGTAGTTTGCGATTGTGTTGTGACTATAAGGTGTCCAATAATAAGTTGTTGGATGACACACAGTATCCCTTGCCAAACGCAGAGGACCTATTTGCGACACTCGAGGGGGGGGGAGATTTTTACAAAAATTGACCTCACTCAAGCTTATTTACAGCTGGAGTTGGATGAAGAGTCCAAAAAGTATCTGACCATAAACACCCCTTTGGGGTTGTTTCAGTTCAATAGGTTACCCTTTGGGATATCCCTCGGCACCTGGCATATTCCAGGGTGTCATGGACCAGATTTTGCAGGGAATAGAAGGGGTTGTCTGTTATCTAGACGATATCCTCATCTCTGCACCCTCGGAACAGAGGCATACAGAAATACTAAATGAGGTCATCAAGCGCTTGGCGAGGTACAATGTGCGGGTAAAAAGCCGAAAGTGTGAATGGCATAAACCGTCAGTTGAGAACCTAGGTAATGTTGTGGATGCTGAGGGTATCCACCCGACTGTAGAGAAGTTGGATGCGATCAAGCAGGCACCCAGTCCTACTAACATCACTGAGCTCCGGTCCTATCTGGGACTACTGAATTACTATGGAAAATTCATTCCAAACGTTTCGACCATGTTGCACCCCTTAAATGACCTCTTGCGAAAAGATGTGAAATGGAAGTGGACTGATGCATGTGAGACAGCATTCCAGCAAAGTAAAACCCAACTCATGAAAAGTACTGTGTTGGTTCACTATGATGTGAATAGAGAATTACGCTTGGCTTGCGACGCCTCTCTATATGGAGTAGGTGCTGTGATTTCTCACGTAACGCCCAACGGGGAGGAGAGACCCATTGCATTCGCCTCGCGTACACTGTCTCAAAGTGAGAGGAATTATGCTCAAATAGAGCGTGAAGCTTTGGCTTTGATATTTGGGGTCAAAAAGTTCCACAAATACTTGATCGGTAGAAAGTTCACGATGGTTACAGACCATAAGCAACTTACAGCCATTTTCAGTCCACACGCCTCCATTCCGACATTGCAAAGAATGCAAAGATGGGCCATCATACTGTCTGCTTATACGTATGATATTGAATATAGGCGTTCTGTAGACCATGGAAATGCAGATGCATTATCCAGGTTACCGAGACAGGTAGACCACTCACGTGTGCAGGAGATTAAGTATTTCTCCTATGTGGATGAATTGCCAATTACGTCAGAGGATATTAGTCGAGCCACTAAAACAGACCCAGAGTTAGTCAAGGTGTATGACTTTGTAGCCAGTGGATGGCCAGGTTTTGTCCCAGATGAACAGATGAAACCATACTTTAGGCGTAGGGCTGAGTTATCCATTGATAAGGGCTGTATCTTGTAGGGAGTGAGAGTATAGTTTTTCCAGCGAAGTACCGAGATAGGCTGTTGAATGATCTTCCTAACCAGCACATGGGCATGTGTAGTATGAAAAGCCTAGCTCGTAGCTACTTATGGTGGCCAGGATTAGATATGGACATCGAAAACCTTGTAAATTCTTGTGTCACATGCCTGTTGGTCCGAAATGCTCCTCCTGCTACTCCGCTCAAAACGTGGGAGTGGCCCACCCGAGTTTGGCAAAGAGTGCACATAGATTTTGCTAAGCTAAAAGGTCAGCAATTGCTGATTTTGATCGATAGTCACTCAAAGTGGGTGGAAGTGTACCCAATGAAAACTATCACTACGGCAAAAGGCCCTGGATGTCTTGAGGAGGTTGTTTTCCTCGTACGGACTTCCAGAAGAAATTGTGTCGGATAACGGGCCGCAATTCACTTCAGCTGAATTCAAAGAGTGTATGGACTGCAACGGTATCAAACATACCCGAGTGGCACCATACCACCCTGCTTCAAATGGAGGTGCAGAGCGAACCGTACAGACTGTCAAGAGAGCACTGATCAAACAAATGTTGGATCCAAACCCTAAAAAGCAGCATCTATCAGTGCATCATAAGCTAGCAAATTGTTTGATCATGTACAGGAACACACCTCAGACTACTACAGGTAGAACTCCAGCAGAGTTATTTCTCAGGAGGCAGCCTAGAACTAGGTTTTCTCTTTTAAAACCCAACTTGGCGCAAAAAGTTGAGAGTAAACAAGAAAAACAAAGACTGCTCCATGATCAAGGCAAAGTGAAAGAGCGAACTCTCCACGAAGTGGAGGTCAAAAGGCATGACAACAGTCTGGTGAAGTGGTTGCCTGGGAGGGTAGTAAAAGTTTGTGGTTCGCGTACATACATTGTTCATGTGTACCAAAATGGTAAAAACATGTATGTGCATATTGATCACATTTTTCCCTCCCAGGAGGAAATTCAGTCAGAGCCTGTTGTGAAAATTCCTAGTTCATCAGATTCACAGGAATTTGCTGTAGGCTTACCTCTCTCACAGGAAAAAGAGAAAAAAGGAGATTTGAGTCGTGAAACTGAGGCAAAGGTTCATGAGCAATGTCAGAAAAACCAGATCACCCCTCGAACACCGGCCAGAGATTCACTGAGAAGTTCAGGACAAGGAACAAAGGTGTGCGAGACAAACAGCACTGAAAATTCTCAGAGGCGTTATCCACAAAGAAACAGGAAGGCACCGGATAGACTGGATTTGTAATGGTAATTAACATAACTGTGCACAAAACAACAAACGGGGTTAAAAAAAAGACATTTTTCATTGTTAAAAAAATAATAATAATAAGGATAATTTTAAAAACACGCTCTGAGAATTTTTTCCGTGCTCCATTTAGACCCGTGCGCAATGTCATATATCCGGAAACATGGGATTCCCGAAGAAAGAGCTGTCCCACGAACAACTCCAAGAGCTTCGCGATCTGCGGGGTTATATATCCACCGCCGAGGCGAAAAAGCGATTCGGTATTGGGTGGACGAGGTTGCAGAAAATATGGAAGGAGGTGAAGCAGTTGTCCTTCCGGCCCCGGCCAAAGCAGTTGTCTTTCCGGCCCCGGCCAAAGCAGTTGTCCTTCCGGCCCCGGCTAAAGCAGTTGTCCTTCCGGCCCCGGCTAAAGCAGTTGTCCTTCCGGCCCCGGCTAAAGCAGTTGTCCTTCCGGCCCCGGCCAAAGCAGCTGTCCTTCCGGCCCCGGCCAAAGCAGCTGTCCTTCCGGCCCCGGCTAAAGCAGTTGTCCTTCCGGCCCCGGCCAAAGCAGTTGTCCTTCCGGCCCCGACTAAAGCAGTTGTCCTTCCGGCCCCGGCCAAAGCAGCTGTCCTTCCGGCCCCGGCTAAAGCAGTTGTCCTTCCGGCCCCGGCCAAAGCAGCTGTCCTTCCGGCCCCGACTAAAGCAGTTGTCCTTCCGGCCCCGGCCAAAGCAGCTGTCCTTCCGGCCCCGGCTAAAGCAGTTGTCCTTCCGGCCCCGGCCAAAGCAGCTGTCCTTCCGGCCCCGGCTAAAGCAGTTGTCCTTCCGGCCCCGGCCAAAGCAGCTGTCCTTCCGGCCCCGGCTAAAGCAGTTGTCCTTCCGGCCCCGACTAAAGCAGTTGTCCTTCCGGCCCCGGCTAAAGCAGTTGTCCTTCCGGCCCCGGTTAAAGCAGTTGTCCTTCCGGCCCGGCCAAAGCAGCTGTCCTTCCGGCCCCGGCCAAAGCAGCTGTCCTTCCGGCCCCGGCTAAAGCAGTTGTCTTTCCGGCCCCGGCTAAAGCAGTTGTCTTTCCGGCCCCGGCCAAAGCAGCTGTCTTTCCGGCCCCGGCCAAAGCAGCTGTCCTTCCGGCCCCGGCTAAAGCAGTTGTCTTTCCGGCCCCGGCTAAAGCAGCTGTCCTTCCGGCCCCGACTAAAGCAGTTGTCCTTCCGGCCCCGGCCAAAGCAGCTGTCCTTCCGGCCCCGGCTAAAGCAGTTGTCCTTCCGGCCCCGGCCAAAGCAGCTGTCCTTCCGGCCCCGGCCAAAGCAGCTGTCCTTCCGGCCCCGGCTAAAGCAGTTGTCCTTCCGGCCCCGGCCAAAGCAGCTGTCCTTCCGGCCCCGACTAAAGCAGTTGTCCTTCCGGCCCCGGCCAAAGCAGTTGTCTTTCCGGCCCCGGCCAAAGCAGCTGTCCTTCCGGCCCCGGCCAAAGCAGCTGTCTTTCCGGCCCCGGCTAAAGCAGTTGTCTTTCTGGCCCCGGCCAAAGCAGCTGTCCTTCCGGCCCCGGCCAAAGCAGTTGTCCTTCCGGCCCCGGCCAAAGCAGCTGTCCTTCCGGCCCCGAGTAAAGCAGTTGTCCTTCCGGCCCCGGCCAAAGCAGCTGTCCTTCCGGCCCCGGCTAAAGCAGTTGTCCTTCCGGCCCCGGCCAAAGCAGCTGTCCTTCCGGCCCCGGCTAAAGCAGTTGTCCTTCCGGCCCCGACTAAAGCAGTTGTCCTTCCGGCCCCGGCTAAAGCAGTTGTCCTTTTGGCCCCGGCTAAAGCAGTTGTCCTTCCGGCCCCGGTTAAAGCAGTTGTCCTTCCGGCCCCGGCCAAAGCAGCTGTCCTTCCGGCCCCGGCTAAAGCAGTTGTCCTTCCGGCCCCGACTAAAGCAGTTGTCCTTCCGGCCCCGGCCAAAGCAGTTGTCCTTCCGGCCCCGGCTAAAGCAGTTGTCTTTCCGGCCCCGGCCAAAGCAGCTGTCCTTCCGGCCCCGGCCAAAGCAGCTGTCCTTCCGGCCCCGGCTAAAGCAGTTGTCTTTCCGGCCCCGGCCAAAGCAGCTGTCCTTCCGGCCCCGGCCAAAGCAGTTGTCCTTCCGGCCCCGGCCAAAGCAGCTGTCCTTCCGGCCCCGACTAAAGCAGTTGTCCTTCCGGCCCCGGCCAAAGCAGCTGTCCTTCCGGCCCCGGCTAAAGCAGTTGTCCTTCCGGCCCCGGCTAAAGCAGTTGTCCTTCCGGCCCCGGCTAAAGCAGCTGTCCTTCCGGCCCCGACTAAAGCAGTTGTCCTTCCGGCCCCGGCCAAAGCAGCTGTCCTTCCGGCCCCAGCTAAAGCAGCTGTCCTTCCGGCCCCAGCTAAAGCAGTTGTCCTTCCGGCCCCGGCCAAAGCAGCTGTCCTTCCGGCCCCGGCTGAAGCAGCTGTCCTTCCGGCCCCGGCTAAAGCAGTTGTCCTTCCGGCCCCGGCCAAAGCAGCTGTCCTTCCGGCCCCGGCTAAAGCAGTTGTCCTTCCGGCCCCGACTAAAGCAGTTGTCCTTCCGGCCCCGGCTAAAGCAGTTGTCCTTCCGGCCCCGGTTAAAGCAGTTGTCCTTCCGGCCCCGGCTAAAGCAGTTGTCCTTCCGGCCCCGGCTAAAGCAGCTGTCCTTCCGGCCCCGGCTAACACTGCGTTCACGCTTGATCCCGCAAGGAGGATCAGATCCTGCGGTCACGGAAGATCTGATCCAGTGCTGTGTTCACACTGGATCCTGATCCTGCATTGATCGCACATTGAGCAGCGGAAACGCTCTCCAAAGGTTATCAACGTAGGTAACTAGTCATGCGCAGTAGAACGTCAGCACGGCCAAGACGCGCGAAACACATACATGTACACAAAGTCTTGTTTTCGCGCGTTTTTCCAGGCATGGGCCGGATGCGGTCGCTGTTAACCGCAGGATCAGATCCCGCATTGCGTCCACACTTGCATGTTGATCTCGCATGCGGGATCAGACCCGGGTCTGATCCTTCCCAAAAGGAGGATCAGATCCCGGGATCTGATCCTGATCGCGCAAGCGTTCACGCTTGCGTTGATCGCCCTTTGATCGCCCTTGCGAGATCTGATCCTCCTTGCGGGATCAAGTGTGAACGCAGTGTAAAGCAGCTGTCATCGCCAAAGCCGGACAGAATAAAAAACACAATGGAATTGTGTTTGAAGTGGGGCAGTCTTCCCTTTTTTAATGCATGTAACCCCACTGGGTGGAGTCGTGAAACTGTAAAATAAACATTAGAAAAAATATAATGAGTAAACATTAATAAATAGCAAAGACAAATGTTGAATGGAAAGGGACCTGAACCCTGGATCTATGGAAAAATATACATTCAGGCATGTCGATCTCCGTGTACATACTGTGAGGCGACAGGGGGCGCTGTTGCGGGAGCCCGTACAAAAAATGTGATTTTATCGCTCAAAATCTTATGGTGTCGACGTTTGTGGCAGGTAGACTTGCACACTCCATCGCCAAATGGCGTGAGATTACGTCTGACAAATGGGTTCTGGACACAATCCAACATTACCATATTGAATTTGCCGAGTGGCCTATTCAAACTCGTATCCCTCAAGGGATATGTTTTTCTTATCATGAATCTTCCACGATAACAGACGAAGTTGCTAAAATGCTTCAAAAGGGAGCTATTGTTCAAAAAACCCACTCAGATGGGGAATACTTGTCGAATATTTTTCTCAGACCTAAAAAAGATGGTTCGTTTCGTCCCATTATAAATTTACGGGGCTTAAATGGTTTTGTTGCGTACCACCAATTTAAAATGGAAACTATTCGCAACGCAATTCAGCTCATCAGAGCAAATGATTACATGGCATCCATTGATCCTAAAGATGCGTATTTTGCAATTCCAATTGCAAAAGAGCATAGGAAATTCTTGCGCTTTGTTTGGCAAGATAAAGTTTACGAGTTTAATTGCTTGCCGTTTGGCCTAGCGTGTGCTCCTCGGGTCTTCACGAAAGTGATGAAACCCATTATAGCTTCCCTCAGGCAGTTGGGTCACGAATCGTGTGACTACATTGATGATTCGTTACTTATAGGGCGAACGGCCCAAGAATGTGTTGACAATTTACTTGCAAGGATAACCCTTATTCAAAGCCTGGGGTTTACGGTTAATGCTCAGAAATCTGTCCTAACACCATCCCGGGAAATTGTTTTCCTCGGGTTTAAGCTAAACACAGCGAATATGACCATATCCATTCCTTCCATCAAAGCTGAGAATACCCGTATGGCTATCCGGAGTCTTCTTGCCATGGAAACACCGAAAATTCGGGATGTTGCTAGCATTATTGGCTTATTGGTTTCATGCAAATTAGCAGAACCATATGGCACAATGTACAGACGAACAATCGAAAACGAGAAAAACAAAATGCTAGCTCAAAATGGTGGAAATTTTGAGGCCCAAATGGTCCTATCCGAACAAGCCACATCTGACTTACATTGGTGGTCAAAAACCTTGCCGTCTTCAACGGCTCCAATGCATAGACATATGCCTGATTATGTAATCGAAACTGATGCCTCAAAGGAAGGCTGGGGTGCACATTGCGATGGCCGCACTACTGGGGGCCAATGGTCCCGCCAGGAAGCTTTGCATCATATCAATTATCTTGAGCTTAAAGCTTGCCTCCTTGCTCTGCAATCATTTTTTCCTAGCCATGGCAGAATTGTAATTCATTTGAAATCAGACAATGCCACAACAATAGCTTATTTAAAGCACTTTGGCGGTTCAAAATCATAACTTCTGAATAAGTTGTCCAGAGAAATTTGGACATGGTGCATGAGCCGTAACATTTGGCTTACGGTATCGCATCTCCCGGGCTCAGAAAATCTTGTAGCCGACTATGCGTCCCAACATTTCAGGGACGATTTTGAATGGAAATTAGATCCTTGTGTCTTTCAACGATTAACACAATCTTTTCAAATGCCTGATGTTGATTTATTTGCATCTCGGTTGAACTACCAAGTGAGTTCATGTGTGTCTTGGCAAGCAGACCCATCATGTGCGCACATAGATGCATTCACTATTGACTGCTATGAATGCTTTTACGCATTCCCGCCATTTAGCCTTATTGACAGAGTGCTAACCAAAATTGAGCACGACAAAGGAAAGGGTATTGTTGTGGCACCTTTGTGGCACACACAACCATGGTTTCCGAAAATGATGAAAATGCTTACACGGAGACCTTACATTTTACTCGCTAAACCTGATTTGCTTTCCCTTCCATTTTCAGACAGACCTCATCCCTTACGGGATCGTCTAAGGCTGATGGCCTGCCTCTTATCAGGGAAACACTCCGAGTACAAGGAATTCCTAGACAAGCTGCCCAGATTATCCTTGCATCCTGGCGAACGTCCACCAGGAAATGCTATAGATCAGCATTACAGAAGTGGCTTTACTTCTGTAGTCAGACAAAGACCGATCCTATTCGACTAAATGTAACTACAGTAGTTGACTTTCTTGCAGCAGAATTTCATAAGGGCAGTGAATATAGCACCCGCAACACACTACGGAGTGCCATATCAGCAGTAACTCTACCAATAGAGGGCGTGACTATGTGCTCAAACCCGCTCGTCAAAAGACAGCTAACAGGTGCATTTAACGACTTAAGGTGATATTCAAAAATGTTGCAAACTGCTTACTGACTAAAATTACCAAAATGTAAATCTTAAAATTTAGTGGGCCTGACGTTTCGATCCTAGCAGGACCTTTCTCAAAGGCAGAGTGACAAGGACAAAACAGATACATGTACACGAAGGAATGGGGGGGGGGATGAGAAAAAAAAGGACAAAGAGTGAAGCTGGTAGGGAGAGATCAAAGGGAAGGGCAAGGAGTAGTGTAGGGATTAGTGAGAAGAGGGGGAAAGATCAAAGAGAAGGGCAAGGAGTAGGGTATAAAGGGATTAGTGACAAGAGGGGGAAAGATCAAAGAGAGAAGTGTGAAGGACTGAACACAAAAGAAGGATTATCAGAAAGCTGCATTGTGTTAGTCATTACCCTCCTGGATGTTGAGACCATGTGGTTGAATAGTCCGAAGACGCTTCATCCACATTTTCTCACGGCTAAGACGGACAGCATTACTACGGTGACCAAGTGATTCTATGCCCAGTACACTCATATCTGATATCGAAAGATCAGGGAGATTGAAGTGATACCCAACAGGGGTGTCCATTTTACCGGTTTTGATAGTAGACCTATGGCCATAGATCCGTTTTTGAGGGTGTTTTTGGTCTCGCCAACATACTGAATATTACAAACTCCACAAGAGATGAGGTATATGATGTTGGAGGTAGTGCACGTGATACAGCCATAGTTCGTGTGGGTAGTTCCAGAAGAATGTCCATTGAAAGAGTCTATTTCCTTGACATGTGTCTTGCAAACAATGCATTTCGAGGTACACTTAAATGTACCAAATTTAGATGGAGGTGAAGAGTCCAAAGGGGGAACCTGTGCTCGGACAATTAAGTCACGCAGGTTACGGGGGCGCCTGAAAGCCAAAACAGGCGAATTTGGTATGGCATCAGCCAGACGATCTGAAGTGTGGAGGATATGGTGGTTTTCCTTAGTTATCCTCCTGAGAGGAGGAAGAGAAGGGTGGTAGGAAGTAACTAAGGGAACCTTGGGCTTGTCCTTGGGACCTGGTGGCTTTTGTTTTAGTGCCGAACTTCTGGGAATGGAATAGACTTTAGCAATGGAGTTCTTCACTTGGCGAGAACTATACTATAGCCTCTAGCAACCAAGTTACTGGCCAATACACGTGTATGGCGGCGAAAGTCAGACTCATGGGAACATATGCGCCTCAATCTGAGGGCCTGGCTGTAAGATATACCAGTCTTACAGTGTCTGGGTTGACAACTGGAGGCATGGAGATATTGATGAGTGTCGGTGGGCTTAGAATACAAGTCAGTAGTAAGTGTGTCGAGGTCTTTCCGGACGGTGACATCCAGAAAGTGGGTCTGCTGGAGAGAGTGTTCCCAAGTGAATTTGATGGTGCTGTGGAAGGAATTGATGTGGTCAAAGAAGGCATTCAAGCTGCTACCGTCCCTAGTCCAAATGAAGAAAACGTCATCTATGTATCTCCACCAAATCCAGGGACGGCATGGAGCCTCACTGAGCATGCGTTCTTCAAGGTCACCCATGAAGAGGCATGCAAAGGAAGGGGCCATGCGCGTGCCCATGGCAGTGCCATGCACTTGAAGATAGTGCTTGCCAAGAAAGGAGAAATTATTCTTGGCCAGCACTAGCCTCATGAGGGTGGTTATGTCGGAGATGGGTGGAGAAGACTGTTTTCCTTTGGCCAGGGCCGAGGAGCAAGCTTGAATGCCTTCTTCCTGGGGGATGTTCGTGTATAGAGAGGAAACGTCAATAGTACCAATTATGGCAGTGGTAGGAATTTGATCCTTGACACTTTCCAACTTTCGCAGAAAGTCGGGAGTCTCATGGCCGTATGAGGGGATTTGGGGAACCAAGGGTTTGAGAAAAGAGTCAATGAAAAGAGATATGTGTTCCGTAGGTGAACCATTGCCAGAGATGATGGGTCTGCCTGGGTTGTTGGTCTTGTGAATTTTCGGGAGAAGGTAGAATCTGGCAGTTCTACAATTGATTGGTGATAGAAATCTGTGAGCTTTTTTACTCAAATGATCACGTGATCGCATGTCATCCAAAACTTCCTGAATTTGCTCTGAAATTTTGCCAGTGGGGTTAGAGTCCAGACATTTATAGTGCTGGGGATTGTTAAGTTGGCGATTGGCTTCATCAATATATTTTTGGCGATCCATGATTACTACGGCTGACCCTTTATCTGCTGGCTTGATAATGATGTCACCGCGGGAACGTAGAGTGTTGAGAGCAAGACGTTCTTCCCTAGGGAGATTGTCGCGGGGCTTACGGGTAAGATGAGAGGAGTTGGAAACTTGAGAACTGACTGCTTGCTCCTACGTTTCAAGGGCTGGAACACGGTTCTTGGGGGACCCAGGTGCTTTTTACTCGGAAAGGTTCTTCTTTACGGGAGCCAGAATCGAAGAAGAACTCAGTCAGACGAAGTCTGTGGTAATACTCAGTGAGATCTTGACTGAGCATTACTTGGTCAACTTTGGGGGGAGTTGGACAAAAGTTCAAGGCCTTGTGTCATGGTTCACCTTCCTTGCTTGCGGGGCCGTATTGCGGCTGATTTAGAGACTAGCTCGGGAGGAGTTTTCTCGCACGTTTTCACAGCAGTTTGCTTCTGAGATCTCGTCCTCATTTCGTCTCGCTCATTAACCTCCAGAGCCACCTATTTTCTTAGAATTTACATCCAGTTTGTAAGGTGTAAACGACACAGTTGTTGATTAATTTCATTAAGAGAGTAAACGGAAGCAACAACAGTCAATTCGCTCGTCCTCCATCTCTTTATTACAACAACGTGTAAAAGCCTGGATTTTTGTTTTGAGCCCACAACATCTTCAACAACTGTTGTGCAAGATTTCTGCAACGTCTTCCCGCAAGCATCAGCCTATCCTTCAAAGCTACACCATGACTGACACAGCCAAGTTGAAGCGTTCGAGGAGAAACACAAAGGGAAATCTGACACGTACCCTCGTAACACTCAACAATCTCATTGAAGGTGATGCCGGTGACCTTAAAATATTGAAGGAGTATATCACAAGAGCAGAAGAACAGTTTCGCCGAGTGGAGGAAAAGCATGCAGAATTAATCGACTCCATTGATATTGAGGCTGAATCGCAATTTGAGGAAGAGGAGGAGTGGATGACTGAATGCGAGAAGGATTTTGTTCAAGTCCTTGTCCGGGCAAGACGTGTCATGGATCGTTCCTCTCAACCCTCGAGCAATGTGAGTGCAGTTGCAACTCCTCCAGAGCACATCACGTCGCCAGATCCTTCCATGCCTGTGAGCCCAGGAATCTCGACGCCGATGCCTAGCCAAGCCTAGCCTTGACACTTTCCAACTTTCGCAGAGCCCAGGAATCTCGACGCCGATGCCTAGCCAAGCTCCACCAACACCATTGCACACCACATTCTCCTCATCGTTGGCTAACCCGAAGATGGCACGGATGAAATTTCCAACTTTCAGCGGAGATCTGAAGGACTATAAACGATTCAAGAATCTGTTCACCCACTGTGCAGGCGATCTAAACGAGATCGAATGCTTCTACCAGCTTACTGAAGCAATGGCGAATAGCAGGGAGCGCAACATGATTAAAGCTTAGTTGTATCAATGTTCAACGTGCTTGGCAGGTGTTGGATGAGTGTTACGGGGATGAAGAAAAGATAGTCGATAGCCTGCTAAAGGAGCTCAGCGATCTGAAGCCATATGAAATCAAAGGAAAGGTCAACCTGTCCGCCATGAGAAGATTTGTCCAAACACTCCAGACGTTTGAGACAAAAGCAGAGACAGTTGGTCTTTCAGGGGAGTTGAACAGTCGGATGATGTTGAGTAGCATAAGACAGAAACTTCCTGAAGAACACCCGGTCGCCTTCTACAAGAGTGTGAGGGATGACCATACACCAGATACCCTCACTGGTCTTGTAAGGTGGCTCTACAGCGAACTGATGCTACTCGACAAAGCCAGACCAGCACATCCAGAATCCGCAACACCGTACAGGAATGACAGGATGACTAGATCTGCCAATGCAGTCTCCGTCAACTCACAGTGGAAGCAAGGGAAAGGTTCCCGACCAGATTCCCCCAAGTGTGCGTTGCACAAGGACTCGAACACCCACTACCTGAAGACTTGCAACGGATTTCGGGGCCTACCGATGAAGGAGAAGTTCGGTATCATGAAGGAGAACAGCATCTGCACCCGTTGTGGTCACAACAATTGCGTAGCAGGCAAGCCTCCCCATGACTACCGACGGTGCCAATTCATAGCACCATGCTGGATCCACACATGTGGGAGTGATGAGCATTTTGCCTCCATCTGCCCCAAGGTCTATGGGCGTGAAAGTGACCAGTACACACACAGCAACCCAACAAACCAGGCTGACAATTTGAGGTCGGCCCAGTCCAACAGCACGATGAAGTCCTCGCCAACCGTTACTGCTGGAAAGCTTCACGCTACCCTGCCAACAGTACCGGTAATGGGTTACCTCCGATGTGGCAACAAGCGACAGCTTGTGCGCATCCTTCTGGATGGAGGAAGCCAAGCAACACTGGTGAGGACAGGAATCTTCCCTAGGCAGGAGGATGACGTCTTCCAAGACCACGAGCTCAGTCTTGCTGGTGGCGGTCAGATCAAGCAAAAGCTGAGAATCTTGAACTGTGAGATTGGAAATATAAGGGGAAGTTTTACCTGCCCGATAACTGTCACTGAGATCGAGAAACCATGTGGTGATTCACCTGTCATACTCCAAGACCACCTACAGATGTATGGACATTTGACAGATGTTGAAATCGACGCAGCTCCATCTCCGGTCATCGACGTTCTACTCGGTGTTAACAACTCTCACCTCATGGTATGGGAGGAGTTCATCAGAGGCAGCAGATCAGATGACCCGGTTGCAGTACGATGTCCACTTGGT
The DNA here is from genome assembly GCA_949987565.1 of Luidia sarsii. Lineage (NCBI taxonomy): Eukaryota > Metazoa > Echinodermata > Asteroidea > Paxillosida > Luidiidae > Luidia > Luidia sarsii. Next base: position 9,634,981 of record OX465111.1, read on the forward strand.
TGGTTCATCCAGGGTGGTTCGGCAGCCAACACCGCACCACTCGTCAACTACATCAGTGTAGCAGCATCCGGCTCCTTCGAAGAGTTCCTGGGACTGGACACGGCTGGTCTGGAACCTCGAAGGTGCAAGTGCCTTTCCGATGAGGAGAAAACTGCAACTGATTCCATGCTCAGGAGTGTGACCCAACTGCCCAATGGCTCTTATGAGGTCCATCTACCATGGAAGCGACCTCCAGACGGACTTCCTGACAACTACGACTATGCAGTCAAACGGCAGATGAGCCTCGAAAACCAGTTCCGTCGCCGTCCCGAAGAATGGGAGGTCTACTGCCGGCAGATGAGGGACCAACTGGCTAGAGGTGTCTCCAGACACGTGACGCAGGAGGAACTCAGACGAGACAAGGAAGCAGGTCAAAAGATGTGGTTCCTCCCTCACTTCGCCGTTGTGAAGGATTCGGAGACAACACCAGTCAGAGTCGTATATGATGGAAAGGCAAAGTTTCAAGGCCGCTCCCTGAATGACTGCCTGATCAAGGGGGAGAATGTCAATGACGGTCTTCTTGAGGTGGCCTTGCGATTCCGGGAGAAAGAGGTCGGAGTGATTGCAGACATAATTATCGAAGATGTTCCAGGCAATCAAAATTCCCAAAGATGATGCACGATTCCACCGGTTCGTATTCAGAGAGAGTCCTAACCACCCAATGCAGATATATAAGCTTACGACAGTGACTTTCGGGGACAAACCCTCGCCGACTGCAGCAATAGTCACGATGAGGCATGTCGCTCGTGAGCACGCTCCCGATGATGATCAGCTGCAGAGAGTAGTCGCCGAACAGTTTTATATGGACGACCTGAGTGAGTCAGTGGTGGACATCAACGAAGCGCTCAGTCTGAAATCAAGACTAGTCAAAACCCTGGAGAAAGGAAAATTTAATATCAGAAAGTGGCAATCTAACCGCAAAGAGGTATGTGATGTCGAGCAGAGCCGGGAAACAACATGTGTCCTGGGAACAAAATGGAACCTTACATCTGACACATTGAGCGTGAAAGCAGTGACAACACTTGCCGACCCGGTCACTACAAAGCGCAAGATATTAGCATACACGGCATCATTCTATGATGTTTTTGGGATGCTTGCTGGAGTCGTCATACGTCCAAGGATCATGCTCCAAAAGCTCTGGCAGATGAGCATAGATTGGGACACCCCGCTGAATGACAGGCCAGAATTATGCAGCATGCTAAAGAGTATTACCAGCGACCTAGAGGAGGCAGTTAACATCGAGATCCCACGATGCCTAATCCCAGATAGATTCAAGGGGAAAAGACCCCTACCAGAAGTTTCCCTCCACGGAGCAAGTGACGCTTCAGAAGACGCCATGGGCATTGGTGTATGGCTGCGATTGTCAGACTCTGAGGAAGCTGAGGGGCAGCTGTCTTTCGTCGCTACGAGGTGCAGACTCACACCCCTGCGACAGATGAGCATGCCACGGAAAGAGCTGCAGGCAATCCTATTGCTTGCCAGACTGATGGTCACCCTCAAGAATGCCCTGCGGTTCGACATCGCCTATTCAAGGATTTGGACAGATAGTTTGACTGCCATCAGTTGGCTCCGTGGACAGTCAAAGTCGTTTCGTTCGTTAGTGGCTTGCCGGGTAGGAGAAATCACAGCAGACTTCGATCCCTTCACTGATGTCTCGTACGTGCAAACAGAGGTGGCACTGCTGCGAACATGAAGGAGGTCATCGAGGGCCCAAAGTACCTGAGACTACCCCCTCAATGCTGGCCAAGAACTCCTGAGAATGTTCCTGTGAAACCTGGTGACCAAGAACAGAAGAAATTCCACACTCGAAACGCCAAGACCCTGTCAGTGACCTCGAGTGGTACATTCCAGAGTGCAGTGATACTGGATGTCTCCAAGTTTTCCAGCTGGTCGAGACTACAGATGGTCACAGCCCGTGTACTTTCCGTCAAAGAACTCCCTAAGAAGCTGTGGTTGAAGCAGCTTCCTGATTAGATTTCGCAGTGGCCCTCCCGTAAGCTGTTAAAGGAAGAACTATACTGGATCAGGCAAGCTCAGAAGGAGATCAACCTCCAAGATGCAAACATCCAGAAGTTAGATCCATTCCTCGATGAAGATGGTGTTTATCGCATTGGAGGACGTTTACGTAAAGCACCGCTGTCTTACGATCTTCGACATCCGTACCTTCTTCCGAAGCGGTGCCATGTCAGCTTCCTCCTTGGCCGAGATGGTCACGTGCACGCCCTGCATGGAGGCCATTTGAGGACTGCCAATGAAGTCCGCAAGAAGTACTGGATCATTGGAGACATGAATCTAGCACGGCGTATTGTACGTAGTTGCGTAACATGCAGGAGACATAGAGGTAGACCGATCCAACAAAGAATGGCCGATCTACCCGAATTCCGAGTCACTCCCTGATCACCACCTTTCAAGACTACCCTGGTTGACTATGTTGGCCCTGTCAACGTAAAGGTCAATAGGAACACTACAGCGAAGGGGTACTGTGCGCTCTTCACATGCGCAGTCACCAGGGCCGTTCACCTGACCGTAGTACAGGATCTTTCGACGCAGGCTTTCCTTCAGGCCCTAGAAAGGTTCGTCAGGAGGAGCACCGGCTACCATGGTCAGTGACAACGCTACTTGCTTTCGGAGAGCAGACAATAAGATCAACGAACTGACTCTGAAACTTGACCAAAGACAAGTCAAGGAGCACTGTCTACGCTTCAAGGTGCAGTGGAAATTCGGACCGCCAGGAGGCCCCCATCACCAGGGAGCAGTCGAACGAATGGTCCAGGAAGTTAAGAAGGCAATGAGGCACCTAGTAAAGGCTGATCGTCTTACCTTTGTGGAATGGGAGACTGTGTTCTGTCAGATCTCAGGTCTCTTCAACAGTCGTCCATTGACTGCGATGTCTTCGTCACCTCTGGATCACCCGCCTCTGACCCCCAATCACTTCCTCATTGGTAGAGGGGACCTGAGCTGTCCTGTAATCCCGTATGAGGAATACAGGGGAGACCTGCGGAAACGCCGGGATCTCTGTAACGCGATGGTAGATGGTTTTTGGCGCAGATGGATGGAGTGCACCCACAAGTTGACACCACGTCAGAAATGGCAGCAACCCTCGGGCAACGTTCAGGAGAAGGACATTGTCCTCGTCATAAGTGAAAGCAAGAAACGCGGCTCTTGGAAGATGGCCGAGATCGTGGAAGTCCATCCAGGAGACGACGGAATCGTACGAGTTGTCGAAGTCAATTTCGCAGATGGTACTCGTGCTACTAGGCCTGTGACGAAGCTTGTCTATCTGATGAAGAGAGATGAACGTACTGATATCTGACCTCTCAAGGACTTTGAACTGCTCAAACCCTTGTATTGTTATCGTTTGGACATTAGACATGCACTTGTAGCTTTACAATCACGTTTGTATATGCTACTTATTCACGTGTTCCGTGACTTCCCGTCACTTTTTTTTTTGGGGGGGGGCTGGAATGTCATGGTTCACCTTCCTTGCTTGCGGTGCCGTATTGCGGCTGATTTAGAGACTAGCTCGGGAGGAGTTTTCTCGCACGTTTTCACAGCAGTTTGCTTCTGAGATCTCGTCCTCATTTCGTCTCGCTCATTAACCTCCAGAGCCACTTTTTTTCTAGAATTTACATCCAGTTTGTAAGGTATGTTTTTCTGTTTTCCCTAGTCCTTTCTTGACCCCTTGGGAGTTCTTGGGGTAGTGTTTTCCGTGATTCTTAACCATCGGCATTGAATTGTTTACATTACGTTACTTACTTGTACGTGTACATGTGTACATGCATATTTCCTTCTTGCTGACTGTGTCGTTTGAAGATTTATTAGGTGGCCCTTGAGTAGCTAATCAGAAGTGATGTTTGCTAGGGTTGATTATTCTTGTTGGATCATGTTGGTAAAGGAAATGTTGTTTGTTTGGCTCTTAATTAGTGGGACTACTTTTTTAGGGGTGTAGGCGTTGGAGGATTAGGTTTGGCAAGACCACGCACAGATCAGTGGCGGAGTGATCTTTTTTCTGGGGTTGTTTGTAATTCGTCATCAGCAAAGTCTCTTTCAAGGCGTTTGTGGGTTAACTTCCTTTGAGAAGTTGTAAGTTTCCTTGCTAAGAAATTGATTGTCTCTTGAAACGCGATTTCTCCATTGTGCATTGTCCTTATTAGTGTTTTGTTTATCATTTCAGGTGTAAACGACACAGTTGTTGAATAATTTCATTAAGAGAGTAAACGGAAGCAACAACAGTCAATTCGCTCGTCCTCCCTCTCTTTATTACAACAACGTGTAAAAGCCTGGAGTTTTTTTTTGAGCCCACAACACCTTGGAAAGTAACGTATGCTCGGCGTCAGTTAGAGAAGAACAGGGAAAGGTTGACAACAGTGTTAGTGGGGGGTAAAGGTGTAGACTGGGGACTGCGTCTGAAGCGGTTGTGTCTGCGTTGTTTGGCAACAAGGCCACCAATCTTCTTGTTTCTCCTGTCGGTGAGAACAGAATTCAGGTTAGAGAGACCTTTCTCAATCTCATCACTGAGATCCTTGTACTGGCTTTCAGAACAGCTGGAGCAGAGTTTGGAGTCCAGATTAGCAATGTCCTGGTGGACAGCCTGAAGGGTAATTTCACATTGCCCAGAGAGGACCTAGATGAGCTGAATGGAAGCACTATAAAGAATTTGATTCCATTTTTTCTGTAGGTTGGGGGAGAGTTTTCCAATTTTGGGGGTGTGAGATATCTGTAAGTCAGTAGGGATCAAGCGAGAGACTGAGAACAAGTTGTAGTTGTCTCGATGGAAAGTGTACCGAAGAGCCTTTTCTTGCAGTTTCCTAAGTTGAAAGAAACAGGTTGGGTTATTCATATTAGTAAGAGCAAAAAACAAGAGACAAACACAGAACATAGACTTACATACCAACGGACGGACAGACTTACATACGTACACACGTAGACAGGTCAGCAAGGAGGATCACCACGAGGGGATACAGCAACATAAGGAAATGACTGAAGGTGATATAAAAAAATGTTGCAAACTGCTTACTGACTAAAATTACCAAAATGTAAATCTTAAAATTTAGTGGGCCTGACGTTTCGATCCTAGCAGGACCTTTCTCAAAGGCAGAGTGACAAGGACAAAACAGATACATGTACACAAAGGAAGGGGGAGAGAGTGAATAGGACACGGATGAGAAACAGAGGACAAAGAGTGAAGCTGGTAGGGTGAGATCAAAGGGAAGGGCAAGGAGTAGGGTAGGGATTAGTGAGAAGAGGGGGAAAGATCAAAGAGAAGGGCAAGGAGTAGGGTATAAAGGGATTAGTGACAAGAGGGGGAAAGATCAAAGAAGTGTGAAGGACTGAACACAAAAGAAGGATTATCAGAAAGCTGCATGGCGTTAGTCATTACCCTCCTGGATGTTGAGACCATGTGGTTGAATAGTCCGAAGACGCTTCATCCACATTTTCTCACGGCTAAGACGGACAGCATTACTACGGTGACCAAGTGATTCTATGCCCAGTACACTCATATCTGATATCGAATGATCAGGGAGATTGAAGTGATACCCAACAGGTGTGTCCATTTTACCGGTTTTGACAGTAGACTTATGGCCATAGATCCGTTTTTTTAGGGTGTTTTTGGTCTCGCCAACATACTGAATATTACAAACTCCACAAGAGATGAGGTATATGATGTTGGAGGTAGTGCACGTGATACAGCCATAGGTCGTGTGGGTAGTTCCAGAAGAATGTCCATTGAAAGAGTCTATTTCCTTGACATGTGTCTTGCAAACAATGCATTTCGAGGTACACTTAAATGTACCAAATTTAGTTGGAGGTGAAGAGTCCAAAGGGGGAACCTCTGCTCGGACAATTAAGTCACGCAGGTTACGGGGGCGCCTGAAAGCCAAAACAGGCGAATTTGGAATGGCATCAGCCAGACGATCTGAAGTGTGGAGAATATGGTGGTTTGCCTTAGTTATCTTCCTGAGAGGAGGAAGAGAAGGGTGGTAGGAAGTAACTAAGGGAACCTTGGGCTTGTCCTCGGGACCTGGTGGCTTTTGTTTTAGTGCCGAACTTCTGGGAATGGAATAGACTTTAGCAATGGAGTTCTTCACTTGGCGAGAACTATAGCCTCTAGCAACCAAGTTACTGGCCAATACACGTGTATGGCGGCGAAAGTCAGACTCATTGGAACATATGCGCCTCAATCTGAGGGCCTGGCTGTAAGTTATACCAGTCTTACAGTGTCTGGGGTGACACTGCTGGAGGAGTGGAGATATTGATGAGTGTCGGTGGGCTTAGAATACAAGTCAGTAGTGAGAGTATTGAGGTCTATCCGGACGGTGACGTCCAGAAAGTGGGTCTGCTGCAAGAGACTGCTCCCATGTAAATTTGATAGTCCTATGGAAGGAATTGATGTGGTCACAGAAAACATTCAAGCTGCTACCGTCCCTAGTCCAAATAAAACACGTCATCTATGTATCTCCACCAAATCCAGGGACGGCATGGAGCCTCACTGAGCATGCGTTCCTCAAGGCCACCCATAAAGAGGCAAGCAAAGGAAGGATCGAGCCATTCGCGTGCCCATGGCAGTGCCATGCACTTAAAGATAGTGCTTGCCAAGAAAGGAGAAATCATTCTTGGCCAGCACTAGCCTCATGAGGGTGGTTATGTCGGAGATGGGTGGAGAAGACTGTTTTCCTTTGGCCAGGGCCGAGGAGCAAGCTTGAATGCCTTCTTCCTGGGGGATGTTAGTGCATAGAGAGGAAACGTCAATAGTACCAATTATGGCAGTGGTAGGAATTTGATCCTTGACACTTTCCAACTTTCGGGAGTGTCATGGACGTATGAGGGGATTTGGGGAACCAAGGGTTTGAGAAAAGAGTCAATGGAAAGAGATATGTGTTCCGTTGGTGAACCATTGCCAGAGATGATGGGTCTGCCTGGGTTGTTGGTCTTGTGAATTTTCGGGAGAAGGTAGAATCTGGCAGTTCTACAATTGATCGGTGATAGAAATCTGTGAGCTTTTTTACTCGAATGATCACGTGATCGCATGTCATCCAAAACTTCCTGAATTTGCTCTGAAAATTTGCCAGTGGGGTTAGAGTCCAGACATTTATAGTGCTGGGGATATTAAGCTGGCGATTGGCTTCATCAATATATTTTTGGCGATCCATGATTAGAATGATCCATGACATAGAATATCAATACAAATGTTGCCGCTTATAAGTGCGTCCGCACGTGTGTGTGGTCAAAATTACCGTAGGTGTCACTTGGACAAAATTATTACAAAATGGACACATTTTAACATCCAAGGAGCAAACAAAATAATTATTTTTTTTGAAAGAAAAATTTGACATTTTCAAATTTTTTTAAAAACGTTCCCAGTCAGTTAATAGCAAACTTAATCACGAGCACGAGTTGGTGCGGGTACGAGTTGGCGCGGGTACGAGTTGGTTGGGCACGAGTTGGTTGGGCACGAGTTGGTTGGGCACGAGTTGGTTGGGCACGAGTTGGTTGGGCACGAGTTGGTTGGGCACGAGTTGGTTGGGCACGAGTTGGTTGGGCACGAGTTGACTCGAATTCGTCGATCCTCACCTGCTTTGTCAGGGACCTCACGGAAGTTGGTACTAGTCACTAGCACTCTCTCGATCATACCATGGACCTCACAGATCGGAACCCCAGTGAGTTGTGTCCCATACACCTATCCAACTCCCAAATTCAACAATAACAGGACATTCTTTAAACAGCCGGACATTTAAACAACAATAACATGACCGGGTTTCGGACAATAACCATGGCCGGTGAATTTACATAATGCCTAGGAAACGAAAAAACACGTCCTACGATCGCCGACTAAGCATACAATTGGCTACGATGACAGCGCGCGAAAGTCAAAACAGGAGTTGGCGCCCTGGAGTAACCCATTCTATGGTTAGGGGTGGTTTGCTAAAATAGAAAGAATAAAAAAACAACGACTAATTCTGACACTCAGGAACAAGGATGCCACTGGAAACACCAGTGAGAAGCTTTGGGCTTTTCCCACAAAGCGCTGCATTACTTTCAACAGTACTTCGCCCTCTCTCAAAATTGACTCTCGTACCTCGGCGAAGGATATCTTCTTCTTTACGTTATTTGAAAACGATAGGGACTGGGAGCTGATGGCGAAACCCAGAAGAACCATGTTGTTCGACGGGTGCAAATGGCTTTTCTTCAGATTAATGAAGAAGCCTAACTTGGTCTGCATGCAGCAAACAGCATACAATGCTCTCAGCGCACCCATCAGGCGCTGTCCCCCTGCGTCTGCTGGGTGCGCTGAAAAGGAGTAAAATAAGGACTGGAGAGTTCAAATCGACGCCTTTTATTTGTGCCTGTCGCTAAGTTGGCACTCGCCGATGAAACGGTCGTCTATCCAAATTTCCGTATGTACGCCTCTGTTCTTCAGCCATGTAGAGAGACAAAAGCCAACGGTTGAGTAAACGTATGCACTCGGCTGTTTTTGAATCCGAATGGGAGGGTGGTATCGGTGAAGAAGAGACCCGCCTACTCAAAGCCTTGTGAATTGGCTTGACAATATTGCCTAAGGGAACCAGAGAAAATGGGGGTGTCCTTGCACCAAAGATTGGGCCCATTCATTGACAGAAACAGACGCGGCTTCTTTGGTTCGACTGTCAAAACGTTGACGCACCTTGGTGGCTCTACTTCATTAACTTTACCGAGGACCTCGATGGATCCCTCCATCAGGCGCTTTGTTATGGTGTCGTTAATAAAGCAGACATAATTCTGACACATAGGCGCATTTAAAAAAATCCTTTTTGGGGGTGTTTCAGAAATCTCTTCCTCGGAAACGGCCTCTGAACGGTTGGAAGAAATCGTACAGACTAACTCCGTGATAGAGCCAGTCGCGGACCTCTTCCTTATGAGTCGACTCTGACAAGACATCGTCCCATACCTGCGGCTCGTCGTTTAATGAACCAGCTATGAAATAATCTGGATCTCTGAATCTGAGCGCCCGTAAATCTGGTGAAAACTTTCCAGAAAGGACCTCGTGTTGTGTTGGAAAACACCACGGGACAGACATGGAGGACGTCAGAATTTATACACTTATGAGACTGAAATAACGTGTCCAGAGGTTTAATTCGCATGCAGAAAAACTCCACATACAGTACGTGGGAATGAAAGTGAACAATAGTTGAATTTCCTAATTAAACGAAATGTAATGAAATGAAATTGAAGTTTAATTCTAATTCTACCGAGTAATCACTAGCACTGAAGGACTTACGTGAGATTGCACCTGCCACCGGTATTTGTCCGTCACACTTGAGAGCGTTCTTTGTGAAAAAGAGGCTCTGCTCTATATAAGCGGGCACTCCTCAGCCACACTCCAGAGCATTTTTGTAGAAGAAAGAACAACCTTTTTGCAGTTTGTATTTGGGAGGGAAAACGTATAATCTCGTAAACATACAGAAAAGGGGAGGGTGCGTAAGTCCTTCAGTGCTAGTGATTACTCGGTAGAATTAGAATTAAACTTCAATTTCATTTCATTACATTTCGTTTAATTAGGAAATTCTACCTCGTAATCCCGAGCACTTCGGGCTTACGTGAGATTTTTAGAGCCGACTGCAAAAAGGAGACGCAGACAAGATTTCAGTCAAATCATTTCAATCAATCAAGTCTGGATGCAAGTTTATTTGCTATACTGTATAAGCATTACAGTTCAGCACACCCTCACACAGACCCTCTATTAGAACTGAGTACACCCTCAGCGAAGGAGTTACTTGTCTCCTCGAGAGGCTTATTATAAAATGTAGCAAAGGTGGAGCATCTTGACCACCCTGCTGTCTTCAAGATAACATCTAAAGGCACTCCGTACCTTGATGCAGCGCTACATGCTGCAGAACGAGTACTGTGAGCAGTATATCTCTTTGTGTCAACACCAGCGACCTGTAAAGTTGATTTAATCCATCTACTTATTGATTCAGCTCCAACTGCCTTGTGCGGCGGGACGTAACTTAGAAATAGCCGTCTCTCAGTACCCCTGAAAGGTTTTGTCTTCTCCAGATAAATCTTTAGTAAACTCATCGAACATAATAGTGGATCATTGGGATAAGCTGTCAACTCGACCGTTACATGAGGTTTGCCAACTTTACTTGTCTTCGTCGGCGAATCAATAATAAATTTAACCCCATTTGTTTTTACTTGTGCGCCATCCGTGTTTATTAGTGACAGAGTTTGGCACCGCTGCCCGGATATAAGGGCAGTTAAAGTTACCAATTTCATGGTCATGTTCTTCAAAGACAAGTCCTTGTTAGGCCCTAAGGTTCGCAAATAATTGAAAACAACAGTCACATCCCATGTGTGTGTATACCGCGGTTTTGGCGGCCTCATATTGGATGCCCCTTTCATAAGTCTTTTGACCAACGGATGGGAGCCCACTGGTATGCCGTCTATGGGAGGGAGGACAGCAGATAAAGCACTCCGAGCTATGTTAAGGTTGCTGAATTGGCTGCCAGACAAAAATTCTTTCGCCAGAAAGTCCAGTATTGTTGTCACATCTGTTCGAATCGGATGAGTCTCTCTCTGAGAACAGAAGTGAATCCACTTCCCAAGTGCCGATTTGTAGCATTTCCTTGTACTGGTTCTCCAGGATTCGAGGATAATCGTGGCAGCTGGTCTTGAAATGCCTTGCTGTCGCAGCGTCTCCCAGATAAGAGGCATGCAGTTAGCCTCAGACGATCCCGTAACGGGTGACGTCTGTCTGAGAAAGGAAGTGAAAGTAGATTTGGTTGAAATGGCAAAATCAGTGGTTTCCTGATCAGTAGTTTTAGCAATTTGGGGAACCATGGTTGCGTGTGCCACAAAGGCACAATTAATATTCCAGTTGCCTGGTCGTGCTCAGCTTTTGTGAGTACTTTAGCTATCAAGCAAAATGGGGGAAAGGCATAAAAACATGGGTATGAGGCCCAGTCAAGAGTAAACGCATCTGTATGTTCCGCAGCTGGGTCAGCTTGCCAAGATACATATGGCAGCATCTGATAATTTAGTCTAGATGCGAACAGATCAATATCAGGCTCAAGAAATCTTTGTGTGAGCTCATGGAAAATGTCAGATTTCAATTTCCATTCCATATCATCTCGGAAATTGCGAGATGCGTAATCTGCAACAAAATTCTTTGTGCCAGAGAGATGAGATACGGTCAGCCAGATATTTCGAACCATACACCATGACAAGATTTCTCTTGCCAGGGAATTGAGTAGGGTTGATTTTGAGCCACCAAAGTGATGTATATAGGCCACTGCCGTAGCATTATCAGATTTTAAATGAACAGATATCGCACTTTTATCTGCGAGGAAAGATTGTAATGCTAAAAAACATGCCTTTAGCTCAAGCCAGTTTATATGGTGAGCGGCTTCATCGGGGGACCATCTACCCCCTGTGATACGTCCATTGGAATGTGCACCCCACCCTAAGGTAGAAGCATCGGTTTCGATTGTGTAGTCAGGACTGGGTCTATGCATTGGCGCAAATGACGATGGTAGGTTGGTGATCCACCAGTTTAGGTCAGCAACAGATTCATTGGAAATTATCATTCTGGTATCAAAATTTCCACCATTGGCCGCTAATGCAGCATTTTTCTCATTCTCTATCGTTCTTCGGAACAACGGTCCATATGGAACCGCTAATTCGCATGAGACTAGTAGTCCAATAATTTTGGCAACATCCCGAATTTTGGGTGACATTTCCTGCAACAGTTTGCGGATCGATGATACAATGTTTCCCACCTTAGAAGGGGGTATGGATATAGTCATTTTGACAGAGTCCAAACAGAAACCCAAGAATTCAATTCTTTGGGTTGGCATCAGAATGGATTTGTTGACGTTAATTGTGAATCCCAAGCTTTGGGTGAGGCGTGTTCGAGCTTGGATATTGTTCTGGCATTCCATGAATGATTGGCCTACGAGTAATGAATCGTCAATATAGTCACACGATTCGTGTCCCCTTTGCCTCAAAGAGGTAAAGACTCTAGGGGCGGAGGCTAGCCCAAAGGGCAGGCAAGTAAACTCGTACACTTTTTGTTGCCAAGTAAACCGCAGGAATTTTCGGTGCTCCTTAGCAATAGGCACGGAAAAGTATGCCTCTTTGAGGTCAATAGAGGCCATGAAGCAGTTGGGCCTTAACAATTGAATCGCAGTGCGAATTGTTTCCATTTTAAAATGGAAGTATGCCACGAAAGTGTTCAGCCCTTTCAAGTTGATTATCAGGCGGAAAGACCCGTATTTTTTAGGTCTAATAAAAATGTTGGAAATAAATTCGCCCTTAGCGTGGGTCTTTTCCAAAATGGCTCCTGTCTTGAGCATTTTAACAATTTCCTCAGAAATTATAGCCTCTTCTTGGGACGAAAATGTTATGTCCCTTGGGATGCTCGTTTGGAATGGTACTGACTTGAATTCAATATGATAGTGTTGAACAGCATCCAGTACCCACGAGTCGGATGTTATCTCGCGCCATTTGGCTATAGAGTGTGCGAGTTTTCCTGCCTGAAACGGCATGACTGGTTGAGTGCTAAGATCACATTTGTGGTCACTCACCGCTATTGGGCAAGACTTTGCTTGCTTGTTGCCAGTTGGCTCTGTGGCGGCCTCTTCCTCTGCCAAGTCCTTTGGCGGGAAGGGTTGAAGGTCCCCTGCCGAGAACTGCCGGGACGATTGTAAGCCCTTACGTCCCGTCTCTGGTTTCTTCCCCGGTCCGATTTCGAACTGGCGAATCCTGAACGGTGGCCAAATTTTTGGCCCAGCTTGTTGGTTTCTTGAATCTCTTTGCACTGTTGGGATAGGTTATCGCCGAACAAGAGCCCAGTTATGGGTACTTGTGCAGAGCAAAGAGTTGCGTATTGCTGGTTCAGGTCTGGCTTAATGAGTTCTCTGCGACGGAGATTTAGTTCAGTGACTGCATGATCAATTATGGCAACTGAGTCAAGAAGCTTTGAAATTAAAGCTTTCTGGTCCAATTCCTTCGTGCTGCTCATTAGGGCCTCAATGCACGAAATGACAGGGATTAAACCCTTCAGGGAAGCTTGTTCCACCTTCTGGAGTTTGATGTCCATGGACCTGATCTTTGATTGTAACGAGTGCCAGATTTCTGGGTTTACTCGAGTACCTACCAATTCTGGAATGTTAGCCGGTTGCTTGAAACTATTAAGTTTCTCAGTGATTTTTTCATCAGCAACCGGCTTTCGTCGAAGTAGCTTGCTAGCAACTCCAGCGAGTTTCTCGTCCACCTTGTCCCCGCAAGCCTCTTCGGAGTAAAACTGTTCTATCTCGCCGAGGACATCCGCCGAGGTAGCACCCTGCTCCAGAGGCTGAAGGAGGCTGTCTATAATCTTGCTTGTGGCCACAGACTCGTCGCTGGATGAGACAGTGTCACAGTCCAGTTTTTGCCGTTTAGTTGGTCTACCCATTGACTCCATTACGGTCGACTGCAAGGTCTGCATTACTTCGGCCATGGTTGTCAGCTGCTCTTGAAGCGATGAAAACTCTTGTCGAGAGACACTCTCCGTCGCCTTGGGAAATTTCTTGCCCCGAGATTTGCTTGCTGGTGGATTGCCACCAGAAGCTGAAGCCGACGGTCTAGCATCTGGTTGAGTCCCCGAAAACTCGGGATCGGATGGAACCGCGAGCAAATCCAACACATCGGCGGAGAGCTGTGAAGTCATCGTGGAAACGAGTGTGCACGAACACCGGTCACAAAAATGCACTGGAGTGTGGCTGAGGAGTGCCCGCTTATATAGAGCAGAGCCTCTTTTTCACAAAGAACGCTCTCAAGTGTGACGGACAAATACCGGTGGCAGGTGCAATCTCACGTAAGCCCGAAGTGCTCCGGATTACGAGGTAGAATTGAAGACTTGGGCGTTGTCAACGGCGCCTCAGAACCAACTGCACCGAGTGAGACTCTCAGCCCGGTATATGAAGCAGTACAGTTACGTAACACACAATCAAACAGGGAATAAGTAAACATGTGCCGGAATTCCAACTAGTCAAAGGCTTGGCGTAATATGCAAAATAGGGTGCTAAACGCATCACAACATACGTCCCCCTTAAAGAGAATTGACGCCTGGCAATTCAAATTCAATTAACATAGAACAATACAACTTTAAAAAAAATATTAATATTTGTTTTGTTCAAATTACTTTAATAGTTTGGCTCAAAAATTAAATATATAATGCTTCGGGATCATCCTTCAAAACGTCTCTGGTAGTTTCCACGATGCTTCGGGTCCATAACGTCTCTGGTAGTTCCCGTGGTGAAGGCCAGCAGAATACCACGCGCTCTGAGTGATTCCCTGGAGGTAGAGTTTGTGCACAACTCCGAGGCGGTTTCAGTCACTCACAGTCGCATCCTTCTCTGGGGTAGGGGCTGATGAGGCCCGTGGGCCGACCGACATGCTGTTGATAGCTACCCATTTAAAGATGCCTCGTTTCCGCCTCTCGCCTTGCGCCTTGATGGGATCGAATGTTTGGTCGAGAGATCTCTCCCAAAAACGGTTGCCAAGTGCTTTCATATACCGCTGATAGTCCTGAAAGAAAATGCAAACAACAATCAATGGACTTCCTCAGTGAATTTATTGCTATATTAGTGATACATTTACTACACCGTACGCCGCAAGTCCCAAAATGCTCGATTTGATCGTCCTCTGTCTAATACCTTGCGCAATCGGCATTCGTATAGGCCTGTCCTCTGTCCAATACTCTGCATAATCTGTGTACAATGCCCGTGGCATTCATAAAGGCCCGTCATATACTCATGCGGCATTCAGAAGCCCGCCCTCAACACAATACTCTGCGTAATCTAGGCACCCAAGGCATGCGGGATTCAGAAGCTCGCGTACTGTCTAATTTTATGCGAAATCTGAGTATGGCATTCAGAGGCCCTTCCTCTGTCTTATACTCTGCGTACGAATCTGAGCACTTTAAAGCATGCGATATTTCGAGGCCCGTCCTCGACCTTCGTGGTCTAATACTTTGCGTAATCGGCCATTATTTTGGTTCACTGTCTTATGCCCTGCATAATGTCTGCGCGTCATACCTTACATACTGTACATAGCATGGGTGACTTTTTGGTGTTAAGGGGAATGAACACACTAGTGTACTCTTGGGCTGAGATGGCGGTACAGTATTTTATTGATGTACAAGACAGTGTACATGTATATGTACAGAGCTATGCTTGAATGCCCAAGTTGAAAGGTGGAGCGCTAAGAAAAGTGATGTGGCTCGAATGAAGGTAGCAGGAGAAGTGAGAAATAGTCTTAGGAGAAAGAATTGGTAGATTGAGAAACGAACAAGTCAGGGTAGCTTTCTAAGAAAAAATGATGACTCATAGTCAGGAGTGCAACACTGGACAGAGCACTGACCACTCAGGGTCATTGGTCAGCCTCACTGGTGTAAAACAATGTGTGCAAGTAATTGCTTGAGGCTGTACAGTGTAAGTGTAGGTCCAGGAAGTAGTGAGTAACAACAATTCTATGAAATGGTGGACATGTGGCAAAACAATTACACGGTGTCTTATGTGGAAATAAGGATATACAGTATTGATCAGCAAATTGAAAAAAGTAACAGAGGAAAATGCATATAAGGAAATATAATCAATGTCTGTAATGAAACGCTACAACTTCAAGCATGTGACGATCAGAGACGTGACTAATACTCCGCATAATATGAGTACGCCAAATCGTGCGACCTTCAACGTTGCGACCTCTGTCTAAAACCCTGCGTAATACGCGCCCGTAAAGGCGTGATGGAATGGGGCAGCGCGATCAGAGGCACAACCTGTATCTAACAAGGTGTGAAGCAATCGGAGGCGTGACCTTGCGCTATGCTCTGCATAATTTGAACGAAACATGGCCGAACGATAAAAGACACTGAACCGTTTTCTCGCCACTATGCACGTACGAACGGAGGAGGTGTAAAAGGAGGTTAGGGGGACGGAGCAACATTTTATCTATTTTTTGGGGACTGTGGGTTTGGCTGGGGGCTAATTTCACCAAAAGAACTATTTTCTGACCTCAAATAATTCGAGTACTTCTGTGATAATTGTTTATTAGTGGTTCAGAGTCACATGTTGTAATGGCTGTAAGCTCATAATATCGTACTTTAAAGCACGCGAGATGTAGAGGTTCGTGCGCCATCTGGGACCGTGCATAAAATGGAAAAGTAAAGGCGTGTGCCGCCCAGAGGCCCGACCTCTGTTCAATAACCCCTGCTTACTGGGTCATGGCGCGCTTTCCGCTGTCGTACCTTGCGCACTAGCTGGTTTCGCCTAAAATTATAAGACACTTGCTATGTAAGCCTGATATTATTATTTTTTTTTAACAATGTGGAGATATTCACCTGGGATGTCTGCCGAGATGGCTCTGTGGCGGTCGCTGGTCTGCCCGATGTGCCGGGGCCTTGCTCCTCCAAAACCTTTGCGGCACCTGCCGGTTCGTGAAGGTCGTCTGCCTGCGACTTGACCATGTGACCCTCTTTGCCGGGTTTGGAGTGACGTCTTGGTCCCCTGGGCCGGCCTCTACATGCTGGAGCATTCGCTCCAAATGTCTGCGTTGCCCTACGTTAGGGCCAAGGACAACAAATGCTCCTTCCATTGATCTTCCAGATCATGGAGTTGCTCGACATCCTCCCAGTCGTCGTTCACGAGCGCTGCGAAGAACTTGGGGGAAATCTTGAAGACGGAGCAGAGACCTAGGAATAAGGCGCTTGGCGTACCATCTGTATCGTTGAAGGCATCCGCCTTTTCCGGAGAGGGAACATACGTTGATCGGAAAGTATAACAATGTGAAGCGGCTCTCCGAGCTGCTAACGCCGAACCAACTACCACAAAGCGAGCCGGATACATTACTGTATAAATATGTAATTTTTTACTTTTATTTTTACGGGATATATGCATGTGGCTGAAATAGCCACGTGCTATGGGCTTAATTAAGCTTCCTTCGAATGGCTTGACTCAGCATTTCGTGCATTCTCCAGTTACCGGTTTTCGACGATATAAGGCATTTTCTTCAAGCTGGCCAATATGTGAGGCTCGGATGACGTTGGTTCCTATGCGGACTGGTACTCTTGACCTGTAGTTATCGGAGCAAACCACGAAGGCAGGTACATCCTCATAGGTGACGCCCATAATCTGGATGGTCAATGGGAGTACTCCTAGATACGGGACTCTTTGACCACTGGCACCTTCGATGGAAACATTGGCAGGTAAGAGTTCTTTATGCAAGAGTTCGGGGTGTGACTTCCACAGGTCTTCTGTAATGGTGGCGATTTGGGACCCAGAGTCGATAAGTGCAAGGTAGCTCTCACTATTGATCCCTAGAGTCTCTTCACTGTTTGGTCCTATCAGCTGCTGGTACTCGGGTGTTGAGTTACAGACATTCTGTCTGGCAATGTTAGAGTCGAGAGACACTGCAGAGGTGGACGTCGACGTTATTGGGGATTGGTGCTCTTGGTTTGGGCATTGGTGCTTCCGGCCTCCGTCGGCTTGCCCTGTGGCCGCGGGCCCTTGTAGTTTAAAGGGATATTTCGGCACCCTTTGACTACGTGGCCTTCCTGACCACATCGATGACAGGTAAACACTCTCGGCTCTGCGGGAGTGTTCTGTTGTGCTGACTCCTTGTGTTGGTATTGCTTCCAGCTCCGTTGTCTTCCTGGCCGGGAGCTGAGTTGGTCCATCTTCAGGCTAAGCTGTTGGACAGTCTGTAGGAGGCTTTGCAGAATATCTTCCCTAGGGCTACATGTAGATGCTGTCTGGGTCGGTCTTGATGGGGGTTGAGTTTGTCCTTGCTGCTACACCTGGGGTTGCTGCTTGGCAGAGCTCTGGGGTTTTTCTAGTTGATGTGGGTGTGTCTGAGCTTTGGGTTTGGACAATAGCGAAGGGGGGAATCGAGATTCTCTCTCCATCCGTCTCAATTCAAATAGCAGTTCTTTAAAGGCCATATTTCGGGGTTGCATAGGAGCTAGTATGTTGGTGACGCTCTCGTCTCGGACTAGACTCCTCGCATGAATTGCTGAGTCAGCATAGCGTTTCTGTTGGTCCACGGAAGTTTACGATGCAGTCGTTCCTCGATCTCTCGGAGGGTTGCTTCCAGTTCAACTGCATATATACTAGGTGATTCTTTGGGAAGTCTGCTTCGCTCATAGAATTGCGCTAGAGGATCGCCAGACATTTGGCTGTCTCGAAACTGTGCCTTTAGCTCTGCAAACGCGGAATCTGGCGTTTGCTGTTCTCTTGGTAAGTTCGGGACTACTTTACGGGCTGCTCCACCCAGGTATCTCAAGATGGTCGGAAACTGTATTTCCAATGGCATCGAGGTGGAGTCAATGAGATACTGACAGTCTCGGATCCAGTCCTCAAAGCATATGCTGCCACCTTCACGGCCCGTGTAGATGGGGACGCTCTTTACCTGATGGGAAGGGACGAGGTTGACCGGTGATGATAAAGATGGATGCCCATCATTCACCTGACGCTTGTAGTGAGGTGATGGTGTACGCCGTCGTGTTGCTGGTTGAGCAGTTTCATTGTGCTGGCTAGACCGGAACTGCTTGGAGAGGCGCGGCATGGACTGGGATAGCCGACGCTCTAGTTCAGCAACATCAGCCAGGAGGTGGTCGGCGAGAGGCCTGCGTGTTCCTGAGTCTTCTGGAGGTGAAGCGGGTGGATTTTGGGTTCGTCTCGGACGAGCACCTTCGTGCGAATAAGGATGGGGAATTAAATTTGGTCTGCCTCTAACCGTAGTAGGTGTGGACGACATGTATTCAGCCGGGGTAAGGCGCCTTTTGGATGTAGCCATCTTCAGGTAGGCCTAAGTGATGTTGTAATTTGAAATCAAGGGACTAATTGACTTACTAACCAACAAAGGAATAATCTGGTACGCATAAGCAGACAACGGGAGATGCAAAATAAAGAGGATGGCAGTTAGAAAGAGAGAGAACTATAGCAGTAAATGCATTGCATGTGGTCTGGCTAGAATAATGTCAATGTCGAAAATGATTGAAAGAAAAGAAAAGAAAGATGATCAGTTCAGAAAACATGGAATCTGCAAACAAAAATCAATTATTATTCATGGTTTATTTTATTAATTGTGATAGCAGCCAGAGGCTGAATTGCGCACAATTTTACATTTAAAACATTTACATCACTAAAAATTATTCAAATATTCATACGTCTTCGCGGTGAGTTCCAATAGAACGAAAAACACTTATAACACGGAAATTAAACAATTACGTACGAAACAGGGTACATGTGGTATATAATTATTGGAAAAAAATCGTTAAAATCATTAAAATGTCAACCCTGGAGAGGCCAAATACAAGATTTTGTCATTAATCCCATTCGAAAATATGTGCTATGGGATTAGTATTTGATTTTGAGTTGGTTACATTATTTAGCCATTAAAAATTATAATCAATAAAATATGCATAAAGTTGCGATATTATCATAGTTTGCACGATATACAATATGAAATTTCAGATACAGAATTGTGAGGAAGATTGTATATTGACCAATTGTGATAGAGAAATTTGTTCAGTTGGAAAGATTGATTGCGAATTTGATTTAGTCAAATATTCAATCGCTGTATATTGCACAAAACAATACGTCATTATTATGGGGGAAGAATGCCTATGATGGATTAGCATTGAGTAAACCAATAATGTAAGGGAGGGCACTTCTTTTATACCGTTCAATCCTACAAGATACCACTGAATAGGCGTGACCGTTACGCAATGAACGAGAGTTTGAAACAGATCTAGTGGGAGGAAACCAATGATTGAAGGGTGACTGTGGTTTGGTCAGTCCTAGCCCTCTACCCAGTTTCAGAGTAAGTTTCTCATGTCTACAGTCAAGAGAGGGAAGACTCAGTGTATCTAAAGCATGACTGTAATTACAATACTGAGATCCAAGCATAAGGCGGCATGCTCTGCGTTGGATCTGTTCGATCTGGGCTTTTTGATTGTCAGTTAACCCCGAATGCCAAACCGGGGCACAGTATTCCACAACGGGTCGTACATAAGAACAGTAAATGGAAACTAAATCTAAAACTGGTATCTTGAATCCTTTCAGAATTCTGAGCATATGCAGCCTCATGCTTGCTCGCCTGACAATGTCATTAACACGACAATTCCACTTTATGTCATTTTGTACAATTACTTTTGACAATTACTTCATTTAGTTCTTGGTTGCCGATGGTTATTTTAGGTGAGGTCAATTCATTTCGCATGAAACTGACATTCATTACAACACATTTCTTCGGATTTAATTTCATATTGTTTTCTTGTGTCCAGTTCTCTAGTACATTGGCACTGTTTTGAATGCTTGAGTGATCCTGCACTTTTCTACACTCGAGCAACGATAAATCGTCTACGTATTTCCAACTTGGGTATTTGCTTTCCCGGCACGCATCGTTGACCATGCATAAAAATAATACCGGTCCCAGTAATGTTCCTTGGGGGCTCCTGCCGAGAGTTCCTTCCATTCGGAGAGCGTTGACATGTATTTTACACACTGCTCGCGGTCTGAGAGAAAACTGCAGATCCATGCGACTACTGCTAGTGGGGCATTCATCTCGTTCATCTTCGGTATTGCGATATCGTCCTTGATTCGATCAAATGCCTTGCTGAAGTCTACGGCCAGAAGCGTCGACACAGTCTTTGGTTTGTCGGCGTTGCGTTGGATGGCATGCAGAATGTCAGTCAAATAGTGCGTCGTGGAGTGGTGTTTTCTGTTTCCAAATTGGTACGGGTCAATTGAACTGCTGATGCCACTCAAAAGTAACCGGGTTATGAACTTTTCCGTTATTTGGGAGAAATGATCGGTTAGCGATACCGGTCGCAAGTCTTCGATCGTAGGTTTCGGTTTCTTGGGGATGGGGACGATGATAGCGCGTTTCCATCGTTTGGGCATCGCCATTTGACTGAACGAGGTATTAATGATGTGGGTTAGCGGGTTACTGAGTTCATAGGCAAAATCAGCAATGATTTTTGCAGGGACGCCATCTGGACCTGGGGCTTTTCTTCAGTTGATGGACCGAAGCTCATTGTAAACCTCCCATGGTTGTACTAGTGGAATAGGCTCGTGAGCAGGCAGGAACGAGGGAAGGGCAGTAAGATCTAATTTTTGGATATCTTTGGCCACGTCAATGAAAAAATCGTTGATTTTATCTGCAATACCGGCAAATTCTTGTTGCTGTACGCCCTCTACCTCAATGATAGTTGGTGAGTTCTTGGATCCTGCTATAGATTCAATGTTTCTATGCCACTGGGAGGGATTTGTTGCCTTCATTGCTTGGACACGATTGACATAAAACGTAGTTTTAGTCGAGGTGATGCTTCGAGATATTTTGTTCCGGAGCTGTCTCCAGCGGGCTGATTTACCAACCGCAAATGCTGCCTCGCGTTGTTTGATGAGGGCCTTCATTATTTTTAGGTATGATCCACGGTCTATCAGTCTCATGAGATTTGACTTTGCGCGTTGGGAGATAACAGTCGATCAGAGGCAAGAGGATGGAGTAAAATGCCTCACATTTGGTGTCAACATCAGTGGCATCATGTATACTTGGCCAATCACAATCCGTAAGTGTTTGGCCGAATTCACGCAGTGCGCTGTCAGGTATGGGTTGAGTCATCCGTATAATGTGAGCCCGATTCGGTTTGGGTACTGATTCAGTCGGGATCCAGAGTACCGCGGAGTGATCACTGGTTCCCAACGGGGGTAAAATTGACGGAGCCAAATAATAATTTCCCATATTGGTCACGATTGTATCTAGTGTTTGGAGTCCTCGCGTAGGTTTCTGGACTACTTGGACAAAACCCCGGTTTTGAGTTAGGGCGGTGATATCGAGCTCATTTGGGTGCTTCGAAGCAACTATAAGTCCATTGATGCGAGAAGGTGGTCGATCAAATCATTAGCGGTGGAAGCGTTTGGAGGATGGTAAATGGCCGCGACCACTATGATCGAGACAAATCTCGGAAGCAACTTGGGAAGAAGTTTGAGCCATACAACTTCCAGATCGTCGGGAACGATAATGTTGGGCACCGGTTGGGGGTTAAGCGCCTGTTTTGCATACAAGGCAACTCCTCCTCCTCTACGTTGTGATCTTGATTTAACAAATACATCATAGTCCTGTATTGAGGCATAGGCCTACTCCGTTGGTAGATCCGACCGGAACCACGATTCACTGACGGCTGAGACATCGATGTTGTGAGTTTTGATATATGAAGAAAACTCGTCAAATGGTTATTCAGAGACCGCGAATTTAGTAACAAAATTGAGGGAAATTCATATGGTCTCTTCCACGAGTGTGCAATAGCCTGAACTTGGAACTCGAATTAAATTAGATTCAACTCGATGCCGTAGGTTGGACTTTTCCCTTGACGATGACGACGACACACGACGTCCTAATAACGTTGGAATCTCTCTCCGGAGCCGTCTGCCCCACGTCTTCCTCTGTGTTTGCGCTTGCGTCCACAGGGAACTCTGACTATTCCAAGCTGTCGAATAGCGTCCGTGGTTGCAGGCGATAAGGGACCGTGGGCGTGATTACGTAAAGAGTCCACTGTGTATGATAAGTGATCTCTTTGTTCGGTTCGGTTCCAGTCGCAGGGTATTCGGGATTTGCACCATTATGGGCATCGGACTGCACCGCTGACCGGCTTGCTGGTGAATAAGGCCGCCGAAGCTCTCGGCCAGGGCAGTGACCGTGGTCAGCAAGAGCAACAATAGTCCCGATACGGTGGAAAGTCATAATTTTTTTTTTCTTGAGCTTCCCATCTTTAAGAACCGCACTCCCGTGGCTCCTAGTGATTCCTTGCAGATAGAACACTGGTCCAAAGAACAGCCTCACCAGGGAAAACGTAATATCAAAACAAAAATCGAGGACTTTTGGGGAATTTAGGCGACCATGCGACCAGCGCCATCACGCCCCCAACGTCGAAAAAAGGATTTATAGCATGGTATAAACACCCAAGTCACTCAGAGGACACCAAATATCTCAATAAACTGCTCAAAAATAACCAAGGAGTCAGTAATATGGACTAAAGCACTTGTGTCTCTGTAATCGATTAGCTTATCGAGATCAGCAATCTAAATATTAAGGCAAAAGAACAGAACGAAAATCAGATCCCGAATTTTGATTGACCAGTGTAAACCTGTAAAAAGTGTACCTGTAACTGTTACGTCAGTTAATGATATTCCCTCTAACATCTAATCGTGGTAAAATTCACCCACAAGACTTAGTGCGCTACCACTGCAAAATGCACAGTCCTCATGGATCATGAAGGGGGACAATACTGCATTCTCGGGGGGGGGGGGTGGTCACTTAAGTTGTGTTGAGTAGTTGCGGTCTAGTCGGTCGGAAATCTCGGGGATTAATCAGATTAGATCTGACCAAGACTTCAATTCATTATAATGGTTGCTACGGACTCTATGTTATAGTTACGGTTATAGTTACGGTTTGTATACCTTGTGATCGCTGCTTTCAACCTTCAGCCTTGTTCGAGTTTCAACGTCGTTCGAGCTTCGTTGCTAACCGACCGTTCAAGCTGTTCAAGGGGTCCGTTTTTTAGTTCTTGAGCGAATGTCCGATCGTCCCGTGAACCTTACTGAAAATCCTGGTCTGTGCCTGGACGATCGTGGCCTCCTCGGGAGTTTCTTGACGTCGGCGTTCCAAGTGGGTTGACTGGGAAATACGGCCTCGATGTACTACGACTCTGCGCTTGGGACGGACCGGCAAATGAACTCCAGGGCGTCAGGACAGCTCAGCCAACGTGGATCAGTCGTACTTTTTCTCACTGGGACGCCTCCGCACGGTAAATCTCCACGAGGGGACGAGACTGTAGTAACTCAGTAGTCGTGACAGGTGCGGTCAAGCCACCTCGGTCTGCTGGTAGCTGTCGTTACCGGTGCTAGTCGGTAGTGCCCTTGAGGTTGGATAGTGTGGGGCACAAAGGTTAGCCGGGGCGGACCCGATCGTTCGCTCACCGGTTCCCGGTCGCCGATCTCGGTGAGGGGCTCAAAGGTGAAGCTTGCCGTTTGATGATCCTCGTACCCGGATCCTCCACCAAATGTGACCATCAGAAATGAAAAGATTGAAGATCTGGGAGGTAGTTAGACTTCACCTTGAAGATCGCTGTTTATTGGACCTGAGGGAGAAGACCAGAATACACCTTGTTGGGACTCCGGCTAACAGGATAATGACAAGCCCGCGAAAATACCGAAAAGACCGCGTCTTCTGCGGTAGAGAGAGGGCGCTATTCGCATGGGCAATTATTACGCAATAAAAATAATTGGGGGACTAGAAATTCGAACTTTAAATTAATACTGGATTTTACGCTTGTCACACTCCGTTGGGCGGGCAATCCCCCTCTGAAGGTCGAGAGCCGCTCCCAGGAAGTTTGGGAACTGCGAAGGGAGCGGGTGGGACTTCTTGAAATTGACCAGGAATCCGAGATCTGATGCGAGACGCCATGTCAGCTCGAACGCTGCGGACGTGTCCTCATGGGAGTGTCCCACCACGAACCAATCGTCTAGGTACATTAATATGATCACTCCACGCTGCCGCAGGGCCCGCCGACCGCTCGCACTATACGAGTGAACACTCGCGGAGAAGTGGAGAGGCCGAACGGGAGCACCATGAATTCGTATCGTATTCCGTTGTATTGGAAACGCATGAATTCCCTACGAATGAACCTGTTGAAGGGTTTCAAATTTAGAACCGGCCACCACTCGTCGACATGAAGCCCGACCGCGCGCTCCCGGGTGGGATAGCGCGAACTGCACCCTTCTCGAGAAGAGATTGAATTTCCTCCTCGAGAAAATGGCGCCTGATTGGGTCGACCGGAATCGGTGTCGGCCGAATAAGCATGTCCGACGAAGGGGTGCTCGTGAACTCGAGGGCGTAACCGCCACGGATCGTCTCGAGCAGCCATCTGTCGCAAATGCTCGAAGGCGACCCCCTCGGGTCCGACGGTAGGGGGTCGCCAAGAGTCGAGTAGGTCACTAATGACGTGCAGTCCAACTTTTTCATGGATTCCCCCATCTTGCCCCGGACCTTATCCGCAAACGGTTTTTTGGCCGCGGGATTCCCGGCGTCCGTTTCAAGTTTATCATTAATTTAGCGGCGCCAGAGCTGGAGGGAGTCGCAAAGAATCTCTTATAATCCGACTCTGGGAAATTGTAATAGTCGGCGGCCCGTCTAGCAACGGTTCGCCACTTATCAGAGGACATGCTGTCGTTAATCTTGTCAGCGCACACCTTGTCCAGCGGTAAGACTGGGAAAGGTTTACCCTTGACCGCTGCGCCTAACAGCTTAACAGATTGGTATTCGGGTTGAGCAGGCTCCTCAGGCGAGGGTTACTGCAACACCCGAAACATGTCTCTCTGGACCAGGCGCAATTCCGTCTCCGAAACAGAGAGGCGTTGCGTCTGAATCGACTCATCCTCCTCGTCTGCGGAACCACCGGATCGAGAAGGTCGAGCTGACTCGGCCGAGCGTGACCCCTCTGGACCCCCAGACGGAGCATGCAACACCGAGGCACGATCCAGCGTGGGAGCGGCCCGCTCTCCATAGTGAAAATACATCGAAGGATGTAGACTAATAGCTGGAGGGGCCGGACGCCGGCGCACGGCTCACCGTGTGTGGCAGATCCCTTTGTGCCTGTGCCACACAACCGTGACCAACAATGGACGGCTGGGTAGCAGGGGGCAACCGAACCAGCCGTACCGTGAACAGCGGCTGGTGGACGGTTGGCCGATAGGACAGAAATATGGGCCGAGATTGACTTGAACGCCAGTAAAAACTCGGCCCGCTCAGTCGATGCCTCCCTCCGATGACGCTTGTCATGGCGGGCGGCCCGGCCTGAAGAGCTATCACCCGAGCTCGGCGAAGAATAACGGGTTCGACGAGCCGATTTATTCTTCCTGCCCCTTTCCCTGGACGAGTGACCTGAGGAAAATTCGGCCGTAGTCTGAGGGACCGGAACCCTGGAGCATCTGAACTCCGAGACCGAGGTCGATCCCTCCGGACGATAATAGACGGGGCCAAGCAGTCCGGGGTCCCCCCGAAAGCCGCCCCTGTCACGTCCCAGGACTGGCCGGTCGACAGCCAGCTCAGCGCCCATCGTGGGCGCTAGTCCTGCCCGACCCACCGACCCGCTCAGCAGCCCATCCAGAGACCTCGCGGGGCGAGACCCCACGGAGTCGGATGGGCGCGGGGGCCGGGGGCGTAACCACTGAGCCACGGGGATTAGTCACGGAACCGACTGACAAGCCCGCGGCCGGTGGTGGGACTGGGGAAGCACGATGACCCCTTGAACGAGAGTCCTGCTTGCCCGTACGCCCCCTCTTAGGCTTTGTCGCCCCGGCCGAGGCCGTCGATTTAACTCGACCCTTGCCGGGGGCAGCCTTGCGCTTGGATGTCTTACTGCTATCGGTCGCAGAAGGGGACTGATGCAGGATTCAGGGCACATGAGAGTTGACACATTGCAGGATTGTGCAGGATTCAGGGCATTAGGGTTTATGTCACAGTAGGAAAATACAGGAGACGGGCTTCTAGTTTCAAAGTGCTGGAGAAGAATTTTGCAGGATTGAGGGCACATGAGAGTTGACAAACTGTAGGAATGTGCAGGATTGAGGGCATAAGGCGATTTTGTCTGTGGGAAAATGCAGGATGCTGGTAACAATTCGGACGTCGTTGTGGCTTTTGTCAAGAGATTATCCTTTCGAAAAAGGGCCTATTGTTCTAAGCTGAAAAGAGTCTTTGTTTAGGATGTGGACTAAAACTCCATAAGCTCAGTGCAGGATTTTGCAGGATTCAGGCAATGGTCCACAGTAGCCAGTACTGCAGGATTTTGCAGGATTCAGGTAACATGGAGCTTTGAACAAGGTAGGATTGCAGGATTTTGCAGGATTCAGGTTATATCTTACAAAAAAATGGTAATTGGGTTAGGGATTCTTCCCCGGACGGCAGGACTGTCGGCCTCCCCAGCCGCTACTGGCTGAGGGGACTGACCGGAGGAAAGATTCGGGGACGGACCGTCACTTGCAGAAACCTACGAGAGCTCGGTCTGTCCCGGGGGAGGAACGCCCCCAGTTGCGACAGCCTGAGCCCCCCCCCCCCAAAAAAAGCGATTCATCGCCAACATGAATAAAAATGCACTTCTACAAAAGCACAGAAATTCTTATCCACCAAATCACACAACTAATATCGCTTATCAAGAAAATTTAGTGCTCTTAGCACGGGAACGTACATACGGTAAGTAACAACACAACACAACCTACCGCCTGCTACGCTAAGAAAAAAAGGACGAGAACATGGCGTATAATTCCACGAGGCACCGTGGGTGTGTGCTGGAGGGCGCTATTTGTTAAAACTCAGCGGGAATGCCTGCCGGCAATAAGAATTATGCAAAATGTATTTGCTATATCGTGGGAACCCCAGTTTTCGACGGTACGCGTTTTCGACGCTTGGCCTTCTAACTCACATTGCACAATGAAAACAACTCCGTATAACGATCTCAGACTTCGTATCTTCCGGTTTGTTTCCTGCTCTTTGTCCGTCACCGAAAATGTGGAAAGTTAAGGCTCTTCCAGTAGGCCAAACTCGTGTGATTCAAAAAGTTGCTCTTTTGGGGTCTATTTTCCTAAGTACAAAATTGGCAGTTGCTTCGAAGCTCCATTTTCTTTATTGGTGGTCCTAAAAAAAATCTGAGTGTACCATAAGAAACCCCAACATCCGTAGAAAAAATAAAATCACGCAACTTGAGGCAGTCCGTTCTGGGTAAAAACTATGGAGGCTCCTATAGGGCGTCTCGCTTATATAATTTTTTAATATATTTTTTATTATTATTTAAAGACATAAAGTAACACATGGCCCAATATGCTTTTATAAAAAATGAAAAAATAAAAGGGCAGCTAGAGAAAGTACCAAGAAGGAGGAAATGTGTCTCTTGAGTTACATTGGGAAAGGTCATAACTGAAGAAGCAGTGAGAAAGAGGATTGTGGAGTTTTTTTAAACGTCACAGAAGAAGACATCAACCAGACCAATAAGTTTTAAGCATAATTATTTTATGAATATTTTGAGGAAAGTGTTAGAAGCAGTGTCGAAAAAAAACCCAAAGATAAAAAAAAAACATACAGGGAAGAATTTTACAGTGCCTAACAGCATTTGAGTTATTTTAAGATTTTATTTTGCGTTTGGCTGCACTGGGACACCTTACTTAACACCACCGTCGAAAATAGGTGACGATGCTTACTGGGCGGTGCGCCGTGGGCATCATCAAAACCGGATAATCTTACGGAAGTGACAGGCTTGATCAACCTCCTCTATGATTATTCTAATAGTCTGTGATGTAGAAAAGGTGACTGAGACCTCTTTTAGTGTGATACTTTCGTCCACCGTGGTCAGCTTGAAGAAAAGGCCTTATATCGTCGAAAACCGGTAACTGGAGGATACACGAAGCGCTGAGTCAAGCCATTCGAAGGAAGCTTAAGCCCATAGCACGTGGCTATTTCAGCCACATGCATATATCATGCATAAGAAAAGTCCTTATATCGTCGAAAAGCGGTAACTGGAGGATACATTCAACGTACGAGTAACATAGACCTAGGTCTATTGAATAAGAATCTGACGGGCCTTAACAGAAACACTATAAACTTATTTATCTCATAAAAAATATCAAACGCTGCTTTAGTGATTTTCCTTTACCTCGACCAGGGCGTACGTCATGTCCATGCTGGACTCCTGTTCCGTGGGGCACAGGATCCGGAGGGGATTGACCGGATAGAGCAGGCAGGATTGTTCACTCATGCGGTGCTGTACTGCGACGAGAACCACACTGAGCCGAGCTCAACGCCCCAAGCCACGTGGGTGGACTATTGTAAGACCCTGCGCAGGCGCGAGCTCTATCGTAACTGCGTGCTCAAGTGTACCGTGCCGGCACGCCGTTGGAACAACCATTGCGAGCACGGTGTTGCTGGGGTGTCCGAATTTCGGTCTGACCATAAAATACTCTTTTTACTGGTTTGATGAACGAATGCTCCCCCACCGGTAGCGACAAGCATCCATCCCACTCCCTGTTACATCTTGTCGAAAATAAAACCGACTAAAAGGGGTTCTTTTGTCCACCGGGAATCCCGATCGGATACATAGGCCGTTTACGAAAAGAAGGCCTAGGCTCGGGATCAGGCTTCGTCTCCGTCCGACAAAACCCCAAAACCCAGGTCGTGGTTTGTTTCCGAATTTGAAGGTTTGTTGGCTTGATAAGTACAGAATGTACAGAGCATTCACAAGAAACTGGGGCCCTATGCTTGTTTTTAGATGCCTGTGGTATTATAACGATTAAGATAAATATTACCGAAGTCTAAGCCCGAGCCTAACCCTTCATTTCGAAAACGGCTTTAGACGTCCGTCCGGTGGGACACGATATTCGGACTGCGTAGAGACCTACGCCGCCCTCAACGTCGACGGTGGTGCAAACAGGTATTCACCAATAATAGCGCGCATAGCGCGCAAGATGGACAAAAGGTGAAGTACGCATTGGACGCCAACGGAATCTGTCGTTTGCTTTCAGTGCTCCGAAAATGAAGCGAAAGTCACAAACAATAAAAAAAGATACAACTTTGGATGCGTGAACAGAATGTGATAACTTTTGATTTGATGTGACCACGAAATGGAGAGAATGTGTGCGACTTTGCTTACTAAAATGGCGCCCAGTGCGTACTTCACCTGGATGCGTGTAATCTCGCAAGAGAAGCCTAAGCCTGAGCCTAAGGCCTTGTCCGAAACGGGCTTCCAGAGCTACGGCTACGGCTATTGTCTTCGCATCACTGTGCGTTTCCAAAGGAGCGAATATCTAGCAGAAGCTGTAGACAACCGATTCTGACACGGCGTAAGCCTTCATTTCGAAAACTCTACAGCGCTAGGCTCGTTCCTGTCCCATACCTGGTCTCCAGACGTCTCACGTCCTCCGAAATACATTTCGGAGGACGTGAGACGTCTTGAGACCAGGTAGGGGACGGGAACCAGCCTATAGACCCGCCATCATTCTTAAGAGATTTTGACCTTTTCATTTCATAAAAATTATAGCAAAAACAACTAATCTGTATTCGAAATCAGATCAGTAGTCTAATAGACTCCTAGAAATCATTGTAAATGTAAAGGAATTCTGAAGGTATTTCTTCTTTTCACAAAAGCTTCTCCTAGAGTCCTAAAAATCATTCTCTTTTTCTTTCGCCAAAAAAACCCCACAGTAGTCTCAGTGGACGCTTATTTTTTCTTTTCGCAAAAAATACTCTATTCAAGTCTGAATCAGTTCAGTTATCACTGAAAATACCTTGAAATTCTGAAGGTATTTTTTTTCCTTTTGCAAAAAAAGCTAATCTGTATTTTAAATCAGATCAGTAATCTCAGTCGACACGATAGAAATCATTCTCAAAAAATTCTGAAGGTATTTTTTATTCAATTTGGAAAAGCGGTTAAACTAATTTCTTGTCCAGTCTCCTAGAAATCATTCTAAAAGAAAACTGGGCGTATTTTTTTCAAAAACAACTCATCTGTATTGTAAATCAGTTCAGTAGTCTATTCCTAGAAATAAATTAATTGCTGTTGAGTTTTGTGTCGGTAAAAGAGAAATAAAAATGTAACTCTGGGGGAAAAAATCATTACAATTTTTTTTTTTTCCCCCAAACGACTAAACTATCCTAAATCAGATCGTTAATCTCAGTAGACAATCGATCAAGGTATATTTTTCTGTTCGCAAAATCGTTATAAATTTTCAGAACTCGTTCTTTTATCCCAAAAGAATAAAACTGTTTTCTACATCAGTTCAGAGGTCTCTGTAGACTCCTAGAAATCATTTTGTGGAATTTTGAAGGTATTTTTGTTCATTTCGCAAAAACAACAAAGGAGTATTCGAACTTAGTTCAGTATCAGCAGACTTGTAAAATTATTCTAAATAAATTCTGAAGGTTTTGTTTTTCCTTTCGTAAAAATTACTAAACACAAGTCTGAATCAGTTTAGTAGTCTGGGAAGATACCTAAAATCATTTAAAATGAAATCTGAATTTCTTTTCGCAAAAATCATGACACTGTATGGTAAATCAGATCAGGACCTGTAAAATGTTTGAATTGTCGTACAATATTCGTTTTCCTCTGTCTTTTTTTTACTACTCTTAATCCCTCGCAAAGCATTGTGGATTTTTTTCTTTACTTAAAACAGTACTAATAACAAGACCTTTTTAAAAATGATGTCTTTATTGCCATTTGTTTTTTCAATATTGTTATGAGTCAATGGTTGTCAAATTTCTTCTTTGAAGTTTCGGCGAAATGACAGACTATTGATTTTCTAAAGATATTTCTGGTGTTATTTGTAGCGAGGCGACTATGGGCGCCCGGCTGAAAGTACGGCGACGACTCCCGTCAGCCGCCAGATGGGACTGTGTAGTCCCGATTCGGGGACTGGTCGTCAAGTTAAAGAAGACACTCGACGCATTCTTTTGAGGCTCGATCTCTCCAATCTCTTTATTATAAAGAATGTCACGTATGACAGAAGAAGACAAAGACACCCTGTTGACAAATAGAAGAACAATAACAAAATCAACAATTTGGGTTTTATACAAAACAAACTTCTCCACACCGGGCACAGCGTAGGTGCACGCGCGCACAATCCCACAGCACCTGGCGAACATCAAACATGATGGACCAGAACAACAACACACAAACAACAAAACATACAACTATAAAACAGACTCCAACTCACCCAGATACCGCTAACGGCCTATGCAAGTATAGTACACACCAGACAACACTCTCCGCATCTTCTCAGATGGGATCGGGAAGAGCTGAGAGATTGCCGTCTCCGATCAAGTCAAACAGTGGTGTGTGTCCCGCAGGGGGATGGACCCAACCCTCGCTCTCAGTTTTACGACCTGTTGAAGGTCTCTCACCCAGGGACAAACTTAAAGGAAATACGGTATTAAGCCGCCTCGGTGTAGGCCCTATTCCCAAACAAAGAGAACCGTTAAATAATTACAAAGAGGATAAAAGAATATAAAAGGTTATACAACAAATAATAATTATGCATTGAACCAAGGGACAAATAATAATTTAAAAATCCAGTATAGTGTGTAGAATTAAAGTGTATGTGTGGTGAGGCCTATTTTTCCTCGCGTAGTTGCATCAACTATACACTGGCACTGGCAGTGAACACACAAGGCATGCTCCAGGGGTGTCCAAGGATAAGCCGAATCCCCACAAATTCCCTGCTTTTAAACCATGCGCCCTCGAATGGTATAATAATTAGGTTATTCTAAAGATACAATGCGACTACTTTTCTTTCTTTTTATCACACTTCAAAACATTCGATATCATGAACAAAAATTCAACAAACTTAAAAAAAGGAACACAGACGAAACCTTATAAAAGAAGAAAATAGTTCAAGATTTCAAAACAGTTAAAACTAGAAAAATAATATTATACAATGTAATAAGTAAGTTCCCCAGTTGACTGGCAGTGTGGAATACCCTCTCCACAAGTGGAGCAAGCACCGTTAATCAATGGAAGGAAACTTAATACAAATTCAAGTTTAACATTGACTAATAATCTATACGTGATGAACAACATAATTCCCAAAGACCGATGACCATCAGTGTGGGATATACACCCTGTCTCTACGAGTAGAGCAAACACATCAAGTCAACAGTAAAAGGTACTCATCAATAAGCCATACTACTTGAAATATCTATTCAAAACATGTTTAATACATCCACAATACTCTATCATAATCTTCTTGATTCAAATGACACCCATGGTAGGAATGATTCACTTGTCTTTCCGTCCACAGAATTAAATGAATACTAGGTGACCATGGCTGAATCTCTCGACCAAGGAGGAGGTTGCAAAGAATGTCCCAGTGGTAAAAGTGGACTACAGAATTGTATGTTTAATTTCTGAATTAACGGAAAAAGCAAAATATCTGCAGATTTGATGCCCTCACAGGCCTTAATCTTAGGAAGCAGGTTGCAATGAGAAAGAATACTCATCAAGGAAAAGTTCTCGTTTTTCCTGACATGGTGAGAGAAATGCTTACACAATTGGTCTATGGTTGGATTAATTTATAGTTCAAAATCCGAGGGAAACGATCAGTCAACAAAAATGGGTGTGTCACATCTCTTCTTAAGTTACACCTTTCGGCCGACAATCCGACTGCTTCATTTTGAGGCGCTCGGATCGTCGAACCCCTGCATCTGTCGACACAGGCAATGACTCGCGGGTTGTGGTAACCTTCTCTGAAGCAATCATGGATTCTCCAGGCAAAATTGGAGCTTCATTGCTCGCTTTCGGAGCAGACTGAACAACGACAACACAATCATCGTCCGAGTCGGATTCACTACTGGCATAGCAGGATTGATCTGGACCCTGATCAAATGGTAAAGGCAAGTTCGCGAAAGGATCATCGCACGGTGCCGCAGGCAGCGCACCTCTGGGGTCTGGTATCAGCGATCTTCTATTCACCCATTTCTTTTCCCCACCAACTGCTGGCCTAACCGCAAACAAGTCTTGGTCAGTGTTACAAGTAACAACCACGTACTGATCCTCTCTGTAATTATCGCATAGCTTATGTCTCTGTCTAAAAGCATGTCGTTTCATTAAAACCCGGCTCCCAACTGCCAGCGGACAGGCCCTCGCCTTCTTATCATACCGTTTTTTGTTAGAGTCCGCAGCCCGCATTAATCTGTCTGTAGCTATTTTGTGTGCCTGCTTAATGAACTTAGCCTGCTCTGTCACGAAATTCTCGTTCCAGGTCTTATTAGTTCGATTGAGCAAATGATCGAGAGGCACACTCGGCTCTCTGCCAAACATCAAAGTATACGGGGTGTATCCAGTGACACTATGAGGAGTTGCATTGTAAATAAATACCAGATGTGGTAATAACTCTGGCCACTGATCCCGCTTCTTCCTGTCAAGAGACTTAATCAGCCCACAGAGGGTCCGATTGAACCTCTCGGTCTGGCCATTCCCCTGGGGGTGATAGGCACTAGTTCGGGTCTTTGTTATGCCAAAAAGACTACACAACTCCTGGACCAGACGACTCTCAAAGTTCCGTCCCTGGTCTGAATGTATTTGCGCTGGAACACCATAGTGCGCAAACCAATGGTCACGGAGGACCCGAGCAACAGTAGGGGCCGTCTGGTCCCTACAGGGCACCGCTAAAGCAAATTTAGTGAATGAATCGGTCATTACTAATACATCCTGTATGTTACCACGGCCTGGGTCTAACTTTAAAAAGTCAATGGCCAATCGTTCAAGAGGACGGAAAGCCAGTATGTGCCTCATCGGCGGACGGATTGTAGGTGTGGGTGCTTTGGACAAGGTACATTTGAAACAGCCATGGACATGATCTTTAACGTGTCCAGACATGCCAGGCCAGAAACAACGCCTTTTGATAAAAGCTAGCGTTCTCCCGGTACCCTGGTGACCCCACTTGTCATGTGCGGCCTCAAGAATCATAGCTTGAAGACGCTTTGGGACTAGAAGTTGGAGAACCGGGCCAATACCTGGTTCATCCACACACCTATACAACACCCTACTCCTTTCTCTCAATCTAGGCCACTCTTTAATCCAACCTTTTAAATCGGTCGTCACATCCTCTGGATATTCTTGTCCTAGTTCCCACTGGCGATCCCACCTCTGCCAGATCCTACCTAAAAACTTGTCCTCCCTCTGCATAGAAGCTATCTCTTCATGGGAATATGATGGCAAAATAGACGATTGGACACCTGGTAAGCTCATTTCTACCGTCGCAGTATCACATGACATAATTGTTGCATGCAGTTCCGAGGGCATCCTAATACCTCCGATTGAATCAGCAAAACTCTTAGCATCTTCCCCATCTAATTCCCTCGGTGGATTGCGGCTTAGCGCATCTGCACACTTATTGGTGCGACCTGAGCGATACCTTATATCCAAATCAAAAATTGACAACTGGGCCACCCAGCGCTGTTCAGTGGCACCCAACTTAGCAGTCTGAAGGTGTGCCACTGGATTGTTGTCGGTCCAGACAACAGTACGTTTCCCAAGAAGGTAGTCACGGAATTTTTCAGACACGGCCCATTTCAAGGCTAGTAACTCAATCTTAAAACTTGATAAATCAGGGTAGTTCTTTTCGGAACCCCTTAAACATCGGCTGGCATACGCTACAGGATGCAGGTTGCCAGAATCATCATATTGAGATAAACATGCCCCGAGCCCCTTTAGAGACGCGTCGACCTCAAGAACGAAGTCTCTGTCGAAACGGGGGTAGGCTAGAACTGGAGCCTCACACAGAGCTCGTTTTAACGTTTCAAATGCAAATTCAGCCTCCGCCGACCAAGCCCAGGACTCCCCCAACTTCCCTGCTTTTTTCTGGACCCTAGTGGTCAATTCATGAAGGGGAGTCGCAATCTTCGCAAAGCCACTAATGTATCGCCGGTAATACGAGGCTAAACCCAAAAATGATCTCAACTGTTCGAGATTACAAGGTGTGGGCCAATTGCTAACTCGTTCCACCTTGGCTGGGTTCACCCGCACCCCTTCGCCACTCACTATATGACCAAGATGGGCTACTGAGGATCGAAATAGCTGACATTTAGCTCCCTTTAGTTTTAGCCCATTCTCCTTCAAACGTGAAAACACTCGACCAAGTCGTACGACATGCTCCTCAAACGTAGCTGAGAAGACAAGGAGATCATCTAGGTACAATACAAGCTCGGAAAGATTCATATCGCCAAATATAGACTCCATTACACGCTGAAAAGTACTCGGACTATTTGACAACCCTTGTGGAAGTCGAAGAAATTCATACAGCCCCCACGGGACTCTGAAGGCAGTCTTATAGACTGAATTGGAGTGCATGGCGAGCTGGAAATAACCATGGGCCAAATCCAGCGATGAGAACAACTTTGAACCACCTAACGACTCAAGTGTCTCTTCAATACGCGGTAACGGAAAAGCGTCTTTCTGAGTCTGAGCATTGAGACGACGATAGTCTATACATAAGCGTAGAGACCCGTCTCGTTTCCGTACTAGAACCACTGGGCTCGCATAGGGACTCATTGACTTACGGATCACACCGCGATCAAGTAAATCCTGCAAAAGACTCTTAACTTCTGGCACACGGGATGGGACAATACGTCTGTACGGCAGATTGACAACCGAATCGTCCGTGAGTTTAATTTCATGAGGTATGAGAGTGCAATACCCTAAATCATAGGGGTCTAAAGAAAATGCATCAATGTTCTCTCTTATCAATCTCGCGGCCATGACAGCTTCTGCTTTATCTAATTCTTTCAAGCTAAGACCAGGAGGCAACTCAAAGGTTGTTCCATCCGGAAACACAAATAATTCTCTCTGTGTATTAGTTTGATAATCGTCTTCTACACGTTCAGATTGGTCGAGCTCAACTCGCACATTAGGATCTGATCGGAC
Organism: Luidia sarsii; assembly: GCA_949987565.1. Classification (NCBI taxonomy): domain Eukaryota; kingdom Metazoa; phylum Echinodermata; class Asteroidea; order Paxillosida; family Luidiidae; genus Luidia; species Luidia sarsii. The sequence goes on from OX465111.1 coordinate 9,671,498, forward strand.
ACGTGTTGTATCTACGCCCCCAATAACTGCATGTATATTACGTACGGAAACTTCAATAGCCTCATCTGAGGGATTAACCAAAATTTCGGTTGTCACGGCAACCTCACATGCTACAGCCACCGTAGCAGCGGCAGGAATGTGTACTGGGTCGGCACTTGTGTTAACAATAAAAACGTGAGTGGAAGCATCAGCCACGTGCTGAATGCCGTCAATAAATTGGTATGCACCATGCCCATCCTCCTGACAGCTACTGCCAGGTAATTGATGAGACTCTAAAAGCATCGGCCCCACTACCGAGCAAGAAAGTCCACTCACTTTACAAAAAATGTTAACTGCCATTCCAGGGGATATCGTGACAGACTCGCAAGTCTTTACTTCCCATACGCACGCACCACTAGACCCAAGGGAGTCATTAATTGGGGTGTGGTCAGATCCAAACCAACGGAGAGCTAGATCCCAGTCTGGGCTCATCTTAAGATCCACGCTATCTCTTACTCTAGGCGCCACCATGCGCAATATATTACATCCCAACAGGATGGGGAACTTGTCACGCCGGCTACCAGGCGGACAGGTTACATCATCTTTGGTCACTATAAAAATACCACAGAAGTCTTGCCCTAAAACATGAATAGGTGCCTCAAAATATCCCTCAACTGGGATTTCCAAATTGTTAGCTCCAACTAACTTAACGAATTTGCCTACTTGACCTAACTGACCAACTCTCTCTAATAAATTCTGGCGATAAAATTCGGAAGACATCAAGGATGTCTCCGCTCCAGTGTCTAAAACACAATTTACTGGAACGCCGCAAATCATAATCTGACAAGTAGGACTATTCGCAAGGACCTTATGACGCTCATTTTCGGACAATACTGCATTGGCATGTATATCTGTGGATTCACTCTCCACAATATCACATCTATTGGTGATTGAACCCACGGAATCGCCAGGCGGGCAAACAGCGGGCACCAAATTTTCCCCCGACGCCATGCCCACTACGACGGAGGAGTCTGGTTTCCCGACTTCTTGTTTTCAGACACCTGGGGGTTCGAGGTCAGACTGTCACCAGGCTGCGGTGCATTTTTGTCCTTATTCATCCTCTGATAACACTTGTCAATAGTGTGCCCGACTCTTTTACAAAAGTTGCAGCGCGGCGCACCCCGAGCCTGAGATCCCTTCTTTTCTATCAACTCTGTCAGATGCCGCAACTGAGAATTGGTCTCAGCCTGCTGTTGGATAAGGCGACCCACAGCCTCGGTTAATTGGCGTTGACTATCAACCAACCCCGTCAACACGGCCTGGCCCGGTTCGACAAAGCCGGCTGGCGCAGAAGTTACACCGGCGACGTGTGAATCTGCCCACTCCCCTGCATGGGGAGATGGGGCCGCGAAATCTACATCGCGCAAAAATGCCAGTGCGATAGAACGAAAAGCATAGAAGGGCACACCCACGTGGTCATGGCTTAATTTCTTGAGTTCCCTCTTTGTGGATGGCTCTTGAACCCCATTTACAAACTGCTCCCTGAGGGTTGATGGCCTTAAGAGCTGCAATGCCGGCTGTTCTTTCGAACCGGCAGCCAATTCAATACGATCATAGATTCGTATTAGAGACCGGCTGAATTCGGTCAGGGATTCGCCCTCCAACTGCCTCCTGGCATAGAATGTGGCATGTAGTGACTGGAGGGACTCTGTCGCACCGAATCTCAGAGTCAACAAGGAAGTTAACTTAGAAATATTGTCCCGCTCCCCCTTGGGACAGCAAAGCACCTCCTCCCTAGCCGGGCCTCCCAAATGGTCAATTGCCACATCAACCTTTTCCTTTTCCGACAACCCGAGCTGCCGTGCATATGTCTCAATATCGTTCAACCAGTCAGTAAGGTTGGGGTCACCCGGTTTCCCCGGATGCCCACAAAACCTGGTGAGCTTAACAGTCGGGGTACGCTTCAACTGTAAGTTTTGGAGCGCCCCCGCTAATGTCTCAGCTAATGCTTGCTGGGACTTAGCTAACATATCTGACATTAACTCTGGTGAAGCCATGGTCACTGGAAATAGTCACACACAAAAATCCCCAAAGGATTACGATCTCACCAACTTGTGACCCATATAGCAATCAAACCGCCCAGATAAATTGAATACAAAAACCCATGCAATTAAAATACACTGCAGCCGACCCAACAGTAGGGGGGAAAAAGGGATCCAATGTAGATCCAACATAAACACAGACACACCCTTAGGGTGGGGTCTGGAATTTACTTAATTGTATACCATCCCATCCAGGACTCTTGGTCCATGCCCATCGTAGGGCAATAAATCACGCAGAGAGCTAGACCTCCAGGGTCCATTAGTGACTGCGTCTAATCACACACATGTGCTACGTAGCAAGTATAATACTGTACCATGCCTGTACCGCTATACATGGGCTATACAATGGGAAATCAGTATACAAATTCAAATGAAATTCAAAATTTCAAATGTGAAGACCGCCTTTGATGTTGAAGTTCACATTCGGCTCATGGTGAAAATCCAAAATATGCAGCCTACCGCAATGATGTCTGAGCACCCCTCCGTCACAGCGTGGGTCCCTTCCTTCCTGGGCGACTTGGTCAGTCTTGCTTGGAACTGGAAGATCGACTCAGTTCACTTGGATTCTGCGGTGATAAGCTAGCTGCAATACCGAGCTCGGAAGTGAAGCACATCACGACATGCAGGTTCTGAGGTGTCTTGACTCGTATCCGCCGTCGACTTGACGCCAATCCTGTCTACGACGCCATTATTTGTAGCGAGGCGACTATGGGCGCCCGGCTGAAAGTACGGCGACGACTCCCGTCAGCCGCCAGATGGGACTGTGTAGTCCCGATTCGGGGACTGGTCGTCAAGTTAAAGAAGACACTCGACGCATTCTTTTGAGGCTCGATCTCTCCAATCTCTTTATTATAAAGAATGTCACGTATGACAGAAGAAGACAAAGACACCCTGTTGACAAATAGAAGAACAATAACAAAATCAACAATTTGGGTTTTATACAAAACAAACTTCTCCACACCGGGCACAGCGTAGGTGCACGCGCGCACAATCCCACAGCACCTGGCGAACATCAAACATGATGGACCAGAACAACAACACACAAACAACAAAACATACAACTATAAAACAGACTCCAACTCACCCAGATACCGCTAACGGCCTATGCAAGTATAGTACACACCAGACAACACTCTCCGCATCTTCTCAGATGGGATCGGGAAGAGCTGAGAGATTGCCGTCTCCGATCAAGTCAAACAGTGGTGTGTGTCCCGCAGGGGGATGGACCCAACCCTCGCTCTCAGTTTTACGACCTGTTGAAGGTCTCTCACCCAGGGACAAACTTAAAGGAAATACGGTATTAAGCCGCCTCGGTGTAGGCCCTATTCCCAAACAAAGAGAACCGTTAAATAATTACAAAGAGGATAAAAGAATATAAAAGGTTATACAACAAATAATAATTATGCATTGAACCAAGGGACAAATAATAATTTAAAAATCCAGTATAGTGTGTAGAATTAAAGTGTATGTGTGGTGAGGCCTATTTTTCCTCGCGTAGTTGCATCAACTATACACTGGCACTGGCAGTGAACACACAAGGCATGCTCCAGGGGTGTCCAAGGATAAGCCGAATCCCCACATTAAAATATATGTACTGCTGAGGTTCATGAATAGACTTTCGGATAATATGCACAGACAAGGCAAATCACAGCAATATTCAACCCTTTTTTATCCGCTAAATTGACAAGGAAACAAAGAAAGAAAGAAAAAAGTCAAATTGAAACACACATATGCCTAAATAAATATAAAGATTATGTCGTGATATTCTGGTTCATTAAAACCCCATCCACTGCTTCACACATATAGTCTTCATATTAATAATGATTCATATATTAATGAATCACAATAATTCATAAATTTATCAATGCATACAATAGATACATACAACTGTTTACTTCATAACTTAAATTTTAAAAATCAGGTCTGTGCTTGTGATGGCATCCCTCAATAGATTCAAATTTTTACCTCAGTTTCAAATACAGTCTTGTAAACATTAGTAATCGATACTGATTAGTAATTGATGATGTATTGATACTGGTTGATGCAATTTCTTCCACCAACAAATTTAAAGCATTTTGATAATCACCTTCAAAGAATCGATAATATTTTTTGTTCAATCAATTAAAGGAAAACCTGACCTGTAACTTTTGAACATTTGAGAAGATGGAAAGGAATTTTTCACTGGACTAGGACTGTATTTCGAATACTGGTTTAACCCATCCTAAAATGGTGGCCGTCCAGAATAATAAAATAGACTTTGTGGGGTGCCAGGGAGAAAAAATTAACAATGCTTTAACCACTTCGCGCCGGGACCTCCGAATCCGGAGCTCCGTTGGCTTGACTATGCGACGGGCCCTCCGAATCCGGGCACCACTATTGTCCACATTCTAGACAAAGACTCTTTTCAGCTTAGAACAAAGCAATACGAATCAGTACAAAGACCCTTTTTGACGCAATTTGCAACATGAATTGCAAGATTAGCAGCAGTAATTGTCTGACCTTTACTGTGGAGTATCGAGGAATACCGCGCTGCCGCTGAAAGCACACAGGGGACATTGTCTTTGCATGCCACACAGCCCAACGGACGTCGTCGTCGGTGAGGCATTGGAATTCCCCCACATTCTTTACCGTAATCTGTACGCTAGATTTGACTGCCTGGATTATTTTCTATCAAATATGAAGAACCTTCTTTTAAGTGAATGTAGAAACAAGATTGTGTGCAAGAGCAAAATAGACCGATTAGGGAGCCCAATGGAAACAAATTGCTATTAAAGGGGCTCAGTAATCTTATCGCTATCTAATTAACTTGACTAATTAGCGAGCATTGTTTAAAAAACATACTGTATTGCAGTCATGAGCACTGAAAAATGCCTGGCGCGAAGTGGTTAAACTTCAGCCACACAGCCCAACGGTCGTCGGTCTGGCATTGGAATTCCCCCCACATTCTTTACCGTAATTTGTACGCTCGTTTGTGGCCGACCAACTCGAAGATTTGACTGCCTGGAGTGGAGGCTGGAGTCTGCGGTCAGGGATTGTCAGCAGCGTACATGCACGCACACACACACATCCGTTACGGTCCATTGACGACGCACAAAGGGCCCTTTTTCGAACGGATAATCTCTTGACAAAAGCCATAACGACGTCCAAATTGTGCCAGGTTTTACTCTCTTGTACCCATAGTATACCCTTATCGATTTATTTCACAGAAATATATTGTTCCGATTGTTTTAGCAAGATTTTAAAATGATGCATTGTTCAAAAACCCCCGTATGGCCGTCATCGGCGCTGACCCCCCCCCCCCCCGGCGCGAAGTGGTTAATACATACCTGAGGGTATACTAACCACATATCAACCCTAAGTATGATTTCAATTACCCGGTATGTATCTCACTCTAACGGCCAGGTAATTAAACTTATAACATTATGTCACAGCGTTTTCCCAAAATATGACCTTTTTCAGTTTTATGTACAGTAAGATACACACAAACCCAGAAAATATTATTCATGGTGCAAATCACACACCCACAGGCCTATAACATTCATGCATCTAAATAGTAAAAATGTCCTTTTATCTATAAATCATAATTTAAAACATGTCACTGCGCTGTGACTGTCATTGCATTTGTATAGGGCTACTGTATGTACATGTACATGTATTTTATATTGGTTTACTGAAACTCCAAGTGACTCATTATATTGTAGCACCACAGCCTATTATAACTGTTTACAACTCCAAACTAAGATGCCCTGCATTTATCATCACTGGCTGAGGTAACCACATAACACAAGAAATGGAGGAATTGAAAAATTGGCAAAGAAATCTTTTACTGGACCGGGACTTGAACCCAAGACCTCTGGATCAATGTAGTACCAGTGGTCTTCCATCTGAGCTATTCAGCCCTTAGATGGCAGCCTTCCCAAATAGTGAACTAGTCTATGCCAGGGTGGGGGTGCAAGTCAGAAGCAATTCAACCATTAAGTGCAGGGATTAGACCCCGCTTTCATTCAGATGCAAACAACTACGTAATTGTTGTAAACCTGGCTACAGCAACTTGGGGATCACACAAAGTGGATGCAGCTTTTTCAATTCAAGTCAAACAAACAAAAGAAAAACTGACTGGGAACTTTTGAACAAATTGAAAAAAGAAAATGGATGTAAGTGGATGTTCATAGCCATCCATAGAGTAAGTATAATTATGTCGGTTTGCAGCATTGTGTATCAAAGCTTGGATACACAATGCTGCAAACCGACATAAAGACAGCTTACAATATGTTCTTTAAATTGTGGAAAATAGCAGAAAATCCACTCATGCTAATTAATTACCGGTATGCATGCGAGATAGCAACCCAAAATTTTGTTTTTGCATGTGGCCCTTATACGCTTCCGTACGTTTCAAAATTTGATTTCTATATGAAAAAAAAATTCAGGTGATTAGCACTCATCATATGTGATTTAAATATCTACCTCATTGCACTCATCATTTTCGGCACGACCCAACTTTCGTTGACGGATGCCATCATCCAACAAGCTCTTGATGGCCGACTGAGAGACATCCGATTCGGATTCCTCAACCTCAATTTCCTCACTGGACACACTGTGTGGATGAGCATCAGTCTCCCCGGACGTTTGTAGGTCGCTTGAGATACGGCTTTCCAGTCTCCAAAGAGTTGCAGAATCTGTGTGGTCTACTCCCTCTGTAAGGAACAAAACAAAATATTACCTTCTAAAGAACTTAAGTTCAGAATACTTGGCTACCCATCTTGGATCTGCTATTGGGTCAGGTGGTTTAGACTTATTTTGGAGATGTTTCAAGGTCAAACAAATAAAGGAAAAACTGACTGAGAACTTTTGAACAAAATGGCAAAGAAAACTTTGACTGGACTGGGATTTGAATCTGAGAGCTCTGGTTTTGCATACTAGTGCTTTTACCATCTGAGCAATCCAGCCCTTAGACGGTGGCTTTCCAAATTAGTCAACTAGTATTTGCCTGTGTGGGACCACGACGCCATTACCAAAGAGGTCAAACTAGACAAAGACTGCACACGTAAATACATGCTATTTATATGCGTGCACATATTACGTAGGCCTATATCGTCAGCCTCTTTCGGCAGAAGTTGCACTTGCTTCCACCATTTTGCAGTGTAACAACTGCAGAAAACCCAGAAATAACATTTCTTACTACAAGTGAGTATTTCTATAAAAAATTATTATTATTTATGGGCCCTTGAGCCTGACCCGTTTGTGAATATGCTCATGTCATGGCCGGCAATGGGAATGCCAAGGTCCAAGGAGATCCAAGAATTGATCAAGAATTGATCAATAATGACATTATGTGCACAAAGGCCAAAGCACATAGATAATCAGAATGATATACAAAAATGTTGCAAACTGCTTACTGACTAAAATTACCAAAATGCAAATTTCAAAATTTAGTGGGCCTGACGTTTCGATCCTAGCAGGACCTTTCTCAAAGGCAGAGTGACAAGGACAAAACAGATACAGAACACGAAGGAAGGGGGAAGAGAGAAATTGGACACGGATGAGAAACAAAGGACAAAGAGTAAAGCGGGCGAGATCAAAGGGAAGGGCAAGGAGTATGGTAGGGATTAGTGAGAAGAGGGGTGTCCATTTTACCGGCTTTGATTGTAGACCTAAGGCCATAGATACGTTTTTTGAGGGTGTTTTTGGTCTCGCCAACATACTGAACATTACAAACTCTACAAGAGATGAGGTAAGAGATGAGGAAATCAGAATATTAACAGTTTACTTTAAGTCAAAGTTAAAACCGAGAAGCATTTTCTTAGGAAACACTTATTTTTGCACAGACTGCATGGGTTTTCAAGTGTTTTCTGTGTATAGAAATATATCCTATTTTACTTTCACACACTTGGATTTTCTCATTTAAAACAATACTAAAATCGGCGAATATTTAAATGTTAACCAGTTCTGGCAGTGAAGTGCTGTGACAAAAATGTGTTCACACAACTTCAGAACAACTTTGCCATTCACAGTCAATGAACTCCCTGCTTGAAATCCCTGCTTGTAAAACAAGATGTTCAGTCAAGAACATTGTTTTTCAGCCAATCAGTATTGAGTTTTCAATGTGCTTGGTTTTTTAATAGCGTGTTTTGTCTATTCCGTGAAATCACTTCTTACTCCATAAATAAAGTGCCCTGCTCTCTTTTTACTCAAACATGCCGTGACTGAAGAAATGTAGGCTATCATAAACAGCTGTACAGTTACCGGCATAAAGTTTGTCAAGAAGGATCACAGTATGGTGACTTTGGTCTGCTGTTTCGGTAGGGCTTTTTTTAGATGCATACATGATTCCACCTACATGTACATTTAACATTACACTTTCACTCTCAGGTCTTCTTTTGAACATTGAAAATGACATTGCCTCATTAATATTCATGAGATGACATCACGGTCACAAGATAGCATTTTTTGGATACACCTTTTCCCAACTTGGATACATGCCAAGTGTGGATCTAAATTTGAAACTTTGCTCACATGTAACGTGACCTTTGATGACGTTAGAATTGCCAAAAGTTTCAGGGCACATCTGCATCTAGTGTTCTAAGTATGTGCCAAGTTTAAAGTTTATTGCTTTTGATTTATTGCTCGTAAGGATGTCTAGAATGATTTTGTGCACAAAACATATGAGGCTCAGCGAGAGAAAAAAAAACCCGAAAAAAAACCAAAAAACAAATCTTTACAAAAACAGCAGAAAAGCCAACTAGAGATTTAAGTCTGTTGGCAAATAAAACATAACGCTTTTCCGCATCTGGATCTCTTATTTTTTTTTCGGCAATAGCGGGATTCGAATCCATACCCTCCATTTCTAGCCCAAAAAGAAGCACATATTTTGTGCACAACGTGTATGAGACCTCATTATAATATTAAAAAAATCATAATAATTCTGAACAATGGTCAATAGGTCCCAAACCCAGGATTTGGAATGTCTAGCCCAATAGCTAAATGCTCACCAAATTAAAAAAAAGATTGACCATTGGCTAATATGTGCTTTAAAATCACGCTCATGATGACGTCACGATTGCGTCATGGCATTTTGGCCCCGGGGGTGTTTCTTAACTACATCCCCAATAGATATAACCAAAAAAATGAAAAAATGCTCAGTTGAATGTTACAATCTGAAAAGTTTATGACCTCATTGATATTCATGAGACAACGCCATGATCAAATAGGGCAATTTTTGGATACACCTTTTCCCAACTTAGATATAGTGCAAAATTGAAACCTAACGGAATTGCATTTTTGCTTAAAATGGAGTTTGAAATTTGCCCCTATTAAGCACTGTCACGTGACACATGATGACGTCATGAAGTTTTCAAGACCACTGTGCAATAGTTCAGCTTGTTTTCTGTAAATGAAGTCTTCAAGCGCCTGACAAGCAGAATGTTATTTAGTTTTGTACTGGAGCCAATGGTCACTTGTGTGAAATAGTATGCGTTGACAGGTGAAATTTGACTTTCCTCTGAAACTGCCAACTGGTTGTTGATGTTTCCATACAAAATGTGCTTGGAACATGAGTTAATATCAACATTGACCATTGTAATGTGTTTTACCTGTATTTCAATACCTGATTCCTCACTTTTTGATATTACAAGTTTTAATTCATTGTCTTTCAGGCTTATGAACTAAGCGTTTGTAGTCCACTCCATTTCTGGTTATGAATCAGAGAACCCCGTTCAACTGTTTTAATAACAGTATAATCCTAAGTATAAAGAAGGCAGATGACAATTTTATTATAAATAGGTAATGCAGAATTGTAAATTGTTTGTCATCTTCATGCAAGATGTAACTGGTACATGTGTACATTTTTTACTACACGTACTAATCTCTGTAAAATTCAGATTAAGTGTGCACTTCACAACAGCAATTTATAGAAATTTTCAACATGCTAAAATGTAATTTTGCAAAGGTCATGCCCCTTTCAAAAATCATGCATTATGCCCCATGCCCATTTAAAAATCCCAGATCTGTCTCTGTGTATCAAGATGCAGTCAACTCCTCCTTTGATAATTAAAACAAGATGACTTGTAAAACTATTCAGTTGTATAATGACATTATCCATTTAAAAGGCAACTGGTACATGCATTAATTTCTTTTAATTTCAAGTTCAGTCTATTGTTGAACGTACTGTGCCGGTACCTGCAATGCACTAAACGATCCCCAACAGTTTTCTAACATGTTTCTTTCAGTATAGTCATCATGAATGTTTCCAGGTTTTGCATTCTAATTCATATTTGCATGAAAATACACAATTTTAACTTCCTAAGAAGTGTGAAATACCGGTACAGTGAAATATCATAAGGGTACACTGCTAATTTTGATTCTGCTTTAGTTTATGAAATTTGAAAACTGAAGTCTGTTGATAATGATTTTAAGAATTGCAAGGTTTTCAACTGTTGCATTGTTTTCCAAAATCACTATTTGACTTTTTATATTACATCTTTTAATTTTTTTAGAATTTTTTGCTGACTTTTAACCAATTTAAATTAAGTAAAAAAAATCATGACAATAGGACTTCATTTTGTTTAACTTCAGATGCCTGTCTGAAATGACAAAATGCAAAGACTTTTAAAATCGATCAAATTCTCTGTATTTGTCTTAAAACTAAAGGGGATTTGATATTGATATTATTATGGTTGCAAATAAATACTTTATATCACTGAAACAAATCTAGAAAATGCAAGTGTACTTATTCCCAGTTATTTTCCTATTTCCCTAAAACGAATTTTTAGTCTGGTTCCAGGGCATAAACATTTCCCAAACGAATCTAGGGGCCTTTTCCAAAACCCGGCTTAGGCTTCGGCTTCGGCTCCGGCTTCGTCTCTGTTATCCAAAAACTTAAAAACACAGGTTGGAGTTCTTTGTTGCAGTTGAAGCTTCTGATTCTTTTTCAAAATACAAAGCCAAAGGCCTTCCGTTTTCATGCCTTGTACTTGAAAATGGACGAAACAAAGAAAGACAAAGCCGGAGCCTGAGCCGGGTTTTGGAAAAGGGCCTAGATACCGGTACAATCGAAAGGCAATAGTGTGATACATCAGGTCGGGTAACCAGAGTAGCGTCATTGTGACTGTACATGGGGGTGCATGAGACTTTAGCATGCCATATCCGTTACGATGTATGCTGAAATTGGCAAATTATCAAGGGACTTTTCACCCTTTTGTACCCTTTTGTCGGAATGACAACATTCACCAATGGATTCCCCGCACCCCGCACACAAACTATATGTATGCTTGTTTTTGTGTAGTTCCGAGTACGGTGCTACGAAGGTCACTGAGCGGAATTTTTCGGTGCGTTTCATGGCCTAGTTTGTCTACCAAAGCTTCATTCGCCACAAAAAAATAAATATAAAAATATGCATACATAGTATATAAAAATATAAAAATATGCATACTTAGTAGATATTTTGGTAAGTAAATGAAGTAGATGAAGTAAATGAAGTAGACTTAACACTTTGAAATTTTGTTATGTGAAAAAAGAGGGGTATTGCTTTGGCAAAGTTTGTCTACCAAAGCTTCATTCGCCACAAATAAATTAAATGCTACAGTGCTTTTTCTATAAGAATTCCAAGTAACAACAATATGAAGCAGGAAAAAAAAAAACCTAAGATACATCCAGATATTTCTTTCCCCTCAGATGAAAAAGTTTTGCAAAGAAGGTGTCAACTTAATCTGCAACATATGATTTGATTAGAAATTCCTCATTCAAACAAATACACAAAACACTGAATAGGAGCATTTTCAGAAATTTTTTGGAAAGATTTTGAAAAATGGCAGGGAAAACTTTGACTGGAGTGGGACTTGAACCGAGATCTCTGGTATGTGAACCCAGTGGTCTCATGTTCAAGTCCCCGTCCAGTCAGAGATTTCTTTGGCATTAAAAAAAACCCACAAAATGACCTACCAGGGTTAAGTATGGGAAGCTGCGGAGTGTTGAGTCTGGACACTATTGCTGCAAGGTCAGTGAAACGTGGATTCTGACCAACAGTCTGCAACAAAAAATTGAAGGTATAACCAAAATGAATTTCATCAATGTCTCACTTTCACTTTGACTAACAAAAATGCATATGCTTCCCTCTTTATCAAAATAACCATAAGGGTGTTGTTCTTGAGCCCTGTCTTTTAAATCTCGACAGCTATATTAAGTATGGTACAATGCAATTTCTGTTTTAAAAAGGTGGCTATGTCCAACTGAAAGCTCGCCCTACAACACCTACCTGTGGCTGGTCACTCCTTCTACGCTGGTTGTCCCGTTTTTCCTTAAAAAGGTCATCTAGGTATTTACTCTTTTTCCAGCCATCAAAAACTGTTTTGCCATGGTGGTAGCCAATATCACAGAGGTCTTGGTACTTGTGGAAGTGCATTGTCTTGTATCTTAAGTAGAGGATTATAGAACAAAAAGTGAATTTAAGAAATAAGGACTGTATTTCTCTTTTGAGAATCCCAGGCTCATGATCTTTAGATTCACTAGTAAGGCATTTTGTTACATATATTTTAAAAAGCAGAAAGACTATTAGAAGGAAAGCATGCTTTAAGCTATGTTCAGGGCCTCTTCCAAGTTGTATATTAACACAACTTCTTTCAGACTTGGTCATTTTCAAACATGAGTGACACGACAATCGGAGAGTCAGAATTTTTCCACATGGAGGATATGAATGGATCATAACTACCATACTAGGTCTAATGTAGGACTGGCATGTGCCATTAACAGTTGGATTTGAATTCTACAATTTGTTAATTAAATTATGATTTAAAAAAGGTGCGTGAGTGACACGACAAATTTTGGACATGGGTTTCTGAGCATTATCGGTTATGGTGGGATTCGTGCCAAAGTAGATCTCCAAGAGAACCATGAGTACTAGTAAATGTATATGAATAGTGTACCTATCTAACATATATACATGTAGTCACAATCAATCACTCCCTCTCTGTGGCAAATGGTTCCCCCCATGTGCCGTGAGTGACACGACATCCAAAACGTGAGTGACACGACAAGTGCAAAAATACAACATTTATCTCCACAATCCAAGTATTTTAGGCCTTACATGTATGTGCAAGAGTGAAATAATATCAACAAAAAAACAAATGTTTCAGCATTATTTAACAACTGTCCTCTTCAAAGATGATACGCAAGCAGTGCAGCCTCATGGGTCAACATCGCTGCCTGAAACCGGATGTTGAAAGGCGATTGTCTAAACAGTGTTTTAGCAGCTAAACCTACGTATCGGCTTTAGTGCTAAACCGACCTCTCGAGCACTTTTAAATTGGTGTGTTAGCGATGAGTTGAACCAGATCAGTTTTAAATTTCAAACGGTGTCAGAGCGTAAGTCTTGGTTCATACACACATTTAAAAAATTGATTGGGTTTAAATGACAATTTTAGCGAATTTAAACACTGTCGGAATGTACCCACTTCCCATTGTCTCACTCTACCAATGGGTAACTTGAAACTGCCTTTTATGTGTCAAAACTAAATGGACTTGACAACTCTGTTACATGATGTCCCCAATTACCACCAATTTCATTCTCACAGAACTTCAGTAATATTACTAGTAATCAGAACTGCAGATTTGAAATACACTATACATGTAAATGATATGATGCAAATTGCAAACACAAACATGTCTTAACCTGTAGAGGAACTCACTGTCACCAGACTATTCCATTAGCAATGGCTAAGTTGGAAAACAAATAGAGAAGGCTACAGTAGGCCTACAGTGTACTTGTTGCCAGGAATGACTTTTGACTATGTCCATTGTTTTGATTTAGTATAATGGTTCAGGGATTAGTCTATGTCTTGATTTATGTACAATATATTGTGAGTGACACGACATCGTGAGTGACACGACAGAACTTTAACTGTTGATTCTGGCTTTACCTATTACAAATTGGACAAAGTTACTTTATATAAATAAGGTATGGGGAAACTCTATTTGCGACTGTTTTGGGGTAATTTAATTTTTGAAATACACAGCTGTAGAAAACTTTTTATGTTTAAAACGTGAGTGACACGACTACCATTAGCAATGGCTAAGTTAGAAAACAAAAAGGGTAGGCTACAGTTAGGCCTACTTGTTGCCAGGAATGACATTTGACTATGTCCATTGTTTTGATTTAGTATAATCATACTATAATGTTTCAGGGATTAGTCTATGTCCTGATTTATGTACAATATATCGTGAGTGACATGACATGGTGAGTGACACGACAGAAATTTAACTGTTGATTCTGGCTGTTGATTCTGGCTGTTGATTCTGACCAAATTACTATATAAAATAAGCTATGGGGAAACTCTATTTGCTCCTGTATTGGGGTAATTTAATTTTTGAAATACACAGCTGTAGAAAACTTTTTATGTTTAAAACGTGAGTGACACGACAACCATTTTTGAAAACTTTAAATCCCTCATTTATTCAAAAAATGATTTCCGAGAATATATAATGTTATTCAGGAGTTAAATAGCATTATATATTCTCTGCAAATACAAATGTTACATCATGATATGCTATATGTGTGTTTTAATGCAAAAATCAACATTTTGGAACATTTAAAAACCCTTGTACTAATTTCACTGTATTTACAAGAAATAATAATCTTAAAAAAAAAATTGAAATGGAAAAATATAGTCTAAGACATCTAGTTTCCAAAAATATTGAAGCCGACTGATTTCTTGCAAGTTTTAATTTTGACCCTCATGTCCACTTATGTTTGAAAATGGCCACTTGCCAGCACCAGTGGAAGATAACCATGGAATAATATGTCCAAGCATGCCCTCTCTTTGTAACGTTGTGCCAATTGAAGCTAGAGAGATAAAATGTGTTATTCCCTCCAGCCACATGATCTAGATCACAGTTCTCTGGTCATCAACTGAGGGTCACCTTGGTATTTGTGTATGTGACCAGGTGAGTTGTGAAGGTTACCTTGTGAGGTTACCTTGGTATGGAAATAGACAAAAACAACCTATTTGTGTATGTGACCAGGTGAGTCCTGAAGGTTACCTTGTGAGGTTACCTTGGTATGGAAGTAGACAAAAACAACCTATTTGTGTATGTGACCAGGTGAGTTATGAAGGTTACCTTGTGAGATTACCTTGGTATGAAAGTAGACAAAAACAACCTATTTGTGTATGTGACCAGGTGAGTTGTGAAGGTTACCTTGTGAGGATACCTTGGTATGGAAGTAGACAAAAACAACCTATTTGTGTATGTGACCAGGTGAGTTGTGAAGGTTACCTTGTGAGGTTACCTTGGCATGAAAGTAGACAAAAACAACCTATTTGTGTATGTGACCAGGTGAGTTGTGAAGGTTACCTTGTGAGGTTACCTTGGTATGAAAGTAGACAAAAACAACCTATTTGTGTATGTGACCAGGTGAGTTGCGAAGGTTACCTTGTGAGGTTACCTTGGTTTGGAAGTAGACAAAAACAACCTATTTGTGTATGTGACCAGGTGAGTTGTGAAGGTTACCTTGTGAGGTTACCTTGGTATGAAAGTAGACAAAAACAACCTATTTGTGTATGTGACCAGGTGAGTTGTGAAGGTTACCTTGTGAGGTTACCTTGGTATGGAAGTAGACAAAAACAACCTATTTGTGTATGTGACCAGGTGAGTTGTGAAGGTTACCTTGTGAGGTTACCTTGGTATGAAAGTAGACAAAAACAACCTATTTGTGTATGTGACCAGGTGAGTTGCGAAGGTTACCTTGTGAGGTTACCTTGGTATGAAAGTAGACAAAAACAACCTATTTGTGTATGTGACCAGGTGAGTTGTGAAGGTTACCTTGTGAGGTTACCTTGGTATGAAAGTAGACAAAAACAACCTATTTGTGTATGTGACCAGGTGAGTTGCGAAGGTTACCTTGTGAGGATACCTTGGTATGGAAGTAGACAAAAACAACCTATTTGTGTATGTGACCAGGTGAGTTGCGAAGGTTACCTTGTGAGGTTCCCTTGGTATGGAAGTAGACAAAAACAACCTATTTGTGTATGTGACCAGGTGAGTTGCGAAGGTTACCTTGTGAGGTTACCTTGGTATGGAAGTAGACAAAAACAACCTATTTGTGTATGTGACCGGGTGAGTTCTGAAGGTTACCTTGTGAGGTTACCTTGGTATGAAAGTAGACAAAAACAACCTATTTGTGTATGTGACCAGGTGAGTTGTGAAGGTTACCTTGTGAGGTTACCTTGGTATGAAAGTAGACAAAAACAACCTATTTGTGTATGTGACCAGGTGAGTTCTGAAGGTTACCTTGTGAGGTTACCTTGGTATGGAAGTAGACAAAAACAACCTATTTGTGTATGTGACCAGGTGAGTTGTGAAGGTTACCTTGTGAGGTTACCTTGGTATGAAAGTAGACAAAGACAACCTATTTGTGTATGTGACCAGGTGAGTTGCGAAGGTTACCTTGTGAGGTTACCTTGGTATGGAAGTAGACAAAAACAACCTATTTGTGTATGTGACCGGGTGAGTTCTGAAGGTTACCTTGTGAGGTTACCTTGGTATGGAAGTAGACAAAAACAACCTATTTGTGTATGTGACCAGGTGAGTTCTGAAGGTTACCTTGTGAGGTTACCTTGGTATGGAAGTAGACAAAAACAACCTATTTGTGTATGTGACCAGGTGAGTTGTGAAGGTTACCTTGTGAGGTTACCTTGGTATGAAAGTAGACAAAAACAACCTATTTGTGTATGTGACCAGGTGAGTTCTGAAGGTTACCTTGTGAGGTTACCTTGGTATGGAAGTAGACAAAAACAACCTATTTGTGTATGTGACCAGGTGAGTTGCGAAGGTTACCTTGTGAGGTTACCTTGGTATGAAAGTAGACAAAAACAACCTATTTGTGTATGTGACCGGGTGAGTTCTGAAGGTTACCTTGTGAGGTTACCTTGGTATGGAAGTAGACAAAAACAACCTATTTGTGTATGTGACCAGGTGAGTTGTGAAGGTTACCTTGTGAGGTTACCTTGGTATGAAAGTAGACAAAGACAACCTATTTGTGTATGTGACCAGGTGAGTTGCGAAGGTTACCTTGTGAGGTTACCTTGGTATGAAAGTAGACAAAGACAACCTATTTGTGTATGTGACCAGGTGAGTTCTGAAGGTTACCTTGTGAGGTTACCTTGGTATGGAAGTAGACAAAAACAACCTATTTGTGTATGTGACCGGGTGAGTTCTGAAGGTTACCTTGTGAGGTTACCTTGGTATGAAAGTAGACAAAAACAACCTATTTGTGTATGTGACCAGGTGAGTTGCGAAGGTTACCTTGTGAGGTTACCTTGGTATGGAAGTAGACAAAAACAACCTATTTGTGTATGTGACCGGGTGAGTTCTGAAGGTTACCTTGTGAGGTTACCTTGGTATGGAAGTAAGTAAATAACCTATTTGGCTTCTGCACCAGGAGAGTTGTGAGGGTGAAGATTGATGTGTAGCAGAACAGATGGGTGCGCACGATCCACAATCAGCCCATCAGGAAAAACATTTGGGTTGGCTCACTTCGGCTTAGAGTTCCAACACACGAGTCGAAACACACACAGCTTTCTTTGACAACGTCATTGGCTTTTCCACCGCTTCAGCGAAGCGGAAAAGCTATTGTAATTGTTCTTATTTTTTTTTCTTTTTAGCTTTTCCGCCGCTTCTGTGAAGCGGAAAAGCTATTGTTTTTGTTCTGATATTTTAAGTTTTTCCGCCATGAAGCGAAGCGGAAAAGCTATTGTTATTGTTCTGATTTTAAGCTTTTCCGCCGCGAAGCGAAAAAGCTATTGTTGTTGTTCTGATTTTTAGCTTTTCCAACGCAAAGCGGAAAAGCTATTGTTTTTGTTCAGATTTGTAGCTTTTCTGCACGCTTCAGCGAAGCGGAAAAGCTATTATTGTTGTTCTGATTTTTTTTAATAGCTTTTCCGCCACGAAGCAGAAAAGCTATTGCTTTTGTTCTGATTTTTTTCCCCTTCTTCTTAGGTTTTCCGCCAGGAAGCGGAAAAGCTGTTGTTGTTCTGATGTGTTTTTTTTTAGCTTTTCCGCCGCGAAGCGGAAAAAGCTATCACTTTTGTTCTGATTTTTTTTTATTCCTTCTTCTTCTTAGCTTTTCCGCCGCAAAGCGGAAAAGTTATTGATTTTTGTTCGGATTTGCTGAAGTTGTCTTTAAAACTTCATGACGTCACCACTTGTCACGTGACAGCGCTAGGGACAAATTTCAAAGTCCATTTTTAGCAAAAGTAAAAATTTGTTTGGTTTCATCTTTGCACTTTGAGGGTACAGGTTCGAACCCCGTTTTTTTAAAGAGAACCAGATGCAGAAAAGCGTTATATTCTGTTTGCCAACAGACATAAATCTCTAGTTTCTTCTCTTTCTTGTGTCAAAAATCCCATAGACAAAGCACAGGGATTTCCTGACTGGCACTTTTGCGATTGAACACACTTTGATTTTTTTCAAACTTGGCTATTGAAAGTGACAGTGCTTTAAAGGGGCAAATTTCAAACTCAATTTAAAGCCAAAATGGAATTTCGTTTGGTTTTTATTTTTCACTGTATCTAAGTTGGGAAAAGGTGTATCCAAAAATTGACCTCATTTGATCGTGACATAATCTCATGAATATTAATGAGGTCATAAACTTCTAAGATTGTAACATTCAATTGAGCATATTTGGCCATCGGAGCAAGAAATTTTTCATTTTTTCATTTATATCTATTGGGGATGTAGTTTAGAAACACCCCCTGGGGCCAAAATGCCATGACGGAATCATGACGTCTTCAAAATGCGTGTTTTTAAAGTACATATTAGCCAATGGTCAATCTTCTCGAAATTTGGTGGGCATTTAGCTATTGGGCTTGACAATTCAAATCCTGAGTTTGGAACAGATTGACCATTGTTCAGAATTATTATGATTTTTTTATATTAAAATGAAGTCCCATAGACTTTGTGAACAAAATATGCACGTGCGTTTTGGGGTAGGAATGGAGGGTACGGGTTCAAATCCGTTGATGTCAATTTGTTTTTCCAAATATTTTGATGCCAGATGCGGAAAAGCGTTATGTTCTGTTTGCCAACAGACATAAATCTTTAGCTTTTCCGCAGCAAAGTGGAAAAGCTGTTGTTGTTGTTCTTATTAGCTTTTCCGCCGCGAAGCGGAAAAGCTATTGTTTTTGTTCTGATTTTTTTTTTTTTTTTCTGGTCGGAAAAATCCCATAGACAAAGCACATGGTTTTTCTCCGGGCACTTTTGCCATTGAACACATTTGGATTTTTTTCAAACTTTGCAAATGCATAGAGCCTTTGCTGAAGTTGTGCACAGTTGTCTTAAAATTGTTATGACGTCATCATGTGTCACGTGACAGTGTTTTAAAGGGGCAATTTTCAAACTCCCACTGCATGCACCCCCTCAACCTCAACCCCCCTTAGGACCTTCTTCCTCCATCGTTAGAGCATGGAGGTTAAAGCAACTGACCAAGGCCACCAAACCTATTCGTACAGTACACACATGTTTGAATAGATGAGGACGGACCCCACTCTGTCTCCCCTCTCTCTCTACCCCCTCTCTATTTCCCTCTCTCCCCGCCCCCCTCTCACTCTCCCCTCTCACTCCCCCTCTCTTGCACCCCCTCCCTCCCTCACCCTCTCCCTCTCTATCCCCCTTTTCTCTTCACCCTCTCTCTCCCTCTATCTCCCTTTCTCTCGGCTCTCTCTCTCTCTCTCTCTGCCCCTTCTCTAGGCTTATCCATGGCTGCTACCTCACCAGCAGGTCCCGACAACATTTTTCCCCTCTCTCCCCTCTCTACATCTCTCCCGCCTTTTCTTACTCCATCCCCTTCTCCCCTCTCCCCCAAAATCCCCGCTCTCCTCGCCCTCCCTCTGCCCCTCTCTCGGCTCTGCCAGCCTATAAACACTTTGCGCACCTGCTGTATACAGCTTGTACAGTAGAAGGGCATTTACTGAACACCCCTCCTCGACCCAGTCTGAGGCAGTGGTACTGTCCAAGCAAGGGGCCCCCCTCCACCTTGAGACAAGCACACACATTCCCATAGATGTACATTAGCCATAGTCCAAAAAGACATCTGGAGATAGAGGTATGGAAATTATTTTTTTCATCACCACAGGCATTTTAAAACTACTGGCAGCATATGTAAGGTATCATCAGAAAGGAAAAATTGTACTCTTTCATGTGATTCAGAAATTAAAGCGTAACTAATTTTAATGAATTTCTATGAATTTTTGAAAAAAAATAAGATTTTCATTTCTAATTTCCGTTATGTTTACGTCACGGTTTTAAAACTAGTCATGTGCATTGTCCGAGCGTGTGGCAATCTTCCTGCCGAATTTGAAACGATTTCCTCAAACTTCGCCTCAGGCTTCGAGTTAAATTACATTTTCGGACATTTTCAACCTGCGGCTAGAGGGCGCTAGAGTACTTGATGACGTCATATATGAATGAATTACAGATAGTGACTCAACTTTGACCTCACAAAGTCAACATATAGTTTGTATCTGTCTCCAAATTTGAATATGAACATTTACAACGTCACTTCCTGTTTCGACCAGAAGACGAGGTCAAATGATATCACAAAGGTCATCAAACTCTAGTGCCTGGAAACACCTCTCACATGCCGCAAACAGCAAGACAAGGGAGCCAACCGTTGATTTGTTATGATTTTTTGAAGGTTTTCAAGTTCAAATTTCAAACAGCGGTCAAACCAATTTTAGGCACAAGGTTGGGTCATGTACTTTGTGTGTGTCAAGTTTGGCTGAAGAATCTTCTGTAGTTCTCTAGATTCCGAGGCGAAAAGAATCAAGGAGGAAGAAGACCAAGAAGTAGAAGAAGATGCAAAAGAAGAAATGAAAAAAAAAATCAGAACAAACAGAATGTCTTCTCCGTTACGCTGTAGCTGCGGAAAAGCCTATAAAAAAACTAGAGAAAACTTGAAAAAAATCCAAATGTGTTCAATGGCAAAAGTGCCCGGAGAAAAACCATGTGCTTTGTCTATGGGATTTTTCCGACCAGAAAAAAAAAATAAAAAATCAGAACAAAAACAATAGCTTTTCCGCTTCGCGGCGGAAAAGCTAATAAGAACAACAACAACAGCTTTTCCACTTTGCTGCGGAAAAGCTAAAGATTTATGTCTGTTGGCAAACAGAACATAACACTTTTCCGCATCTGGTTCTCCTAGAAAAAAACTGGGAAAAAAATTAAATCAACGGGATTCAAACCCGTACCCTCCATTCCTATCCCAAAACGCATGTGCATATTTCGTGCACAAAGTCTGCCTTTGAGAAAGGTCCTGCTAGGATCGAAACGTCAGGCCCATTAAATTTTAAGATCTACATTTTGGTAATTTTAGTCAGTAAGCAGTTTGCAACATTTTTGTATATCACCTAAAGTCTATGGGGGTTGATGATAAAAATCATAATAATTCGAAACAATGCCCAATCGGTGCCAACCTTCAGATTTTGAATGTCTAGCACAATAGGTAACTGCTCACCAAATTTCGAGATGATTGACCATTGGATAATATGTGCTTTAAAATCACGCATTTTGATGACGTCACGATTGCGTCAAGAAAAAGAAGAAGAAGAAACTAGAGATTTATGTCTGTTGGCTAACAGAACATAACGCTTTTCCGCATCTGGCTCTCTTTAAAAAAAAAAAAAAAAAAAAAAAAAAAATTGACATCAGCGGGATTCGAACTCGTAACCTCAATTTCTACCCCAAAACGCACGTGCATATTTCGTGCATAAAGTGTATTGGACTTCATTATAACATTCAAAAAATCATAATAATTCTGAACAATGGTCAATTGCTTCGAAACTCAGGATTTAGATTGTCTAGCCCAATAGCTAAATGCCTACCAAATTTCGAGACGATTGACCTTTGGCAAATATGCGTTTTAAAAACACGCATTTTGATGACGTCTCGATTGCGTCATGGCATTTTGGCCCCGGAGGGTGTTTTTAAACTACATCCCCAATAGATATAAACAAAAACATTAAAAAAATCTTGCTCCGTTGGCCAAATATGCTCAATTGAATGTTAAAATCTTAAAAGTTTATGACCTCATTAATATTCATGAGATGACGTCAAGATCAAATGAGGGCAATTTTTGGATACACCTTTTCCCAACTTAGATATAGTGTAAACTTGGAACAAAACAAAATTGTATTTTTGCTTAAAATGGAGTTCGAAATTTGCCCCTTTAAAGCGCTGTCACGTGACACGTGGTGACGTCATGAAGTTTTAAAGATAACTGTGCACAACTTCAGCAAGGGTTCTATGCATTTGGCAAGTTTGAACAAAATCAAAGTTTGTTCAATGGCAAAAATGCCCTCCGAAAAAACCCTGTGCTTTGTCTATGGGATTTGTACGAACAGAAAGAGAAGAAGAAAAAACTAGAGATTTATGTCTGTTGGCTAACAGAACATAACGCTTTTCCGCATCTGGTTCTCTTAAAAAAAAAAAAAAAATTGAAAAAAAAAAAATTGACATGAGCGGGGTTCGAACCCGTAACCTCCATTCCTAACCCAAAACGCATGTGCATATTTTGTGAACAAAGTGTATGGGACTTCATTATATTTTTCAAAAAATCATAATAATTCTGAACAATGGTCGATTTCTTCCAAACTCAGGATTATGAATGTCTAGCACAATAGCTGCCTGCACACCAAGTTTCGAGATGATTGACCTTTGGCAAATATGTGTTGTAAAAACACGCATTTTGATGACGTCACGATTGCGTCATGGCATTTTGGCCATGGAGGGTGTTTCAAAACTACATCCCCAATAGATATAAACGAAAAAATGAAAAAAATCTTGCTCCGTTGGCCAAATATGCCTAATTGAATGTTAAAATCTGAAAAGTTCATGACCTCATTTATATTCATGAGATTACGTCACGATCAAATGAGGGCAATTTTTGGATACACCTTTTCCCAACTTAGATATAGTGCAAACTTGGAACAAAACGAAATTGCTTTTTTGCTTTTATTGCAGTTTGAAATTTGCCCCTTTAAAGCGCTGTCACGTGACACGTGGTGACGTCATGAAGTTTTAAAGACAACTGTGCACAACTTCAGCAACGGCTCTATGCATTTGTCAAGTTTGAACAAAATCAAAGTTTGTTCAATGGCAAAAATGCCCTCCGAAAAAACCCTGTGCTTTGTCTATGGGATTTGTACGAACAGAAAGAGAAGAAGAAAAAACTAGAGATTTATGTCTGTTGGCTAACAGAACATAACGCTTTTCCGCATCTGGTTCTCTTAAAAAAAAAAAAAAAATTGAAAAAAAAAAAATTGACATGAGCGGGGTTCG
This sequence comes from Luidia sarsii, assembly GCA_949987565.1. Classification (NCBI taxonomy): domain Eukaryota; kingdom Metazoa; phylum Echinodermata; class Asteroidea; order Paxillosida; family Luidiidae; genus Luidia; species Luidia sarsii. The sequence continues at coordinate 9,694,900 of OX465111.1, forward strand.
AACCCGTAACCTCCATTCCTAACCCAAAACGCATGTGCATATTTTGTGAACAAAGTGTATGGGACTTCATTATATTTTTCAAAAAATCATAATAATTCTGAACAATGGTCGATTTCTTCCAAACTCAGGATTATGAATGTCTAGCACAATAGCTGCCTGCACACCAAGTTTCGAGATGATTGACCTTTGGCAAATATGTGTTGTAAAAACACGCATTTTGATGACGTCACGATTGCGTCATGGCATTTTGGCCATGGAGGGTGTTTCAAAACTACATCCCCAATAGATATAAACGAAAAAATGAAAAAAATCTTGCTCCGTTGGCCAAATATGCCTAATTGAATGTTAAAATCTGAAAAGTTCATGACCTCATTTATATTCATGAGATTACGTCACGATCAAATGAGGGCAATTTTTGGATACACCTTTTCCCAACTTAGATATAGTGCAAACTTGGAACAAAACGAAATTGCTTTTTTGCTTTTATTGCAGTTTGAAATTTGCCCCTTTAAAGCGCTGTCACGTGACACGTGGTGACGTCATGAAGTTTTAAAGACAACTGTGCACAACTTCAGCAACGGCTCTATGCATTTGTCAAGTTTGAACAAAATCAAAGTTTGTTGAATGGCAAAAATGCCCTCCGAAAAAAACCTGTGCTTTGTCTATGGGACTTGTACGAACAGAAAGAGAAGAAGAAACTAGAAATTTATGTCTGTTGGCAAACAGAACATAACGCTTTTCCGCATCAGGTTCTCTTTAAAAAAAAAAAAAAATTGATGAAAAAAAAATTGACATCAACGGGATTCGAACCCGTAACCTCCATTCCTAACACAATACGCACGTGCATATTTTGTGCACATAGTGTATGGGACCTCATTATATTTTTCAAAAAATCATAATAATTCTGAACAATGATCGATTGCTTCCAAACTCAGGATTATAAATGTCTAGCACAATAGCTACCTGCACACCAAATTTCGAGACGATTGACCTTTGGCAAATATGTGTTTTAAAAACACGCATTTTGATGACGTCACGATTGCGTCATGGCATTTTGGCCCCAGAGGGTGTTTCTAGACTACATCCCTAATAGATATAAACAAAAACAATAAAAAAATCTTTCTCCGTTGGCCAAATATGCTCAATTGAATGTTAAAATCTTAAAAGTTTATGACCTCATTAATATTCATGAGATGACGTCACGATCAAATGAGGGCAATTTTTGGATACACCTTTTCCCAACTTAGATATAGTGCAAACTTGGAACAAAACGAAATTAATTTTTTGCTTTTATTGCAATTTGAAATTTGCCCCTTTAAAGCGCTGTCACGTGACACGTGGTGACGTCATGAAGTTTTAAAGACAACTGTGCACAACTTCAGCATGGGCTCTATGCATTTGCCAAGTTTGAAAAAAATCCAAGTGTGTTCAATGGCAAAAGTGCCGTCCTCAAAATCCCCGTGCTTTGTCTATGGGATTTTTCCGATAAGAAGACGAAAAAAAAAAAAAATCAGAACAATAACAATAGCTTTTTCGCTTCGCGGCGAAAAAGCTAAAAAAAAAATCTTAACAATAATAATAGCTTTTTCGCTTCGCGCGAAAAAGCTAAAAAAATCTTAACAACAATAGCTTTTCCGCTTCGCGGCGGAAAAGCTAAAAAAAAAATCAGAACAACAACAATAGCTTTTCCGCTTCGTGGCGGAAAAGCTAAAAAAATCTTAACAACAACAATAGCTTTTCCGCTTCGCGGCAGAAAGCTAAAAAAAAAATCAGAACAACAACAATAGCTTTTCCGCTTCGTGGCGGAAAAGCTAAAAAAATCTTAACAACAACAATAGCTTTTCCGCTTCGCGGCGGAAAAGCTAAAAAAAAAATCAGAACAACAACAATAGCTTTTCCGCTTCGTGGCGGAAAAGCTAAAAATCTTAACAAAAACAATAGCTTTTCCGCTTCGCGGCGGAAAAGCTAAAAAAAAATCAGAACAACAACAATTTTTTTTTCGCTTCGCGTCGAAAAAGCTAAAAAAATCAGAACAACAACAATAGCTTTTCCGCTTCGCGCGAAAAAGCTAACTAGAAACAAAACATCTGTTGTATCAGAACGCGTAGCTTTTCCTTTTCTTTTCTTTCCGAAGAAAGACCAACTTGAAAATCTGAAAACCAGGACCACACACAAAATTACTACAGTACTTCCGGTCTGGACCGGAAGGAAGGGTTACATGACATGAGTCAGATCATCAAACCTTGGTCCCTGAAACTCCTCTCACATGCTACCAACAGCACAACAATGGAGTTAAACATAGATTTAATATCGGGTTTTTTGTTACCTACTACGGAAAACCAACATATTCTCCACACTTCAGATCGTCTGGCAGACGCCATTCCAAATTCGCCTGTTTTGGCTTTCAGGCGCCCCCGTAACCTAAGTGACTTAATTGTCCGTGCAGAGGTTCCCCCTTTGGACACTTCACCTCCCACTAAATTTGGTACATTTAAGTGTACCTCAAAATGCATTGTTTGCAAGACACATGTCAAGGAAATAAGACTCTTTCAATGGACATTCCTCTGGAACTACCCACACGACCTATGGCTCTATCACGTGCACTACCTCAAACATCACATACCTCATCTCTTGTAGAGTTTGTAATGTTCAGTATGTTGGCGAGACCAAAAACACCCTCAACGTATCTAGATCTATGGCCATAGGTCGACTATCAAAACCGGTAAACTGGACACCCCTGTTGGGTATCACTTCAATCTCCCTGATCATTCGATATCAGATATGAATGTACTGGGCATAGAATCCCTTGGTCACTGTAGTGATGCTGTCCGTCTTAGCTGTGAGAAAATGTGGATGAAGCGTCTTCAGACTATTCAACAACATGGTCTCAACCTCCAGGAGGGTAATGATTGAACACCATGCAGCTTTCTGATAATCCCTCTTTTGTGTTCACTCCTCAACACTTCTCTCTTTGATCTTTCCCCCTCTTCTCACTAATCCCTACCCTACTCCTTGCCCCTCCCTTTGATCTCACCCTACCAGCTTTACTCTTTGTCCTTTGTTTCTCATCCGTGTCCTATTCACTCTCTTCCCCCTTCCTTCGAGTACATGTATCTGTTTTGTCCTTGTCTCATTGCCTTTGAGAAAGGTCCTGCTAGGATCGAAAAGCCAGGCCCACTAAATTTTGAGATTTGCATTTTGGTAATTTTAGTCAGTAAGCAGTTTGCAACATTTTTGTATATCACAAAACATTTTATTGCTAAGATAACACACACCCAAAATTACAACCACCTACATGTAGAGATTTCCAATGAATAAAATACTGTAACAGACAACTTTAAAAACATTGATTTAATAGTGATAACACTGGTAATCAAAGGCTTGATCACCAATGGTAACCCAATGGTTAGTGCGAAAGGGGACGTACATTCTGCTTTTCGTGCCTCTGTCGCAAGCCGGACCCTTGTGCCAGCTCACTCAGACCAATTATCAAGGAATACCCCAACAAACAGGAATGAATACAAGAGAGCAGAGGGATTTACAAACTTCAAGAATGGCTCAAACTCTCTCATTTCCTTTTCATGTTCCCTTTCCTTAAGTCGCTCTTCCCTTTCCCAATTTTTCCTCGCCGTTTTTTCTTCGGCCAGTTTTTGTTCTCGTTCCTTAATGAATCTATACGACTCTTGACCAGAGAGGCCGATCTCCTTTCCGAGGGCAACAATGTGTTCAGTGTCCATTTTGCTCCGTATGTGCAAAATATGCACACACCTCTGGAGTGGAAATCAAGGAACCGCACCCCTATGCAACCCTGCAATCAAACGCTGTACGCAAGAGTAAACCCAAGATAATTGGTCTGTGGTTCCGTACCGATGACTCAGCTCCCAGACAGGCCCCCAGATGTCGCAAGCCGGACCTTTGTGCCAGCTCACTCAGACCAATTATCAAGGAATACCCCAACAAACAGGAATGAATACAAGAGAGCAGAGGGATTTACAAACTTTAAGAATGGATTAATTTATTAAACAAAATATATATATATATTAATTATTCCCATTGAATTGGTTGCCATTCACAATGTCAATTATCTAGTTGAATGCTTATGCATTACCCACGGCTATTTTAAATACGATATAGGTTACCCACAGCTCTGTTACATACAATATAAGTTTTCCACAGCTCAGTTAGGTACAATATAAGTTTTCCCACGAAGGAAGCGACGACCCCGGCTGCATTAGAATTAGGCAGGAAGAACTTCTTGGCTTGGGTGGGTGAGTCCCTGGTCACGTCAGGACGTGAAGAACTTGGAGGAAGTAGTGACTCCAGGAAGAGGATGGATGTTCACAGTGGCCGTTATGGACCGGCTCTCCGGCCGTACGGGATTACGGGAAGCCAAGGCCTTCGGCTTCGTCCGAGCCTATCCTAGGGTCTGGCATTCCCGGGAGAATGCGATGCGCTACACACAGGCTGGCCTCAATCGCCCATACGCGGAAACTCAAATGCTCCTCTCGAAGGAGCTGGAGGTGACTGCCTGGCAAAAAGCCCTCGGCGACCCTCCGACTCGACAGCCTCTGCGCTGAAGGTCCACACCCAGTCCGCTGGCAAACACCCAGCCCGGCGAGACACACTCTGGCTCTCGCACCGCAAAACTCAACTCCACAAAAAGTGGGCGAGGTTTATACTCCTCCCAGAACTACCCACATACCCATTCACCCTACTTCTTGTGTTCAGTGCCCATTCCTATTGAGGAATTCACAAAGGCACTAACCCACAAGCGGGGAGTTTCGAGACCCAGTACACGCACAAAAGAAACTAGCCTACACAAAATGTATTGTCAGCTGCTTGGCGCAGCCCCTAACATTATGCAACAGTCAACTTAAAGTGATTAATTCAACCCTGCTTGTGACAGCCTCCAACACCTGTTAATTTAGCAGAGTTACGGCAATGGTTGGTTAAATATCCAGACAGATCTGTAGCTGCTGTGCTGGAACAAGGTTTTTCACAAGTTTTTTCTGTGGGTTTTTATGGTCCGCGGGTCAGCAAATTGCAAAAAGGACTTTTATTAGGCAGAATAATGTGGCCATTTAGTTCTCCCCTTTTCCGAATCTACAAAGTTCACCAATTGGGCTTGTTCCTAAACAACAAACTGGTTCCTTTTGTCTCAACCACCACTTCTCTTATCCTTCAGAAGGATTCCGTAAATGACTACATTTCTAAAGAAGAGTGTAAGGTAAAGGTGCATTATGCATCATTCGATACTGCCGTTGATTTGGCCATATCTGTAGGCCCCCAATCCTGGCTAGCAAAAATGGACATGAAATCGGCCATTCGGCTGCTTCCCATTGCTCCTTCCGATTACGAACTTTTTGATTTCAAGTTTCAGGATAAATTCTATTACGACATGATGACTATGGGTTGTAGCATTTCTTGTTCCCACTTTGAAATGTTTAGCACTTCTGTTAGTTTCACATGAAGCGAGTTTTGGATACGACCACGGTAACACACTACTTAGATGACTTTTTGTGATAATGGTTGGCAAGCATGCCAGGGTTTGGGCCCAGGGTTGCCAATCGTGGCAAGGAATTTGGGCAAGCATGCCCCATTGGAATAGACAAAGAAATTGACTTGAAGCTGTAATTTCAGGCCAATACAGAAAAAGATTCACGCTACGACCGTGAAGGGTTTTACTGAGGAACTTGGGCCCACCGCAGTACAATGGACCATTGAGGAAGGAAGATCACGAAAAAGCCCAAATTGGCATTTTCAGGAAAACTTTTACTGGCCCATCTGTGTTTGAGAATAAAAAATAAAAAAAAGGAACCCTACCCCATCTGATCGTTAAATTTATTTCCATGTCCGTAAAAAAACCCCCAGTTTTGATTCAAATCCAAAGTTTTTCCATTCAGGCGAGAAAAGACATTTCAATCTTTGTTCAAAATTTGGAATACAAAATCAGAAACGGGATCGAAGTGCGAAGACTAAAAAGATGTCGCCCTTTACAGCGCACATGCGGCCTGCCTTCTCGATCCTTCCCCCAATGGTACCCAGTGATCCGATACGCCCAAACGCATGGGGCAAATGTACACCAGTGAATAATTTGTCACTGGGCCATAGCAATGTGTGCGTGCGAGTTCGGAGCATGTACAGTCTAGTATGTGCATTTGCATTCCTGTACGTCAACATCTTTATGAAGGTGACGCCGCCGATTGCGAGGGATGTGACATTTTGTGCAATTTCTCCACTTTGATGGCAACAGCCCTCCCCTAAATAACTCAGGTTTAGAGGGATACCGCGCTGCTGCTGAAAGCACACGAGAGACATGGTGTTGGCATGCCACACAACCCAATGGTCGTCGGTCAGGCATTGGAATTCCCCCCACATTCCTCAACGCAATCTGTACGCTCGGTTGTGGCCGACCAACTCGAAGATTTGACTGCCTGGAGTGGAGGCTGGAGACTGCGGTCAGGGATTGACAGTACCGTACATGCACGCACACACAAAAGTCTGTTACGCTCCATTGACGACGCACAATGGGCCCCTTTTCGAAAGGATAATCTCTTGACAAAAGCCACAACAACATCCGAATTGTGCCGGGTTTTACTCTCTTGTACCCAGAGTATACCCTTATCGATTTATTTCCACAGAAATATATTGTTCCGATTGTTCTAGTGAGATTTGAAAATGATGCATTGTTAAAAAAAACCCCATATGGCAGTCATCGGCACTGGAAAACCCCCCGGCGCGAAGTGGTTAACCTGGCAAAGATTAACTGACTGTTTTTGAAGTTTTTTTCTTTATTTGTTTGACTTAAAATGAAATAGCTGGAACCACTTTGTGTGATCTCAAAACTGCTGGAGCCATGTTTATAACAATTCATTGCTTTCATCTGAATGATTACCAGGGGTGTGATCCCAGATGATATGGCAGTTACCATTATGGTTGTATGCTTGTGACTGGCACCCCACCGTGGCAAAGACTAGTTAACTATCGGTATTTGGAAGGCCACCATCAAAAGGCTGTATAGCTTAAAAAATTAATGGTGAGAGCGCGGGTATGCAGAACCAGATGTCTCGGGTTCAAGCCCTTGTCCTATTAAAGTTTATTTTGCAATTTTTGAAAAGTGTTTAAAAGTTTCCTGTAAGGTTTTTCCTTTATCTACTGTTAAAAAAATCCCAAACACTCAAGCTGCTATCATCTTTGAACATGAGAGCTAGGTATTCCCCCTCCCTCTTCAAGCTTGGTCACACAAGTAATTTGTTGAATCTCAGTATCCTACCTATTAATTGGTGGTCTGATGTACTGGCAATAGGAGCTGCTTTTGACCTCCTCCAATTGTTTCATGCAGGACACATATGCAAGACGGCTTTGAATTTCACTCATATCCAGTACCTGAAAAAAAAAATACAGTTCATACTTGAGTTTATGATTAAAAAACTAAGTGACATTTTGTCCAAGAATCTGCAGTAAGTTCCTTTGAACAAATCAGCCATGAATGTGTTGCTATGCACAGCTTTGCTGCTTACACTCCACGAGCGTGAACACACATGCCTCATGATCAGAACCTATGTCATTCACATGGCTTGTGCCACTGTTCATAGAATACTTTGACAGCACACACTTTTCAAACTTGACCCTCATTGACCTTTACATCATTGTATAAGTATGAACAAAAGAGGGCACACAGAGAATTTGTTATCCTCCAAAGAAAATGTGCATGACACTTGTATGATGAAGTAGCACACTTCATCATACAAGTGTCACGCAAATTTGTTACAAGTTTGAGTGAGAGTCGGTCGGTCAAAAAAAAAGTGTGGTAAACAAAAAGTGTCTAAATGCACAAAAAACTATTAAAAGACAATGATGAGAAATGTTCACTGTATTCAAATTGTTCTGCCTACATTGGTCGGTTCTGGCAGAATTTTCTCTTTTTACGACAACCACATATTTTCTAATGTTTAAAAATTAAAATTGCCTAATTCCTTCCACATATTTTTAACATGTAAAATGCTGTAATTACAAGTAAAAAGTTGTAACCGAAGCCGTAAGGCTTACCGTAGCTTTCAAGTACAGCTGTATTTCTTGACTTAAATGAGAGACTTTTCCAGCAAAATTATTTGATTTTGCAATGGTTTCCAGTTATGCTTGGCATAACATTATACCGTGGTGCTATGATGCTATGCCGTGAATTGTTTTTTCATGATAGTAAAGGCACCCACGCTGTGGAAGGGTGGCCTCATGACAGTGCGCATGTGTCACGCACTGCATGGGCCGCCACACACACCATGCATGCCTTTACTGTCGTGGAAAAACAATTCACAGTATAGCATGGTCTCGCTCTGTACTGAAATTTCCTATTAAATGCTATGGAATAGAGTATGCCTTATGTACAAAATTTTGATTGACTGAGGCTGCGTCCGAATTCATTGGCTATGGCTTGAAAGTATGCACGAGCCTATGGAAGTCATCAAAAAATGGCTGCAGCCAGTTCACATAGGGTTGTTTGTTACTTTTACCCGCAGCCAATATATTCGGAAACGGTCTCAGTTTGTGAAACTTTGAATGGGTTTACAAACTTTGAATAAGCTTACTCCAAATTGTTATTAAGAGTAAACTAAGTGAAGTACAGTAGTTAAAAAAAAAAAAAAATTCTATGATAGAAAATATATTAATGAAAATCAAGTTTATCTTTGGTAAAATGAAATAAAATGGACTGAATTGATGATGTTTATTAAACCATGTATAATGGTTGTTTTTCTAATTTTTATTTAATTAAAATATGGGTTGTCTAAATTATTGTCACTTTATTTTGTTAACACATACCTGTATACACCAGGGATACCGGGTACTGAGGCCATGTCTGAATGAATGGCTTTAGCTGTGTGAACAAACCTATGGGAAATTGAGCAACCGGGTAGACAGCGGCTGCTATGTTTGTGTGTACGGCCTCAGCTGCAGCAAATCATTCAGACGCGTTTTTTTTTGCAAATTAAATGCATACGTTGCTATCTTTGCATCAACGCCAAGATTGTGTGTCTTACATTAAGTATGTAAGTACACAATGTAGGCCTAGGTATTAGCAAAATTTGTTTTCTTGATGTCATTCTGGACAGGGTCAGCGGCAAAAAAAAAAAAGGTGTTTTTTTCTTCGGTCGGAGCCAAAAATATTGGTCGGTCAGAAATGAAAACCAAAGAAATAAAAAGGGGCGCCCTAATGGGAAATATTTTCTAGGAATTGAAATGATAGACAATTGGTTACTGAAAAGATGCTCAGGTAGTAGAATGATCTGAATATTGCTTGCATCATAATTAAAATAAAACAAGAGCTTCTATGTCTGACACTGACCACAAAGATTTGAGACGATTGACCAGTGCCTTAACGGTAGGTGTGTTAAAAAAATTATGTAGTTTGAAGAAATTATGATGATGTCACATCATTTAAGCCCTAAGAATATTTCTCAGGGTCTGTTTAAAGGTCAACTGCAATGCATTTTGGAATTTGTTTTTATTATTTCAAATAATACTATGGTGTCAGTAAAATACATCCATGCATTTTTTCCGAATTTTAAACTATGGGAAAGAGTTTAAAAAAATTATTTAAGTTTGGAAGGGGGAGCAGCCACGCCCCCGTGGAGGATGTCCTTGGTGACGTCAGCGGATGAAGACTCGGTCCATTACTCTTGTCGGGGAACTATTGTATTGTACGTTCGTGTATACCAACAGTCAGTGCACGTTTTTCAAGAGAACCTATTTCGGGAGTAAATATCGACAAACACGTTGACACGCCAGCCAGATTCGTTGTTGAAAATTGCAGCAGTGGAATAAACATGCATTTATTCCCTGACGATCCTAGAATAAGCCGCATTTTGACGTCAAAAATCACGCTGACATGACCGAAATAATCCGACCCGTCAAATCGTGCAGTGCAGTGTCCATTTCGAAGCTTGTTTTCACGGAGACCATTCGGGCTCATACGTGTATGGTTTGGCAACGTGTTCCCGTCTGTGGCCATAGGAAAACCATTTTTGCAGAATTTCTTTCCTTGTTATCGACTTAGAATTCATCTGATTCCGAAGAAAAAGCTTGTCGAAAGACGTCTCGGCCAACAAAATTGTCAGGGTTTTTTTGCCGAGAAAAACACTGGTGCCACACTAAAAAAACGTGCATTATCTGCTGAACGCGTCAGGGAACCTCTCCGACTATCTAAGTGCATACGGCTTTCGCGGGGAGAGAACAAAAATTCTGCGTTCATCCGGTGACGTAAAGAACAGCGCCCTCAATAACTACGAGCATAATTTAAATTAATTAAAAAAGGCTTCTAATAAGCCTGAAACACAAAATTTATGTTTGATCTGGAATTACAATGTACCAATAAACATATTTAATGCCAAATCAGGATTTTCTAATTTTTGCACTTCAGTTGACCTTTAAACAGTTGAGAAAAGAAAAAAACATGGAAAAAAACTATTACTCTCTCGGCCAATATGCTATGGATGTAAAATTCTGAACATTTCAATACCTCATTAATATTCATGAGATGACATCATTGTCACATGATGGCAATTTTTGGATGCATCTTTCCCCAACTTGTGGATACTGCACATGCCAAATGTTGATACTGTCGGACCCAAGATTGTGTCATGATTGTGCTGGTGCTTGGTGGTTTGCCCCTTTAAAGGGCTGTCACGTGACCATCCAAGCAAAACCACATAAGGAAAAAGAGATTTAAAAATAAAATTAATACTTTGTGTAGACCCTTTTCGCATTATTTTGACTACTTTGGAAAATGAAAAAAAAAAATTATTGGCATCTCTGTGATTCGAACTTGGCCCTGCCACTCATGACTATCCAATGAGCGAATATTTTCTGCACAAAGTCTATGGGACTTTAAAATAATATTAACAAAATAATAACAATTAGTTTTCAAGACAACTGTGCACAACTTTAGCAAGGGTTCTATGCATTTGCCAAGTTTTAAAAAAATCCAAGTGTGTTCAATGGCAAAAGTGCCTTCCTCAAAATCCCTGTGCTTTGTCTACGGGATATTTACAACCAGAAAAATAAATAATTCATTTTATCAATACAAGATAAAATTCGTTATTCCCTACAGCCACACGATATATATCACAGTTCTCTGGTCATCAACTGAGGGTCACCTTGTAATGGAAGTAGACTAAACCTATTTGCGAAAGTGACCAGGCGACTTCCGAAGGTTACATTGGTACGGAAGTAGACAAAAAACCCATTAGTGTAAGTGACCAGGCGACTAGTGAGGGTGACGATTGATGTGTAACAGGACAGGTGGGTGCACTCGATCAGGGTGGGCCCATCAGGGAGAAGATTTTGGTCGGCTCACTTCGGCTTAGAGTTTCGAGCTGCAACCACGAAAAAATATGTCGAGTCTCAAAGCAAGAAAGATAAAAAATTAAGTTCTTCCAGCTTCGTTTTGGGATTCTTCCCTGATTTTCAGCCCTAAGGTTGGGGTATTGCAAAGTTCCTGGAGTTCGGCTTGTTCAGCACCAATCTCCAATATGCCGCGTGAAAAACGCGGACCATATAAGAAGCGTTCCCCCTCGGCCCCACCGCACGCCGGCGGTGGTCGGCGCAGGGTCGGCCGCCCCCGCAGCTTGGCACCAGTTCCGGCTCCGGCTGCCGTGCAGGAAGATGGTGGGATCACGGCCAGTACGGCGGCACGCAGCGCGCCGTCCAGCGAAGTCACCCCGGCGGGATCAGCCCCAAATCCCGTGCTCTCGGCCCCCTCAGCGAACCAGGTCGCCACTGAGCCACCTTTGGAGAGTACCGGTATGTCGGCAGCCGCATCTAACATCATTGGCGGTGAGTTTAGCGTCCGCGCTCCAACGGGACTCGCACCTCCGAACTCTAGTTCACATGAGCTTAGTGCTCAAGAAAGTAGGCCTCTGGCGATTAATGCCGGCAGGGTTGCCGGCAATTCGATACAGCCGGCAATTCAAGCCCCTACCGTATTTGCTCCATTACCATTAGAGCTACCAGTTAGCCAAGCCGATGGCATGTTTTCCCTCTCGACTGCCGCAGGCATGGGTGCTGCTAGGCCCTCAACCCTGTATTCTCTTGGAAACGATGCCCCCATTGACATGCATGTTCCACGGGGAGTGAAAGAGAAAATTTGGAACGGGCAATATGTGGATCTGGCGTGTTTGTATCGCGATACCGCAACACGGGTCCTAACCGCCCTGGAGACAGGGTCGGAATTGACCATGGCAGTCGAGCAGGGCAAGGTTGTTTTCCGGGCAGCTACGCCTCATACACGAAAGCTTGATAGCATTGATAAGTGGACCAGTGCGTTCCATGTCTTTATGGCCATTTATTGCACTCGTCATCCTAGCCGTTTCCTGGAATTGCTTAAGTGTGCCGAGATCATTCGCACAGCGGCCGTGCAATTCCCGGGAATAGGCTGGCGCAATTATGATGAGCAATTCCGTTTGCGCATGGAGGCCAACCCATCGCGCTCCTGGGCAGCGATGGACATGGAGCTTTGGGTCACTGTCGCAGCTGCCGGTAGCATGCTGCACTCACCAAATGTGGGGGCATTGATCAATAGTATTCAGTCACCAAAGTATGTTTGCTATGCGTTCAATTCGGCCACAGGTTGCCGGTGGAATCCCTGCCGCTATTCTCACAGTTGTAGCCGCTGTGGGAAGACCGGGCACGGAGCAGGGGTATGTCGTATGGGCGGCGCTGGTATGGCGCCTCAAGGCAACCCGGTAAAGCAATCTTTTGGTACGGCTGGTGCGTCTTATACGCGCTACACAAAGACACCGGCTGCAGCGTCGGGCGTACGGCAAGCAGTTCGTCAAGCACCGATCAGTGCCGGACTACAGGTCCACGCTCCGGCTGGTGCGCAGACCATGGCTAGTGCTAATAAAGGGGGCAAACATTCTTTTCGTGCCTCCAACACCTGTTAATTTAGCAGTCTTACGCCGGTGGTTGGTTCATTATACAGACAAATCTGCAGCTGCTGTGTTGGAGCAGGGTTTTTCACAGGGTTTTTCCCTTGGTTTTCATGGTCCGCGGGTCAGCCGGGAGGCGGATAGTCTAAAGTCAGCGCAGGATATGCCCAATTTCGTTCTGAGAAAATTGAACATTGAAATTGAATTAGGCAGAATAGCGGGGCCCTTTAGTTCTCCCCCTTTTCCGAATCTACAATGTTCCCCAATTGGGCTTGTTCCTAAACAGCAACCTGGTTCCTTTCGTCTCATCCACCACTTGTCTTATCCTTCAGGGGATTCCCTAAATGACTACATTTCGAAAGATGAGTGTAAAGTGCATTACGCATCGTTTGATACTGCCATGGATTTAGCCATGTCTGTAGGCCCCCAATCTTGGCTAGCAAAAGCGGACATTAAATCGGCCTTTCGGCTGCTTCCCGTGGCTCCTTCCGATTACGAACTGTTGGGATTCAAGTTTCAGGATAGATTTTATTACGACATGTGTTTACCTATGGGTTGTCGTATTTCTTGTTCCCACTTTGAAATGTTTAGCACTTTTTTGGAGTTTCACATCAAGAGAGTTTCGGATACGACCGCGGTTACCCATTACTTAGATGATTTTTTATTTGTCGGGAGGTCCAAGCAACAGTGTAACGCATTGCTCACTTCCTTTCGGTCATGTTGTGCGCAGCTGCGAGTGCCGCTTGCGGAGGAAAAGATAGAGGGCCCATGCCAGGTTATTACATTCTTAGGTTTGGAAATTGATACAGTACACCGCGTGGTGCGTGTGCCGCAACGCAAGGTAGTGGCCTTGCGGGAAAAGATCCAAGCATGTTTGGAACAGCGAAAGTTAACGTTGAAGGAAATTCAGTCGTTAATCGGTTCACTCAATTTCGTATGTCGTGCTATCGCGCCTGGTCGTGCGTTTACCAGGCGTCTGATTAGTCTTACACGTGGGATAAAGAAACCACATGACAGGGTGCGCATATCTCCGGGTGCAAAACTTGACCTGCTAGTGTGACTTGAGTTTCTTGATCACTTCAACGGCGTGTCTGCCTTTCGCGACCAGGCCTGGCAGGACAACGATACACTCGAGTTATTCACTGATGCAGCGGCTAGTATCGGGTTTGGCGGTTATTTTGATGGTCATTGGTTTCAAGGAGAATGGACTCCGGAGTTGCGGGCAATTTCGCCATCAATTGCGTACTGTGAGTTTTACCCACTGGTTATCGCCGTGTATTGTTGGGGTCCTAGATTAGCCAATCGTAAGGTGCGTTTCCATACTGATAATGAGAGTGTAGTACACATCATCAATAAACAATCCTCTAATTGCGATCGTATCATGCACTTAGTACGATTGTTTGTCTGCCAGTGCCTGCAGTACAATGTCACATTTAAGGCTGTACATATTCCAGGCGTGCACAATGACATTGCGGATTCACTTTCACGTTTTCAGGTGAACCGTTTCCGCACGCTTGCCCCTCAAGCGGACAAAACTATGACGCCGATTCCCGATCTGCTCCGCGCTTAGAAGGTGAGATCCACCGATTGTTACTTTCGGCTTCTGCGTCAAATACACACAAGACGTATCAAACGGGCTGGCGGGCCTTTTGTTCCTTCAGATCCAAAAGGGTTGTTACATGCTCCCCTGCATCCCCGGACGACATCCGGCATTTTATTGCATGGCTTTCCTTACAACGGCGGGCACCTTCCACAATCGCAACATATGTATCAGGGGTGGGTTACTATCACAAGGTACAGGGTTGGCCTGATCCCACTCAGGATTTCATCGTGTCCAAGTTACTGGCTGGTTGTCGTAGGGATAATTCGTCTACGGATCAACGGTGGCCGATATCAGTGTCAGTACTGGCCCGTATGATAGGAGCTCTCCCACAAATCTGCAGTAACCGGTATGAAGCCATACTCTTTCAAGCTACGATGCTCGGTGCATATTTTGGTTTCATGCGCATTGGTGAGTTTGCTGCCATATCGAAAACACACAGTCAAAAATCTCTCCTCCAGGCCTCTGATGTGGAGTTTCAGAATGTGGGACAGTCCAATGCCTCTGTATTGATTTCATTCCGCTATACAAAGAATAATCAGGCTGGACCTCCTCAAGTTGTCCGCCTAGTTCGCTCGGCAGATGAGAACATTTGCCCCGTCAGGGCTCTTTACGAGTTTGCACAACTGCGGCCACAGTTGCCCGGTAATTTTTTCTGTCATTTTGGAGGTACTCCCCTTACGCAGTATCAGTTTAATGCCACGTTGAGAAAGTTGTTGTCCTTCTTGGGTCTTGGAGATTTTCCATATCGTGCACACTCATTCCGAATTGGGGCGGCGTCAACTGCTGCCGACTCAGGCATCCCTCTCGATGACATCAAAGTCATGGGCCGCTGGCGCTCCGATGCCGCCCAATTCTATATTCGCCCTCTTGTGCAATGCCACTTCCCCGGTGTTTCACATGGGGTTTAGTTTGCACATTTGTTGGTGTGATATTTCTTCATCTTCCTGTTTCGTTGATGCTAGGGGGTGTTTGGATCATCGGTGATTCTATAATTCGCCGTTCATCAACCCGGCTAGTTGATTGGCCCCAGGTGCGTTGGAATGGTCTCGGGGGAGCTCAATACGGTGACGTACCCAAATTACTGTCGCAACTAGCGGCCAGATGGCCACGCCCTTCCTTACTTATCGTTCACATAGGTACCAATGATTTGGTTGGCACTGATTTCTTCTGCATGCGACAACGTATTGAGCTGTTCATGAGAGAATGTATTCAGTTTTATCCTAAAGCTAGGTTAGTATGGTCGGATATCTTACCACGCGCGTGCTACTTTGGGGCTATCAACCCAGCGCGGATGGAGATGAAGCGGCGCGCTGTTAACCGTTGGGCCCGGACAATTAGCCGTCGGCTAGGCGCAGCGGTTCTACACCACCCCAAATTTAAGTGGTGTGAGTTTTCTTTGTTTCGGTACGATGGTGTGCACTTGTCGCAAACCGGTACCGCATATTTTCAGGCCAATCTTCGCGATTGCATTTCTGCCTAATTTTCGTAAAGTGATACCTTTATAAGTGTCTTTGCACTGTCATTGTGGTGGCATGAGCTGGGAAAAGGGGGGCTGCTGGTCGTCCCAGTGGGGCGCGCGCTGCGCGTTTGGCAGGTTTTTGCTGGGAACGACGGGCAGTGCCTCTTTTCAACAGCAACTTAACTAGATTATTCGGTATTAAAACTTGGAAGTTACAATTTAACTCAACAGTTTAACTTTTAAACAAAACGCCAAGCACCCTCTTGTGCCGGTGGGGCTTATCCAACCGTATTTGCGAACGGTGGACAAACGGCGTGCCTGTTAACACTTTTAACACTTTTGCCTAGCACCCTCTCGTGCCGGAGGGGCTAGTGCCCGATAAGGGTTGGCAAGCGTGGCATGGTTGCCAAGCGTGGCAGGGTTGCCAAGCGTGGCAGGGTTGCCAAGCGTGGCATGGTTGCCAAGCGTGGCATGGTTGCCAAGCGTGGCATGGTTGCCAAGCGTGGCATGGTTGCCAAGCGTGGCATGGTTGCCAAGCGTGGCATGGTTGCCAAGCGTGGCAAGGAATTTGGGCAAGCATGCCCTGTTAAAAGAAATTTACTTGAAGCTGAACAGAAAATTAAGAAAAGAAAATTACGAAATAAAGTAGCGGCTTGAAATTCTATGCCCAAAAAGTCAAACCTGTGTTTCAAAGCGTACTTTGTGTGTCGTCTGGGAATAATTCATTTTATCAATACAAGATAAAATTCGTTATTCCCTACAGCCACACGATATATATCACAGTTCTCTGGTCATCAACTGAGGGTCACCTTGTAATGGAAGTAGACTAAACCTATTTGCGAAAGTGACCAGGCGACTTCCGAAGGTTACATTGGTACGGAAGTAGACAAAAAACCCATTAGTGTAAGTGACCAGGCGACTAGTGAGGGTGACGATTGATGTGTAACAGGACAGGTGGGTGCACTCGATCAGGGTGGGCCCATCAGGGAGAAGATTTTGGTCGGCTCACTTCGGCTTAGAGTTTCGAGCTGCAACCACGAAAAAATATGCCCACCACCTCCCCTTCGCCACCTCCCTTTATACATAGGTCAGTCGATATTTAAAACAGAGTGGCAGGTTTTTGCTGGGAACGACGGGCAGTGCCTCTTTTCAACAGCAACTTAACTTGATTATTCGGTATTAAAACTTGGAAGTTACAATTTAACTCAACAGTTTAACTTTTAAACAAAACGCCAAGCACCCTCTTGTGCCGGTGGGGCTTATCCAACCGTATTTGCGAACGGTGGACAAACGGCGTGCCTGTTAACACTTTTAACACTTTTGCCTAGCACCCTCTCGTGCCGGAGGGGCTAGTGCCCGATAAGGGTTGGCAAGCGTGGCATGGTTGCCAAGCGTGGCAGGGTTGCCAAGCGTGGCAGGGTTGCCAAGCGTGGCATGGTTGCCAAGCGTGGCATGGTTGCCAAGCGTGGCATGGTTGCCAAGCGTGGCATGGTTGCCAAGCGTGGCATGGTTGCCAAGCGTGGCATGGTTGCCAAGCGTGGCATGGTTGCCAAGCGTGGCAAGGAATTTGGGCAAGCATGCCCTGTTAAAAGAAATTTACTTGAAGCTGAACAGAAAATTAAGAAAAGAAAATTACGAAATAAAGTAGCGGCTTGAAATTCTATGCCCAAAAAGTCAAACCTGTGTTTCAAAGCGTACTTTGTGTGTCATCTGGGAATAAATAGAGATTTATGTCTGTTGGCTAACAGAACATAACGCTTTTCCGCATCTGTTTCTCTTAAAAAAAAAATAAAAAAAAAAAATAAAAAAATTGACATCAGCGGCATTCGAACCCGTAACCTCAATTTCTAACCCAAAACGCACGTGCATATTTCGTGCACAAAGTGTATAGGACTTCATTATAATATTCAAAAAATCATAATAATTCTGAACAATGGTCAATTGGTTCAAAACTCAGGACTTAGAATGTCTAGCCCAATAGCTAAATGCCCACCAAATTTCAAGAAGGTTAATCTTTGGCTAATATGTGTTTTAAAAAACACGCATTTTGATGACGTCACGATTGCGTCATGGCATTTTGGCCCTGGAGGGTGTTTCAAAACTACATCCCAAATAGATATAAATGAAAAAATCAAAAAAATCTTACAACGTTGGCCAAAAATGCTTAATTGAATGTTACAATCTGAAAAGTTCATGACCTCATTAATATTCATGAGATTAAGTCACGATCAAATGAGGGCAATTTTTGGATATACACCTTTTCCCAACTTAGATATACTGCAAAATTGAAACTAAAATAAATTGTACTTTTGCTTTTATTGGAGTTTTAAATTTGCCCCTTTAAAGCGCCGTCACGTGACACGTGGTGATGTCATGAAGTTTTAAAGACAACTGTGCACAACTTCAGCAAGAGTTCTATGTATTTGCGAAGTTTGAAAAAAATCAAAGTGTATTCAATGGCAAAAGTGCCGTCCTCAAAATCCCTGTGCTTTGTCTATGGGATTTTTACGACCAGAAAAAGAAGAAGACATAAAAGAAAAACCAGAACAACAACAATAGCTTTTCCGCTTCGCTTCGCGACGGAAAAGCTAAATAGAGATTCATGTCTGTTGGCAAACAGAACATAACGCTTTTCCGTAACTGGTTCTCTTAAAAAAAATTGACATAAACGGGATTTGAACCCATAGCCTCAATTCCTACCCCAAAACGCATGTGCATATCTTATGCACAAAGTCTATGGGGCTTGAGTATAACATTCAACAATTCATAATAATTCCAAAAAATGGTCAATCGGTTCAATACCTAAGATTTTGAATGTGTAGCACAACAACTAACTGCACCCCAAATTTCAAGAAGATTGACCAATGGCAAATATGTGTTTTAAAAACACGCATTTTGATGAAGTCACGATTGCGTCATGGCATTTTGGAAAAAGAAGAAGACAAAAGAAGAAGAAAAAAAAAAAAAAAAAAAACAGTATTCATGAAATGACATCATGGCAACAAGGTGACATTTTTTGGAAACACCTTTTCCAAACTTAGATCAATGTCAAGTTTTGACCCTGTATGACTCAAGGTTGCATCATATTTGCACCTTTAAAGGGCTATCACATGACTATCCTATGATAAACTGAAGAAAAAATCATCTATACAAGACAGGACATTAGGGACATCGTCTTGGCCAAATTTGGCTCAAACATCTTTTGTCGTTTGCTAGATAGCCCGTGCAGAATGCCAAAAGTGCTTTCTCTATAGCATTTTAGGCCAAAGAGGAAGAAGTAGGGCTTTTCCAATATTTCAATGAAGATGAAATTCTTGGAGATTTACAATATTTTAAGGGTTCAAGCTTCTGTCTGACGCCCCCCCCCCCAGCCCAGCACAGATAGTTGACTTATTGGGAAGGCCTTGACCCAAGGGCTGAATAGGTCAGATGGTAGAACACTGGCACATTAGCCAGATGTCTCTTGTAGAAATTCTGGTCCAGTCAAACCTTCTTTGCAATCTTCTTTATGAATTTGTTTATTGCAAGTTGATGAGATGCCATTACATTATATTTAGATTCGAAATAAAAAAATCAATACCCTGACATTGCTGGCCCATGGATTCCATCGTTTCCACAGCAGCCACCATCCAGAGAGGTCATCCCCGTAATTGGTTAATTGAGTGTTATCCTCACTTCCAACATCAATTGCAATTACAGTCTGTGCACCCATTGATCGCATCACATCAGCTAGAAAATAAAAGTCACAGTTTGTGTAAATTAAAAACATCTTACAGTTGACTTTTGGGAAGTTTTAGTGCAGATTTTTTTTCAGCCTTTGGAATGTTGACAGGAATTTCTACGATGACCATCAATGTGATTACTTCAAGTTGAACTTCAGGGGAATGGAACTTCAGGGGAATGGATGAAAAATTAGAGTTATCTGGCTTTTGAGTTATCAAATGTAACAAATGTTTTGTCCACGCCTACACGATTCAGTGCACATGCAAACTTACTGGTTCTACGGCCGTTGGCCTAAATGCTGAGATGAACACCAAGTTAATTTCTACCTATTCCAAAAGTGCATGTTTGCCTCAAACATCATAATTTAACATGATTTTATTCAGGTTTTTATGGGGGTCACCTGCATCCAGTTTTTGTTAGGTCGAGTTTAATTGAGAGAAAGGACTTGAGAGAAGAAGATATGTACATTAATAAACCAATGAAGTTATGTATCTTTGCCTTGAGAATTAATTCATTTGGTATGATTAATCAGCATCATCCTTATTATCTCTGCTAATGTGTGAAGTGTGCAGACCAGTCTGCCAGGGTTTCTCTGCTGAGTCACGTGTTCATTCCTTTTAAGCACTTGATTTAGACCGTGTCCGAATGAATCAGTTACGGCTCCGGTTTGCACAAGGATCTATAGAAGCCATAACCTAGCGGCTACTTACAATCCCCATAGAAGTGTGTACCGGTATTCTTTCAGGCCATAGCCAACAAACTCGGGCAGAGCTAAATTTTGGCAAAATAATCTGCTGGCTACAATGACTGCAGTGTTAGCATGCTGTGGTTGATGCCCACACAGTGCATGTCGATGTGGCAATGGCAGTGCGTGCAAACATGCTCGGCTCATCAAAAAGAAAACACGTGCATGATAACAATGACTCATATTGAAGGCAAGCCCTCTTTCAGCGCTTTTTGTTCAGCATTCTTCCGTATTTATTCTTAACTGGCCTGACAAAAGTTTGAGATAAGCTGCTTAACCAGTATTGATGTTTCGAGTTACGGAGGATTTGTTTGTACATGCCTATACATGTCTATTCTTTTGTCGGGAATACAGGAAGTGTTTGAGGTAAACAGATGTTTTAGATGTTTTGGATGTTTTAGTCAAAGTGAAAGCCAATATTATATTTGCCTTTTTTAACAAAATGTTCAAAAGTTCCAAGTCAGTTTTTCCTTGATTTGTTTGATTTATCTTATTCACTTACCTGGTACATTGTTAACATATCCTCCATCTAGCAGCAAGTGACCATCCTTGGGATCACAGAGTGGAGGGAGGTAGCCAGAAAGAGACATACTAGCTCTGGTATATCTCCACAAAGAACCTGACATGAGTTACAAAACTCAATTAAACAAAATAATGGTCCCAAAAGATAATACCTTATCATAGACAACAAGACTTTCCAGAGGTCACTGTATCATAAACTTGGTATCCAAAATTAGTATCAGCTAGACACTCTTGATCAATGAACTAATAAGTACCGATCAGGGTTCTCCCCAGGATTTTTCAGAAGTGTGGGGGATTTTCTTTGTGGTTTCGAAACAATATGCGAAGCCATGGCGTGGGGTTCGGGGCGCGCCCAAGGGCCCCGGAATTTTTGGACTTTTAGATGCTCTCTGCTGCATTTTAGAGCATTTCCTGGGATTTTTAATTACTTTTTCAAAGGAAAAAACATGAAGAGATTTGAAGATTTTTTTTCTTCAGATATTTATTGACATCAATATTTCAACCAATGACCGTTTTTTCTTTCTGGAGGGTGGAGGCACAAAATTAGTCATTTCAAGATTCAGACGTGGCTGGAGTAATCAACGATTCAAACAACTGTTTATTCAGTTTCAATTGAACATAATATTGATAATGAAGTAAAATGCTTCAATCTTTGGTTTATGCTGATCAGACCTGAAACCATGAGCTCCATTCAGTTGTAAGGTATCGAAATTCGTAATTTGGGGTCCAATATATTTGATTGAGGCCCTTGAGACGTGATTTTTTTAGCCTACAAAATGAAAAAATCCGAGGGAACAATTAAAATCCAACTATATCATTCAAAGATCCTTATGGTGTTCGATTAGAAGAATTAAAGGTTTGGTTTGAAAAGTTGTTTGAGGTGATTGAAGAACTAACTTCGTAGAGCTATGGAGTACGGAGGGAAATTGGCCGACATGATCCGTGCAGCAGCAGTATTCTGACCGTGCGCCACGGCCGACGTCACTGACAACAACACGGTCAAACCTTGGAGCTTCGTAATTTTAGGCCGACACAGAAAAACAGATTCACGCATTGTACACCACCCTGTACATTTTTTTTTGCGAGGAGGGTATATTACTTCCGTGGCACATTTTTCATAATTATTTCGTCCAAGTATTTTTCAAATTGTGGATTTTACGCTACTTATTCCTCCATGGTACAATTGAAGAAGGAAGATCGCCACCGCCAAGAAAGTACTGAACAACTTTTACTGGTCCACCCTGCGTGTTTGGGCATTAAAACAAGTGTTCCCTACCTTATCCAATCGTTTATCTATTTCCCTGTCCGTGAAAAAGTTTCATTTCAAATCCGACGTTTTTTCCATAAAGCCTGTTAAAATACAATCTATGTTCAAGTCTAAGGAATTAGGGATACAAAATCAGGAACAGGATCGAACTCGAAGTGCGAAGATTGGAAAGACGTCACCGTTTACAACGCACGTGCGGCATGCCATCTGTAGCCTTCCTCAATGGTACCCGATCCGATCCAAACGCATTCTGGGGCGAATGTGTACCAGCGATTAGGATATGCCACTGGACCGTAGCAGTATACACTGTACAGTATACAATCGTGTGCACGGTCACTATACACTGTTTAGCCTTGTAGGATATAGTACAGAATTTTAAATGCTTGTGTGCGCTTGTAAGCAAACGAAAAAGCTCCACCTTTTCGGAATAATAATCTTAAAAATGCGAACAATATATACACATAATCCGATCGGCTCGTTTTGGACAACGATCAAACCGGCCTCAGAGTCAGAAGGGCACCACGACCAAAGTATCAATGGGGCACGGCAAGACTGGCTGTCGAATACATGTACCGCATTTTGAAGGGCATCGACGGCACTGGCCACCGTGAATTTCGAGCCCTGCTTAAATTAATGAAAATATTGTTTTTCCGCCATAGTGCGCGAGACAAAACGCGGCGACATGGCAACGAGAAATACCGTCCCCGTACGTGTGTGGGGTCGATCTTGTAAGTTTTGCGAATGGTGTAGTATAACATTTGAACCTTCGTAAATGTAGGCTCCACTAGCGGAAAACACACGAGCGCGTGTGCATGTACATGTACAGTACGTACATGTGTACACATGTACAGTTGTGTACAGTAGTCAGCACTGTACTGTACGTGTACATGTACTAGGAGTAGGACGTCCATAGCGGAGGGTCAGATTTCATGTGACACCGACCACGAGGAACGTTGGGTGCCAATGCATGTTCACATGTACTGTGTGCAGTGTGGCCGTCGCGCGGTGCACAATGCACGCACCGCTCCTACCGCACGGAAAAATGCAGGACTATAGATCGTTTGCACCGGTTTTTGTACTGCTTTTTCGTCTAGATTTTGCTGGACATGCAAGCTGAATCATTTAAGATAATTCTGAACCATACTATAATAATTTTATTGTGCGTATCGGGCATGAAAAACTGCGTATCGGCCCGTTTTTTTGCGTATCGGGCAGAAAAAGTTGCGTATCGGCCCGATACGCACGTTTGTACGTGGGGAGAACCCTGCCGATGATACTCCTGAACTTTACCCATGCTCTATGTGTCATTGCTGTTACTATCAACAACTAACATAAATGATAGCAATAATAAAAACTGATAATATGTTAGCCTCACCACTGGTATGTACTCTCATCTTTGAATCCGTGATGTCAGTTGAGATATTAAAGTATGGAATCCACAAGTCCTCTATTAGTTTGTCTTGGAAGGTATCTCTAATACTCTTGTTAAATGCCCGGCCTGCAGTATATAGTAAACAAAATTGCAATGTTATGATAAACAATGTACATAACATTAATTCAAGGATGCAAGTATGAAGTACGGTACAGTGGAACGTCGCTACAATGAACATCGATAATATACCAAAATTTGGCTATAATGAACATGCCCTTTGGCTCCTGTTTTTTGTGTACAAAATAATTGTTCTGATTCAATCTTACACAATAATGTGATTACACAAGTTTTAGTTTGGCATTATTTACCCAGATAATAGAGGGGAAAGCCACTTATTTTTGTTGATTGAAGTTTTAAAAATCATTATTCATGTGCATGTACTGTATACCTAATCAGCTCGTGTTCAAAGGAATAAAATCAATAATGAGTTGACGAAAGCATACATGTAGGCTAATACAAACACCTCTTTCAGCACTGTTGAGTTCTATGAATAGATAAGTTGGAACCAGACCAAACTAACAATGGTCAAAAGAGGGTACATCGTTAAATACGTGAAAGTTACTTTTGCTATTGATTTATGCTTCATAAACAATACTACCTATTCCTTTTGTATTATACAAAAGAAACATTTACAAAAATATAATGAAGTGAAATCACTCATCACAAGAGGGTGCACTTCTAATGTACGGACGCCATTTTGGATTTTGCCTATATGCGCACGGACATAACATACGTCCATGGATATGTGGCCGCAATTGGTATATGAAAGACCAAGGAATTTCCATGGATCCCAGGAAGTTAGTTATAGCGACGTTACACTGCACTTTGAACATATTCTTAGAAATTACATCTTACCTGTGAACATGGCAGTGAAGGGATAAGTCAAATCTGTTATTTTGGGCCATAGAGAGCCCATGTCTTGGCACCATTTAAAGGCCCGTGCCTTGATACCTTCGATTTTCCCTTCTTCACAATATAGTGCACCAGTGAAGGAGCCAATGCTGGTTCCACCAACCATATCAATTGGGATACCAGCTTCCTCCATGGCTTGCATAATTCCAACCTGTGACATACCTCTGTTGGAGAAAAAGACTATCAAAATTTAATAATTAAAAATAGAAATTAGACACTGACTGGGAAAACAAGTTGGAAAAATGGCAAAAAAACCTTTGACTGGACAAACAGTTATTTTGAATTTCCTGATGGATCACTCATGCACAGTAACTGCAGCTGTGCAATTCTATATCACCGGTACTTTTAGTTTTACTTTTAGTAGGCCTACTTCATTTTTGGTTTTAGAATTACTTCACCATAGGGTTACCGTTTGCACAGTAGAATCACTTTGCTTGATCAAGGGCCTTAATCACCAATGCAGTGGAACCGACATTAGATTTTTTGGGGTGCTGTTCCACATAATTTCATTTTCGGTACGATCTCCACAAGAAAACCGTGAATGAATGGTTATACTTATTAACAGATACTGTATTTTCAATTTGCCACACGTTGTTTACTGCGAAGCGCAGTGGACTTCGAGCCAAAAGCCCCATACTTTTTCCAAGATCCTGGGGAGAACTCTGATAATGATTATGGGTTTTGAAAATTTAGAATTATAATAAATCACAGCTTTTAGCAAACTCATAATGTTATTGAAAGGCTTAAGTGATTTAAGATTAAATTGATAAGTTCGTTTTTTTAATGTTTTCTTTTATTTTCATTTTCGGGCAAGTAGATTTTCCACTCGGGCAAGTAAAAATATGAAAAGTGATAAATTCACTTGCCCAAAGGGCAAGTAACAAAAATTACTAGTGTGGAACCCTGCATAACAGGACAATAGGAAAATCACTTTGGCCAACTTTGGCCAAAGAAGCAGACATGGTGCACAGTGCATGTGTAATACGTCAAAGGCCGGTGGTGCATTTCCACTGGACTGATCGGCTCAGTTAAACTTACCTGGTCACTTTTACTGGGCAGAGGTTGGCCGGTAAAAGTAACCATTCGGCTTGGTTAAATTAACCAAGAGGAAACTTAAATGGGCTGTTTCCACTGGACTTAAAATGTGAAAAGTAACCATCGTCTCGGGTACTTTGACCAAAATATAAGTCCAGAGGAAATGCAGTTTTAGGGTAGTTGCACCAAAACACTGAGCATTGTCTATGGGAAAGGGTTGCCTTTCTCAAGATCCAAAATTAGAAGGGCCTAACGATTTGATGTTAGTAGGACCTTGCTCAGAGGCAGAATGAGAGAAAGGTCCTGCTAGGATTGAAATGCTCATAAACAACTCAACGAGCACAAAAAAAGAAAAGACTTATTTTTGTCGTAAGTCAGAGCACAAACGCAAGCGAAAAATGATCGACAAAGCTAATGCATCTCATGAGAAGCCAAACATTTCTAATGAATTAGCAAAGGAGAAAGTAATGTTATGGTGGGAGAAAACGAGTCATTGTACCGGACGTGTATTACACAAACACGTTGTTAACCCGAGGCTGCACAAGTTTTGTACAGTAGTTGCATTGTGAACATGACATGTCACGTGGTATCAAGGCAAAGCGGGTTGGCAGATGCGTTTTTTTACCGGGTCATTTACTGAGATGTTGTGTCTGCATTGGACTTTTTGAGTCGGTTAAACTGACCTGATCAATTTTACCGGACACAAGTAAGTCAGTTAAACTACCCATTTGAGTCAGGTAAGGTACCTGGGAGGAAAACTTCTTTGGCTGTCCACGCTGGACTTAAAATGGTCAAGTGACCCATTTGCTCAGTTAATTTACCCAAAATAAGTCCAGTGTGGACACCAATTAAGAGTTAGGTATGGCCTGTATCATGGAGCCAGTTAGAGCCTTAACGGGACATCATGCACACTTCATTAAACACAAGGGATGTATGGTAAGTGTACTGCACTCCCCCTCCACTGTCAATGTGGGTGTATATGTTCTGACAGCACAGCTCCAGTGGGCACCAGTCTTAGCGAGATGTCCCCTGCCTCCACAATTGTAACAGATAACCTCTGAGCAGGACTGGTTGTCTCTCAAAGAGACAAACATTTGTACCTTCCCATTGTTCTGGGGCTCGTTACACTTCAGTTGTGCCGTCACAACTTTGTGTATCTCATCTACTGCAACAAATTTATTTTCATTTTTCTCACTGGCTCTACAGAACTTAGATTTCCGAGAGCTAGCTTTCCCTTTGAGATTATGTTTTCTCAAAGTCTTCAGTGGCTTGGGCTAACCTAATTGCCTCATCGAGGGATTTTGGCCTAGCCCTAAAAATGCCCTCTCAAACAGATTGACATATGATGGCGTCCGTATAGTGAGCTCGCAAAAGGCATTCTCTACTCTACCTGCTTCATCAAACTCGGGATAGGCCAGTGCTACAAGTTCTTTCACTGCCTGTCCCAGTTCTCTAAGTGACTCATTCGAGCCCTGTCTGCGTGACCTAAGTTCCATTAGGTAATTTTCGGCCATTTGCCCAGGTCCAAATTGGGCCTCTAGCAGTTTCATTAAATTCATATACTGAAAGTTTGATTGTCCGTCAAAATCACGACAATCCCCAAGCACCTTTAGTGATGTTCCTTTAGACTAGCAGCCAAGAATATGGCTGGCTGACTATCACTCCAACCATTAGCCACCTTGCAAGCTTCAAAATGGTGATGATAGTCCTTCCATTGTGACTTACCATCGAATCGGTCAGCCGTTAAGCTGGGGTGACCTGTCACCCCGATTGAAGAGCCTACCGTCTCCTCTCCGTAGTGGACCTTCTTATCCACCACAGGAGGTTTAGGTGTGGAAGTGCATGGACTTCCACCCCCACGAAGTGCAACGCTTCCCCTTACAGCCTTAGAAGCATGCGCCTTGGTTCTGCACCTCCCGGGGTGTCATGCTACTCCCTGTGGAATGTTCAACCTGACCCCTTTCGGATCGGTCCTCCGGCTCAAGGAGCATAGCATTGGTACGTGTGCGGACGCCTTCCGACACATAACCCGACGTTTCATGGCTATCCCAACGCAGATGTTTAAAACAAACACCCGTATCATCCCTGTCCGGATGATTCTCTGGTACACCCAGGACCCCAGATTGTGACTTCTCGAGTTGCTCTTGGCACCTTGAAACTCTGTTCAGGGATTGCCAAAAATCTTCTTCTCCAAGTCTGACCTGACGCATAAGGGCGTCGATCTCTCCTTCAAATCTACTGCCAATGCTGGTGACCTATTTGTTATCAAATTTACCACCTAGTTCTCTTGACATATTGCTTTCATTTAAGCTAAAGTCCTAAAACAAGATACCGTTTACGTGCGTAGAGTTAACAGTAGTCGATACTCAATAGCCCCTCCAACAGAGGTCTGATCGCTGCCTACAGAGGTCTGATCGCTGCCTACAGAGGTCTGATTGCTGCCTACTGAGGTCTGATTGCTGCCTACAGAGGTCTGATCGCTGCCTACAGAGGTCTGATCGCTGCCTACAGTGGTCTGATCGCTGCCTACAGAGGTCTGATTGCTGCCTACAGAGGCGGGTCTGATCGCTGCCTACAGAGGTCTGATCGCTGCCTATAGAGGTCTGATTGCTGCCTACAGAGGTCTGATCGCTGCCTACAGAGGTCTGATCGCTGCCTACAGAGGTCTGATCGCTGCCTACAGAGGTCTGATCGCTGCCTACAGAGGTCTGATCGCTGCCTACAGAGGTCTGATCGCTGCCTACAGAGGTCTGATCGCTGCCTACTGAGGTCTGATCGCTGCCTACTGAGGTCTGATCGCTGCCTACAGAGGTCTGATCGCTGCCTACAGAGGTCTGATCGCTGCCTACAGAGGTCTGATCGCTGCCTACAGAGGTCTGATCGCTGCCTACAGAGGTCTGATCGCTGCCTACAGAGGTCTGATCGCTGCCTATAGAGGTCTGATTGCTGCCTACAGAGGTCTGATTGCTGCCTACAGAGGTCTGATCGCTGCCTACAGAGGTCTGATTGCTGCCTACAGAGGTCTGATCGCTGCCTACAGAGGTCTGATCGCTGCCTACAGAGGTCTGATCGCTGCCTACAGAGGTCTGATCGCTGCCTACAGAGGTCTGATCGCTGCCTACAGAGGTCTGATCGCTGCCTACAGAGGTCTGATCGCTGCCTACTGAGGTCTGATCGCTGCCTACAGAGGTCTGATCGCTGCCTACAGAGGTCTGATCGCTGCCTACAGAGGTCTGATTGCTGCCTACAGAGGTCTGATCGCTGCCTACAGAGGTCTGATCGCTGCCTACAGAGGTCTGATAGCTGCCTACAGAGGCGGGTCTGATCGCTGCCTACAGAGGTCTGATCGCTGCCTACTGAGTTCTGATCGCTGCCTACTGAGTTCTGATCGCTGCCTACTGAGGTTCAATCGCTTCATGTTGGCAATCTCACACTCGCTGAAGGAGAAACTGAATTCTCTGCACTAATACGGCCTACTTAATTGCTACACTACGTCTGTCCAAGTTGAGTATTCATTTTCTGTTCTACTTTCCCATAGTAATCCCACTCTTGACACCATTTGTAGCGCCTTCGTAAATTATAACGAAATCGAGCCAGCAATGAAGGCAGGGGGTAGGGAGGGACAATAGAGCCTCACTGACTCCTCCTCCACAGTTGCCCGAACTGTTCGGTAAAAAAGTCGCCTGATTGATTGATAAGCACAAACTGTACTTGAGCGGCTAAGCACAGCTTGCGGGAACTGGTCATTTTAGGAAAGTATCTCCTGGTCTATGGGGTAGCAAACAGAATTGAAAGAACATGGAAAGAGACAGGGTTGTAGCGTGAACGACAAAAGAACAATGCACAAAAATTATCAAAATCCAATTAAAACCAAACAAACTCCTACGGTAGGCAGTAACCACCATAAACAGAGGGACTATGTCAGGAGGAAATCCTCTATACCCAGCGGTGTGTTGCCCTAAAACGATGCAATCGGACCTCCAAGCGGTGTCCAACAACATCACAAATATTTACCCACTATTTACAGAAACATCTGCAAGACTAGTGACCAAAGAATAGTTCAAATAATTCCTCTTAGGCGGCCAATCAAAATTGTCATTCTGTGTTTTCGCCGTGGTGGCCGCGTTCTGACTGCACCTCGACTAGGAGGGGATTTCCTGGCTCTCCTGCCTACTTTACATGGCAATGAAACTGACTAACAAAAGACCCTATTGTTATTGCAATTGCGTGCAGTATGCGGCGAACGTGGTGAACACACCAGATTTGACAAAGGCCTTTGATGACAGCAGTTGCCGCGGTCAAATCGGCAGGAGATTTTGGGAATCACATTCGACCACTCATCACTACTGACCGTGGCTTGTGTCATGTCAGCTGCACTCCGAAATGGTTGTTGCAATGCAGATACAATTTTGCTTGAAGTCAATCATTTACAATAGTAGAGACTGCACTATAAAAATGAAACTTAAACCTTTCATGCATCCAGTTTTGCCGTCAAATTTACCCCAACAATTACTGTACGTTGTTCAGTGACGTCAACAAATTGTTCGGACAAGCTTGTGTTTTGCAATTCTCAACATTATACTAAAACAATTTTTACCAACATACTATTATTGTCTCACATATTTTTGTGGAATATCTTATCTCTCGTCTGTGAAAGTTTCAAACCAATACAATCAATAATATCAACAAAGTTAGGGAGTAAGAAAGAGCGAAAATGTCACAAAATTCTGGGTCTCCACTCTTGATCTTGCGGGCGACCAGTCCGGTATTTACCGAGTCGAGCTCCGCAAGACTCGCATTTGCTGAAGCTGGCCCACGTGTTGCGAAGACCATACCATTGTGAAAATACAGGGTAGGAAAGGGGGGTTGATGGGCTACATTTTGAGTGGTCAAACAAAAAAGTCTGCTGAGAAATCTGGAAATGGCGACAAAAGGAACCTTTAAGTGACATTTTTCACAACATCTCTCTTGTATTTTCAGTTCATTTGGGTTTGGATACTGAAAGGTGACATTTATTCTTTGATTTTATCTTTGATTTTATGTGATTTGTTGAACGGAAGTTGTGCGTACACCCGTTTAAAAATGGTGTGTTCCAAGGTAAATCCTACCATCTTTGACATCCGGTAACTTTACGCCGAAGCTTTGTCAAATTCCCAGTACCAATGCGTGCTTAATGGATACATCCTGTATAAATTAATTTTTGTGAGATTTGACAGGTAAGAAAAGACCTTCAAAAGTATCTTTTCTTTCCAAAACTGTGCAGTTTATTTGAAGAATTACTTGTTTCTCATAAAAGATCATCTCGCTGTCTTCGCACTTCGATTTTGAAAAAATCACGACATCGGAATGCCAAACAAGTAACGCATGCAAATGCAATATATGATAGAATAAATCTTTGACGGCTGTACACAGTGACCGCATTCCGGCCATTCCAGTGCAAGTGAAGTACTACATCATTCATGAGGTTATTACAATGACAAAAGATTACGCTGAGTGCTGCCTCATTAACTAAGCTTTGCATGGATGATTGGGGTGGCCAGACCGCGGTTTAGACGCAGCTTTGCCAAAATGGACAACCCGCGGTCAAACTGCGGTGACAATTTTGACAGGCAGCCTTACCAAGTAAGTGTTCGGAAATGAAGAGTGGGGAAAACTGAGGCTGGATGGCTGACTCGAATGGGAGATAATCAGGAGACTGAGAACTAAAGATGCGTCCATAACGGATGACAGCAACTCAAGAAGTGATCAGCTCTAGCTCTCCTCCCTGCAGTGCGTACCTAACAACTGCTTAAACTTCCCGCTGGTAGTACACCACTACAAAATGTGCCTAAATAGGCTACCCTATTAACTTGAACTATAACCAGCCGACCAATTTGGAAGGGGGAAAAACGCACCATTAAATCGCACATGTGTAATACCCTGTTCAAAAACCCAAGTACCGGTACATTCCCGCAACTATGGCCTGTATGCAAACTGTACAAGATAAGATCAATACAAGCGTAAAACGGTACAAATATGCAGGCGCATTGAACTCTGCCAAGCCCATAACGTAAACAATACTGTCAAACTATGACCTCCATGGGAAAACAGCCCACTAACACAAGGTAAAGGCTAATTTTCGCTACAATAATATGTTATTGAATTGTGAAGATTTGGCAGTTTGCACCTTTCAATTCACTTGACCATCCTTTGAGCCACTCAACAAAAACACATCAGGTACATGACAGGACAACAGGACCATTGTTATGTCCAAGTTTGGCACAAATATCTTTTGTCGTTTTCTGGAAAATCTGCGAAGAAAAAATGGCCGAAGAGGAAGAAGTAGGAAGCAAAATCAGAACAGTAGTCAGAATTTTTTGCTACACATAGCAGTAAAGCCCAAAAGAAGTTGCTCTGGGCTTAACCACTTTGCGCCGGGACCTCTGAATCCGGAGCTCCGTTGGCTTGACTATGGTATGCGACAGGGCCCTCCAAATCCGGGCACCACTATTGTCCACATTCTAAACAAACACTCTTTTCAGCTTAGAACAAAGCAATACGAATCAGTACAAAGACCTTTTTTGACGCAAGTTGCCACATGAATTGCAAGATTACGGTAGCAGCAGTAACTGTGCAATTGTGGGACTTTTACTGTGGAGGATCGAGGGATACTGCGCTGCCGCTGAAAGCACGCGGGGAACATTGTGTTTGCTTGCCACACAGCCCAACGGTCGTCGATCAAGCATTGGAATGTATTGTTCCGATTGTTTTAGTGAGATTTGAAAATGATGCATTGTTAAAAAAACCCGTATAGCGGTCATCAGCGCTGAAAAACCACTCACTTATTCTAAAACCCCACACCTGATTCAAAATTCATGGGAATACCCAGCAGCTGATTTCATAAAACATAAGTTGATGGAGTAATTCCACTTACCGTAATCTTCGGAATATAGCCAGCATGCAGTATATGCCACAGCGATCAAAAATGTTCGCGATAAGATTCAGGCGTTAACTCATAAGCTGCGTGAAGTATAAGACGCACCACCGTAACATTTCTTTAATGATGTCATATTATTATACTTCAAAATTTTATGAAAACAAAATTTAGTCTATCTTATTTTAATGTGTATTACTAAATGTTCATGATTTTCTGTTTTTTTAGAAAACAATTTGAGTAAAAAGACAATGTTTCACAAAACAACATTTTACAAAGTATTTTTCTCAAGAACTGTTTAAACATTGTATCATGATGTTTATCGTATACCAAGGCCGCGATCCAGAGAGCGATCGTGTAACTTCAATGCTCGTGGTGATCGCTAACGAAACACCAAGCCATCAGTGAAGCCATGATGTCATGTCTATTGTAGCGTTACAGTACGTAAATGCACAGTGGAGATGAAAACCAGTCGATATGTGTACATTATGTGAAAAGACACCAGACTCTAAAAAGTAGACTTGTATCTTATCAGCCGTGGAGGCATGAACAAGCATATACCCTGTAGTATAAACAATTTCATGGATCATGTGTGGTTGCCTTTGTTTTTACACCCTGTGCGCTAATAAAAGTCTGGTATTGCGCAGTCGTGTGGCGCGTTGGCTTTAAGCAAGTTGGCAAGTTGGATAATTTTTTACTTTTTGTTTAATCAGGTTTAATACACTCAGTCCCCCTTCACAATGTTCCACAAACATTGTAGGACATGGATAACAAAGGACAAAGAGGAAAGCTGGTAGAGTGAGATCAAAGGGAAGGGCAAGGAGTAGGGTAGGGATTAGTGAGAAGAGGGGGAAAGATCAAAGAGAGAAGTGTGGAGGAGTGAACACAAAAAAAGGATTATTAGGTCCTGCTAGTATTGCAATATCAGGCTCACTAAATTTGGTGATTTTAATTTGAATATTTACAAAGATGGTTCCATATGGTTTCTTTGTCAAACTGTGTGAGAAAGCTAGGAAGTCACTCTTTCCAGACAGAGCCAAACGACCCCCTAACCTCATATCCACAAGCCGAGTTAGCTTAGCTCGAACCGGCGTGTTTACCTCCACAAGTGATGATCTCCTGGCTGCTCAAGCCAACCTCAGATCAGTATATAGTTCGTCTGTCGATGCGACGAGGACCATCTAATCATCCTGGGGTTGGAGTAGTTTGGCTTGGCAGGTCCGCAGATGACTATAGTCAGGCCAATCCGTGCCCTAAAGAGTCTCTGGCAGTGTGGACAGGGAATACTGGCAGCTGCTACAGGGTTGGTAGCCCTGGGCTTCCTGGGCTGCCTACGTTTTACAGCTACTGCAGTCCTGTTGGCCTCGCATACTTCTGCGCCCTTGTGAACAGCTGTTCGCCATGCTCCTCTGTCTTGGGCTGTCTGCTTTCATGTGTCAAGACAGGTGGTGTGGAAATGATTCAACTTCCTGGCATGATGCCGATAGACTGTCCATGTTTCGTAGCTGTACAGCAATGTGGTGAGAACAATGGCCCTGTACATTGTACACCTTGATGTTGGTCACTGTCATGATTCCGCTTGCCTTAGCAAGTCTGGCGTTGACTTCATCGTCAATGACGTTTCTGGAGAGTGTGCTGCCGACGTAGGTGAACATGTCCACCACGTTTAGGCGTTGTCCATTAATCGTGATGTTGGGTTCAACGTAAGGCTTTCCTGGAGCTGGTTGATGCAATACCTCGGTCTTCTTTGTGCTGATGGTAAGGCCAAAGTTGTTGCAGGCCTCAGAGAACTTGTCAACACCATGCTGCATGTCAGTCTCGGTGGCAGCGTTGATGGCGCAGTCATCAGCAAACAGGAAGTCGTTGATAGTGTCAGTTGAAACTTTGGTTTTCGCATGAAGCCTCCTAAGGTTGAAGGCAGAGCCATCAGACCTGTACCTGATGCTGATGAATATGTTTGCATTACTGAAGGCATCTGTCAGCATGGCTAACAACATGAGGCTGAACAGGGTGGGAGCAAGGACACAACCTTGTTTCACACCGTTGGAGACATGGAATGGATCGGAGGTCTCGCCATTGTCCTGAACTCTTGCCAGCAAGCCATCGTGAATCTGTCGTACGATGGCGACAAACTTTCTGGGGCATCCATATGTCGCCATGATTCTCCAAAGACCCTCTCTACTGAGTGTCAAAAGCCTTGGTCAGATCGACGTAGGTGGAGTAGAGGTCAGCATTCTGTTTCTGACACTTCTCTTGTTGCTGTCTAGCAGTAAACACCATGTCAACAGTCCCATGTTCTTTCCGGAAGACACACTGGCTCTCAGGTACTGTAGGAGGCCTTGCTCAAAGTGTACGGTGAGGCAATTGAGTATGTTGGAGGCATCCTTGAAGTCCTGAGGCACTTTCCCTGAAGAGTGCTCCGCACGGTCCTCAATGTATCCTTCTTAGCTATTGACTTTGGGTCATCAAGATGAGACTTGTAGAAGCGACGCTTTTTCTCTAACAACTGCTTGATCTCAGAACAGTTCTCATCAAACCAGTTCTTATGCTTCCTGGTACTTGTCCCCAGGCACTCCATGGCTGTGCTGTACACGGTCTCACATAGTGCAGCCCATGCTTTCTCAATATCCTGGCCTTCCAGCAAAAAAGACAGTAAGCGTTGTTCCAGGGTGTCGGAAAAATAGTGTTTGAAGTTGCTGATTTTCAGTTTGTTGATGTCCAAGCGTTTTGGTGCTTTCACTCCTTGTGGTCGTCTCTTGGGACGGATGTGGAAATTGAGTTTGGAGACGACAAGTCGACAAGTCGGTGATCTGTCCACCAATGCCTGGAAAGTGGTCAAACAGCTCTTTGGTAAGCAATCCAGTACTGTGTTCATCCAAGGTGCAGATCGGTTTGCCTCCTGGAAGTCTCATTTTGAAAACCTAAGCTCTGATAACACCTCGCCCACTCGAGTTACAATCGAACCCATCTTTGTCACCAACCACCACTTCATGACTGGAAAATTCTCCCAATTCGAGGTCACAACAGCCATCAACCAAATGAAACTCGCCAAGGCATCTGGGTTGGACAACATCCCGCTCGAAGTTTGGAGGCTACCGAAACCAAAACAGTGCATCATTCACTTCTGTAACGCAGCCCTACCCCGGGTAGAAGGCAATCAC
Organism: Luidia sarsii; assembly: GCA_949987565.1. Taxonomy (NCBI): domain Eukaryota; kingdom Metazoa; phylum Echinodermata; class Asteroidea; order Paxillosida; family Luidiidae; genus Luidia; species Luidia sarsii. The sequence continues at coordinate 9,730,595 of OX465111.1, forward strand.
CCACCTGAATTGGGAATATCCGGCATTGTCCCTGTACCTAAAAAGGGTGACCTGACCATCCCAGACAACTATCGTGGAATCAGCCTCTCCCAGACTGCTGCTAAGATCAACAACCATCTTCTTCTGAATCGCATTCACCTTGAGGTGGAAAGGAACCTCCGCCCCAACCAGAATGGCTTCCGGCCTTTGCATTCAACTTCCTCACAAATCCTCGCTCTAAGACGAATAGTTGAGAAAATCCGAAACCATCAGAAAGAAGCTGCCATCATCTTCATCGACTTCCGCAAAGCATTCGACTCTATTGATAGACCAGCAATGTTTCAGATCCTAATTGCCTACGGAATCCCAGAGGAGATTGTAAAGGCTATCAAAAGGAATGTATGAAGATACAAGTGCAATTGTCCTCACTCCAGAAGGTGAGACAGATTCATTATCCATCAACACCGGGGTTCTCCAGGGTGATCCTCTCGCTCCCTACCTGTTCATCATTGTTTTGGATTTCGTCTTGCGTAAAGCGATTGATATCACCAATGGTCTTACACTCTCTTCATGAAGAAGTAGTAGGCACCCTGCCCAATATCTTCCAGACCTCGATTATGCAGACGACATTAGTCTACTAGCTGACACCCTCTGAGAGGCAGAATCCCTCCTCCAAAAAATAGAAACTTGCTTCAACTTCATTCCTTTCCCTCAACGCAAAGAAGACTAAGTGCATGGTCATCAACTCATCTACCAGGTCTGACATCACCTCGCTCGATGGAAGGCAGACAGACTTTAAATATCTTGGGTCCTATATCAACTCGGCTCGCGATGTCAGTTGTAAGAAAGCTCAAGCTGAGGAAAGTTTGGCAATCCTCGATCCTGAAGACCACCAAGATAAAGTAATTCAGAGTGTCAGTAGAGTCCATCCTCTATGGTTGTGAGTCCTGACTCCCTTTGGTGTGTAAATTGCAGCACAAATAAAAACACGGCACGGTATATAAATCCCCTCTTCTTCCTCAATGGTACCATTTATGTACGGCAGGTTCCTTCAGTATTTCTCTCGGCTTCGAGCCGGTGAGTTTGGCCCGCAAGTTTTCCTCCAAATTAATCCTCCTCGATTAAATGATCTATACAAATCACGTCATTTCGACTGTATTTGTAACCGAATTTGAGAAATTTCTCAACTTTGATGGCCGTAGCCCACTTCCTAAACAACTCAGGTCTCTTGTCCTTGTTGGAAACTGCATGGAAAGATTTCCCCAGCTTTTTCCCGCAGGCATTTTGACATTGAAAGGCCTTGCAGTACACCATCGTTCAGCTTGAGAGTGAATACAAACTGCATGCAGTATAGTAGGGGGTACCGGTACATCCGTCCGGGACCATACAGGAGTTTCCCATTGTGATGTCACCCCCCCCCCCCCCAATGATTGGCAGTCCCTTCGAAAAGATGGCGGGTTGTGGGAACGCAAATTCGACCACTGAATTCCACAATTTTTCCCTCTTTATGAAACTCGTAGGTGAGTAGCACATAGGTAATTGTAGGTTGTTTTTAACACCCAATCAGATAAGCCAACATTTTCTCTGGGTTGTATTCCCCTTTAATGATATTAAAAAAAAATCATAATAATTCGAAAAAAATTGTCAATCGGTGCCAACTTTAAGATTTTGACCATCTAGCACAATAGCTAAATGCCCATCAAATTTCAGGGAGATTGACCAATTGCTTTAATATACTGTATGTGTTTTAAAATCAATGTCATGTGACACTTGATGACATCATGAATATTTCAAGGATAATGAGCAATACAGGTAGGTGAGATTGAGTTCTATGGTATGCATGTGTTTAATGGCAAAAGTGCCTTCACAAGAAGAAGAAAAAATTAGAAACATACGTCTGTTGTAACAGAACGTGTAGCTTTTCCTTATTTTTTTTTCCGAAGAAAGACCAACTTTACTTCCTATTTTGACTGGAAGGAAGGGTCACATGACAAGGCAGGTCATCAAACCTTAGTCCCTGAAACTCTTCTCACATGCTAGTAACAGCACAAGGGAGTTAACCGGTGATTTAATATCAATTTGTTTTTATTATCTAAAGATTAAAACTTTAATACCTCATTAATATTTATGAGATGACATCATCATTACAATTATGGCAATTTTTGGATACACAGTTTCCCAACTTAGATACATGTCAATATTGATCCTGTAGGATCTAAGATCGTAGCATGATTGCACATGCAAGGTTTGCCCCTTAAAGGGCGGTCATGTGACATCTCAAGCACACACAAAAAAAGAAAAAAAGAAACACTATTTTACTGTATATTTGGTGTAGGCCCCTTTTCGCATCGTTTTGATTGAATTCATGAAGGTGGCAACTGTGTTACGAACCTGTACCATCCAATCCTACCCCAAAAGGCACACCAACATCTCGTGCACAAAGTCTATGGGACTAAGAAATGATATTAAACAAATCATAATAATCAAAACAATGTTTAATCGGTGCCAATCTTCAGATTTTGAACGTCTGGCACAATAGCTAACTGCCCACTAAATTTCGAGGAGATTGACTAATGGCTTATACGTGCTTTATAATCACACATTTTGATGACGTAATGATTGCGTAATTACATTTTGGGCCAGAGGGTGGTTCTAAACCATATTCCCAATAGATATCAAAGAAAAAATAAACAAATCTCTCTTGGTTGGTCAAATGTGCTCAACTGAATGTGAAAATCTGAAAAGTTTATGACCTCATAAATATTCATGACACAGGGTCAATATCAAATGAGGGCAATTTTTGGATATACCTTTTCTCAACTATTAAGATATAGTGTAAAGTTGAAACCAAACGAACTTGTACTTTCGCTAATAATGGAGTTTAAAAAGTGCTGTCACGTGACACGTGATGACATTTTCAAGACAACTGTGCAATAGTTCAGCAGGGGCTCTAGGCAAAGGGGCTCTATTTGCAAGTGTGTTCAATGGCAAAAGTGCCTGACAGAAAAACCAGGTACAAAGTCTAAGGGAATTTTTCCAACAAGAAAAAGAAGATGAAAAAAACAAATCAGAACAAAAACAATAGCTTTTCTGTTTCGGATCGGAAAAGCTAATTCTGTTTTGAAACAGAAAAGCTAAAAAACAGAACAAAAACTATAGCTTTTCCACTTCGCTGAAAGGGGCAGAAAAGCCAAAAGTATGCTTTTTCTGCTGAGACGGAAAAGCCAAATAAGGGAATGGTGTTTACAAAAGGTACACTACAAGGCAAAAATCATTTTACGTGTTTAATAATGGTGGATCTGGAAAAGGAAAAAAATTCTTGATAACATCAATGTATTATGAAGATACATGACTCTTTACAAGGACACTTTCTTATCCTGATGTTTCCAATAATAATGACTGCACCTACAGGAGTTGCATCATTCAACATTATTGGAAGTACGACATAGTGCACTTTCAATCCCAACTCATGCACACTTGCCTTATCAACCTTTGGGTGAAAAGAAATTAAACACATCAATGAATAAATTACAAGATTTGCACATTCTAATTATTGATGAAATATCAATGGTTGATTACAAACTACTTGGTTACATTCATGGACGTCTGTGTCAAATAAAGCAAACACATGATCAAAAGCCATTTGGAAATGTAAGCATTTTAGCTGTTGGTGATTTCAATCAGTTACCTCCAACCAAAGGGAAAGCAATGTATCAGAAAGATGTGACAGTTGATCTATAAAATGATTGTTTATTTTCAGTCCTTCACACTTCTCTCTTTGATCTTTTCCCCTCTTCACACTAATCTCTACCATACTCCTTGCCCTTCTCTTTGATCTTTCCCCCTCTTCTCACTAATCCCAACCCTACTCCTTGCCCTTCCCTTTGATCTCTCCCTACCAGCTTTACTCTTTGTCCTTTGTTTCTCATCCTTGTCCTATTCACTCTCTCCCCCCTTCCTTCGTGTACATGTATCTGTTTTGTCCTTGTCACTCTGCCTTTGAGAAAGGTCCTGCTAGGATCGAAACGTCAGGCCCACTAAATTTTAAGATTGTTTATTTAAAGTAGAATTGATCAAAATAATGTGACAAAAAGATGTTTTACAGTTTGCTGAAACGCTAAACAGGATTCAAGTGGGAAGTAAACAGGATAAGTTATTACATGTAGATGAGGATATGGCAACAAGAGAAACTGATAATTTGGATGATGCATTAAACCTATTTCCATGTAATAAACAGGTTAATGAATACAATAGGAAGATAATGTTAGCTAAGTGTACTGATTGTGTATGTATTCTTGCAAATGATTTTCAGAAAAGTTCTAGTAAAATGTAGTCCTATAAAAGTACCAAAGAAATCATCACACATTACATTGCCTGACTGTTTAAGGCCAAGTATTGGTACAAGAATGATGCTGACATAGAGCTTTTCTGTTTTTTAACATGTCATAGAATGCATTGAATAACCCTCCAAGTTTCCTCAAAATTGACCAATGCCTCAGGTGTGCTTTGAAATTGCTTACTTTGATGATGTCATGATGACATCACATATTTTGGGCCCTAAAGAGAGTTTCTACAGTCAGTTTCCATAGCTGTCAAAAGAAAACTTAAGAATAATTTCATTTCTGTATAAATTGTAAGCAATTGTTTAAAAAGTTTTCAAAATGACAGATTATTTAAAAAAAAGGTTTGGCAGTTGTCATAGCTGCTAACAATGTTTTAGCCCTTCAGTGATTAAATAATTGGCATGTGCCTCTGGACCTTAAAGCCAAGTGGACCCATTATGCACCACAATCCTTGTAAGCTATGGACTCGGATGTGTTCAATTTGCCCGAGATCACATGACGGGCATGCCATTCCTTTTAAGCGTGCTTTCATGGCATCATTACAGCCTGATTACATATCTTCGTTCAGCTCACGTCCTTTCAACAGTCACTCCGGTTAAATTCATTCGATGTATTCCTTTGCAGTAAACTACATGCACCTCTGTATGCCTTTGCCATCCTTGTGTGTACGTTATGGCACTTTCCCGGCGAATGAATTATCATTTTACCCTAATTTATACTTAATCTTGTCATTGAGAAGCATGCGTGACAGCAGTCATGAGCACTGGAAACAAGTCTGGTGCAAAGGGCTTAAGGGGGTGACATTCATCTATTCAAATCTGATTATTTCAGATCAACAGATGCAAAGGCCGCTGCACACGAGAGCTACACTGTATCTGCTGAGCAAAAATTCTCTCGAGGCCATTAGCTCAACACGTAGCTTACCGTGTGCGCTGAACATTTGGTGAATTTTCCGCCTCAAGAGGCCGTGAGACCAATATCTATCCTATTTGATTGTTTTCGCCTCGCGTGGATGAAAACTTCTCATGTGTGGCAACTTGAGCTACATGTACGTGCTGGGCTTAAAATTTACATTATTGTTTGAGCACTAGATAACCTGAACAGATTTTTTTTTTTTTAAATCTACAAAGGTCAGGCCCAGCCCAGGTCTAACCCGGTGGGAGTACAGAAGCCAGTCTCAGCCCTGGTCTAGTACTACTTCTACTGTACCGGTACTAGGAGTAGGACTACTGTACTAGTAGTAGTACTAGGCCTACACTACTACTACTGGTCTACTACTAGTACAAGTACTAGTAGTACTACTACTGTATTGTTCTTACTAGTAGTAGAACTGTAGTGTAGTACTAACTGGTGCTACAACTACTACTAGTACTACTACCTAGTACTACAAGTACTAGTACTACTACTGTAGTACTAGTACTTGTAGTAGAATGTCGAAGTGCTACTACAAGTACAAGTACTAGTACTAGTAGTACTAGTAATAGTACTGTACTGGTGGGAATACAAAGGCCACTGTTTGAACATAATTAAGTAAATGAGATTCACAATAAACAAGAATATGCAGATGTGTATGTAACACCGCTTCAGTTGAACTCTCAGGAGTGTAAAAGCATACAATTATTTGCATGCATTTCTATTATAATAGCCTGTATATATGTGTAACTGGGTGATAGGGCAATATGTACAAGTCATTCTGGAGGCTAAATAATTCTGACGAATTTCAAAAATCATTTCGCAGAATATTCAGGTAAATCTCCGGTTAAACAAAAACTCACAAAGAATCAGCTTTATCAGTAAACAAAAGTGTGGTTTATTTTCAGCAATATGGGCTGCTCATATATACGGTACCTGAAGCACGATCGATTCCCATATCCACTTAAGACATTTCAATGTGCTACGATAAAAACATCAGGCTCTCTACATGTTTTAAACTGCATAACATGAGTTAACTGCATTTAAAGAGTATGTGAGAATGCTAACCATATCTTTCCTGCATTAACTTTTAGTGCACTGGGTGAAAAATAAACTCAGACTCCTGCGAAGCAGCTACATAAAAGCAAAAGAAGCCTAAAACAGTGGAAGTGCCAGGAAAAACCCAACCAAAAGATGTAAGTGGCTGCTAGAAAAACATAAATTTCTGGACCCCTATGTGGCAGCTCGATCAACAATTTCAAACTTGCATGGAGTACCGGTAAGTGTTTTGTTGAATACACTTTTTGTATCAGACTTGTATGACTCCAAACTCAACTTTTTTGACTCATTACCTAGCTCAGATTCCAACTGGATGACTCGTAAATGTGATTAGGACTTGAGAGGCACGACCTGGAATTGGACCCTGACTTGATATTTTGCAACCCAAGTACCAGTCTGCTTAGAACATGAATTCCTGCCATGGAACAGATCCGCAGTCTGAATTGAAGTAATTGGTTAACCATTGCCTTTGATCCTTTGCAAATGCTCTTGGGTTTTGACCTGAGGTTGATTGCAGCTTTAGTTAAAGGGGGGTCGTTCCTCCACGCTCCAGCTGTAAATGTATGATGATCAATGTCTTCAATGTCACTAAAACCCATGTACATAATTATGCTTGTTGTTTTCAACTAAGTAATTATGCAGGCAGCTGGCAGCTACTATTAAGCATTGAACTTTGGCTGGGGTTAAGTTACTGGTCGTTAAAAAAAATATGAACAGATTTGCAAGAATTCCGAAAGCATTTTCTACTACACGTCTAGCTCTCGACAAATGATGTTAAAGATTCTTTTAGATGGGTCCAAGTTTCTATGAGGCTTCATTTTTGTTTCTGACATTGGGAATGCGTCATCAGCAACTATATGATAATGCAATCTGTAATGTGGAAGCCCCTGAATGGCTTCTGGTGGTGGCATATGGACAGAATTTTCCCTCAAAGCTTTGGTTAGAGCTGAATCACCAAATACTCCAGCATCTCCCGAACAGCCAGGTGGTCCAACATCCACAAAGATAAATTTATAATCTGTGGATACAAGAGCCATAAGTAAAACACTGAAAAAGTGCTTGTAGTTGAAGTACTATCATCTGATTTTTGGAGTGCCATGTGTTTCCCATCGAGTGCGCCAATGCAGTGTGGGTAGTTCCACTTCTGATGAAAATCTCTGGCTATGACCTTCCACTCTTCTTCTGATGTTGGTGCCTAAAAAGATTTAGAAATGATCACTTAAAATTTAGTTTTTTTAGTTTATTTATTACTTCTTTTTAGTCATCACCGTCTCCAACAAGTGACAGCGATACAGTGACAGCAGTCCCCCCTACAGACGATGGTCAGAACGACTTTGATGATGAAGGATCATTTCAAGGGGAAGAAGCCAAAGAATCGGAAAGCGCATCTTCATCCACCACAAAGGCCACCAAGCAACCATCCAATGGATTCAAGTCTCTCAAAAGAAAGCGAGAGGGTTGGCCAAGTCGATTGCCCAGAGAGATAGTAAAAGGCAAGATTGTACACATGGCACATTCGGCCGTTATGTTGTTCAAACACTGTCTGACCTTCATTCACAAGTAAGAAATGAGGCCCAGTTCCACATTAATCACATTCTTTTTCAGGCACAAATGGGAACACTTGGTCAGAGTTCGCAGCTAATCTGCCCTCCATAGTCTGTGGTTCCAGGACCACATCAAATGTTCACTCACAAGCAGCAATTTCACCCCCAGAGGCAACAATGGGTTGTCCATCAACCTTATATAACGGCCTAGCACTAGAACAGACCGTAACACCCATGGCGACTACCAACTGGATAAATCATGGAATGAAGCAGACGACCAAATGGTCCAGAGCCTCTAGCTGATTGAATGGAAAACATTGTTGGCCCAGCTATCATTGATATTATTCATATTGAGATCTTATATTGAGATCTGAAATCCATTGGAACTTAAAGATCGGTGTACCGCTAAGTTACGATAGATTTCCGACTTAGAGATTTATTTTGGTCCAGTCCTGGTGCAGTCAAAGTTTTCTTTGTCAATTTTTTTAATTTGTTCAAAAGTTCCAAGTCAGTTTTTCTTTGTTTGAATAAAACAAGATGATATAAAAATCAAATACCTTCATGAAAGATTCCTTCATTGTACTGTAGAGTTCTTGGCATGTCTCCACAACAATATTGGACACGGTTCTTTCTCCTATTCGGAACTGAAAGGAAAGGCTTGGAAATGTTTCTCCTGGTGTAGAAAAAAAATAAATCTGTTCAGAAAACAGACACATAATTAAATTTTCAAATGCCAAAAGACAAACATTCAGATTATAAATCTCAAAAGGTAGGGGGCCTGACATTTTGATCCTAGCAGGACCTTTCTCAAAGGCAAAGTGAATATAAAACAAAATATAAAACAATTCAATATTATATTACTTTTATTAGTTACATTAACCATAATTGGTAATCCCCTAAGCCATTTTAGTGAGAACAATCCTCAATCCTCCAAAATTATCCAATATTTGGTTCTTTACATGAAATGAGTGGTGCCCACTGCCTCAATCCAACACCCAAGTCGGTAAAAATTATCCACCTATGATCCACCACTCCCGACAGGTTTAAAATACTTATGTTTGACAAATTATACTGCAAAGGTCGATAGGATCAATGCTTTTATGAGCTTACCCCAGCTACCGTACCTCAGGTACATGTACTATACGTAAGACAGACACCACTCGTCCCTGCCGAAAACGACTGGACAATCTGGACGAGTGTCAAGCACACGGTATGGTCATGATGCTTAATACGCTCCGTGCGCATGGAGTCATGGCTTGTAAATGTGTAAAGCTAAAGCTTAAAGAGTAAAGGTCACCAAACCCAGCCAGGTCACATGCAAATGAGTGGTGATGATTTCCCAGAAGGGGAAAACCCCGGAAGCACGCAATACAGCGGACTCCGGTGGTTGTTTAGATCATAGAGCAAGTTTAGATGTAGGCAACGCTAACGAAACAATTAGTAAGACCCACTTATGGTGTATTAAATAAACTCAAAACCTCCACATTAAGGGAACGGAATTGGGGGTAACAAATTGATGTCTGAACATTCATGACAAACCTGTGGCTAGAAATCGCAGTGTGACAGCTAGACTCTCTCCTGGCGAAATACTCTCCCGCATTGTGGTGTCATTTTTCCCGATAGTTGGGCCCACAAATGCCAGCACCCTCTCAAAAGAATGCCTGTCTAATCTGTGGGACTGCCGAAAACATTCTTCGTCTTCTTGATTAAATTCATGCAAGAGGTTCACATAAATACCCATCCTCAACCTTCTCTGAATCCATGGTTTACACCACGTTTTCCTGGGCACTTTATTTGCACGCTGGCGACATCTCCTCCAGAGCAATAATGCCAGCAACAGAACTCTTTCACGTTCATCAACATCAATTTCAACAGTCTCCTTGGGCGCCGCCATTTTGGAAACCATCACGTGAGCAGAGCATGCGCTTTCATTGGCCAGTTTTTATTTTTGTGCTCAGCACGTAGCTCAAGTCGCCGCACACGATGCTTTTTTTATAAACGCAAGGCGAAAACAAATCAAACAGGATAGATATTGGTCTCACTGCCTCTTGAGGCAGAATACTCAATAAAAGGTTCAGCGCACACGGTGAGCTATGTGCTGAGCTAATAGCATTGAGAGATCATTTTCTCAGCAGATAGCTCTTGTGTGCGGTGGCTTTTAGTGAGCTATTTTTTCACTATCTATCAACAATCATCAATAGGTAAATACTTGATGCAGATGATATAACAAACTTACCTAGCTCCACCACCACCAAGCACAAGTCCAAATGATGTGCCGGTCAGAAATCGTGCTAGGCGAGAGAAGTCTGAAGTCCGAATTGGTGCTTTCTCAAACAGCCTTTCATAAGTTTCTCTGACTTTAGCTGGGGAGCGCTTGCTGAACATTCTCTTCGGGCAGCGAATATGATGATGTGAGACACACCAACCTCTAGCATTAAGCCATTCAGCTGTCCTTTCAGGAGGTGTGTACACACCTTCCTTTTCTCGGTGGAGGAGAATGAGTTCTTTTTGTGCTCGTACTGCAGAACTCTCAATCTGTTTTTCAATATCCCCAACCAGGGTTGGGTCATGATCAGCAATGCCAACAATGAGGATGCAATCAGCCTGGTAAAAATAGCGATCACAAAAATGTAATTTAGTCCCTTGATGGCTGGATTATTTTAGAGCCAATGGCCGGCAGAGTGCCATTTCAAAAGCTTGCTAAACAATCAGAGAACAACAAACCTGCAAAATAAATCAATAAGAGTACACTATTTGTATCAGTTAATAAAATGTGGCACAGTAGGAAGTCTGTGTGGCTTTTGTCAAGGGATTGTTAGCCCTCAAAGATTGCCCTTTTGTGTGTAGTCCAATGGAGCGTCGGCTATGCAACAAGACTCTGAGAACTGTGTGCTGCTACCCTTTGACTGCAAACATGCCTTCACTCCAAGGGACAAAGGATCCAGCTGGACGGCCCAAACAGAGCGTGCAATTCGCGGTAAAGGCAGCGGGTGTATTCCAGTTTGTCCAGAGACCACATTGGTTGTGGGGCATGCCAGCACACTCTTCTGTAGTAGTGCGCAGACCCTCGATCATTCACAATGAAGCCCCAAAATAGTGCCATTGTTACCGCTAATCTGGCAACTCATGCAGTAACTGACGTCAAAAAAGATGTTTGTCAAGATAAATATTGCTGAAAAGAGTCTCTGTCTACAGTTTGGACAATAGCAGTGTCCAAATTTCAAAGGTCCCAGAGCAGCTATAGATCCATACGCAAGGGGTTAAATATTGTTAACCACTTCGCGCCGGGGGGTTTTTCAGCGCCGATGACCGCCATACGGGGGTTTTTGAACAATGCATCATTTTAAAATCTGGCTAAAACAATCGGAACAATATATTTCTGTGAAATAAATCGATAAGGGTATACTATGGGTACAAGAGAGTAAAACCTGGCACAATTCGGACGTCGTTGTGGCTTTTGTCAAGAGATTATCCGTTCGAAAAAGGGCCCTTTGTGCGTCGTCAATGGACCGTAACGGACGTGTGTGTGTGGGTGCGTGTACGCTGCTGACAATCCCTGACCGCAGACTCCAGCCTCCACTCCAGGCAGTCAAATCTTCGAGTTGGTCGGCCACAAACGAGCGTACAGATTACGGTAAAGAATGTGGGGGGAATTCCTATGCCAGACCGACGACCGTTAGGCTGTGTGGCATGCAAAGACAATGTCCCCGCGTGCTTTCAGCTGCAGCGCGGTATCCCTCGATCCTCCACAGTAAAAGTCCCACAATTGCACAATTACTGCTGCTAATCTTGCAATTCATGTGGCAACTTGCGTCAAAAAGGGTCTTTGTAATGATTCATATTGCTTTGTTCTAAGCTGAAAAGAGTCTTTGTTTAGAATGTGGACAATAGTGGTGCCCGGATTCGGAGGGCCCCGTTGCAAAGGCAATCCAATTGACCTCCGGATTCGGAGGTCCCGGCGCGAAGTGGTTAATCATATCCTAACACCAAACACATTTTGAGACAGTTTTTCAATGTTGTTGACTGCATACCTGTCTGATACATCTCTGTGTCCAAGTTGTCATCCTCTTGTCTGCTTGATATAACACAATGCGATGAAGGTCTTCCTGTTGGCCTAACCAATCTGTCAGGCGGTACTCATGCATACTATCAAGGGCTGAACCTCCAAGGGTCTGTAAAATGTGTTCTTTTGTCAGTCGAAGAACAGACCCTAAAAGGTAGATTGAACAGAATTTTATTTATCTAAAAAGTATGCACTAAAATCATTAAAATTAAGTTCATACCTACTACCATATCAACCAGAAGCATGGGTCTGATGACGTCATGCATATTGAATGAAATGTGGGCACTATAATGTCACATACAACAAACATCAAGATGAGGGACCCCACCATAAGTTTAAATTTTTGCAAAAAAGGACACAAGTGATTTTTTGGCCAAATTTAGTTTGAAACACTCAACAGGGGAGTGAAGACAGTTACAGTTATTGTGCATTTGGCCTGCCTCCAATTGCAAGTTAACTGTATGATCTGGGTAAGTGTTTTGCGGAAATCTGTCACTTTTGTTCAGGCTGAATCATCATTAAGCGTTGTTTTAATTTAAAGATCCCACCTTCCCACCCTAATTTGGAAGTGTTGTTTAGTAATAACTGCTTTATACTACATGCTTGTAATGAATCATCTTTATATGTGTGATTGGAATAACAAGATATCTCAGCGCGAGAACATGTGAAAAGGCCTAGTGTCCAATGGGGTTGAAATTGGAGTAGTTAGCTTTTCCGCACGCTTCAGCGAAGCGGAAAAGCTATTGCTGTTGTTCTGTTACTTATTCTTCTTCTTTTTCTTATCGAAAAAGTCCCATAGACAAAGCACAGGGATTTTGAGACAGGCACTTTTGCCACTGAACATACTTGGATTTTTTTCAAACTTGGCAAATGCATAGAACCCTTGTGCACAGTTGTCTTGAAAACTTCATGACGTCATCACGGGTCACGTGACAGTGCTTTAAAGGGGCAAATTTCAAACTGCATTATTAGCAAAAGTAGAAGTTCGTTTGGTTTGGAAAAAGATGTATAAAAAAATTGCCCTCATTTGATCGTGACATCATCTCATGAATATTAATGAGGTCATGAACTTTTTCGATTTTAACATTCAATTGAGCATATTTGGCCAACGGAGCAAGATTTTTTTCAATTTTTCGTTGATATCTAATGGGGATGTAGTTTAGAAACACCCTCCGGTGCCAAAATGTCATGACGCAATCGTGACGTCATCAAAATGCGTGATTTTAGAGCACATATTAGCCAATGGTCAATCTTCTCGAAATTTGGTGAGCATTAAGCTATTGGGCTAGACATCTTAAATCCTGAGTTTGGAACCGATTAAACATTGTTTTGAATTATTATGATTTGTTAAATATAATTTCTTAGTCCCATAGATTTTGTGCACGATATGTTGGTGTGCCTTTTGGGGTAGGAATGGATGGTATAGGTTCGAAACAGAGTTGCCACCTTCATGAACTCAATCAAAACAATGCTAAAAAGAGTTTACACCAATATACAGTAAAACTGTGGGTTTGTTCGTGCTTGAGTTGTCACGTGACCGCCCTTTAAAGGGCCTACCTGGCATGTGCATTGTGCAATCACGCCACGATCTTAGATCCCGCAGGATCAATATTTGGCATATATCTAAGTTGGGCAACGGTGTATCTAAATATTGCAATAGTTATGATGATGAGGTCATCTCATGAATATTAATGAGGTAATTAAAAAACGATATTAAATCAATGGTTAACTCCCTTGTTGTGCTGTTGCTAGTATGTGAGAGGAGTTTCAGGGACCAATGTTTGATGACCTTCATCATGTCATGTGACCCTTTCTTCCGGTCCAGACCGGAAGTACTGTAGTAATCATGCATGTGCTACTGGTTTTCAGATTTTTAACTTGGTCTTTCTTCAGGGGAAAAAAAGAGGAAAAGCTACACGTTCTGTTACAACAGACGTATGTTTCTTTCTTTCTTTTATACCTAGGTGCTTTTTTGCCCTGTACCTAGGTATTGGGTGGTAAGGTATGTGCTTGCTCCTAAGCTAGGGCTTAGACACTATACGGCACTATACATATTTAAATCTGCATCATCACCTTGACCAGCTCAGTGGTCAAGTGGTTAAGGTGTCTGCTCTAGAAAGCAGGAGTCACAGGTTTGAATCCTGCCCAAGCTGCCTGATTTTTTTTCAGTGCTCAGGCAATACCACCTACCACCAGTATACCACCTACTGAATAACAACAACAATATACTTTGTCTGTCTTTTAAAATCATTGTGTCAGCCACAGCACTGGATTAAAATTGGCAGCTTTTGGTATCCTGAAAATGCTTATCTTGTCACTACATTGCTTACCATTTCTATGATAATGATCTAGCCCAAATTTATGTGCATAATGTTGTTGGAGCCTGGTAAAAATGAACTACATATCCATGATTTCATCACAAATGAGCAGGTATTAAGGTTTCCCTAAAAATACAGTAGCAAGAATCTGAGTCAAGATTGACCAACTCAGGGAGTTTTGCACAATACAAACACAAAGTGTAAACTAGAAATTTTTGTCTGTTGGCAAACAGAACATAACGCTTTTCCGCATCTGGTTCTCTTAAAAAAAAAAAAAAAAAAAAATTGATGAAAAAAAATTTGACATCAACGGGATTCGAACCCGTAACCTCCATTCTTACTCCAAAACGCACATGCATATTTTGTGCACAAAGTGTGTGGGACATCATTATATTTTTCAAAAAATCATAATAATTCTGAACAATGGTCAATTGCTTCCAAACTCAGGATTTAGAATGTCTAGCCCAATAGCTAAATACCCACCAAATTTCGAGACGATTGACCTTTGGTAAATATGCGTTTTAAAAACACGCATTTTGATGACGTCACGATTGCGTCATGGCATTTTGGCCCCAAAGGGTTTTTCTAAACTACATCTCAAATAGATATAATCGAAAAAATGAAAAAAATCTTGCTCCGTTGGCCAAATATGCTCAATTGAATGTTAAAATCTTAAAAGTTTATGACCTCATTAATATTCATGAGATGATGTCACTATCAAATGAGGGCAATTTTTGGATACACCTTTTCCCAACTTATATAGTGCAAACTTGGAACAAAACGAAATTGCTTTTTTGCTTTTATTGCAGTTTGAAATTTGCCCCTTTAAAGCACTGTCACGTGACACATGGTGACGTCATGAAGTTTCAAAGACAACTGTGCACAACTTCAGCAAGGGTTCTATGCATTTGTCAAGTTTGGAAAAAATCAAAGTTTGTTCAATGGCAAAAGTGCCCCCCGAAAAAACCCTGTGCTTTGTCTATGGGAAAATTCCGACAAGAAAAAGAAGAAGAAGAAACAAAAAAATCTTAACAACAACAATAGCTTTTCCGCTTCGCGGCGGAAAAGCTAAAAAAAAAATCAGAACAACAACAATAGCTTTTTCGCTTCGCGGCGAAAAAGCTAACAATTCTGAGAAAGGTAAGTTGGTAGCATGATTTGACTGTTAATCAGGAGAAATTTAAAAATGAGTAGTGTAAATCATTGGTGGTGTTATGATATCATGGGAAAAACTGAAATGTGAAAAGGCCTAAACATCCAAAGCAGGCTGTCTCTTACCAATTGCGTTGAGTGAATGCATTAATTCCAAGGTGAAGTTAGAGACTGGAACATCATCTGACACTGCTACAATTGCCACAGTGGACAAATTCTCAACAGGAGCTGGTGCATGTAAATCTGATAAATAACAAGAACTTAACATTTAATATTCAAGGACATATCTTACAATTATTTGCGTGCCACTGCAATTAAGTTTTCATTCACTTCCTCTAATGCACAAAATTAAACAATACATTTTCAGGGCCAGGCTTGAAGCCTGAACATTTCAGAAAGTTCAGAATGCTGGTAAATCTTGAAGCCTGAACATTTCAGAAAGTTTATCAGCTTATAAATCTTGTTCAACCGTTCAAGCCATCAATCTGTGGAATAAGCACAATGGCAACTTCATCACTTCTAGCCTGGTGCCCGACCACATTTACATATCGGATGCAAGAGTCTTACTTGCTGATTCTTCTGGTGTGCCTTTCTGTAGCTTTGGGAAATGCAGAAACAATGTTCAAGCTGATTTTATCATCAGGTTTCCTGATAATTTTGATAGGTTCCTGCTAAACTACAAACCATACACTCCTGCAAGCTGCATTACTGGATCTACCACTGGGATTTTGAGTTAACCAGGGAAAAAAGGCAGGACCCTCATTCTTTCTATGACAAAAACAACCACACAATTCCAGAGATAAAGAAAGAACTCTATTATTAATCCAATCCATGTTTGTTTCAGTAGTAAAATAAATTGTATAAACATTATTTTGCTGAGTGCTGATCATGCATAAAGGCATGAGTAGTGTAGCATACGCGTATCCAGCCATGCGGCCACTGTGCAGTACACTGTAAGGTCGTTTCCACTATACCAAATAAACACGAATATTTGGATTCTATTTGAATCGCGATTCAAACTCCACTTTTATTGCGAGTTTGGAGACAATAAACGCGATTATTCGTGGGATTCTGACTCCACTGAGAGTGAGCAGGGAACCGGACCCTGCGGCCTTACAGTTACAGGATGCGGCTCCGCCACCGGTACAGCCAGAGGAAGCGTATTCTCCAGAGAGATCCCAGGAGATCCCAACCGACACGGTCTTCACCATAGACACTAAAAGAATACAAGAGTCGGTCACAGCGGCTGTGATAAGCGCTATAACGGAGCAAGTCGGTCAGGCCTTGCAAACGGAGTTAGCTCGGGCATTTCCAGCAGCTATGCTAAAGGCTTCCAGGGAGGCACAACCAAAGGACACCACTCAGACTCCAGCGACTGCTACAAGGTGGTCAACGACAACAACATGGTTCCATGTATCACAAAACCCAACTGCCCAAACAGCTGCAGCAGCAACAGCAACTGCCTCTGGACCTGTACTGGGGCCAGATCCAGCTGCTTCATGGCCATCTCCTGGTGAGGCATCGGGTGTCAGACAGGGGCTGATCCCGGACGTTTCGCTTGGAATTGGGTCCTTGACTAGCTTGCCAGGTATAGGTGAGTCACTGGGCATTGGGGGACTGTTCCCATATCTGCACCCTTGCCTTTAGATTTAGCAGTGAATCGGGAAGTCAAAGAAAAGATCTGGGCAAATGAGTATGTCGAGTTTGGCTTGCTACTCAACCCCTCCCAAGTAGTTCAAAGCAACATTATAGTTCAGAATACATCCAGTGGGAGCGGGTCATTGTGTTTAATCCTAACAAATAAAAAGCTGCCCAAAAATATAAATGAGTGGATGTCAGGATACCAGTATGCAATTTTCTCTGCCATGTCTGCAGTTTATACTGCAAAATATCCGAGGGACGGGAGCAGCATGCTTAAATATGGACAAACTGTTTGTCAGATAGCAGACGAAGGTGGCAATTTCAATTCCTATGATGTAGCATTCAGAAAGCTACGACCGGTCACACTCCTTCAGTGGAATAATTTCCATACAGAATTGTACCTCAAGGCACTAAGAGGAACCATCGCAGTGACTGGGGTAAATTATTCACCTACTGCATTGGGCAAGTATTCAACAACTGATGCAAAACGGTTCCCTCTGGATTCTGCTTCCGTATTTTGCGGGGATTAGCATGTGAGGGCTCGTGTGGTTATAAGCACAAATGTACATTTTGCTTTGGTAATCACCCTCCGGTCAAGTGCCGGCAACAGTTTCAAACGTTCAAAAATTTTCGTAACAGGGGAGCATTCCAGCAAACCACTCACCCAATGGATGTCCAAACCTCTGCAGAAAAGACTGCAATTACACGGCCTAGAAACGGTACAGAAAGGGGGGACCTCTTTTGGCTCAGGGCAAACCAGTCACGCCAATAAATAGATATGTGCTGAAGGATAACTTACAGGGTTATAACTAGTGTTGCAACATCCCGGTTATTTTCAAAACCGGGAACCGGTGTCGCTGAACGGGTCGGGAACCGGTGTCCCGATTTTCTCCAACCATAATTGGCCAAAATCTAACTCTATAAGGAATAGCGTGTGCTCCAAATTCATGGTTGTGAATTTGTAACATCTAAACTACTCAAGCTGTGATTTGTCTCACATATTCCCTCACTGAAATTTGTTTGCAGCCTTCAGCACCCTTTTGATCACGATTTTTATTTTTTTGTTTTCACATTTATTTCCCGAAAATACACTTTGAATGACACTCCACTTTCGTGACGTCACTAAGATCAATATTCATGAGGCATGATTCTTGGAGGGAATGTCCCACACACGCCCGATAGACGTTCAGCTGTGTTTGGATTTATATTTTTTCACGAGGAGCAAAATCCCCATCGTCATCACTGGGGCAACAAATCGACAATAAAGAGTTCGACTCCGACGACCGACCTCGCAAACACGCGTTAACGATGGCTCTCGCCAGCCAGTCGTTGCGTTACGCGCTGCCATGTTCGGTCGTAACTGCGCGCTGTCCAATCAACAGACGTCCGTCTTGCGTGAGACGGACGTTCTTTTTCAGCTAACTTCAACGCCCGCACTTGGCGCCAGCGTCGCAATACTATTCCATGGAGGAACACAACCAAACTCAATCATGCCGAGGGTTTAGTGCCCGATCCTGGTCGGATCGAAAAGTTCGTTCGTTTAGAAAAAATATTGCGCAATGCGCGCTGTGGCTGCAACGCTGTGTGCCTGCCATAGAGCTCTATGGTGCCTGCATACAACCATGGAGCACGTGTAGGCCGCGCTGGGGTGAGTGCGCGCGCAGCTCGCTAGCCAACATGATCTTCCGTATGCACAATTCATTTTGAGAACGAAAAGGAAATAAAAGTTGCCTCGACTTTCATACGACATTTATGAGCAGTTGAATTTTATATGATGGAGGGACTTTTGACTTTGACTTTAACATACTTTTCGATGTTTTATTTTTTCTTTGGATTGACTTTGATTTTTTTTTAACTACTATGGGAAAACCAGCAACCATAACTTTGATGCACACCGCTATCAAATATATAATACCCTTTTGGTTAACAATAATTATCCAACCGACTTCGCTGTATTTTCTTATGTGTTTTATTATTTTATCGGTCCCGATCGGGATTGTCGGGAACCGACCGAACCGACCCAGCCTTAGTTATAACGTAAAAATGAACAATTATATAATTGATGGTTTTGAATTCGGTTTTCGCTTAGGTTCTTCCAGCACTCAAAAAAGCCAGATATCAAAAAATTTGCAATCTGCTCTGAAAAATCGAGCAGTGGTCACTGAAAAATTAAACTTAGAAGTTATGCAAGGTAGACTGGCAAGGCCTTTTAAACAAATACCTCTGACAAATTTTTGGGCAAGCCCAATTGGTTTACTGGTAGTTCCTGGTAAAATTTGCATTATACATCACTTATCCTATCCACTGCAAGTCTCGGTGAATGATGGTACACCAGAGTGTTACGCTACAGTTAAGTACGCGTCAACAAACAAAGCCATAAGGCTAATAAAGAAATTAGGGTCAGGATATGTGCTATCCAAACTAGATATCAAGTCAGCCTTCAAAATAATCCCAATTCATCCAAGCGACCACAATCTCCTAGGGTTATCCTGGGATAATTGGATAACCAATTTTTCTACGATAAAACGATGCCGGTCAAGTTGTGCCATATTTGAAGCATTTAGCACAGCGGTGGAGTGGATTGCTAGGAATGAATTAAAAATAGCAGGTGGACGATTATTGATAATGGTAAAATACAATCCATGCAACAGGGTTCCAAAGATCTGCATGGTTTTCAAACATTGTGTAACTCCCTTGGAATTTCTCTTGCGCCAGAGAAAACAGATGGCTCCGCTACCATTCGAACGTTTGAGGGAATTGAATTGGATACAATAGCTATGACCACACGGTTACCAGCAGATAAATTGGAAAAAAGCTATTAACCTTGTTAAGCAAGCCCTGGATAAACCCAAACATACTTTGCAAGAGACACAGTCAGTTATCGGGTTTCTGAATTTCACCTGCAAGGTAGTTGTGCAAGGAAAGGCTTTTTTGAGAAGATTAGTAAATCTAACTATAGGTGTAAGGTGTGCTTGGCATAGAATTAGAATAACGTCACAGGCAAAGTTGGATCTAAAAGCCTGAATGTTGTTCTTTAGGTGCACAGCGTAATGATCAGGGAAATGCTGTATGCCGACGATGCTGCCCTAACAGCCCACACTGAGGATGCCCTCCAGCGCCTCATTTCCCGCTTCGCGGAGGCTTGTACTGAGTTCGGATTGACAATCAGTCTGAAGAAGACCAAAATCATGGGCCAAGACGTCAGCACCATCCCAGCCAACACCATCGGTGATCACACCCTGGAGGTAGTGGAGAATTTCATCTACCTCATCTACCATCTCCAGCAAACCTGTCCCTTGATGCAGAGCTCAACACACGGATAGGCAAAGCCTCTACCACCATGGCTCGTCTCGCCAAGAGGGTGTGGGACAACACCATGCTGTCACTCAGCACCAGGATGAAGGTGTACCAAGCTTGTGTACTTAGCACCCTTCTCTATGGTAGTGAAGCCTGGACCCTATACTCTAGACAAGAGCAAAGGCTGAACACCTTCCACATGCGCTGCCTCAGGCGACTCCTGGGCATCACCTGGCAGGATCGCGTCACAAACGCAAGCGTTCTCTCCCGGGCAGACGTGACAAGCATGTTTGCCATCCTAACCCAGAGACGACTACGCTGGCTCGGGCACGTGTGCAGGATGGACGACCGGCGCATCCCTAAGGACATTCTGTATGGGGAGCTCGCCACGGGATCGCGACCAACCGGACGGCCAGCCTCGCAATTCAAGGACGCTTGCAAGCGTGACCTGAAGGCCTGTAGCATCAGCCCAGCTGACCTTGAGCAAGCTGCGTCTGACCGCACGCACTGGCGATCCTCAGTCAAGGCCGGCGTGCAGCGAGCTGAGGAAAAGAAGTTGAGCCAGTGGGAGGAGAAAAGAACCAACCGGCGGCAGGGGCTCCAGTCTGCTCCTTCCGCCCCTACCGATGACTTCACCTGCAGCAAGTGTCGACGGTGCTGCAGATCCCGCATAGGGCTCTACAGTCACAGTCGGCACTGCTTCACTAACAGCAATCACTAACAGTACCACCGAGAAATCCCACGTGCAGACTCCATTGTCTTTCGAGACAGACGGTTGCCAACCTGTTCTTAAGGCAATTTAATGGGAAACAGTTCTTTTTGTCCGACCAGTAGTTGACTAACCACAATTTATGTTTATATACCGATGCATAGCTTGGCATAAGGGAAATATCACCTTGAAGGAATGTTATTCCATTGTAGCATCTGTGTGTGTTTGGGGACAGCACTTGTCCAATAAGAGAATTCTGATTCATACAGACAATGAGGCATATGTGTATATAATAAATGTTAATACGACTAAAGATGTAAAGGTTATGGCTCTTGTACGTAAGCTAGTAGTTCAGAGCATGCGGTTCAACATTCAGTTTAAAGCCGTCCATGTTCCTGGATGCAAAAACACACTACCTGATAAACTTTCTCAACTACAGGTGGAAGCTTTCACATTAGCCGCTCCACACGCGATGGAACACCCATCCACACTACCGACAGAAATACAGCCACAGAACTGGTTCCAGGGCTGCTAAACCTGATCTCAAAATCGATGGCGGTTTCAACTTGGAAAACATACCAAAGAGCACAATGCATTTTGCTTCAGTTTCTCAACAAATACTTGCCTTTGTCCCCAATTGTTGTAGCGCTTTTTGTAACCTATTTATTTGAGGCGAATTATTCAGCCAGTTCTATTTGTACATTTGTAGGGGCAAACAGCTTTATTCAAAAGCTGTATAATGTGCCTGAACCAGGTCTTACATTGGTAGTACAAAAGGCAACGAAAGAGAAAGCCTAAACTTGATGTGCGACTACCTATTACTCGGTGCATCCTGCATAAGATAGTTGATGCTTTAGACAATTGCTCAGCGTCGGGGACTCAAAAAGTTATGTATAAGACTATGTTTTTGCTCGCTTTTGCGGCTTTTCTACACGTCAGAGAGATGGCAGTTTCAAATGGAAATACTAGTAATGTGTTGAAAAAGGGTGATGCCCTGAAGGAAAAAACATGACAATTAATTTCCAGTCCTATAAACACTCCGATGGTAGACAAAGGTGTATTAAGATTGCAAAGACAAACGATGTTTACTGCCCAATGGAAGCACTGGCTCAATTTTTAACCCTCAGGAGATCGTTTCATTCGGATTTCTTGTATTGCTGGCCAAGTGGCAGACCTATTCAGAGGGAACAGTTTTCTAAAATGCTGCAATCAACGCATCATCCGTGTGAAAAAAGGGCCCATTGTGAAAATTTAACAGGCAAAATAACTACAGACATAATTTTGACTTTGAAAAGAAATAAGCCTGAAACAAACAAATGCCGTTTCATCTGGAATTATAATGAACCAATGAACAAATTTAATGCCAAATCAAGATTTGTTGGTCTTCAGTTAACCATTAAGCAAATTTGCTTGAGTTGGTCTTTCGTTCGCTGGGTTCCTCAATTCCTCAATGAGTTCTATATACCAGTACTTTACTTCTCTGCTATGGAAAAGGAGACTGCTTCCTTCACATGGCTCTGGCAGACTATACAGTACTGATCGAAATTGCCGTTTGAGGAGCGGGAATGGAAACTTCAGTTAACCGAACCCCCCCCCCCTCCTTCAACCCAAGATCAATCCAGAGCACCGGCAGTTGCTTTTAAGTTTGTCTTTGTGAGCACCGCCAGGACTTTAGGAGCCCTATCCTCGCTCTACGCTCAGAGCTTGCGGTTGAAACTCTGGTCCTTGCCAATATGTAGTGCTTTGTGAGCAACGGCAAGGCTTTTCAAGCCGGCCCCATGCTCAGAGCTTGCGGTTAATATAAAAATACACGACCAGATTCTCCTGCCAGAGACGTTGTACTGAAGCCATTTTCCAAATTAAACCATTTTTCTTGTTTTACCTTACCGTACCGGGTACCTCATAAAAAAAGTGTCCTAAATGTTCCAGAATGTTTCGTTTTTTATTGTTTGAAATATTGGAAGCCGAAAATCAGTGGGTAACGCAAAATCACTCTGTGCGGCCTCCGCCCAATTCGGTTGATATACCGGTACTCTCAAATCAAAGCTTGTTTTCTCCCACTTTAGGTGCTTTCACACAAGACGAAATCCCCGGGAATTTCGGTCTGTCTATTCACAGAACCGAAGAAATCACCGTGGATAAGCTTTTCCCCGGGGAATTCTTACCCCAGCTTGGGGTATAGGGTAGAAGGAGAAAACCCCGGGACGTCATTTCTTTTGCGAAGATAACTGCCAATTTGCGAATTTCAGAGGGAATTGATCAGGGGTGTGGGGAGAGTTGGGGGAGACAGGGTTTTCAAGTCCAACGGATGAACCTCTCTTCGTGAACGATGCGCGAACGGTGCGCGAACGATCTGATAATTAGGGGCAACAATTTGCGACCTAAGGCCTAAAAATGTAAGAAAAAACCCGTACGCCAGCGAGATACATGGTTGTTGTTGTTGTTGTTTTTTTTTTTTTGGTTTTTTTGGGGGGGCATGATCACATGGGCAATTGCCGTTTGTGGAGCGGGAATTGAAACTTCAGTTAACCGAACCCCCCCTCCTTCAACCCAAGATCAATCCAGAGCACCGGCAGTTGCTTTTAAGTCTGTCTTTGTGAGCACCGCCAGGACTTTAGGAGCCCTATACTCGCTCCACGCTCAGAGCTTGCGGTTGAAATTCTGGTCCTTGCCAATGTGTAGTGCTTTGTGAGCAACACCAACACTGCGTTTACACTTGATCCCGCGAGGAGGATCAGATCCTGCGGTCACGGAGGATCTGATCCAGTGCCGCGTTTACACTGGATCCTGATCCCGCGTTGATCGCGCGTGGAGCAGCGGAAGCGCTCTCCAAAGGTTATCCACATAAGTCAGTAGTCATGCGCAGTAGAACGTCAGCCCGGCCATGACGCGCGAAATCCGATGGACTCTTGCAACGGTACAACCTCTATGCATACATGTGTACATGTACATGTACATGTACATGTACATGTACTGTACATGTACTGTACATGTACTGCACACATGCACGTGCACACGTACATTGTTGAACACCGCTGTGTTTCTGGTGGTACCGTCCAATTTCGTTAATATTTCCTCACTGGCCCAGATATCTAAAAATAACTTCAATTCTTCATCGGTCCACAGCCGTCCGCGCACTGTGTCCGTCGCCATTTTGCAGCTACCGTGCTGTATGCGGATACCAGTTTCTCACCCCCCCCCCCACCCACACGACCACACACACACGACCCTGTCTAGTATCGGTTACCAGCGTAAAGTTGGACAGATTGTTTGCCGAGTGTACAGTACATGTACATGTACATGTACGTGTACGTGTACATTGTGTGTACATGTACATGTACATACGTACATGTACACTGTACAATGTACATGTATATGTACTGCACACGTACACGCAAGATGCTCGTTTTCGCGCATTTTTCCAGGCATGGGCCGGATGTGGTCGCTGAAAACCGCAGGATCAGATCCCGCGTTGCGTTTACACTTGCATGTTGATCCCGCACGCGGGATCAGACCCGGATCTGATCCTTCCCGAGAGGTGGATCAGATCCCGGGATCTGATCCTGATCGCGCGAGCGTTTACACTTGCGTTGATCGCCCTTTGATCGCCCTCGCGGGATCTGATCCTCCTCGCGGGATCCAGTGTAAACGCAGTCCAAGGCTTTTCAAGCCGGCCCCATGCACAGAGCTTGTGGTTAATATAAAAATACACAACCAGATTCTCCTGCCAGAGACATTGTACTGAAGCCATTTTCCAAATTAAACCAATTTTTCTTGTTTTACCTTACCGTACCGGGTACCTCATAAAAAAAGTGTCCTAAATGTTCCAGAATGTTTCGTTTTTTATTGTTTGAAATATTGAAAGCTGAAAATCAGTGCATGGGTAATGCAAAATCACTCTGTGCGGCCTCCGCCAAATTCGGATGATATACCCTCAAATCGAAGCTTGTTTTCTCCCACTTTAGCCTTTAGGGGCTTTCACACAAGAACTGTCTGTCAACTGTGTCTTGTTTTCATTGATTAATTTTGTGTACTTTCCTGAAATAAAATAAAAATTGGGACGTTACCCACCCTTATTTTTTTTTTTAATTAAGATTTCAGGAAGGTTCTATGAAGTTTCTTTGAAGGTTATTTACCGTAAAATCCTGGGTATAATGCGCACTTTTTTTCACCGCGGTAGAGATCAAAAGTTGGGGGTGCGCATTATACACAGGTACAAGGATGTCCTGCCAGTATTGGTTTCAGTCATCAGACAGAAGCGGACCTTACATTGTATAACATTTTAACAATGGGGCTGTCAATCATTGTCCCCATTGCAAACTCTCCTGGGTTTTTTTCCCCCACGAGGTTACTTGGGCTCAAACTGATTTTCTTTTACATGTATTGGTGATCAACCTTCCCATTTTTTTTTAAACGAAACAATTGGAGGCATATCTGTGAAGCCACTGTGGATGTGCATTTTGTTAAGTCTGGACACTTTTTATGGAAACTGATGTATTGTTACATTGTATCACTTTTTTTTTTAAATTGGAGCTGTTGACCATCCTCCCCAATGCAAACTCTCCCGGTTTTTCCCCACTGCGAGGGACGTAACTTGGGCTCAAAATTAAAACAAATGTTTTTAATCAGAGGGCGATCATCCTTCCCGCTGTGAGATTTTCAAGTTTTCCGTGCTTGGTTTTTCCCACGGCGAGGGAACTTGGGCTAAAATGGAGGTTTTTATTCTGAGAGCGATCATCCTTCCCGCTGTGGAAATTCAAGTTTTCCGGGCTTGGTTTTTTCCATGGCGAGGTATCTTGGGCTAAAATGGATGTTTTTATTCGGAGAGCGATCATCCTTCCCGCTGTGGAAATTTCGAATTTTCCGTGCTTGGTTTTTCCCATGGCGAGGTAACTTGGGCTCAAATTGATGTTTTTAATCGGAGAGCGATCATCCTTCACACTGTGGGATTTTCAAGTTTTCCGTGTTTGATTTTTCCCACAGCGAGGTAACTTGGGCTCAAATGGATGTTTTCATTGGGAGGGCGATCATCCCTTCCCACTGTGGAGGATTTTTTTCAGTAAATAGACATACTTTTTTTTTAAGGGAAGCCGACCTTACATTGTATCATATTTCAACAATGGAGCTTTCATTCATCGTCCCCACCGCAAACTCTCCCGGGTCATGGCAAGGTACTTGGGCTCAAATGAATTTTTTTATTTGGAGGGTGAGGATCCTCCCCACTGTATGCTCTCTTCTCTTTTTTTTCGCCTGGGCCAGGCTCGAAATAATGGACTTTTTTATTCGGAGGGTGATCATCCTTCCCACTGTGGGATGGAAACAACTTTACAATGGACTCTGCAATCCATGCCACAGATTTTTTTTTTCTTCCTCTCAGTGAAAGCGAAAATTGGGGGTGCGCATTATACACGGGTGCGCATTATACACGGTATTTTACGGTACACAAGTACGGTATGCACAGAAATAAACTTTCATACAAATTACAAAATGTGTAGGCCGACCACATGAAAGACATTTCATTTTCGAAAAAGTTTGATACTGCCGGTAGTTGATGTACCCATTTAATCATCAAGATTGGTAGACGATACTAGCAGTAGGAACGCTTCGCAGCTCCCATTTTGTGGCAATAACAAGTAATGCTTTCATGCCATCTAGGCAATCCTCAGTGGCGGTAGTGATTTTTGCAAATCAGTTTCTCTCTTTGTGCGGTACCAGTATGGAAAATCTGTTAGGGTGACCGGGCTGCACTAATTTAGGGGGTGATTATTCCTCAAGTAAGGAGAGCAAGCAGGGAGTCCAGCGTATAATCTGATTCCTTGAAAGAAACCAAACTCGACTGGGACGGGGGTTCTTTTGGGCATTTGGCCCGGGTGATAATTCCCGTCGGTTGTTATTTGGAAGGGTGGGTTGGGAAATACACGTATTCCAGAGTTCTTCATTGCGTGGGATGTGCCGCCATTGTTTGGCAACTACTCTCCGGAAATCGCGGTGGTTAATCACCAGATTATGGGTGGTGCTGACCACCAGAGGTGTTTGCACTAGAGGTGTTTGTTAGTTCATATTAAGCTCCCGCTCCGGAGTCCACACAGAGGGATTTTGCAATACCCAATGTTTTTCAGCTTCCAAGATTTTGAACAATAAAAGACGAAAACGTTTGAAAAAATCTGGAATATATAGGACACACGTTTCTTATGAGGTAATGTAAAGAAAAAAATGTTTTATTGGAAACTGGCTTCAGCACGATGTCTCGGGCGGGAGACAGTCTTTTCATGTATTTTTGCACTGTGCTGTGAGTTAGAGCTCTAAGGCCGGCTTGAAAAGCCTTGGCGGTGCTCACACAGCACTACCTTGACAAGGATCGAGTTACAACCGCAAGCTCTGAGTGTGGATAGGGCTACTATTAAAGCCCAGTGCTTACAAAGACACAGGATTGATCTTTGGTTGATAGGGGGGGGGGGTTCGGTTAACTGAAGTTTCAATTCCCGCTCAACAAACAGCAATATTGCCCATGTGACCAGTACCCCCCCCCCCCCCAAGAAAAAAACAACTATGGAAGAAGGCTGGCAATATTATCCATTCGGATATTCAAGATAATTCGTTTCGAATAGTTTCGTTAGTTTCTGAACATTTACATGACTGTAATCCCCAATGTCGGCTGGACAGGAAATGAAGATCACTGTGATTCAAGAGCGTTTGACACCGGAGAGCTTGCTATTAATATTTTTAAGGGAGTCTGGCTAAGTTTCGCAGGAACAAGACTTTTCGAAGGCTTTTTTCTAGAATTTCAATTAAATAAAATGCTCACAAACATACAACCTTGTTGGTCTGCAGAACACAGCAATTCTTGAATGCAAACTTAGCGAACAGGCCCCAGCTACAGTGCTGTACTATTACTGTCATTTTACTTCGGGGCAAAAGCCAGATAACCTTATTGCTTATTGCGCGAGATGAAGTCTATCATGCATTAGATACGCTGCACTTTTAACCTTGCACTTGGTATTGTTTAGATTCATAATGATTTCCGCTTAGGGCATGATCAGGGTTTTTCTTGAGTGGCCAGCCAGGCCACCTCAGTAAATTTCCAAGCCAAAACA
This sequence comes from Luidia sarsii, assembly GCA_949987565.1. Classification (NCBI taxonomy): domain Eukaryota; kingdom Metazoa; phylum Echinodermata; class Asteroidea; order Paxillosida; family Luidiidae; genus Luidia; species Luidia sarsii. The sequence goes on from OX465111.1 coordinate 9,758,706, forward strand.
ATGGTGGCCCGGATGGTGAACATTTACATGCATAGGTATATTTCTATGTTAGGGTTAAAAACTCCACAAACTTGTATGCTCTAACATGATAACTATAGAGTAGGTGGTAAATTAACTAAATAAATTGCATATAAACTTGAGACTGAATATAAAATATAATTTGTTCGTTGCATATATCATCATTTTCTATCAACTTTCAAAATATGACCGATTTAAAGTGGGAAGGATGATCACCCTCCAAGTAAAACAAAACCCATTTGAACCCAAGTTACCTCAACGTGGTGGAAAAAGCAAGGAGAGCCTGCAGTAGGATGATTGACAGCTCTATTGTTAAAACGTGATACAACGTTTAAGGCGGCTCCTGTGTAGACGTCTTTCCCAAATTCTGGCGTTGTTTTTAGAATAGGACTACTTGGGACATGCGAGAGAGTTGTTCAACTAAGCCTTCATTGGGCCTATTTGATAATATTGATAATAAATTTCCTTTATAATTCGGTTTTTGGTCGCTTGTCGACCGAAGACCCACTTTGGGAACGGGGAAGGGAGAATGACCGTCTGAACAAGGGCGTTGTTATGCGTGCCGTACGCGCTGAGTATTCTGACGGATCTCTCCGTACTCCCCCAACGCCAGGTCTGCACTGCAGACGGCACACGCTGGTGGAACCAGCGACACCCCCAACTGAGCAACTTCAAGCCCAGCTATTCCCCCAACGCCAGGTCTGCACTGCAGACGGCACACGCTGGTGGAACCAGCGACACCCCCAACTGAGCAACTTCAAGCCCAGCTATTCCCCCAACGCCAGGTCTGCACTGTAGACGGCACACGCTGGTGGAACCAGCGACACCCCCAACTGAGCAACTTCAAGCCCAGCTATTCCCCCAACGCCTGGTCTGCACTGCAGATGGCACACGCTGGTGGAACCAGCGACACCCCCAACTGAGCAACTTCAAGCCCAGCTATTCCCCCAACGCCAGGTCTGCACTGCAGACGGCACACGCCGGTGGAACCAGCGACACCCCCAACTGAGCAACTCTGGCCCAGCTATCCCCCAATGCCCACATCCACGACCGACGATGCGGACGAGCCCCACCCCCAACTGAGCAACTCTGGCCCAGCTATCCCCCAATGCCCACATCCACGACCGACGAAGCGGACGAGCCCCAACCCCAACTGAGCAACTCTGGCCCAGCTATCCCCCAATGCCCACATCCACGACCGACGAAGCGGACGAGCCCCACCCCCAACTGAGCAACTCTGGCCCAGCTATCCCCCAATGCCCACATCCACGACCGACGAAGCGGACGAGCCCCACCCCCAACTGAGCAACTCTGGCCCAGCTATCCCCCAATGCCCACATCAAAGCGGACGAGCCCCACCCCCAACTGAGCAACTCTGGCCCAGCTATCCCCCAATGCCCACATCCACGACCGTCGAAACGGACGAGCCCCAAGCCCAACTGAGCCTCGACAGACCGGTACTGCACCTTTGTACCGCATACCAAATGTACGTCAATGGCTGCAAATCTTTTGCGGACGTGTCAGAAATCACAAGAGGCAATCATCCAATCATTTTTTTACGAGTGGTATGGCCATTGTTGGCGTACGGGTTTTTCCCGTACATTTTTAAGCCTTAGGTCGCAAATTGTTGTGCCTTCTTCGCAGATCGTTCACGCATCGTTGAAAAGCCTTGCCGTTGCTCACAAAGCACTACACATTGGCAAGGACCAGAGTTTCAACCGCAAGCTCTGACCGTGGAGCAAGTGGTGGTGCTCATAAAGACAAACTTAAAAGCAACTGCCGGTGCTCTGGATTGATCTTGGGTTGAAGGAGGGGGGGGGGTTTCGATTAACTGAAGTTTCCATTCCCGCTCCACAAACGGCAATTGCCCATGTGATCATTCGCCGACCCCCCCAACCCCCCCCCCAAAAAAAACCAAAAAAAAAACAACCATGTACAGTATCTCGTAGGCCTTTTAGGCCTTAGGTCGCAAATTGTGCTATCTTCTCAGATCGCTCGCGCATCGTTCGCGCATCGTTCGCGAAGAGAGATTCGTACGTTGGAACTGTAAACCCTGTCTCCCCCTACTCTCCCCACACCCCTGATCGATTGCCTCTGAAAATCGGTTCGGTTAACTGAATTTTCTATTCCCGCTCCTCAAACGGCAATTGCCCATGTGATCATGCCCCCCTAAGAAAAAAACAACAATTTTTCTCGTTGGCGTACATTTTTTTCCCCAGTACATTTAGGCCTTAGGTCGCAAATTGTTGTGCTTTCTTCGCAGATTGTTCGCGCATCATTCGCAAAGAGACGTTCTTACGTTGGACTTTTAAACCCTGTCTCCCCCAACTCTCTCCCCACCCCCGATTGATTGCCGCTGAAATTTGCGAATCGGCAGTAATCTTCCCGAAAGAAATTACGTCCAGGACCGGTAGTTTCTCCTTTGATGGATGGCTGCTGGATTTTGCGAATCTTCGCAAAGGAAATGACCCCCGGACCAGTACGGTGTAGTTTCTCCCTCGGTTTATGGTCACTGGTCTTCGCGAGTCTTCGCGGAGAAGACGACTCCCCGGACTGGTAATTATTTTCTCCTCGGACCTATGGCCGCTTCAGTTGCGAATGGTTGGTTCTCTTCGCGAAGGAAAAGACTCCCCGGACTGGTAAGTATAAGAAATTGCGGACGTCTTCGCGAAGAATCATTTGCACCAAATTGGTCGCGAATGGTGATAATAATTTCGATCAGTACTGTACATTTAGAGTTACACTTGGAAGGTTCCATGCTGGATCGGGGGTGAAGGAACCAAAGAGGGGACCTCAGGAAAATACTTAATGACAATCACCACATTCTCCACACCCCAGACCGTATGGCCAGTGCTGTTCTGAACACCCCATTCCTGGCATACATACAGACGTTTTTGCAATCTACGAGATTTGATCGTTTGTGCTGAGGTCTCCTATTAGGATCCTTCAATAGAAGAGCGAAAACCTACAAAACAAAATGAGGGCGCGTATCGACAGAATAAAAGCTTGACAAGAATTGTTGATAGCGTATTGGGCCGATATGCTATATCTGATGCCTGGCTAGAACACTGGTAGTCAATGGAATGTAGTACAACTGTGCATGAGTACAGTGTATCCAAGCAGCCCCTGTACTGACATGACTGATAGCCTTTCACCACAGCCTAGCCTCCACTTCACGCAGTTAAATATTGGATGTGGTCTGCCTCAACTGAGCATACAGATTGCGATGAAGATAGTGGGTGGATTGTCATTGCCTGTCTTATGACCGTTGGGACATGGCAATGTGCTGTACCTATGATCAATCCCTCGCAATCCCTCGAGCACAATCCCTCGAGCACAATCCCTCGAGCGCAATCCCTCAATCATCCACAGTATAAGTCCCATAATAGCACCACTATTGAGGTTCTGGCAATTCATGTGGCAATTTGCGTCAAAACAGGTCTTTATCATACTTCATATTGCTTTGTTGTAGTCCAAAAAGAGTCTATATTTAAGAGGTTCTGGAGTGAAAAATGTTAAAATGCTGATAACTTTTGCTGATAACCTTGGCTTCATTGATGCAGAGGAGTTACCAGTGCTGTATGTTGATAATGAGTTGGGGTTGGAACCCGTACCAGTTGATGATGCACATGTAGTCCGTGGTGAACGAGTCAAATGAAGATGGCTGACTTTTCAAAGACTCCCTTCCAGAAATGGGCTCTGTGCCTAACTGATAATGGGTATGGGCCTATGGGAACTTAGTGAGTTTTTAATTTTCTTAAATACCTGATATTGCATTGGATCCTATCTTCTCTTGCACCTGACCAAGAAGTCTTTGTCCAAGTATTTCAATCAGTCGGGACACTGTCTGTGGATACTTTCTTTTGATTAGATCCAGCATTCCAGATGGTAGCTTAGCAAGTTCAGTGTCTCTGGGTAAATAAATAATTGAAAAGATAACCTGCTCATTAAAATACAAAAGAGAATACCTGAACTTGATTTGGACCCATGTCAGTGGTTCAATGTACAGTACCAGCAGTCTACCACCTGAACCCTTATGTGGGGGGCCTCCCAAATAGTTAACGATCTTTGCTGGGTTAGGGTGCCAATCAAAAGCAATTATTCATTCAGTCTTGTAAATCTCCAGGGCTTACATACCTATATTAATTAGGATGAAAACAAGCAAATAATTGTAAACAGGCTACAGCAGTTAAGTAATATACGAATGACTATTTGTGAGGCCCCTATGTAAATGCTGGATAGTTCAGTCAGTTTTCTCTACCATTTTTTAAAATGTTCCTTTTCTTTAAAGGTACATGTATATATATAGAAATAGGATTTGAAAGAGAGCTAAAAACTCTTCTTAGGTAATGTTCACAATATAATCAACCCAGGATTGATTTTAAAACAAATTTTTAGCGCGTAATTTAGCCCCAAAACGTTGAAAAAAGTCCATGTTCGACCCACCTCCCAAAATTCCCCCTTTGACCATGTGACGTCACATACGGACCAAAAGCAGCCGAGTGCAGCGATCGAAATGCTGAGACGATAAAGTACACTACTGCGCATATGACAGCGCAGTGTTTACAGCTGATAGACAATAGAGATATGCTGAGCTGGTGCAAAGTTCACTACCTCAATGACGACTACGCCGACCGTAGTCAACTGTAGTACGTTCGTCTCCAAAGTGGGGCACACAAATTTAGGACAAAAATATAGCGTTATTTTTTGCTAAATTAATCATTTTTGGTTGCAAAAAGGATAGACACGTTTGGTTTTATAACAATACCGATTTATTTAACCCCAAGTTAATTTTGATTTCTGTATACCTTTAATGACAGAACCCGTTATTGAAATATTCCTGACTAAACTCATTAATTACATGTTTCTGTAGAAGGGACTGGATTTTGGAATTCTTTTACTGAAATATTATCTGCAATTGTGTTGCAAGTTATGATCCCTACAATTTTTACACAGATGTCCTAAAATGGACTTAGGGTTGGAGAATCAGGGAAACTAAAAGTAGGTGTTGATGCCTACACATTTAAGGATCCTGTGTGACAACCCAGTATACACTTGAGAAACCTTTTGGGAGACCATGATATGATTCAACTGCCTGTTGTCAGTCTGTTGGCAATAGTAAATTCTAAGCTGGCGCCTTTACATCAAATGATTTTCTAGAGATAAATGCGACAACTCATCCCATCTTGACTATAGGCCTCATGACAACCTTCCCAGGGATGAACGTCTGGTTCTTAATACTTTTACGTTCACCTGGTGACATCATTATAAAGCCAACATATAAAGGGTCGGTCTTAGTAATCATGGATTGCCAAAAATACCTTGATGAAGCCAATCGCCAACTGAAAAATCCCCAGAACTACAAATGTCTGGACTCTAACCAAACTGGTATATTTTTTCATAACAAATACAGGAAGTTTTGGATAAGATCTTGAGATCAACTGAGCAAAAATGCTAGCAACTCTACCATCAATTGTAGAACTGCCAGATTCTACCTTCTCCTTACCATTCTTGAGGCTAACAATTCAGGCAGACACTTCTTCTTGGGCAATGGTTCACCCACAGAACACATACATCTATTAATTAACTCCTTTATTAGGCCCTTGGTTCCCTTTATTCCCTCACATACACTGTACATACAGTGTATATATATATATATATATGTATATATGTATACATATATACATACCGGGGGTCAGGGTAGAAATTATTAAACTTTTTTGATAATTTTTGGGGGCTATTTAAGAAATGTGGGGGCTATTTTTGAAACTATGGGGCTACCTTTACGAGTAATGCTTATGTTGATGGGTAAAACATTCATTGTGCACATAATATGCAGTTTTTATGCACTAAACACGATGGATGCTTGATGATGCTTGCACTAAAGACTAAACACGATGGATGCTTGATGATGATGATGATGCGGCGCAGTTTTAATCATCAGATATCCCCTTGTCTGATCCAAAAAGTATTCCATGTTATGATAGCTCAAAAACAGCTTCAGTGAACTGGTAGACCCTGCACTACAATATAGGTGCTCATATAGGCCTACATAATTGCTCATTATTTTATACTTCAGACTGATTTTGGATTCGGCGCGCTCAGCTAGTTGACGATCGAATGAAAAAAACAGTTTGACAAGCATCAAACACGTGTGCTGCATATGCAATGAGCGACTTCGTCGATATAGACTTGACGTTAAGTCGCTAAAGGTCCCATTAAGCGCAATGTTTCAAATTAGCGCTAGAACTACTGTACTCTACATGTACAGATACAGTACAATCATGTACTTGCGCCTTTCACTGCTGTGTCGCACAGACCCGAGTTGACGTCCACGGAACTTTATTGCGGAAGAGCAGTGACTGAGCTCAGCGCGCGGCACGTGTACTTTCGTCCTGCCTCCGTATTTTGAGCGTACAGTACATGTGTATAAAGTATGCACTGATGCACTGTACACCCATGCTTAAAAGTAAGTATCCCTCGTACTCGCACTCGCTTGTAAGCACTCGAGCAAACTCGTTAACACTCGCTAGCGCTCGACAAAACGAGTGATGTCGAGGATTAGCGAGGAATATCGAGCGGCCTCGTAAACACTCGCAGAGTGGAGGGCGGCTCATCAACAACGAGCGTTTGCGAGGGCTATCCAAGCATATCCACTGACCTCACTCGCATTCTTGAGAAGGCGCCCGTTTGCGAATCCGCTGGGCAGCCCACTGTGCGAGCGCCCGCTCCTCAGTGGGACCGGCGACCGCAAAGGCTTATAAAGAACACCGGCAAGGAGTGCGTGCGTGGACGCCCCCAGTCCAGGTCTTTTGTTAAGGTTTTAGCTTGCACTATAGGGCTGTAAATTGCTTTCCTGGGAGACTTTTTAAGTAGCAATTTTTGGTAGTTTCATGTAGGTCTCGGTCGATATAAAACAAGTTTCCCTATTTCTTTTTAACCCGCTTCCATGTGTACGTGAAAAAGCTGGATTTGCATCGCAAAATTCGATTCACTTTTTCATGGAAATTTGAAAATGAAAACCATTTTCAATTTTCTGCAAATAGCTCTGGCGTCGAATGAATGTTTTTTTGGTAAGGATTTCTATTTTGCAAGAAGTGCGAGCGTGGAGGTCCCTAGTCCAGGTCTTTTGTTAAGATTTAGCTTGCACTATAGGCCGCGACCCATACATCGACTGTGCATGGATCACTTTGGTAACTCAGTTCTTGCACTTATTTTCGGTTATTTTCCGTGCGCTAGTAAAAATTTGTGGTTCAGCCCTGCCGTCCGGCTCTGGGAATTATTTTCAGTGACCTGTTGAAAAGTTGCCGATAAAATGAATGATATACTTTCCTTTCATTCAAATACACTCAATCCTTCCTTTGAGACCGCATTCATGTCCTATTATATCTTCCAAGGGTTTGCACTGAAGTATCAGTTGTTGGTTATCGACTTCTTCCTGAACTAAATCGTAAACCCAGCAAGACGGCTTTCATCAAAGAAAAAAGGCCCGGTACCGCACCGAAGCGTTCCCTGCTCCAGACCTGCTAATCGTGTCGTATAGTGCCAGGCATTTAGCTGCGTGGTCTTGGGAGTGATTATATATTTCTTTCTTTTGGGATGGAGGTGGACTTATTACCATGCTGGTTGTTGGCCTTATGCCGTTACGGGTATTTTTTTAAGAATGGAGGAGGGTGCTATGCTGAATGTTTTACTTATGCGGGCTTATTTAAAGGACACGTATAGATAATTCCCAGGAATATATGCCTGGCGTTGAATATTTTTGGGGTAAGGTACATTTCTTTTTTTCGGATATATTTCGTCAGGATTTCTATTTTGCAAGAAGTACGTGCGTGGACGTCCCCAGTCCAGGTCTTTTGTTAAGATTTAGCTTGCACTATAGGCCGCGACCCATACATCGACCGTGCATGGATCACTTTGGTAACTCAATTCATGCATTTATTTTCGATTATTTTCCGTGCGCTAGTAAAAATTTGTGGTTCAGCCCTGACGGCCTATGACTTAATAATATTCTTGGGTTTAATTATTTTCTTTCGGACATCATAATCAGAGGCGTGATGGTCAGGCCGAATGGACCATGTCCTTCACGCACTGTATATGACAACTTCCTATAGGGGCGGTAATCTAAAATGTGGACGACTCGGCCAATATTTGACCCACTGATTTGGGAGTTCTTGCCTATGGTGCGGGCACCTCGGCAGTAGCGTGTACATTGTACAGTAGGTGGGTGCCAAGGCTTTCCTGTTAGCTGTCGATATTTTGCGGGCGATTATCAACCGCTTGTCATGTCAAAGCGTATCAAAAAACAACGCAGTCAGTTCCCTGATACAGGGTGTATCCGTTAAGCGCACAATGGTACTGAGAACTTGACAAAGCTTCGGCGTAAATTTCCCGGATGTCAAAGTCTGCAGAAGTCAGCTTGGAACACACCATTTTCAAAGAGGTGTACGCACGACTTCCGTTCAAACAATCACATAAATTGAAGGATAAAATGTCACTTTTCAATATCAAAACCTAAACGAACAAGAAATACAAGACATGTCGTACAATATGCCACTAAAAGGTTCCCTTTGTCGGGGTTTTCGGCCGATTATTTTTTTACCCCTCAAAATGTAGGCCATTAACCCCCCCTTCCTACCCTGTATTTTCACAATGGTACGGTCTTCTCAACACGTGCGGCCGCTTCTGCATAGGGACTAGGGAGCCTTGCGGAGCTCGACATGGTATTTTTACCGGGCCGGTCGCCCTCGGGAGTGGAGACCCATAAATTTGTGACCTTTTCGCTTTTTATTACTCCGTAACTTGATTGTATTGGATTGAAACTTTCACAAAAGAGAGATAAGATATTCAACAAAAATTATGTAAGGTAATAATACTATGTTGGAGATTGAGTTTTGTAAAAATTGTTTCAGTATAATGTTGAGAAATTCCACATGCGAGCTCGTCCGAACAAATTCGACGTCGCTGAACAACCTACTATAAATAATCGCCATCGACTCATCAGAGGCATTTCATTCAATAATTAATAATATAAATAACGTGCAAAACATCAGTACCAGTAAATTAACATTCAGAACGATCACATGAATCCAACGTAAATAATCAAGTCAACAAATAGGCCTACAATGAAACTACCAACGCAAACGTCACATAAACGTGGGGGCAATGACGGCGCTCCGTTTAAGTTGGTCCGTAGTTGGTCGTGCATCTGTAGTTGGTCCGCTCAATCTTTGTTCACGGCGAGCCCAACTGGACGGTCGCGGGTCAGTGAATACTCGCAAGCGCTCGCAGGCTGCTTTCGAGCGAGTTCGAGCGAGGGCTTATCGAGCGAGGGCTTACGAGCGCCTGCGAGTGCTGGCGAGTTTATTCGAGTGCGCTCGAGCATTTACGAGGCCCTTGACAGCGCTCGTATCCCCTCGTACTCGCTCGCTCGTTTATGGGTACTTACTTTTAAGCACTACTGTACAATGTACATGACAGTGTACATTACATGTACATGAACTGTACGTGTGAAATGGCACGAACGCAGTTGCCTATCCACAGCATACACAGGTACGGTACACGTAACTGAATGTGTGTGCAGATCGTGTATTAATCTTGGTTCAAGACGTTCTTGGTTTGGATACCGATCGTGATCCTCAGTGTACACACGCGGTACTGTATTCATCACGCGGTTGAACTAATCGTGTATTTGAACTACGGCCCTACTTTTACCACATAGCTGCATTCGTGTACGGCGGACGGACAGTCGTTCGTTGAGTTCAGCATGCATGCCATCGTGACTGCCAAGCTAGGCCAGCAAGATTTTGCTCAAAAGGACGATGACCAGAAAAGTGGAATATAAACCTCAACCTCAAATGACTAAAGTAGGATTATACATCGGGTGCGACTGTAAAAAAAATGGTCGCCCCATAAAGTTTTATTTTTGAATTTTAGGGGGCTATTCTGTGATTTTGGGGGGCAAAATCGCCAGTCGCCCCCGTGTACATGTAATTCCGACGCTGCCGGGGGTATATATATATATATATATCCATGACACTCCTGACTTTATACAAAAGTTTGAAGCTGTCACTGCTATAATTGGCCCAATCAACATTTTTCTCTTCATACACCACCATCCCCCAGGAAGAAGGAATTCAGGCTTGCTCCTCTGCCCTAACAGCCAGGGAAAAAATGGCAAAGACTATCTCAAAATGGGTAACCTTAAAGAATGTATGATCAATGCAGCAGTTCGTTTAGTTTCATCTTTGCACTATATCTAAGTTGGGAAAAGGTGTATCCAAAAATTGCCATTATTGTGGCCTCATCTCATGAATACTTATGAGGTCATGAACTTTTCACATTTCAACATTCAATTGCGCATATTTGGCAAACGAAGAGAGATTTTTTCTTTGATATCTATTGGGAATATGGTTGAGAAACACCCTCCGGGGCCAAAAAGACATGAGGCAGTCTTGACGTCATCAAAATGCGTGTTTTTGAAACACATATTTAGCCAATGATCAATCTTCTCGAAATTCTAAATGCTGAGTTTGGAACCAATTGACCACTGTTCGGAATTATTATGATTTTATTAGTATTACAATGAAGTCCCATACACTTTGTGCACAAAATATGTGCACGCGTTTTGGGGTAGGAATGGAGGGTATGGGTTCGAATCCGGTTGATTTTTTTATTTTTTTAAATTTTTTTTTTAAGAGAACCAGATGCGGAAAAGCGTTATGTTCTGTTTGCCAACAGACATAAATCTCAATTTTCTTCTTTTTCAGGTCGGAAAAATCCCATAGACTTTGCACAGGGTTTTTCTCCATGGCACTTTTGCCCTTGAACACACTTGGATTTTTTTCAAACTTTGCAAATGCATAGAGCGTATGTTAAGCTATTGCACAGTTGTCTTGAAAATGTAATGACGTCATCATGTGTCACGTGAGAGTGGTTTAAAGGGGCAAATTTCAAACTCCACTTTAAGCAAAAATGCAATTTCGTTTGGTTCCAATTTTGCACTATATATAAGTTGGGAAAAAATTTATAAAAAAAAATTGCTCTCATTTGATCTTGACGTCATCTCCTGAATATTAATGAACTTTTCTGGTCAGAAAAATCTCATAGACTTTGCACAGGGTTTTTCTTGATGGCACTTTTGACATTGAACACAACTAGATTTTTTAGAGCATATTTGGCGAGATTTTAAATTTTTTTCCGTTTATATCCATTGGGGATGTAGTTTAGAAACACCCTCCCGGACAAAAATGCCATGACGCAATCGTGACATCATCAAAATGCATTTTTTAAAACACATTGGTCAATCTTCTTGAAATTTGGGGTGCAGTTAGCTGTTGTGCTACACATTCAAAATCTTAGGTACCGGTATTGAACCGATTTACCATTGTTTAGAATTATTATGATTTTTGAATGTTATACTCAAGTCCTATAGACTTTGAGCACGAGATATGCACATGTGTTTTGGGGTAGGAATTGAGGCTATGGGTTCAAATCCCGTTGATGTCAATTTTTTTTATTTTTTTTTGAGAACCAGATGCAGAAAAGCGTTATGTTCTGTTTGACAACCGACATAAATCTCTAGTTAGCTTTTCCGCCGCGAAGCAGAAAAGCTATTGTTTTTGTTCTGATTTTTTCTTCTTCTTCTTCTCCGAAAAAGCCATGGACTTTGTACAGGGGTTTTGTATGGGCGACTTTGGCCATTGAACACACTTGGATTTTTATCATAATTATTTGGTAAATGCATAGAGCCTATATTGAAATTATGCATAGATGTCTTGAAAACAACATGATGTCATCGCGTGTCACGTGACAGCACTTTAAAGGGGCAAATTTCAAGCTCCATTAAAAGCAAAAGTACAAGATCGTTCGGTTTCATCTTTGCACTATATCTCAGTTGGGAAAAGGTGTATATTAAAAATATAATTGTATATTATAATGAAGTCCCATACACTTTGTGCACAAAATATGCATGTGCGTTTTGGGGTAGGAATGGAGGGTACAGGCTCGAATCCCATTGATGTCATTTTTTTTTTTTTTAGAGAATCAGATGCGGAAAAGCATACCCAATACCAATATCAATATCATACTCAGGTCCCATAGGCTTTGTGCACAAAATATGTATGCGTTTTGGGGTAGGAATGGGGGTATTCTATGACGTGTTAAAAACAGAAGCGGAAAAGCTCTATGCTCTGTTTCACAACAGACATATATTTCTCGTTTTTTACTTCTTCCTCTTTCTTCTTCTTCTCCCCAAAATCCCTTAGACAATGCACAGAGGTTTTGTAAAGAGCACTTTGGTCATTGAACAGACTTGGATTTTTTATCAAACATGGAAAATGCATAAATGAAATTGATCCTAAACACCTTGATATCATCATGACGTCATCACGTGTCACGTTACATTGCTTTAAAGGGGCAAATTTCAAACTCCATTAAATAAAAAGTACAAGTTTGTTTGGTTTCAACTTTGAACTGTATCTATTAAAGTTGGGAAAAGGTGTATCCAAAAATTGCCATCACTTGATCGTGAAGTCATCTGATGAATATTTGAGGTCATGAACTTTTCAGATTGTAACATTCAATTGAGCATATTTGGCCAACGGAGCGAGATTTTTTTCATTTTTTCTTTGATATCTATTGGGGACATGGTTTAGAAACACCTTCCAGAGCCAAAATATCATCACGCAATCATGACGTCATCAAAATGCGTGATTTTACAACACATATAAGCCATTGATCAATCATCTCCAAATTTGGTGGGTAGTTAGCTATTGTGCCAGACATACAAAATCCGAAGTTTGGAACCGAAGAACTATTGTTTCCAATTATTATGAAGTTTTGAATATCATACTGAAGTCCCATCTTGATGTCATCAAAATGCGTGTTTTTAAAACACATATTAGCCAATGGTCAATCTTCTTGAAATTTGGTGGGCAGTTAGCTATTGGGCTAGACATTCCAAATCCTGAGTTTTGAACCAATTGACCACTGTTCAGAATGACTATGATTTTATGAATATCATAATGAAGTCCCATACACTTTGTGCACACAATATGTGCGTGCGTTTTGAGGTAAGAATGGTGGGTGTGGGTTCGAATCCGGGTTTGCCTATTTCTTAAAAAAAAAAACCGGTCAATTAAAAAAAGTGGTCAATATTATGCAGAGAGGCCCTACACCCAATATTGAATTACAATGTGTATTTTGTTATGTTTAGCTTTTTTTTTTCCTTGTATGTTTTTGCTTGGATAGTCACATGGCAGCCCTATAAGGGGCAAATCACCAAGTGCAATCATGATATAATCTCGGGTCTTACAAGATCAACACTTGGCATGTGTCCAAGTTGAGAGTACGTGTATCCAAAAATTGCCATCACGTGACCATGATATCTTCTCATGAATATTAATGAGGCCATGTATTTTTCAGAATTTCGCTATCATTTCTGCAAAATAGGGACAGTTTTGCTGAGTTTTCTTTTGACAGTTTTGGGGACAGACTTTGGAAACTCTCTTTAGGGCCCAGAATATGTGATGTCTTCATGACGTCAACAAAATAAGCAATTTCGAATAACATCTACTGTACATGTAAATGTCACTGGTGGAACTTCTGGAAACTTGGAGGGTTATTCAGTGTTCATTCTTTGATGTGTTAAAAACAGAAGCGGAAAAGATCTATGCTATGTTTCTCCTTCTTCTTCTCCCCCAAATCCCATAGACTTTGTACAGGGGTTTTGTCAGTGGTACTTTGGCCATTGAATGCACTTGGATTTTTTTTCATATTTGGCAATTGCGTAGAGCCAATGCAGAAGTTGTGCACATTATCAGATTATCCTTGAAATCATCATGATGTTGTCACGTGTCATGTGACAGGGCTTTAAAGGGGCAAATTTCAAACTCCATTTTTAGCAAAAGTGGGGGTTCGATTGTGTTCTCTTTTGCACTATATCTAAGTTGAAAAGAGGTGAATCTAAAAATTGCCATCATTTGATCGTGACATCATCTCATGAATATTAATGAGGTCATGAACTTTATAAATTGTTACATTCAATTGAATTTACATTGGTTGAGTAACACCTAGAGAGGGCGATATTGACACTTTCCGGGCAAACATCTGCGATGACATTTGGGTTATGGATATATATACACCTGTATGAGCTAATTGGGTTGTTAACTGGCAGAAATTATATTAATTTGGCGTCCATTCTGGATTGAAGGGCTGTATTTGCCTCAAGGTGAGTCTGTTTAATGTTAAAAGATATGACTATTTGGGTGTTCAGGATTTGGCAAAGGACGCCCCTTTATAACAAATAATACATATTTTGATGCAACAGGTGGTGAGTCAAGCGCAAGAGCAAGTTCTACTCATGCTACAAGTGGACTGCAACCCAATTTTCCGGACTCGTTGGTCAATAACGGGAATGATATTGCTAGTCAAAACGTGGGTTATAATCCGATCAATTACAATGGGGCACGTACTAGTGCTGGTACGGCGGGTGGAGATATTGTTATGGGTAGCCACGCGTTGAGCCTTAATCAGCCGAGTCAAGCCGGCGACATTTTGCCACTCAGCGCTTATTCCGGGATGGGTAACGTTAGACCTGCGTCGGTAAGCACTCTTGGGAATGATGCCCCCATTGATACTCACGTCCCCCAGTCCATAAAAGAAAAAATATGGAATGGGCAATATGTGGATATGGCATCTCTCTATCGCGACAATGCGGCTAGAATTCTAACTTCTGCAGACAGTGGTTCCGAATTGACCATGGCAGTCGAGCAAGGTAGAGAAGTTTTTCGGCCGGCGACACCTCATATGCGTAAGCTCGACTCTATTGACAAATGGTCTAGTGCGTTTCATGTCTTCATGGCAGTTTACGCCACGCGTCACCAGGGCCGTTTTCTTGAGTTGCTGAAGTATGCTGAAACAGTGTGCACTGCTTCATTACAATTCCCTGGCCTTGGCTGGCGAAACTACGATGAGCAGTTCCGCCTGCGTATGGAAGCAAACCCATCGCGCTCTTGGGGATCCATGGATATGGAGCTATGGGTGACGGTCGCCGCGGCTGGCAGCATGTTACCCGCAGCAAATACTCATACACATCTTTCTAGAAACCAGTTAAGCCAAGGCAGCAACCTGACCAGTAGAAATGTCTGTTTTGCGTTTAACTCTACTGCGGGTTGCCGATGGAATTCCTGCCGGTACGTACACAGCTGCAGCCGGTGCTCGAGATCCGGGCATGGTGCGAGGTCGTGTAGAGTGGCCGTGGGACCCCCCGCTCAGGGCCCATCCGCGAGGCAATCAGCCACTCCCGCTAGCGCTACATACACGCGTTACAAAAAGACTCCATCTGCGGCTGTGAGCGTGCAGCAGGCTATTCGTCCAAATGTAGGCAGCAGCTCGGGGGCCAACATCAGCACAGGTGCGGGATCGGGCAATCAGCAATGGAATAAGGGTAACACCAACACCACTTTTCGTCCCCCCAACACCCATTAAATTGTCTGTTTTACGGCAATGGTTAGCACATTACCCTGACAAGTCGGCAGCGTCCTTTTTAGAACGGGGGTTTTCTAAGGGGTTTCGCCTTGGTTTTCAAGGTCCTCGGACATGTAGAGATTCAAAGTGCCTTTCATCTGCGGCTGATAGGCCGGAGGTAGTGCTAAGTAAGTTGGAAAATGAAATCAACTTGGGCAGAATCGAGGGACCTTTCGTTCATCGTCCATTAGCAAACCTTCAATGTTCTCCCATTGGGCTTGTTCCAAAACGCCAACAGGGCTCGTTTCGCCTCATTCACCATTTGTCATTTCCTGAGGGAAATTCGGTTAACGATTTCATTAATAAAGATGAATGTAAAGTCCATTATGCATCTTTCGATACGGCCGTTAATTTAGCTATGTCTTTCGGACCCAATGCTTGGCTCGCAAAAACTGACTTCAAATCAGCTTTTAGGCTACTCCCCGTTTCCCCTTCCGATTACGAGCTTTTGGGTTTTCAATTCCAGAATAAGTTTTACTATGACAAGTGCTTACCCATGGGTTGCTCGGTTTCCTGTGCGCTTTTTGAAAAATTCAGCACTTTCTTGGAATTTCACGTTAAGCGTGTTCTACACGCAAACAGTATTACACATTACTTGGATGACTTTTTGTTCGTGGGGGCATCGTTCGAACAATGTCAGTTGACTCTCCGTACTTTTAAGAGCATTTGCGCTGAACTTGGGGTACCGCTCGCAGAAGAAAAGACAGAGGGCCCTTATCAAGTTATTACTTATCTTGGGTTGGAAATTGATACCGTAAAGCGCGAGATCCGTGTGCCCACCAACAAGGTAGTTGCTCTCACGGTAACAATTAGGGCATGGTTAGGCCGGAAAAAGGTGTCATTAAAGGAAATCCAGTCATTGGCTGGTTGCTTCAATTTCGTATGTCGGGCCGTCGCACCGGGTCGTGCATTTACCAGGCGGTTAATTGCCTTGTCACGCGGTTTAAGGA